>OX465434.1:11703762-12938557 GCA_950005045.1 Agrotis exclamationis
TAGTGACAAAATAGTGTCCGGAGAACCATTAAAGTGGTCCGTTTCTATTACCGTGTTTCTCTATGGCCTCCCAGATATGTACTTAAACACAGAAATGTGTTTCGATTGTTATCCGAAGGTTATGGAGGGTAAGTGGGTTGGTTGTCTTGTGGGCATTATTGTCTTGGCTATGTTTGTGTTTTGTTTCGTTTTGGGAAGGAGTAAAGTTTCAATGGCAACGTAAGTTTAATTAGTACATGCCTTTATCTTGTATCTATAGGGTACCTACCTACGATTGAAACTGCTACAATGTTTTGATGTTAAAATTATAAATTACCTACAAATATAAAAAATTGTAACGACGTCGTTTGACTAGGATAAATACTACAAAAAGTAGCGTAACTGAGATATATCACGTTTTATTATCAGTCACATGAGTTACAGTAAAATTGTTACAAAAAAATGGTGAAAATTTTAACCCTCTGATTGCAATACTTTTCATTAAAAAAAAAACACCCGGGAGCTCCAAGCAAATTGTATTTTTTCCACAAAAGCAATTAACTCCAAGACGCCACGAACTACTACGTACAACAATATACCGAGAATAAAAACGGAGCCATACTTGTTTCATCCATAAAAACGGGAGTGAAGAGTGTTGTAACTACACTCGTCCGACAAAGAGGTTTCAGGTCAAGGGTCCTTGGGCAAGTGCGCCCCAAATGCGGCGCGTGCACTTTATAGGAAGGACCTCCGTAACTTGATTATTGCAGCCTTCTTAGTGGTATTAGAAAAATATTGGTGAAATGCTTTTGTTATAAATGAGGACAAGATAAAAAAATACACGCAATCATTCTTAATTAGGGACGTTTTGTTTTGCTTAAATATAAGAGGAAGATATTGGCATAGAGATTTTAGAATAAAAAAAAAATTAACTTACGATTTTTTATCAAATAATCCAATTTATATGAGGATTGTAGTTGGAATGTCTGTACTGTCTGGCTTTATTATTAGGTACACCAAAGAAAGAAAAAAAACAATTAAATCATCATCCTTATAAGTATTTTTTTGAAATCATAATGGTGACTAGTGTGACTACTTGCGAATTAATTTTGTCGTAGCGTAGTTTGAAAAGTGTAATATTTCAATTTTAGTCAACTTAACAATTCAGTTGCACGTCCATGTTCACAATGTTGAAGCTCTTTGCATTTTTAACCCAAAGCTAAAGTGTTTTTGCTATTGAAATTCATGTCACAGAGAATATCCATAGTCAGGGACCAGTTTTTAAAAGCAATACCTTTTCATTCTTGAATGAACTGAAAGTGATTGCCTTTTTAGGGTTCCGTAGCCAAATGGCAGAAAACGGAACCCTTATAGATTCGTCATGTCCGTCTGTCTGTCTATCCGTCCGTATGTCACAGCCACTTTTTTCGAAACTATAAAAGCTATCCTGTTGAAACTTAAAAAAACAAATTTTGGGGGTTGCCACTACTTAGAATTGAAACTCAAAAATTTTTTTTCACCAAACGTTGAAAAATGATATTGAGGTTACTAACATAATTTTTTTCTAAACTGAATAGTTTGCGCGAGAGACACTTCCAATGTTGTAAAATGTGCCCCCCCCCCCCCTGTGATTTCTAAAATTAGAGAATGATAAAACTAAAAAATATATGATGTGTACATTACCATTCAAACTTCCAGCAAAAATTGGTTTGAACGAGATCAAGTAATTTTTTTTTAATACCTCATACATCGTAAACCGCAATTTACCTTTCAAAGTTACAACCAACTACAAGAACTTTTATATTACCTATGTTACTTGCTGCTACGGAACCCTTTATGGGCGAGTCCGACTCGCACTTGGCCGGTTTTTTTATTTAATTGATGGACAATCATGGTAAAACCATATTCTGCCTTTTAGTGCTGACAGGTTTTATGCGTTATGAACTGAGATAAAATAAAACTACTTATTGTGACAACCCTTTTTTTTGGGGTTGGAAAATCATCAAATAAGTGCTGGGGCTTGAGGTGGAGTGGAAGGTCTGTCAGATCATAATTGACCAAAAACTTCCCTGTTCCTTAGCTGTTATCTGTTACGTTTCAATACCTTGATTATTTTACGATTATTTACCTTAGACAGTTCCGCAACACCGGCAGATTTATGGCACTATTGTGACAACCCTTAAACGAGTTCCTGGAAATAATATTAAACATATTTTCAAATACTGATATTTTTTCAAAATAATAATAATAATACCTACTAACACATGCAGATTAAACAGCATAAAGATTTCATCAAAGTAACAGATTGTAAGTATTGCAGGATTTTTCAAATCGTAACAAGGTCTCCACCAAATCCGACAGCGGATGAAAGTCCAAGATGACGGCGATCGAATAATGGGGCTCAAGTGAGTTGAGCTAGACACATGATCAGACATTGTAATGGCAGCATGAGAGCACTTGCTGTCGAAGTGGGAACTAATGAACGAGAAACGTCATCAGCCGTATTAGTGAAAGGTTTTGGGACTGTGAATGTTTTAACTAATTGATAATCTATTTCAAACAAGCCGTACCTTTCGATGGCAAAGTCATGTTGCGTAATTTTACATCGAGAATAATAACAAACGGCTATAAAAAACACATGTTATTTTTTTGCCAGCCATTTTTTTCGGAAACAATAAACACAGAAGTTACAAAGATAAAATGGCTATTCTATTGATGATATTTCCAAAAACTTAGATTTTACAGATTGAATTAGAATTTCTCAAAATAATAATGCCTAATTCGACTCAGATAAGCAATATTGAGCATTTTACCATAAAAGAAGTTACGCATTGTTTATGCAGAATATTTATCAGAAAATTTACGGTATCCTCATCTTAATGCAAAAATATCCGACGGCCTCCGGGGTAGAAAGCTAAGATTTCGATCTTATATTAAACATTAATTTTCTTCACAAATACTTTCTTCGGGAGCGGCCCTTTGTTCGGTATGTTTACCGCCAAGTAACGTGCCGAATTTAAAATTATCTCTAAATATAAATCTTTTTTGTAGAGTCATGAAAATCTTGAAACAGCTTTTTTTGCCTTTTGCTGAGTTGACCTCTCGCAACAAAGGGCAACAAGCGAACACATTTTTTGCCAACCCTTTAGATTTGTTGAAACTTCAGTGCTGTATGAACGGCTAATACAAACACTAATGTTTGGAAAATACAAATTATTCAAGGTTCCCTTAAAAACCAAAATTATAATTATGGTTCAATATCGGTGATAAATTCTTCATGATATTTAGTTCATGAAGTATTTTATCACCAATGTTGAACCTGATAACTTTTTTAAGGTAAAGCCTCCTGCAGACACACGCGATTAATCGCGCTGCGACAACGAGCCAAGCTAATTTCCACTCTAAAAATACTGCGAATGGACCGCGACATGTCGCCCCGCGCGATTAATCGCGTGTGTCTGCAGGAGGCTTAAGCGTTTTATCAAACAAGTGGTTCCGCCCTGGGTATAGCGAAACGTACTGTCAGACTTGATCTTATTAGCCCTTCTTCTGTCGCAGTCGGGTAAGAAAATCAACTTGTTCTAACAGTTGCTTTTTGCGTTCCAGGGATACGGTCCCACCACGGCAGATTTGGCCAAACCCTGTCAAAACTATAAATTTTGTATAGATTCGTAGCCACATTTTTGCCACTAGCAACGTGTTAAGAAAATTTTAGCGTCACAATTCTTGCTCATAAATTGGGCTCCTCGGGGATTAAAAAGTTAAGCGGAGGCATTATTTCTCTCACGTAATTACTTTGTTAGCCGAAATAAGAAAAAAGGCTTTCTAAGCTGGTTTACTTTTACGGCGGGATGAACATGAACATCCATTCTATTGACAGATAAATCTTGTAAAACTTTGAGAATTTTATTTGAAACGGACTTGGAGTAACGTGATGAATTGCAATCACGACTGTTAGATTAGTGTAGTATTTGATTTAGAGATCTAATTCCTGTAGTCCTCATTTTTTATAATTGAACTAGCAACCCTCTTCGGTTTCAAACGAGTCCTTATTTTCATATTTTTATACATCAATTTAAATAAAAATCAATGCCACTTTTCGTTGTAATTTTATAACTCAAGAACTGGCTCATCTATCCACTCCAAATGTTTAGGCTTTGTTTGGACTATTTAGTAGATGGTTTATGTGAAGTTAGCACAAAATCGGTCGAGCGGTTCTTCATTTATCACATTTTTAAGCTATTGCATAGCTTTTATCGCAGGCTCTGAGCGCGGCGGGCGCGAAAAACCTAACGAAAAAACCTGACCACATTTGACAGCACGTCGTTTCAGTTCAGGAGACTTAAGCAATCATAAAGGTACGGACAGACGTGCTCATAAAGGTACGAAGAGGGATTTACTTTTTCTTACTGATTCTAAACGGCCAGCTACAAAAGGAGTTTTCACAATGAAACCTACTTATAAAATTCTCCTACAACAAAGAAGTTCTATAATACAGTAGTGCACCACAAACATTTTAATAAATTACGTATATATTCTCGTTAAACATACGCGGTAAGCGATTTCTTTCTTTTAAAATAAAAAAAAATGTTATGCAATAGCTTCACCGCGGCAGTCTCCGAGTGCCACATGTATTTTTTTTGTAACAAATGATGTAGTAGTAGAAGTATTACTAGTGTAGTAGTATTGATTCTGTGGCGCTACGAAGTTCGCGGGGTCAGCTAGTTCTCCATATAATTATTGTTAACACCGTCTTAAAATTCTTTGCGCCGTTTAAAAGATGGGTGTAGTTGGCGAGTGACGACTTTGGTTTATATACTTAATTAATAAAGACTATTCTGAAACAGTAGTTAGTCATAACCGGCGTGTATTTGTACCCTGACCAAACGAGTGTAATTTTTGAGTCGTGAGTCGCAGAATTTTGTTCGCTTTCATACAAAACAAAAGATGACTCTCTCGCGACTCAATTTTTTTTATGATAGCGACCGAAATTCTGCAACTCACGACTCAAAAATTACGCTCGTATGCTTTTTTGAGGAAAGAAATATTCAGTTGCGAGTGGGACTGGAACTTGCGTCTTCTGGATAAGTACTCCAGACGCCTTGCCAAATAGGCCAAATCTTTTTTATATAGAACTGTAAACTGGTTTTTGGTTGTTTATACTCTGCGCGGTGAATTAGATTAGAAAATATTATGATGTAAAACTGATCTCCCACGCTATCAAATACGGGGTATTGGACCGGAATAAATTCCTTATATGGTCAAATGTATCAACATAGTTGAGGGTGGTTGAGGTGCAAGGAGTATGGAAATCACGAAGTATTAGGTGGGTTTCTGTAATTTCTGCGTACTTTCATAGAAAAAGGTTATGAGTTTATGTTTGTAATTACCTTAAAACAAATGTAGCGATGTTTGATCTTAGTATCATTGTTTAGCCCCAAACTGTCATCAAAACATATTCTCCGAATTAATTAACAGCTTCCCCACAAAGTACGACTTTCAATCCATTATTCAGTAGATAATAGAGCAACATTGTATTTTCTCATTAAAACAATACAATTATGTATGTAAATCACTGAATAACGAGCTAATTTAAGTGTCTTAACCACGTGCTTTGCATATTCATAAGGGATATGCTACATCCTCTGCAGTTTAGTGTTAATGAAGTTATGATGTAACATTACGATGTATGTTTTTAATTAAAATATCTAAGCTCTAACGTCCTATCTTGCATATAGGTATATGTATAGCCATGACGACCTGTATCATCTACCTACACCTTAATTTTATGATCACCAGCTTGCTGATCGAGCCCTGCTCGGATGAAAATGGAGAGTAATCTTTAAAAAAGAAAACTAACATTTCAACGTGGGCATGGAATTCGCGCATAGAAGATAATAATTATGCTAGAATAAAAGAACCACGTAAAAGGCGATGATTGCGGTGAAATTATGAAAGATATTGTGCGGGCAAATCAAATCTTAGGTCGATTGATTTTTTGCCCCCGTAAACCCCCTGAATCCAAATTTCAGCATCTCCAACCTAATAATTATTGGCTAATTAAATTTAAATAGCGTCGTGCCAGCTATACAAAGAAGAGTAAAGGTATTCTCCGCCTTTCTGGCCATACCATACTTGACACAGTCCATATCTTTAACTTTCCCCACTCTCATACCACATTGTCCTCAAAATTATCCTGACCAAGACCCCATTATTCCATATTACATGCTCGTACCATGAAAACCAGTTAGGTACCACTCAACTTTACAATATACGTCTCCATATTATCATCGTTATTTAAAATGGGTCAACCTTTGTGTCTGAAATCCCCTACTTCATTTGATTTCTTTTTTTAGTGGCCCCTTTGACCCTCAGTCCTTTTATCTTGCCCTTAAAAATGTCCTTTTAATATACCTCAGTCCATATCAATCTATCCCAAGGGACTCTAATCCATATGATAGCCAATATTGCCACAAGCCGTTCTACTGATGCATTGTATCGAAAGACATAGAGGTCACTCAAACGTAAATATATCGAACGTAATATATGGCTGTTATATCGAAAATTGAATATATTACGTTGAATCGAATAAAAAATAACCTTATAAGAAAAGTCAACAAGCATCTGATCGAAAAATAAGAATAAAAAGTTGTCTAGTATAAAATGATCCAGTACCCAAATAAATTATTTCAACATGAACACAATAGCGTAATTTCGTTTCTTTTTATCTCGCAGTATATATAGGTCCTAAGAATTATATAAAATTAAATTATATTCCAAGACTAGCTTTGCGTTACTTTAACAATGATATATTTTTCATAACCAAAGAAATACATTATGTTAAGTTAAAAGAAAGACATAACATAAATGGAAAGTTTATGGGAGCGTAGTATAAATATAAGCGAACGTTTACTATTTTAACGTATGTTAAAAAATCATAAAATGTTTTCGCTTACCATTAGTGCCCTGAAACAGTGACAAGGGGCCGCGGCAGACCTTGAAGGAAATGGCGGGATGAACAGCAAAGTCGTGAACTTTGGAAGAAATGAAGAGAAGTCTTTGCCCAGCAGTGGGATAGTACAGGTTTATAATGAATAATAATAAGAAATCAAAATAAAGCAGCTAGTTCCAACAGTTATGATGAACGCTTCTATAACCTCACGGAGGTGATAGGCGGCGGCGACCGCTCGCTCCCGGCATTGGTTGAGGAAATGTTCTGGAGCGAGAAGGAATGGGAAGCAGTCACCTCCTTCTGCGAAGCAGTTACGGTCAGTTCACACCGAGACGCGACGTGACACAACGATACTGCAAATGTGTATCTTTTCGTGTAGTAAATTGAGTCGCTATTAAAATGCGTCGCGCTGTGTTGCGAGAGGTTTTTCTTTTCGTGTAGGAAATAGAGTTAGATTTTGAGTAGCTCTATTGAAATGTGCGCGCAGCGTCTCATCTCGGTCTGAGCTGACCCTTATGCTGGCGAAAGAGGAGGCGGAACGCGTGAAGTAGATGAAAGGATCCACTTCACAACCCAGCCGCCACGAGAGACGCTTACGGCAACAGATGTCCCAGATTACCATAACCCTGAAACGTAATTTATCATATTTGTAACTTGGTTCCATATTTAAAATTATTAATCTTCCCGATTGCTATGTTACCACCTTTGATTATATCGAATTCCCGTAACACCTTGTAGTAACCTACTATGATCCAAAAACTATGTATTTTTAAGTGGGATTCACAGCAACTAAGAACAGGTAGGCAGTGCACGTCTATTTTGCGCGATTTCCTTTTGTTTTTCAATCCATTTCCGAACGCAACACATTCCAAACAAAAGCACGCCGGTCACAACACACTGCAACCGTTGTGAACCTCATTCAAACGCAAAACAACAAAGCAGAGCGTCTCTCTTCCTCATTAACTTGTAAATTAGATCCCTTCAACTGTGTGACATGAACATGACGTCATCATGTATTTCAGTCATGTTCAGCACGCACTGTAATACGATGGGTTACCATTTGCATATTATGATCTAGTCCCTACCCTGATCCAGTTTGAACGTTCTCTCGTTAATTTTAATTATTATCATTAGGTATAGTGAGTGTGTATCGGGAGGCTATTTAATTCTAATAAGTAAGCCCAAAGTGAAGGACAAAATTCTAGTAGTCTATCATTAACCACAAATCTAACCCTTATTTATAATCCGATTATATACAACAAACAGCCTTTTAATCAGGCTATAAATCTCTCAATTCGAAGTCTAGAGTTCTTAATTTTGAAATCACATTAAATACCTACGTCATTTTCTTTTCAGAATAAAATTCAGTTTTGGACCAAATCCGTAAATTTTAAAAACAAACTTTGACTCAATGTAATCGACATTCGCGACATTGAGAGCAAAGCGCTAAGTAAAATGAATGTGAAATCAAAGTTGAAATTTTAAGTAGACTTAGAAGTCGCGATAGCGAAACTCGGAATAAAATGACCTCGCCAATTGCTACGGAACGAAGTTATGTAAAATTGGGAATTGCAGGGAACTGTACTAAGAAAATACGAAACGTCGAAACTTTAAGTCACATTTTAGAATACATTGCGCCCTTATTACAAATTCATTTGCAAGTATTAAATTTAAAAGCCCTGGAAGATGCAATGTAACACAAAAGTAAACTTAAGACTTTACATTTTGTAATTACATAGTAGAACGAAGCGTTGGACGGGTGTTGAGATCACAAATTTGTATTCCAGACTCACAATAAAGTTCATTTAAATATAAATGCGACAAGACCTTTACCCAGTAAATGCTGTTACTCCTATAAACTGAGTCGTAATTTTTTATGGCGATCGTGGAAATAACTTTGGACATTTAACAAGCCTTAGCAGCCAAATATTATGACGATGCGGGTGTACGTAACTACCATACAACGCGACTTCTGTGACCATACTTAACTCAGCACTAGACGCTAATAAAAATTATAGCTTCGCCATAATTATTCTAGCCTCATACTCTTACATTACCACACACAAAGAACGTTTCAAAATATGCGAGTATTCAATATTTGAACAAGGTAGGGTAAGTAAAATACATAGAGCCTGCCGGGGTCGCGGGACTTATACGATTACCGTGACCCTGGAACGTAAAGGGCTAATGAAGGACACCGTGGATTTTAGTCAGTACAAGTCTGACAGTATGGGGTGTGAGGACTCATTTGATGATTTTACCACGCTAAAAAAAAGTAAAATATATAGAATAATATTATTATATACTGATACGTAATAAATATGGAAATAAATGAAAACCCTGCCGTGTTTCTGGCTCCTAATACAATGAAGACAAAGCTTGATGTTATTCCAATAAAACGTAACACAATACGTAAAACACGGAACTATAAAACATGATGCCTCTGCAATAAATCCTATCGTGATTTTAAATTTCATACAACGTCCTCAGTTACGTCAATTTTCATACAAAATTCATAGCTTCAGCTTTTAACGTTTAAGCAACAAAATTGAGGCGTTTCTTTCCCAAGACGTTTATTTTAGTTTCATGAATAATTTCCGTTTCATACAATTTTGTAGTAGTTATGGTGAAAGAACGTAAATATTTATTAGGCAGCGCTATTGCGAACCTGTGATCTGGAATTTTAAAACGAAACGCTTATTTTTTGTTAGTCCATTTTAGATTGGAATCTTTTGCTCTAATAGCAGTGTATTTAAGTCGGGTGGAGGGACTGAGAGTCTGAGTTTTTGAGACTTAATCAGCGGGTCAATTAGCTTAGCTAACTAAGGCAAAGATTTAAAAAGCTGATCACACTCGATATCAATGGAAATTAAAATCCCCGGTCTAGTTTTTATATTACTTCGGTTAAAGCACTGGTCAATTATTTACATAAACAGAGAATAAAGGAACTGGGTACGGAATGTGGACAAAATCGATCCGAAGTTAATTAGGTCCATCTATATTTGCGGTCGTGCGCCGGGCTCTGCATCAAAGGGCTTATTCTGAACGGAGGTCTTATTTTATTTTCATTTCTTTTCGCGTCATCGAGACGAAGAATTGTTCTTTTGTTTTCATTTTGAAAAAGGAACTGATTTGAATGAATCGTTCTGCTGCGATTTGAAATTGGATTTACCTACCTATAGAGTTAAATTGTTGATCATCATCAGTGTCACTCCAATTTATTTAAATTCGGTAATGAGTCGTCTTCTTTCTTACTTATCTTTCTTTCTTACGACTCGTGTACCTACTTAGCTTTTCTTCCCTTTCACATAAATCTACTCATAGTAACCATTGTAGATTTAAACGACAATAGGGAATGTGATGATGTATGTAGAAGATTGAGCAAAGATGCGATGTTGACTGTAGAAATTCGAGAACACAAAGGGAGGCCTAACAACGCTGACGTGGCGACTTGCAAAGTCTCTACAAAGATTGACCCAGCCAAAGCAAATAAGTTTGAAAGAATATGGGAAACTACCCTTGAAGATTTCCATACCGATGTAGATGTAATCGCGATATGCGATGCGTGGGTGAGTACAAGTAAAATACATTAAGACATTTTGTATCAGAGGTCTCTTTAAAAGCAAGTACGCTGAGCGGCATTCATTATTCGAAGTTATAACGATTTTAATAAAACTTCTCACAACAATAATGTTACTGCAAAATTAGCTCTAATCATAAACTTTCCATAGAAACAGAGATTAACAATAATTATAATGTTATTTAAATAAGAATTTTGAAAATATTCTATGATAACTTTTTAAACCTATGTTTACTTATCCGTATGAAATTTAATTGAAATCTTTTCTGTTATTTCGAAATATAAGGACTTTAAATTTTGTAAAAAATGCGTTGAAACGTTTGCCGCATGTACACACTCTTAATATAAGGAACAGTTCACTTTAAAACGAAACGAATCGTCAAAGGGTTTGGCAGATACATGTCTACCCTAAACCCTTCGATCATTACCCAATAGTACACTCACGTTCCACGAGTTATTTTTAGTCGTAAACAATGTGGGATGAATCTTTTGTCTACAAAACCAGACGTTGTAGTATCTGGAAAAACTAAATACCACTTTTCTTTAACAATAGATAATGTATGTCCTTTAGACGTCCTTCAAATATGTCAGTACTAAAGCTGAGAACATATTATCGGACGCGTCCGTCAGCCGCGGCTGAGGGACGCGGCTTACCAGTGTGCACGGTAGTTCGGACGTCCCTCTTCGGATGCACAAACATCCAGCCATCCAGATTCTGTTCGGACGTCCGAACGCTCAAGGTCACGTCCGCGTCTTACGTCCGACAGTTTGCACAATGTAGTATTAAATGTATTGGCTAGATAATGGCTTTCAGCCGCGGCTGACGGACGCGTCCGATAATTTGTTCGCAGCTTTAACATTGTCCTCCTTGTATTTCAATGACAATGAAAACCAAGTGTAGAATAGGTCAAAGTCAAAGCATTTATTTAATTTAAACCTTTTTTTAAATTGTTATAAAATCCTTCAATCTGGAAGCTAGTTGGTATAATTGTTTGTAAATGGAATATCGTTTTTAAATAATTAAACATTATGGTTGGTCGTTCTAAGTTGTTATGGTGACGTAAATATAAATATTGTATGTAAACTACCGAATTTATTGTCTCGTCATTGATCTAATCACAAAGTATGCTGCAACACAAATGAGGTTTTGGTTTCGAATCTCAGGTTTATCAAAGTGTTATTGATTTTTTAATGTATCAGTGGTAGTAACTGAGAGTCTGAGTTTGTGCCAGGTTAATGGGTATAGAGTAGAGTCGCCTGCTATTAGATGAAACATAACTAACACCTCTGCAAAACCGATCAAGATTTAAAAACGTGATGTTCTATTGAAAAATACAGAAAAAAAGTACCTACAATCAAAATACACCTAAAATACAAAACAACGTCAAAAAATCACAAAAATATTTTTCACTCAACAAAAATATTCATCATAAAACAGAATAAGAGTCCCCCGCTCATGATTCGGACGTTTCCGTCGTGAATTAACCCAATTTCGCGCTCAGCTGACGAGGGAACTGGCTCAGATGCATATCAAGATGTAAGCGTTACGGACCGACAGAGCCATAAAGGTAAATACCATTGTGGCAGCGGACGGTCCCGCAGAAACGGGCAGTTAGCTTCATCAGATAGAACCTTAGTGAATGCAGGAAACCTAATTCCAACGTGTGAATGTTGCTGTTGAATTCAGCTTTGGATCTTTACACGTTTTTTATGTGTTATGCTAACCAGTCCGTATAAGCGATGAGTATAACGAATAATGTAACAAGGCTTTTCAGAGCCCAAAATTCTATCTCGGTACTTCGTTATTTTTTGAGATGTTCACATAGGTCACCCATCTATGGACATACCTCGGCAAACGTTGCTTAACTTTTAAAAACAACCCGTGCAGTTTTTATGCTTTAGCCATGAGTTCTAGTAATATCTAATAGTATCCTTAAATAAAACTCAATTTAATTCCGAAAAGTCTACGATTACAGACGTGACTTATTCTACCATAACCAATTATGTGGTACTTTTCACTATAAACTAAGTCCTAACTTAGAACCAGGGCCGTCTTTACCAGGGGGTGCAAGGGGTGCGGCGCACCCGGGCGCAGAGCACCCTGGGGCGCCTTTCGGGCGCTGAATTTTTGGATATTTCATTAAACTTAACGCCATTGCACAGTTTTATATACTTGTTACTTACGACAAATATGTAAGCGCAAGCAAAAAATTTTTTTTTTACGTTCATTACGCTTTCGGCGCTTGTCATACCGCATTACTACACTACACAAATAACAATTTTCGCGCGGCAAAATCTACAATCCAAAGAGAGTGTATAGTACGTTCGACACGTTGCCGCCCGGTCGCCCGCACTTGAAGCAAAATGATCTCTAAGTCAAAAGAGTGTAAGTTCATTTAAATGGGCGCGCGGTGCGGTGCCTGTGCGTTTGTCATAGGCGAGTAATTGCGCCCTTTGACATTGCCGCCCGGTCACCCGCACTTGAAGCAAAATGATCTCTAAGTCAATAACAATCTCCTGCCGGAGGCTGTACGCCGGGTCGTGCGGTCCATGGCCCTCTACGGGGCCCCCGTGAGGGCCCAGAGCATCCGGTCGCGACCACTAAAGTTGGTCGCATGCCAGAGGGTCATGGCTATCTGGATGATCCGGGAATACCGCACGATCGCCGGCGAATCGGCCAACCTCTTAGCCAGATTGCTGTCCTGGGATCTGGAGGCGACTGCCCTCCAGCGCGTCTATGAGTGGCGCGTGGAGTCGCAGCGCCGGGGTGTATCCCCGCTGCCTCGAGAAGTCGAGGCGCGGCGGGAAGACCTCTGGCGCGATCTCAGGGTAGTATGGAGGGGACGACTGTCGCAACCGACGTCCATGCACGCCGCAATCGCGGCGGTAAGACCCCTCTTTGAGGAGTGGCTGGATAGGCGTCATGGCGTCCTGACTTACCGCATGTCGCAGGTCCTGACCGGACACGGAAGTTTCGGGAGGTACCTGTGTCTGATGAGGAAGGAAGAAACGCCTGGGTGTCACCACTGCGAGGATCGCCCTGAGGATACGGTGGAGCATACGGTACAGGACTGCCCCGCTTGGGCAGAGCACCGCCGTGTCCTCATGGCGGCGATAGGCGGAGACCTCTCGCGTGGGAAGGGGTCGCCTCCTTCTGCGAAATAGTCATGGTTAAAAAGGAGGAGGGCCCCGTGAGGGAGAGGACAGCGTCCTCCCTCCGCCCCAGTCGCAGTGGTAGACGCCCGCGGCGACGGACTTTGCAAGACGATCTCCAGCCACCGTAGGCGCGGGCATGCGGGCAGCGAGTGACTGTCAGCTGCAGTGTAAAAAAAAAACGAGGGCGCAGGCTGAGTTCCGCACCCCGGCGCAGAATAGACTTAAGACGGCCCTGCTTAGAACCAAGGTCAATCGACGTCTAATGCAGTTAATCAAAGCATAGAACTAGACTGATGATCCAATATACTGATAGACGAGATTCGATAGAGATCTGAATCAAGACAGTCGTAATCCATGCAAGTAATTATCAATTAGTAGTACCTACCTAACTTTCAATGAAGATAATAATTGATCTTGTGTAGAACAATCTAACATTCCGACATTAAAACAAATTCGTGATGTAGCGCACAAAACAGTAGCCCAATTTAAAGCTCCTTACACGACTTCAAGCAATACGACTTGCGACAAGCTACTTGCATATGTCGAGTCACAAGACAAGTATTTATTTTGTTTGCGTTTGGCACTTGTTTGTCTACCACGTTTGCTATGGTAAGCAATGATGAGATCGACGGTGAAACACGCTTGCTTGCTTGTTGTAGTCATGCATGTTCCCTTTGGTAACCTATGCGAAAATCTGTCACTTTACATGTTACATGATCAAATAACACTGCACACTATTTTATAATATCTAATTGAATAATTACAATTAAAACCAAAACAAAATTTTTAAAATGTTTTCCGTGTTAGCATTAATATCTGCGCCTGCGTCCACAGTACATTATATACCATATCGATCGGGCGCCTCTGCGTTTCTGTTTGTCAGTGTTGCAAGCCATACATGGCATAGACAAGCGGTGGCGTTGGGTGTAGATCTAATGACGTAATTTATTTTAAGTATGTTGGTATATTTGTTTTAACATAAATATTTTATATTATTTCTTACTTAATATATACTAGCTTCCACCCGCGACTCCGTCCGCGCGGATGTCGGTCTTCGCGTGGATGGTTTATTTCTCCATTTTGAGTAACTCTGACAATGACATCTTAGAAATATCTATTGGACCCAAATACGGCTAAGCCTATAATAATTAAGGAGATCTATTGAGCTACTGCTGTTGAGCTCGCGTTCTGTAGTATTTTTTTCATAGTAATTCCGACCTTGTATTTAAAAATAACTGATCGGAACAGTAATCAAAAAGGTCGCGCTGAAAAGCACGGTTTGAAATTACACGCATACAATATTAATTCCACGGACGACCGCTAGCCACACTGGACACGTCCGCTCGCATCAAAATTCAGAATTTACATGGATCGCGCGGCGCGGAACGCGGCTCCTTATATAGGAGTCGGGGAGGCGTGGCCCGCGTGTGCCGCAAACGGTTCAAGCCAAATCCGACTTTCGGCGCTACAGGTTACGGTGCTGAATCCACTGCGGGTAATGCAACGTGTGTTCGCGGTTCTACAGAACAACGTCTATGAATAAAACTGAAAAATAAGATTTTTAAGGAATGTTAGTCACCGTTGCCGGCACGAAGAGAAGTTCGGTTTCTTGACAAAGATTTATTGTCCACAACGTACAAATTATTTATATAAAATAGGACAACTCCCGACCACCTTTTCCCAGGGAGGACGAAGGCAGGGGTTTTTGGTCCTCTAAACCAAAAATAACAGAATTGAATTACTGTTTAACTTTATGATAAAACTTAGTAGCCGAGTCTTGTGTAGCTATTCCAATTAGGACGTAGCCCGCAAGTGCACTGCTAGTCAAGTCACACAGAAAAATAATAAAGTCGCGGTAGTCATTAACTCTCGGAGAATCTTAACACCGCGATTCAGAAATGCGCGTCATAGGCACAACGCCAACTAGTGGTGAGTGGTGGAACCGTTTTAGAAATCAATGGAGGCAGGCGTGGCGTAATGTTCTACTTGATAATAGGTGTCGCCAATGGTTCCATAATAAGGTTTGTTACACATTTTTTTTTTCTACGTATTTTTCCAGGATAAAAAGTATCCTATTTTATGCCCAGGATAATAAGGTATAATTATACCAAGTTTCATCGAAATTGAACCGTTAGTTTTCACGTGATGCCTGCATATACAGACAGACAGACAAAATTTTTTTTAATCACATATTTGGGTTTGGTATCGATCCAGCAACACCCCCCGCTATTTATTTTTTCAATATTTTCAATGTACAGAATTGACCATTCTACAGATTTAATAGATGTATAGATATATATATTTTTGCTGTATCTGTCCGTGATATCACTTTGGGCCCTATCAGGCTGTAGCGTTATAGTCGATTCACTTAAATCAACTAAACGCACCTCACTAATTACGTGTCACATCCCTAAATCTTGCACGTATAAACGTCATCTCGAACCTTCGATGGCTCGGCTATAAAAGGTCTCGCACTTCATTTCGGAGCCTTTCCGACGCCTGCTCGAAGCTGCTAACATACTATTAAAAATCAACCCCGAGATATACGGGTAAGTGAGTGCTCACGGTGATTGATTTATTATTAGCTGTGTCCTGTCAGATCGCATTCTATGTATTTCTTTCTGTCTGCGCGATCTGGCAGCAATCCTATTTTATTGTCTTAGCGTCATAACTATCATCGTATGTAAATTCACCTTTGTCTTCATCACTGCATCACTATGTAAATGCGTGTGCATGCTTCACCATTCTTCACTATGCTTGCCTCGCCACGCTGCGCCTAGCTGCTCGCTTAAATCGCCTGGCCACGCGGCGAGGAACCGTCGTCAATGCCTGAGGCATGTGCACGCATACCTAACCTCTAATTGTAAGCCATCACGATGAGTGAGTCTTCCTGCATCCACCTTGCTTTGGGCTTACTACTGGGAAACGCACGCATCGACGAGGGCTTGCAGGATTCTGGCTCGACGCTTACGGACGCACCACTCCACGCTGATTCCAGGGTTCCAGTCTTGGGCTGCGGCACTTCCAGTCTTGGGCTGCGCTTTCTACATCCAATCTACGGCTACCCCCCGATTGTCAGACGTCCTGCTGTCTCCCCACCTACCGTGGGAGAGAGACGTCTGACTCGCGAGCTGCGCGGCCACTACCTACCGCCGTCTACTCCCACGTGGTCGTGGTGTAGGCCCCTTGCCTCTGCAGGCACGGGCCAAGCCTAAGGCGCTACCTGCTGCCCGCCGCCAGTTCCGGCCATCCACGCGGCGCGTGAGTGCCGAGACCTCACGCCTGCCGCGTGTCGAGGCCCCTGCCTGAGCGGGCCACGTCCCAGCGCCAGGCACTGCCTGCCTGTCTACCTGCCTGCCTACTGCCTGCCCACTGCCTGCAGGCCTGCCCGGCGCACGCGGCTACCCACGTGCGCGCTCCCAGCCCTGCATCGGCCACGTGTGCCTAAGCCCAGGGCAGTAACACTCCTTCTACCGTGACCAGTGACAGTGCCTAGAGACCTTAAGCTAATTACTAGAACCTACGACCCTAATAAATCTGTGTCTCGTGTCTATGCAAATAAATATGTAAGTGATACTTTGGTTTCATTCCTATATACCTAGAAACCCACTTGCCACAAGGCCAACGCTGTGACTTTTTTTAACGTCACAGCACATTCTGAGATAGTGGTTTTTTGGCCTCGTACAGGACTTAATTACTTTGTATTACCTTTTTTTTCTTATATTTTTTACATTATTATGATATGATAAAAACTTTTTCTTTCTTTCTTTTTTGCCTAAAAGTAACTTACTTCCTTTAGTTAGGTTACCTACTTTACTACTAAAGGTATTTTACTATTCTAACAAGGATAGGAAAACATACTCTGACAGGGAATTCCACTCCTTAGCTGTGTGTATAATGAAAGTATTTTCAATAGGTACGTCAACATTACAGTGACTCTTGGCATGCTCTAACAAATTTCCTTCCTTTATTTTCTACATATTCGCTGTTGCAACACGCTTCACCTTATAGTCGTGCAGCTAGTGGCCAAGCGTTTATAGTATAACTGTTTGTATCTAAATCATCTTCAAAGTTCAGAGTAGATGTTTTTGTTGACATTAACTTTGCTAATCTCGAAATACGGGTAAGTTGCGGTTGGAAATTCTATTAAAGTCAGCTTGAAACTTATCTCATAATATCAAGTGAAATGTTAGATACATAACTTACAGTTACTTGTTTTTCTGAAAGGATTAGCAGATACCAAGAAGGCCACAAGACAGGCTTATCTAACTCTTTTTCATCAGTCGTAATGCATCGTAACTTACCAACTTTAATGGTGACTGTATAATTCAGTACATAGGAAAAGAAAAACAAGAAACAAAAACTCCACCGGAACGATTTAATCCGTGACAAAAAATGCCTAACTCAAAAATAATTATTCACACGAAAATCTGAGAAAAAACACCGTTTTTCACAGGCCGTTAAAAAAGTGCGTCTAAGTTTTCTTCTATATCATAAATTCGACCAATTACGGGAGCGGCAAAAGGGGCCATTTGTCACAGAGTAAAAAAACGTGGTCGGCCCACGACCCGTCAGTCCATCTGTCTGCTGTAGACCTAACTCAAAACGCTGTTGACTGACAGACCTTATATATTATAACGTAGGATATTGCATCGCGAGGGGCTACGGACACAGCTTAAACAATATTGTAAGTTTTTCCTCTTCATATTCTTCATTCTCGCCATGTTTCGACAATCCTCATTGTAAGGTGTTTTTATTTATTAAGTTGCTTGTGACTGCCTAAAGCAGTTTATTTTAAACACATTTTTTATATCGTGGTAAAATCATCAAATGAGTCCTACCACAGGGCAGAGAGGAAGGGACTGTCACACTCGTACTTACTAAAATCCACAATGTCCTTCAATAGCCCTTTACGTTTCAGGGTCACGGTAATTCTGCTTTAACCTTAATAAGGCTTTAACCCCCTTAAGGGGGGCCCCGTTAATATGCTGACACTCTTTGATGCGCGCGTGCCGCAACGCGCCGTCGACCCGGGCATGGTCCATGGTCGGACAGCGAGTCGCCTATTACTCGCCGCCCGCATGCCCGCGCCTACGGTGACCGAAGATCGTCTAGCGATGTCGGTCGCCGTGGGCGTCTACCACTGCGGCTAAGGTGAAGTGTGGACGCTGTCCTCTCCCTCACGCGTCCCGCCTCCTCCTTCGCTAGCATGAATGCTTTGCAGAAGGAGGCGACCGCTTCCCATTCCGTCTCGCCCCACAGCATGGCCTCGACCAATGCTGGGCGCGAGAGGTCGCCGCCTATCGCCGTCATGAGGACACGGCAGTGCTCTGCCCAAGCGGAGCAATCCTGCAAACACATTTTAATTTATTTACCGAAGTGTCCATTTAATTACTGTCACTATTCCAACAAAATTTCTTAAAAAGGTGAATATGACAAGCGTTTCAAATGACAAGCGAATTTATTTTTAAATCTAAAATAATTGTTTTTTTTTTTAAATAAAGTTTTTTACAGTTTTTAAATTGAATTAATGGATAGTCTGCACATACTTGATTTACTTTTGTTAATTCCTTTGTAAATTCAGCTGCATCAGTTTAGACAGAAAGCTGTTACCGACATAATTGGGAAAAGAGATTGCAGACCAGATGATGATGGTTCAATAAGGTTTCATTGAAAGAAATACTGAAATTTTCCAAATGTTAATTTAATAACTTTTCGAGTGTACATTATTTGTTCCACTTTCAACCCAATAAAGGTTTATTGCAAGCTGCACAACGTGATATCAAATATTGGATCATTGAAAATTCTTATAGAAGTGGAGTGAAACTATATCAATGAGCTTGGCAGGCGTATTGCCAACTAAGGATTTCTTGACGTTTATTATTTAATTTCTTTTTTTAGTTTGATGCATTTGTAGTTTGAAATATATTATAGTTTACAGTTTAATTTTGTATTAACGGTAACTAAAAACTACTATAGTTTTCAAAGTCGCAATTTAAATCGATAGTCGATATTTGTATATATTATAGGCGCTCGAGTTTTAATACAACGCTTAAGAATGCAGAAGCGTGCAATTAATGGACGTAATTAAACAAATTGAACCTAGACTAGGGTCTAAGGGGGACGCCTATGTTCAGCAGTGGACGTCTACAGGCTGATGACGATGATGACGATGACGATACGAGTTGACGATGACGGTACAACGATACGAGACTGATGACGATGATGATGATGAACCTAGACTAGATTAAGTTTAATACGAATTAGAATCATTTCGCTTAAATTAAACGAAAGGTGAGAAAAACACGATGCCACATACCCCGAGTGCATACAACCTGTATGCCTACTGCAAAACATAAAAGTCATATAAAGCATACATTTCTATTCAAAAAACCCACCAACCCAATATCCCCAATGACACGTCTACGGGCACAATACCCCGATAGCATTCACTTCATCGTCCATATACATGTGAGTGATAAAAATTTCCTTCTACCCATTCACACGCGCTTATCTCTGTGACCATCGCTGCCTTTCCTACTCTGCTGAATTCTATATTACGTATTGGTCGCCCAATCGTATGCTGAATCTGGATCTTATTTGCGATTCACATGACGACCAATGATGGCCGTAAATGGTGTACGCTCTATTGACCAGTTTGGATTACCATTGTGTGTACATGATCGCTCTAGTTGGCATTCGATTTGCCTGTGGGTGATTTTGGGTTTAATGTGAAGTGATACTGCGATAATACTGGGCTTTTGTCTTCGTAAAACGTAGGTAATTTATTGTCGGTTTTTATGGTGCACTTTGATTTTCAATAAAAACTAATAAATATACAAAACATCATTGAAGAAAAAAAAAAACTAGCGATGCTTAGTGATATGTTACGTCTCAGCATCTCGCCTTGGTAACAACCAACACGTCATTAACTTTGACACAATACACTTCTCCACAGACATACCTCGGCAAGAATTACTTTACTTTTTACTAATTATTAGACCAATCCAAATACAGACACAGGCATTGCTTAACCTTGCTGCATCCTTTCAAAGACAGATGTCACAAGACTTGTTCTACCATACCGGGTCACTTTACTATGCGTGCTCATTGGTATTAAAATTTGATCCAATCCTGTTTCACTTCAGTTACCTCTCAATGAGTCAATCCCACAGAAGCGATACGTGAGATGTTTCACATAAAAATGTTTTTTTTTTTTAATAAGATTTTCTAAAGTCTTCTGTAATTATCCACAATATCAGCAACTAGTGGCAAGTGAAAAAAAATATAAACATTATCCTGCCATCAATTTCATCTACCTAAAATCAAATTAGTTTAACTAAAACATACACTAAATCACTTCTAAATACACAAAACAGTACAAATTACACGCTAGTGAAGCAGATTAAACATTAGAAACTCATTAATTAAGGTAATTATATAGAAATCTATGTAGGCGCCGTTCTCAATTAGCGGTAACAACAGTTTGTTCGTAAGTTAATTCCGTATCACGGTAAATTGACAGCTGTAGGCAAATTCCATAAATAATAAGTTTACTAATCATTTTATTTGTAGCTGTAATTAACAAAATTTTGATACCCTTTTGGAGCCGAAAAGGGTTTTAGGTAGGTGTCTAATCATAAAATGTGAATTAATGCGTAGGTGACGCATTCATAGATTAAAAACATTTTTATTTTCATTTAAAAATTGTCACGGACTTTTTTTATACATACGTATAAAAAAGTCCGAGGCAATTTTTAAATGCGTGTTAGATGCGTGGGTGCATCTACAAAAAAAGTACCGGAACAACTACCTGTAAGCCATACAAATCCCCGTCCGGGAATCGAACCCACGGCATACAGCGCTGCACTAGATCGCTCAGCCACTGTGTCAACCGCTAATCCTATTTGAAAACGAATTTCCGTGGGCGTCGATGTCTCCTATAGTAAAAAATTAGCTTCCTGACTTATTTGGTTGCAGGTATCAAACAAGGAAAATTGTAAAATACATTTCATCCCACATGAAAAGGGTTAATATTTTTTCAAGAAAGAACCTATCTTTTTTGCCTTGGGCATCATTACTCAAACAGAAGTTATCTCCGTTTTTTGTTCTTATTGGTCGCAGTTCCAATTTTCCTCTACTAAATTTGTCATCACGGGGCCATTCTTGGGTCGTCTTAAAAGGGGAAAGCGGCACTGGTGTATACGCAAAAAGCAACTAAAAGAACAGATTTTGGTTTTTAGTTATTCAAAACTGACAGTCCGTTCTGTTCCACCCTGGGCGAGAGGAAATATCAGATGGTATTTAAAAAGCCGAAGGTACCTTTCTTTTATGATATAAATAGACAACATTATTATATTAAGTTCAAGACATGATATGATTTCGAATCAGGTAGTAGGTAGGTACTGGCAAACGGTAGATATTAATATCGGGAAAATTAATGCCTGTAGGAATTAATGTACTACGAAGATAGGAAATTCGGTCTAGCTAGGCGAAAATCAATCTTAACAAAATCGCTGTTAATTATTTTCAAAAAGTATTATTTTATTTCTTCAAAATTATAGGTTGAAAAACGTCGCTTGATACACGTGGCAGTTTGTTACTGCTGTTCTCGGATCCTTATTAGTTCGCCTAAGGCTCGGCGGACAATATTCCGCCACGAACGCCATTACAAACTTTCCCCACTTATATCATAACACTGACAGGTTGCAGTTACCCTAACAGTGATAACGCATTTTGCCAACTCTTCAAGTCAATAACATTCACCAAATTCGCTTGCAATTCTTCTGGGCTATTGTGATTATCCAAAAAAAACATCGAAGTTAGGATTTGTTTGATAATAATCTTTTCGTACCACTTGCTCAAAAAAGTGACATTCTATGCCACAAAAAGCGAACACAACAATAGTCATTATTAATCTGTTAAAAACAGGGAAAGAAAATTGTACTGAATTTCATTCATCCTCTAGGGGGAGAATGTAATTTAAATTTGGAATACTTTATACTGAACTACATCTGTGTTTACACCATTGAGTTTGTATATAAACACATCTTCACATACATCTTTTTGAAAAAGGAATACGCATTTATTATGCAGTTATGATTATTAAATAAAATTACGAAAACCGACGAGGCCGTATGAGCTTGATGCCTTTGCGTTTCCGACAAAAAATATTAGTCTAAGAATTTGCCGTGTTTTTGTTTTCTTCAAATACCTACATAAACGTTAAGTTTATTTTAATTTATTTTAATCTTCATTATTTTTAATAAATGCTTATCTCAATATTATTATTGTGTTCATTTTTTCGCAAATGGTACGAAAAGTAGAGTATTTTCCTCGGTGATAAAGCTGTCTTAGTCTTGGGTGAACTTAAATCCCTCGCTACACTCAGGACTCGTTTTAAATCCCTCGCTTCGCTCGTGATTTAAGTTTTAAACACCCTCGCTGCGCTCGGGAGTAAACCTCGAGTCCTTCGTTACGCTCGCGATTTAAATCGTCACCCGCGACAGAAGACACTGCTTTATCCCCTTGGTTAATAATCTACTATTATCTACTCTCATATCGTTAAATTCAAAATACAAAACTCAAAACGAGTTTATAATGACGTACTTTACACACAGTATATCGAAATGAAATTAAAAAATTAAATTATGACACTTCTCTAACAAAATAATGTTATAATATTTTTTTCGTACCACTTGCTCAAAAAAGTGACATTCTATGCCACAAAAAGCGAACATAACAATAGTCATTATTAATCTGTTAAAAACAGGGAAAGAAAATTGTACTGAATTTCATTCATCCTCTAGGGGGAGAATGTGATTTAAATTTGGAATACTTTATACTGAACTACATCTGTGTTTACACCATTGAGTTTGTATATAAACACATCTTCACATGACATCTTTTTGAAAAAGGAATACGCATTTATTATGCAGTTATGATTATTAAATAAAATTACGAAAACCGACGAGGCCGTATGAGCTTGATGCCTTTGCTTTTCCGACAAAAAATATTAGTCTAAGAATTTGCCGTGTTTTTGTTTTCTTCAAATACATAAACGTTTAGTTTATTTTAATTTATTTTAATCATCTTTATTTTTAATAAATGCTTATCTCAATATTATTATTGTGTTCATTTTTTCGCAAATGGTACGAAAAGTAGAGTATTTTCCTCGGTGATAAAGCTGTCTTAGTCTTGGGTGAACTTAAATCCCTCGCTACACTCAGGACTCGTCTTAAATCCCTCGCTTCGCTCGTGATTTAAGTTTAAAACACCCTCGCTGCGCTCGGGAGTAAACCTCGAGTCCTTCGTTACGCTCGCGATTTAAATCGTCACCCGCGACAGAAGACACTGCTTTATCCCCTTGGTTAATAATCTACTATTTTTTCATTACGATACAGATTACAGATCATAGATACATCCATTTGATTTTTTATCTGTGGCTGCGCGCGCTGTGGCCCATGCGCGGTGATAACGGGAATTATGGCGCCATAATACTGTGTCAATCTTTATCTTTTTTTTGATAAATTCGTGTTCAATGAAAGTAAAGTAAAGTAGTGTATGAAACTGTACATAACTAGGTATTATATACACTCGTGTGATACTTTTAAAAAACGTGTATAATACCCCTCGTCATGTATCAGTTTCATAAACTACTATAACGTTTTTTATTTACTGTCATTATCTTCGTGCATCGTCCGCTTAAAAGTCGTAGCAAAAGGAGGAGGGATACCTGAGGTAGATGACATCTTCCGACTTACGACACAGCCGACGCATGAGACGCCCAAGGCGTCGGACGCAGCGTGGCGATTTCCGAATATTTGTTATAGTATATAGTCGAGAGGGCTGTCTTTTATATCTCCATAACCCCGTTAGTGCTGGGTACTAGCGATACCCTTTGGTAATACTAATAATAAAAGTAAGAAATTAATGGCGACCCATACACGAACAGACCAAGACAAGCGCTACTTGTTACTTACCTTAGAGATCGATTTGTGCAGGTTTTATTATTGGTTTAGTAGGCACGAATTCAGCAATAACAATATTGCTGAATTCGTGCCTAATAATCAAAGTATGAGCAGTGGTGGCCCAGTGGTATCGGCCTCGACTTACGAGTAGTAGGTCGTGGGTTCGAACCCCGTCAGGCGCATTACTCTGTGTAATTTATTTCAACACCACTGCTCTCAAAGCGGTGAAGGAAAACATCGTGAGGAAACCGGCATGTCCTAGAATCAAAAATTCAAAGACATGTGACATCTACCAATCCGCACTGGGCCCGCGTGGTGGATTATGGCCCACTCCCTCTCACAGAGAGGAGGCCTGTATCCCAGCAGTGGGAACATTTATAGGCTGATGATGAATCAAAGTATACATTTTTAAGATTCATGTTTAAAACATGCTCTCGACAGTGTGTTATTGTTTACAGTTAATTAAAATGCCGAAATAATGGCCCCTTCGACATGCCTGACGGAGTTTGTAAACACATTTTTAATTAATACATTGTATGCTTTTATTAACCTGACGCATGCCACATTGTCCTGCATTAACCATTTATTCCTGAATTATTAAACTGACTATATTTTCAAAGCCTTTTTAAAGAATGGGAACTAACTTTATTCGCCCTGTTTTGCACTGAATTCATTGTAATCGTTTAATTTGTTACCAATTTTGCTATCAGAATAAAACAGTCGTAAAAAGTATTGTAAATTGTAAAATTGACGAAGGAAAAGAGTTTAGTATCCTTGCGAATATTGATAATCCCTGATACCTCCACTACAGTCAATTTCAATATTTTCTCAACTCAGATAAATTGCGTATACTACAGTATGTTCAATTGTTCATACATGCTAATCGCCGAAACCGCTCGATTTCAATGAAATCTAATGATAGAATATTTTCAATCTGACAAATGGTATCTTATGAAGCAAGAGCGAGTCGCTAATTTTTATTTGTTTTTTTTTTCACAATAAACTGTAGCTGTGCAGATATTTAAACAGAAAACAACTTTATTTGAAAATGAATAAAATAAGTAGGGACAAAAACTTTTGCAAATGATAAATCAAACAGTTGGCAATCAGCATGTAGAAGCGTACGTGGAATCATAGGACATATCAATCATAGAAAGCTACCAACGTGATACATAACCGTCGCACACACGGCAATATGATAATAAAATACTGTACAGATACCTGGTATGTTGGCATTTAATAAATGAACGTAAGATACCAGCATCCTGTAATTATTTAATATAACTGTAATCTTTCCTTGCGTTTCTTAGAACCATTTTCTGACGGAACCACGAAAGTGCCACTCTAAGCTGTAGACTTTTAAAACGGACCTAAGTAGTCGTTTAGCCCGGGCACGCCGCAATCGCGGCGGTAAGACCCCTCTTTGAGGAGTGGCTGGATAGGAGTCACGGCGTCCTGACCTACCGCATGACGCAGGTCCTCACCGGACACGGAAGTTTCGGGAGGTACCTGTGTCTAAGGAGAAAGGAGGAAACGCCTGGGTGTCACCACTGCGAAGATCGCCCGGAGGACACAGTAGAGCATACGGTGCAAGACTGCCCCGCTTGGGCAGAGCACCGACGTGTCCTCACGGCGGCGATAGGCGGAGACCTCTCGCGCCCGGCATTGGTTGCGGCCATGCTGCGGGGCGAGACGGAGTGGGAAGCGGTCGCCTCCTTCTGCGAAGCAGTAATGCTCGCGAAGGAGGAGGCGGGCCGCGTGAGAGAGAGGACAGTGTCCTCCCTCCGCCCCAACCGCAGTGGTGGACGCCCACGGCGACGGACGTCGCAAGACAATCTCCGGCCACCGTAGGCGCGGGCATGCGGGCGGCGAGTAAAGGGCAACTCGCTGCCCGACCATGGACCATGCCCGGGTCGACGGCGCGTTGTGTTCCACGCGCGCCTCAAAGAGCGTCAGCAAGATGACGGGGCCCCCCTCTAGAGGGCCAAAGCCTGCCGGGGTCGCGGGACTTATCTCATTACCGTGACCCCGGAACATAAAGGGCTATCGAAGGACACCGTGGATTTTAGTCAGTACAAGTCTGACAGTCCCTCCCGCCCTGCCCGGGGTGGGAGGACTCATTTGATGATTTTACCACGATAAAAAAAAAAAAAAAAAAAAAAGTAGTCGTTTAGCTCACCTTTTATTTATTACTTTCACGTTTTAATTTGTATCTTTAGGACCTAGCCTGAGAAAATGTCTAGGGGAGTAGAATTGCCTGTCAATCTTTTTGCTACATTTAAAAGCAATGCCTTGGGAGTGAATTTAGTTTTCCCAGATTTATAGGGATTAATAGCACCCACACATTTTCACAGAATCTTATTTCAATTCGTTATCAAAGCCAAGATTAATTCGTTTTCTCACCCTCAAATTAATAAAATATTACTTCAAACGGCCATTAATATACATGAATTTCGAGTTTCAACATTACATTTTATGTCTACGCAATGTTGCATGAAAAGTGATTGCAATAAAAATATATATTTTATTCTATTTTCGCAATAAAATATCTTCTCGTTGATGTATCGCATGTCTGTACAAATGCTTTTCATAGTTAATGATGCATCATGTTGCAGATTGTTATTCATCAAAGTCCAAGAGAAAGTTTATTCAGTGTGACAATGAATAATATTCTCGAATACAAAGGGTACTGTGACGATGTTTACTTCCATGCTAATCTGCGATTGATGGAATAAAGTTATTGTTGTATAGAGATATAAACTTGACAATAGAATAAGTTAATCTTCATGTTATGAAAGGTAAGCTCTGTAAGTAGATATATATGTCTATAACATATTCCTAAAGTAGTCGTGTTTTGACTTAATGTTTTCTTTCTAATCAGTATTTTATAGATAAATAGCTAGATTTTTGTAAAGTATTTTATTTATTCATAATTTTAAATGATATAATTTATCAGCTACAATGTACAAATGCAATATTTCTACCACAAAGATAAAATAAAATGTACATTCTTCCATAGACTATGAAAGATACAATTAAAACATCGTTAAATTACAATTACTAAAACTATAATAAAAATTATATAAAAAATACTCATTTTAAGCAGATAAGTAAGTAATCATCAGTCGTAAAAATCTTATACATAAAACCAGTAAAAGACCCAAACGTAATTGGGAATAAGCAAGATACTCGTAGATGTCGATTACTGATAAGGACACTACAGTAACAAGATGACACATTCCTCACTAACTAAGAAATAGAAAAAACACTATCCATCCAATTAGTGCTCTTCACAAAATCACGTTTCCTCGAAAATCTCACTTCGGCAAAATTTTCTCCTCGCTGTATTTACGGACTACTTGAATTGGCAGCAATTAAACCGAAGGTTGGTAGGCACTGTCATTCCCAAGTCAGTCGAATGCAATGAGAGAGTTCCTTAGTTCCACCCATAAATAAACCGGTTTGACTGGCATCCGCCCCAATAATTAGGCGCGGTTATTTGAAGGCGGGAAGCAATGAAGGAGATGTATGGAGGTTTGAATGAGAAATAGAGGTAAATAGAGAGTCTATTAATGTGTTTGTGTAAGGTTAATGACTCTCGCCCTCAGTTGTACCTTTAGGGCTCAACTATCATGGGTGGTAAGGTAAACATGAACGGTTTAATGATGTTAACTTTACATTTCGATATAACTATACACTGTTTAGTAGTTGTGTTGTTAACCTTTTTTAGGGTAGGTTTTTAGGATAGGAAAAGCATACTACTTGATAAATAACCACCGTGTTATTTGCATGCTCTTTGCTTTCCAGAGCCAAGATACCCCGTGTGTTTGGGCTTTTTTTGCGTAGTAAAATCATCAAATGAGTCCTCCCGCCCAGGGCAGGGCGGGAGGGACTGTCAGACTCGTACTGACTAAAATCCACGGTGTCATTCATTAGCCCTTTACGTTCCAGGGTCACGGTAATGGTATAAGTCCCGCGACCCGAGCAGGCTTTGGCCCTCTAGAGGGCGGCCCCGTCATCTTGCTGACGCTTTCGCTTTCTCTGGCCAATTGGCCATGAAAACACATGGCCTCTGTTTTGTGAAGCAACCACGTCGAGTACCAACTGCCGGATCCTTTCAACGACTGTCGCGACCGCTTGCGTCGCCAAGTCGGCCGCCGCCTGGTGCGACTCTCCGTTGTGTGTTTGGGCTTACAACATAGTCGACTGGACTGTCCAAATTAGAAGTTCTTCCTTTGTTAAAAAAATACCGAGGTAAGAAGTCGCGCTTGTGAGTATTTCGAAGAAAATGTAATAATAGTGAACATATTTTTCGTTCTTTCATTCCTTGCTAAAATGAAATTATACAGTTGTTCATTTGTAATTAAGTAAGCTGCCATAGTCTGAAACCTCTTGGTACATAAATTCCAGAAAATAATGTTAAACAACATTCAGCGTCGTCAGCATTTATTTTATTGCTTGCACTTGCAAAATGCGGACACCAGAAAAGAAATGGCGTTTATTTGTTTATTTTACATCTCTTCTTTTTGTTTCACTGAATAATTAAATTAAACCAATAAGAGAATACATGGTTTGTATTCAATAAAATAACTTTACTCCAGATCAATTAATTACAACAATGGTTACATTAATTAATCTGAATACCATTTCATTTATTATGTTTTTCCGTCCTGGTTTTATCAATGTATTAAAGTTCCTTATTATAATTCCAATTTGACTGTATGTTTACCAAAAATATTTTTTGCCTTATTATTTAACATGGACACCGCTGAAACAAAATACAAAGAGTCGATGAAAGCGTATAAAATATGGGCCGTATTCTCAATTGAATTTACCGAAGGTTCCCAATATTATCGGCACAAAGGAAAGAACAGTTTTGTTTAAAAAAAATCCGTTTTAATCCAAACCCTTCAGTGTCTATTGATCCCAGCTTGAATATTCAGCGTACATCCAGACCAATATTTTTTACACTCCAATTCACATCCACCTTTCTTTTTCGTGACTAAACTTCTAAGGGCCCCTAAATATAACGTCTACGCAGAAACATGTTTTCTAACCGCGGAGCGTAGAGTTTCTTCTCTGGGTTAATGAAACTATACATAGAGTGGGTCTATGCTTGCAGCTTTTGTAAAAGGATATTTGTTCTACGTATGCTTTCAGACTATTTTTGAGGTAACTGATATAAAGGCTGTAAAACAACCGATAAGAACTCTACCACGCGACACTCGTCTTTGACGTCAAAAACGTGAGACGTGGACGTGGATGTGGACGTTCATATTGCATAAATAAAGAATTTCGGTTTGATTTGTTACAGATTCGTCACAAAAATTCGTTGCCACAATCAGGTTTTGAAATTTTGTTAATGAGCAATATGTTAAACTCGGGCTTTACTAACGATACTAATCGTATTTTGGAACTCAAAAACATTATTAGTATCTTCGCTTAATATTATTTGATGATTGTTTACTTTTCGTTCAGCGCGCGGTGTACTGCGGTTTAAAATTTTGATACTTTAGGACTTTTGGGGTTTATACTTTTTTTAAATTACTTTTAGTGTTTTTATCAACAATAAGCCTTTTTAATGTGACATAATGGTTTTTTAAAGGTGTCCATAATAGCATTAGTAATATTTTTGATTTGCGATTTATTAGCCGTAATGCAATCAAGAGCCTTAGATTAAAATATTGCCCATGATTTCGATTTCACCCTGTATAATTTAATTCACTTGTTTGTCTTTTTTTACGATTTATGATACGTAAACAAAAACCGCCAGCGTCAAAACAAAAAAAAGGAGTCGTGAAAGAAGATGTTTCGGCAAACATGCCCGTGTGAATGAGCCGTAGCGTAGGCGAAAGGCCATTTGTTCTCCCCTATATTGCGATCATTTTGTTTTGTGCTGATCTTCAAGTTAAACAGATATTGAGAGGCGATAAGAAATTGAAACATTAGCTCATTTTTTTATATTACGTCAAATATCACGAAGACTGTGTTATATTTACTCTCTACAAACTGGCTGACCAGAGAGTGAAGAAACAAAAAAAAAGTTCATGTTGCTTTGTGTTACTGCAATTAGAAGCGTATACATGTAAAACATGCGACCTTAATTATTACTTAACCACTGAAACATTGCCAGCACTAAAAGGAGCAGGGATAATAGGTACTTAGAGAAGATTTTAAACCCAATTTTAGAATATTGGATACTGAGCCTTTTTGTTTTCGACTACGGTTGATAGCCCTACATTTTAATGAAGATCGTCTATTTTTGGAATAAGGACATTGCCCAGAAGATAATTGCGATTGAGTTTGCCCTAGTTTGCCACATATTTTATTGAAAACTAGTAGCCCTCCTCGACCCTACACGGCTTCAAGTTTTCGACTTTCAAAATCTTGACAACCACGAACACAACAAAAAAGTATAAATGCGCGTACAGAAAGACGTGCAGATACACTAGCGAAAGGCGTACGGCATTATTAAGGCATAGATATTATTTGAAAGTATTATAATTAATGGGATTAAGCTAAGAAGTAACAGAATATTGCAATTTTTAGGCTTTCGTTGCCTATCTAAACACGAAAAGTGTTCATAACTTTTGAACTGTTAAAATAGCACTGTATGTCTCAGATGTAAAAATATTGGAAACGATGTCTCCCATTCCCCTATTCAATTTGATCTACACTTTTCGAGACACTCTATACTATACTATGTTAACCGCCTCGTCCACGGAGAGAGAATAGAGCTAGACAGCTTGCAGACTAATCTTATCTATACTCTCATTTCTACGTACACTTAGAGATCATTAGAGCACCCTATTGCATTTTTTTACTATATCGTAGGGTAGCTCTATCATATAGAAATTTTGGCCTGCGTACACTACACTACTCGTAGACTAGATAATTATTCGGTCACGATACGATATACACTCACAATCATAGCTCTCTCAGTTGAAAACATGTCGCGGTCACGCTTAGCTGCTGCGATTGTGGTTTCTTTTTCTGGTCACTTCGTCAACTGTTGTATTAAATGCTTCACTAATAATTGTTAAACAATGATTTTTTTGTTACGATCTTTATAATCATTATGAGATAGGTATGTTCCATTCATATCGCTTGTCTCGCTCTCGCACCTGCGTCCACGACGCCTTCCGAGAGTAGCCGAGCGTGTCTACGTAGACTGTAGTGATACTCTAGCTAGGGTAGTCTCGCTAATGCGTACACGTCCTAGATTGCCCTATGAGACTCGCTCTACGTTATTTTAATCTATCGTGGACGAGGCACTTTAAGATAGTATCTCTATGGCAGACTAGATAAAACAGGGTCTTTAAATTTTATATTGATTTTAAACTAAAAAAAATGGGCAACTAACATGCAGGTTCTCCGTTGCATAGAGAGATAACAGAATATTCTCCAAATAAGGTCATATCCCAAAAGAGGAAACGATGTTTTTAAAAGATTTTGCCTTATCTTGGGATATTGCCCTGTCGTTTTGGATGGAATTTCCATACTGGTAATGGTGTAGCCTCGTTTGTAAGATAACCTAACCTTTTCAATCTCTGTTCACACCTTACTGTAGTAAGCGTAAGAGATGGTTACGTCGCGGACTACCGAATTTTAAAACACAGCTAGACTTTCTTTTTAGGGTTCCGTAGCCAAATGGCAAAAACAGAACCCTTATAGATTCGTCATGTCTGTCTGTCTGTCTGTCCGCCCGTATGTCACAGCCACTTTTTGTCGAAAGTTTAAGAGCTATCCTGTTGAAACTTGGTAGGTAGATGTATTATGTGAACCGCATTAAGATTTTCACACAAAAATAAAAACAAAACAAATTTTGGGGGTGCCCCCCATACTTAGAATTGAAACTCAATTTTTTTTTTTTCACCAAACCGATACGTGTGGGATATCTATGGATAGGTCTTTAAAAAATATATTGAGGTTACTAATATCATTTTTTTCTAAACTGAACAGTTTGCACGAGAGACACTTCCAAAGTGGTAACATGTGTGTCCCCCCTCTGTAACTTCTAAAATAAGAGAATGATAAAACTAAAAAAAAATATATAATGTAGACCTCAACAAAAACTTCCAACAAAAATTAGTTTGGATGAGATACAGTTAGCAGTTTTTGAGATATAGTACATTTTCAAAAACCGCAAATATAACTTTGCCATTCATACAAACACTGAAAAACAAAGTTTGTTTTATTGTTTGTGTATATTACTTACTTAATCTCAATATAATCATATTTCTAACCTATGCTTGCTACTACGGAACCCTTCAAGGGCGAAACCAACTCGCACTTGTCCGGTTTTTTTTTATATTTAAAGATGGGCTAGAATAACTAGAATCTTAGAAATAACCTTGACTTCAGGAAACAGGACTCTGGCTGGGAAATTCACTTCATAGCTGTACAGACTATGAAAATATTATGTTAAAAACACTTTGTACGTAAGGGTGGTGGACTTGGTCGCGAGACAGTTTCATTAGGTAACCGTGACCCTGGAACGTAAAGGGCTATTGACGGATCACCGTGGATTTTAGTCATTACAATTCTGACAGTCCCGTCCTGGCCCGCCCTGTGTGGGAGGACTCATTTGATGAATTTACCGAGATAAAAAATTGTGGTGGACTCTATGTTTAATTAGAGTATTAGTTTGATACTTTAAACAATGTAATTGTGCGTCTGATTATATTTTAGAGAACAATTTTATCTAATTTAGTTTAATTTAAAAGCCCTAAAAATCATGCATTATTTGGTCAAATAAGTGATCACTCATCACTACATTTATTTCAAACAGTGATATTTTAACAATTTTGTTTTAACTTTTATCTGCTGTCACAACAATGAAATATTATACAAAAAACATGAATTTGTCAACCCCAGTCAATTCAACGTTGATTGATAACTTTTGTTTATATTCATATTCAGAATAACCGTTATTTTTATTTGCCCAACTATTTTATGTAAAGTTCAATAATGAATAAAACAAGTATCCATCAAAATATTACGTAACAAACTTTCACAATATCAATTAAAACTGTTTTCATTATGAAACACGCAGTACAAAATAATTACCTACTGTTTTAATGTTTTCTTCTAGTGATTATTACTCTTACTAAATTGAAATGTTTTCTTGTTGTAATAAAAACCTTTTTCGGTCGGCAACATTTTTATTTTGCCTTGTTTTTGGTCTCGTACAGGTCTTGGACTCTCACGGGATATACGACTGAACTAAGCTGAGTTTCGTAGCGAAAACTTATATCACTAAAATTTAGAAATATATGAAAGGAGTACACATTTTTAGAAAATAAAAAAGTTTTTGATTATTTCTTTTGTTTTATCAGATAGTTAAGGTCCATACAGCTGTACTTACTTATCGCTTTTGAAATACGTTGAAATCTTGGATACACCCCGTACGACAGCAAATATTCAGCTGAACAACTTTCGTCCTATGATCAATATCGTAATCTCGAAATAATAGTCAACTTTGAATATCTAGCCACTAGATGGGACAGATGATAATGTTTTATTTTTGGGGTGAATTGGATCCACGTCGTAGCAATCAACCTGTAACTTACGATGATGGCTAAGCTGATTGCGGTTTTAGGCTTCACCAGGGCCACCTGGGACGCGACCACCATCCTGTCGGAGTCCTGTGCCAAACAGTTTTTACTGTGGTCCGTCTGAGCGAGCTCGATCTTGGGCTTCATCTTTACCTCTGAGCTAGATTGAAGCAAAGAGCAAATCCACTTCAAATGAAAAAAAAAACATGCTGTAGATGAACACACATAAAGGTAAAAATCTCACTCTAAAATGTATTTAGGTACCATTTTCCTATCGTCAGCTAATCCTTGCGGAACCTATTTTCACTTTAATCTCATATTATGAAAACAGGGCATCCTCTATCCATTGGATAGCGAACCGTCAGTAATCTCGACCAAAACTGGCGCGAGTCAACGAATTCTCGAGATACGTGAAGATCTCATTTGAGAGGGTGATTCAATTTTAATAAGCCGTTTTAAGCGGCAACTTACATTATCAAGTCTCGTTGCGACGTTTTACGCCAGTGCTCATTGTGCCAGCGATTCTCTTCAAAAGAATACTTATTATGAGATAAAATGACGCGGAGAAAAAATATTCCGGGGATTTTTTTTGTCCATTGTCCTTTTGTCAACGCACAAGTCTACTGCCTCTAAGATGCAGACTAGCTGTTTTGTCTATTCATATTGCTAAATTTTCAGCATTACTCTTTTGTTTCCCACTGAGTTTTCGTTTGATTAATGCCTTTCATTGCGGAAAGTCGTTTCTCTTTTGTTTTTGTGACTCTTAGATTCAAGTAGGCAATGATATATTTAAATTTAAGGACTTGGATTTTAATGAAACATGAGTGTAACATTAAAATTGATTTGTATAGGTTTTCGGAATTATCGAATGTAATCAACGCAATTAATCCAAAATGAATTAATATGACATCAAGTATTTAATGTAATTGACCAAACATTCCAGCTTGATAAATAGCACAACCAAAATCCTTGTCCACATAACCTACCATTACCATTTTATGCATTTTATTTTACACTTCAAAAAATCGTCGTTAAATTGTAGTGTAGTAAATATATGCACACCTTTATACGTCTCATGGCTTTCCATCCAACATATGAATATATTTGAATAATTTCACATAGGCCTTTCTCAAACGCTTTTGTAGACTGCTTCCTTAACGAGGGAACGGATAATAGAGACCGGTAGCTTTATTTTCTAAGGAATTAGGTATTTCTCCTGACTAACAGTCTAAAAAAGGAGCTCAATTTTTCAAAAGAGCTGACTTTCTACTTTTTTGGTTACTTTTTGCGTTATCAATCACGTTTCAGAAAAAACTTTTCTGAATTTGAATTTAAAATTCTTCTCTATCTAGGTTTCAATAATAGTCATGGGTCATTCCATCGTTTCGGGTGTTACAATTGAACTCATTTAACTATGTTTTATTAGTAGTAGTATTATTAAGTAGACAATAATAACTGTCGAATCACCAACATATTAGGTTATATTTTCTTTTCCTAAAATTACAATTTTAAAATATTTGAGCAATAAAGAGAAAATTGCGAATAAGTAGCCGTTTCGGGCGTTACACGAAATTGCCTCTACCTTCTGACTATCTGCCTTAACATGCATAATTCAGCGAATTTTCCAAGTAAACTCCAGATTAATTTATAACAAGTTAAACTAGATCCAGTAGTCCACCTTAACACGGGAAGAAAAGTTAGTAATCAATTTTCCATAAATTTTAATAAATAAAATTAGCTGTTTCGGGCGTTACCACTACTTCGTTTCGGGTGTTACGAGTACGAAATTAAAATACATATATCCGAAACTATGAGCTATATTAATGAAATTTCTCGCTTTCTTTTAAAATTAAATAATTATAAATCAACTATTATAGAATTTAGAAAGAATATAATAGAAAAAACTATAAATATAAAGCGAAAACTACTCGCTCACTCTTTCATCACGAAATCTCAAAAATTACAAGTGTTAGTATGACTAGAGTTTCAAATTTTGTCGTGAGGGTTTTTTTAGGTCGTAAGTGCTCACCAAGACTGGATTTTGTGAAATTTGATCCCTAAGGGGTTGATTTTGGGGTTGACAGTTAGTATGAAAGTTCGTGACTACAAGTGCTAGGAGTCTCAAACTTTTCATGCGGATTCTTTGAACGACGTAGGTCTGCCAACTAACCAACATAGGATTTTGCTAAATTTGACAACGGAGGGGTTGTTTTTTTGGGTTTATAGTTTGTATGAAACTTCGTCACTACAAGTGCTAGGAGTCTCAAATTTTTGTTGGGTTGGTTCAAGTATCCCATAAGGCCGGGAGCAGAAATTTCCGAGGGAAAAAGTCGAAATTCGTGCAGACGATCCGCAGGTGGATGGAGTGCTCGTATTTAACAATGAAAAGATTTATTTTTTAAAGAGATGCACTTCTACTTGGAATTCGTAATATGTACGATCACATTTAGTCTTAAGGTAGGCAGGCAAAACGCTTATTATATACTCTTAACGCACGTCATAGACATCTTTTTCATCAGGTTTGAATATGTTTGCTTTAACTCCAATAAATTATAAAAACACGACTTGAACCTCGCCATCAGCCTTTTTTACAGTTTATTCTGGGAGAAATTTCTTTACTTTTCTGACATACATCATGTTAACGTACCCATGCATAAAGTATTATATGCTGCGGCGACAAATAAGTACGTAAAAGCAGTAAAAGCTTGTCTTACTTATAATGTAACACCCAAAACGTTTCGGGTGTTACACATTTTCAAACGTTAATAATACAATTAAAACACATGATTTCGCAATTATTTTTAGATATTCAACTAGATTAACCACACGACTTTACTTTGGCAAAATATGTTAGTTTAAATATAATTAGGCGAAAAATTAAACAAACTATTAGTTCTTTTTCGTTTCGGGTGTTACATTGATACCACAGTTCGGAAAACTCTTCTCAAAAAAGTAAATACAAACTATTTAATATTTTTAACGCGATTCAAATAATTACAATAAGTAAAGCTCACTTTACTTCACGTGCGAGAAATACAGAGGTGCGCATAAAAACTTGCACATGGTGTTCGTCGACCTGGAAAAGGCATACGACCGGGTGCCCCGTGAGGTTCTGTGGTGGGCCCTTAAGGAGAAAAGTATACCTGGAAAGTATGTACAGTTGATCCGTGCAATGTATAGTCGATGCAGTACCCAAGTCCGGTCTACAGCGGGCACTACCGGCAGCTTCAATGTAGCGGTTGGCTTGCACCAAGGGTCGGCTCTCAGCCCGTACCTCTTCCTGATGATAATGGATGCTCTGACGTCGGACATCCAGGAAGAGGCCCCCTGGTGCATGCTGTTTGCCGATGACATTGTGCTGATTGCCGAGAGCGGCCTAGAGGTCCAGAACAGATTGGAGGTGTGGTGGCAAAGACTGGAGAACGTTGGCCTGAAATTGAGCAGAACCAAAACAGAGTATTTGTTTTGCGATTTTGGCGGTCTCTCCAGTCCTGTGCCCATTACTCTTGCAGGAACGCCCATACCAGTCTGTTCCGACTTTCGGTACCTCGGGTCGCTTGTCCAAGGAGACGGCGATGTAGACCGGGACATAACACACCGGATCAACTCGGGATGGATGAAATGGCGACAGGTCACCGGAACAACTTGCGACCCACGGATGCCCCTCAAGTTAAAGGGGAAAATATACAAATCCGTGATTAGACCTGTCGTATTGTATGGATCGGAATGCTGGGCTGTGAAAAAGATGGATGAGAAACGATTGCATGTAGCGGAGATGAGGATGTTGAGATGGATGTGTGGAGTGACAAGAATGGATAAAGTAAGGAATGAGTTTATAAGGGGAAGTTTGAAAGTGGCGCCTGTTACAGAAAAAATGAAAGGGAATCGTCTATCTTGGTATGGACATGTGATGAGGAGGGATGACACCCATGTGACTAAGAAAGTGATGAGTATGAATGTTGATGGATGGAGAGGACGAGGAAGGCCAAAGAAAAGATGGATGGATTGTCTAAGGAATGATATGAAAGAAAAAGGAGTAAATGATACTGTGACGTCTGATAGGGGAGAATGGAAGAAGAAAACGTGTTGCGCCGACCCCAAATAGAATGGGATAAGGGCAGGAAGAAGAAGAAGACAATAAGTAAAGCTCACTTATAATGGAAACCAAGTGATGGTTGACTGCTTCTTTCTTTTATTTTAGCATTGTCAATATTGACGTAGAAATTACCTTGGTGCCCTGGTCTTTCTAACATTACTTTCATGTGGGTATAATATGAAAAATATTATGAATTATGTAAAAAAAAATCTAGACATGTAGGATAGGAATGTTTTCTATGAAATTAAGTTATAATTGACTTAATACGACGAGGTTTTTTTTTGAGGCCTTGGTAGCGTTTGTCATGGAATGACCCTCATATAAAAGTCTAGTATTCAGATTCATATTATTTTTATAGGCATGAAAGATTTCAATGATAATAACTTAAAAAAGTCAGTCTACAAAGTATAAAAGTCACATCGTGTGAAGCTTTATAAATTTATCAAACTACGCAACGGATTTCAATGCGGTTTTCATTAACACATGGAGTGATTCAAGAAGAAGGTTTATATGTAACAATAACTGAGCTTATAATATTCCCACTGCTGGGACACAAGACTTCTCTCCGTGAGAGGCCATAATAAACCACGTGGGCTCAGTGCGGGTTGACAGATAGGTATCATCACGTCATATCTTCGAATTTTTGGTTCTAATACCTGCCGATTTCCACAGTATGTTTTCATTGATCGTTTTGAGAGCAGTAGTGGTGAAATAAATTAAATAATGCGTCTAGCTAGGTTCGAACCCACGACCTTTAATTTGTAAGTCGGGGCCGATACCACCACTGCTCTCAATCACTCAGTCGTGTGATGGCGGAGTGGGTCGCTAGTATATAATAAAGTAATAAAAATATGTAACTTTATTAAACAGTTTATAACACAGAATCAAGTCCAGTTAAATCTTTTCATTTTACATTCCAGACACAAAGTTGGCAAAGTTTTCATAATCCGAGAATATAATTCACAATCTTTACTCCTATTGTGAATAACCCAAATAGAGCTCACGAACCCATTTGGAAGGCGAAAATGAATCTTCCAATTGTCGCCATTTGCTGGAACCGAGTATAATCTCATTCTGTGTCGACTCGTTAAGTGCAATTGCACTACGCCAAATTGCATCCTGAAGTTGCTAGGTTTTCTTTGAACAAAAGAATGGTCGCCGCTTTCTTTTTAGGGTTAAGTATTTGCGACGCTCGCACAATAGGGTTTCGCTATGTGTTGCTTCAATTAGATTGCTATCGTTGTTAGGGGGATTGTGTTCCTGCTATGTATTACTTAGGTACCTACCTAACAGACGCGCTAAGTACTGAAGTTATATTGAAGTTCCTAAGTACGGTTATAAGTCTAGAACTGTCTAACCTCATAATCCTATCTTTGAAGTTAGGTTTATTTAAGTTGCGTAGGTAGTAATCCTTCGCTAAGTAAACGTTTTTTTTAGAATTGGTACAACGCAAACCGTTTCTATGCTGAAAATATTGAGAAAATTTCTATAGTTTTAATCTAAGAATTTAAAAAATAATTTCTCTAGTCACAATAGAAAGATGAAGGCAAACTTAAGTACTATTTTTTTTTTAACAATGTTGCTAACGAAATTGAGATAAAATTAGTAAAATAGAATACTCTTTTCTATTGCTCAAGCAATACAGTAGCAATACGTTGATAAATAAAAAAAAAATAACATCATCGCTAAAGTAGCGGTATAGACCCGCAGGTCTTACAAGCAATTTTTTTTTTTGAGTTTATGTTATGAAGGCAAACTTAATGCTAATGACATTTTCTACAAATTGACTGAAATGAACATTATAATAAGAAATAGTCATTATTTCTGATATTAATACAAACAAAATCATAGAAAATCTAGTTCAAATAAACACGAGAATTTCGAGAACGTCAGGAAGTCCGATATTAATGTAGTCAAGCTAATGCTAGGTAAATACAACGGTATACAGTTTAGAACAGTAACGAATTGTGTTCTAGCTAAGGCAGGTTACTAAGTACGGTGACACTTAAGCGTAGTATACCTACATGTACCTGTGTGCTAAACGAATTAGATTGTACTCGAGATGTGGTAGTCATTAGTACTTACCTATAGTAGTTACAGTGTAATATGTATTGGTTTTTAGGAAGTCGAATAGCTATACTTATAATCTAAGCGGTAGAATGTATTTTCAATACGTTTTACCCGCAGCTTTGTTCATTATGTGGAACAGAAGTTATCCTGTGGAAATGCGATGTTAGGATAAAATGTATTAGGTACTTATTACGAGTACTGACTAGGTTACAATAATAGTATACCTGTGCGCAAATATCTTCCGTTGTAAAAGACAACTTTTTCAGTTTCATATGTTTAATTAGTATGGTTTAATAGAGTAATAGCCACTCACTTGCTTTTGGAAACGGTAAAGTAGTGATATAAAAGACAGATACATATAACTAACAAAATTTTCAAGCTATACTTTTATCAAGGCGTTTAATCCACGAAGATTCCAAAATCTGAAACTTTTATAGAAACAAAAAATTTAATTCATTTTCGATCGCGTGTCAACCGCAAAAATGAGAATTGGAGTCAATCCGACGTCCCCGAAGCTATTCCTAATTCAATAAACTTTAATTTCCAAACTTTTATATTAGAAAAACAAAGAGAAATCGATTTTAAGTTTACGAAATTTTCTCGACGACTTTTTCCTCGCGATTTCGGTCTTACATAATTTTGTCGCCTCAAAAGTTATGGGATAAGGGCTCAAGGGGACACTAACGACCGGGTTTTGTAAAAGAAATGCAAAAATACTCGGCTACACATGTTTTTTTTCACCTATTTTTGTACAAAGAAGAAGAGTATGAACACAGAACACACCTGTAGCATTACCCTGATTCATTGTCTTTTATTTCTCTCTGGAATACATCGTTCGATGTCGGAGAGCGCTAAGTTCTCTAGAAATAATCAAGCTCCAATATTTACCCGTACCGATATTAATATCGCCTTATGAAATCGTTTCTTCACTCGATCTTAGCGGATAGGATAACTTGATTAATGTTGGCCCAACATAAGATATTATCTGGGAAAACTAGGTTACTAGATCTAACGTTATATCAGTACTTATAAAATACTTCTATCTTCATTGTCTATTTTAGTGGGATTCAGACGAAATACAATACGTTATTACGTGGTAAGGGCCATTTACACGTCTGCCAACCATTTAAGTACTAATGAACTAGTCTCAAGAGTCTGTTCTATGATATTGTTCCTCTGAAAATATTATACCGGCACCGAAAATCAACATCAGTTATATAAAGACGAAGTAACGTAGCATAGAATTTAACAGCCCTTAATAACTCTGGTAACCGCGGGCATGAGTATAAAGGTAAGTGGATGGCAATTGACCTACATTACCTTAAATGAAGTCATTAGCAAATCAGGTAAATCGCATCCTCCCCCTAAATGTTAATTTTGTGAGCTTTTAGTCTTCATCACGGAATATTAATCAAAATGTTAAGAAGGAAACGAATTAAACGATATCGTGACACGGAAACAGCTATGTGAAATCAATGCCAATGACGCGTGATGTTGAACTCGAAGCGTTGTTTGATTGGATTCGAAATTTTGTCTTTTACGCTCCTAAAAGACAAAAGTCTAGAAAATATTGGATTCGGAAAATTTATGAAATAATTATGTCACTGGTGTTTTAGTGCAAACAGAGCATGTCGAGCAAGGACAAACGAAGGAACAGGATGGATTTTTAGTCAGTGAGAATATAAGTCCCTCGACTCAGGGCGGGATGATTCATCGAATGATTTTACCATCAGTAAAAAAGCAATAATATGGTCATCACCCTTGTTCTGAACCACCCAGTGGTAAATAGTGCTTCCCCTTTTTGTGCCATTCTTGTATTAGTGGCCTTGTCTATACGGGACTTATTCAAGACTTAAATTACCACTTTACTCAACGCGGTCCTTCTTCTTCTTTTTCTTTATCCTTTATTCACCGATTGCTGTGTGTTGGTCCCTTCTAAGTCTTAATCTTCGCGAGCCATATCTAGCAATGAAAATACTACAATAATTATAATAGAAAAGTATTATTATATCAACATGAGTAATACACATTTTACGATTGCAGAGCCCTAAGTTTACGATAAACATGGGTGATATAAAAACCTTTTTTAGACTACGAAACCTAATCCTAAGATAGGATAATATCTTTCAAAGTAAACATATGTTTTTTACTTAAAAAATCTTAGGTAAAGATTTCAGTAATCCATTACGCTCTAGTTTTAAACGATGATCGCATTTTTTTGTATTAACATTCGAAGTTTATAGAAATTGGAATTTTTCTCTTCGAATTGAATCGAGACTTGAAAAATTCTCTGTATGTTTTTCTTTTTTAAAACGTTGTTCCACACTAAGAATTTATCATGTATCATAAGTGTGTTTACAAACATTTTAACCAATAAACGAACACTCTAACCCGTGTCAACCATTTGTAGATCACATTAACATTTTAGACCGGGAGCCAAGTCAAAATTTCGTCAGTGATTTCCTCTCACGCCATAATTAGTAGACTACATAAGGGAGTCGTATCATAAAGATACGTGGAAATCAAACACGGTTCCGTTGGTGGGATAAGCAGCAAAAGCCGTTCAAACACTCTTTTTTAGTCATTTCCTCCCAACTGAAACCTGGTTTACATTGAAGATTTTACCTTATATCATGAAGAATAAAACCAGTCAGCTGACTGTACCATGGTGGAAAACTCTTCAGCTAGTCACTCGAATATGTATTTTTTTAAATTTTATTTTTAGTGATTTCCTCTCGACTTAAATTTTACCTGATGATAGTTTACATAAAATTATGGATAAAAACAAACGTCAGCTGCCTGTATCTCGGTGGAAAGATCGTCAGCTGATACTTTGAAAATTACAAGCAAGACTAAGGCTCTCAGCCTAAATGTGCATTCTGTTCAAAGTTTTCAATTCCTCCCAACAGAGAACTTGTTTATATTGAACCTTACTCAATATCACGAAAAAAAAAAGAATGCATGCACCGCCCGCGCCTACGGTGGCCGGAGATCATCTTGCGACGTCTGTCGCCGCGGGCGTCTACCACTGCGGCTGGGCTGTGAGGTGGACGAAGTCCTCTCCCTCACGCGTCCCGCCTCTTCCTGTGCTAGCATGTCTCGCCCCGCAGCATGGCCTCGACCAATGCTGGGCGTGAGAAGTCGCCGCCCAAGTAACAAAATGTGGTCTTGTAGCGGTTTCGGAGCCAGTTCTATAACAGGCTAGTAGAAGTATATAACCCCGGAAAAGGGCCCCTTTTTATACGCGTACTTTTGATAATAAAAAACTTAAGTAGACTTGACGAGCACCACTTAGACCAATAATACACTTATAGTTGGACTATGCAGAACTAACTCCTGCTAAGCCAGTTATAAGCATCTAATACAATCAGTCAGGCCTGTAACGTATCCCGCGCTTCTAGTACTAGCTACTTCAAACATTTGTGATTTTTTGTTGTGTTGTGCGATTGTGGAGAAAAATTAAAATACAATTATTAAATTATATAAAACATCGACTAGTATTTCGCACGCAATATTGTAATTGTCCATACATGTTTGCACAGCAAACGCGTCAGTATTTTCGGTGAAGTATATTGTGTTTTCCATCTCAATTTTTGTTCCCCTTTTGAACACGGCGTATTTACTAAGTTGTGTTTAAAAATTATATAAGTAATATGGTAACAGCATTGTCGCGCCACATTGTGTCAAATTAAGGTTTGGACACTAATAGTTTTACAAGAACCTTTATACAGAAATGAAGACTAATAACAGCATTCAAGAGTCCAGAATAATACCAAGTACACTTATTCTTAGAAGAAACACATGTAGAACTAATTTACTTAAAATTGGCACAAAACTTTTATGATTATAAATGTAACTTACTGGATCAAGTTTTCTCAAGTGTATTTACGCCTATGCAACACTTTTATAGACAATCTTAGCCTTTATTGCGCCTATAATTTCGTCTATACACGATGTTTAGGACAGTCTAAACATATAGATTTATTTTAATGTTAATGAAAATACTTGGTAATAATTTTAGTCAATAAGCTTGCAACACTTTTTCTGGTACTTTACTTTTTTTGTGTTGTGGCAATATTTTTCTCTTCTTGGTCTGATTGCTAAATGAAACGGTGCCTTTTGACTGTATTTTTATATTTTTACAATAAACTCCATAAGTTTAAAGTTCTCACGCATTTTATTTCGTACATGCGTGCTGTGGTCCTTCGGGAAGTAATTAAAATCAGTGCCGAGCAGCTTCGCAAGTTTTTGTGGAGAGATCGTGTTCGTCGAGGCCGGCTTGCCATACAAGTCGCTTTTGTTGGCGGGATTTGTACGAGGCCGCAACTTCGTTCTATGCAAAGCTAGAACGAAAATCAGCGAAGCATCATCAAGATACAGCATCATATCATCGAATAATCGTAAAAATTACGATATTCTGCACATCGAGTTTGGCTTTTTTCAATTACCCACATTTTCATTTTGAGAGTGGTGAAGTTCGTGCGAGAGGTGAGCGCAGTCCATATCCGCCCGGCGGCCATTGCGCCGGAGTCATTCACTCAGCTGTCATTCACTCAGCTGTCATTCTCTCAGCTGTCACTGTCAGTGTCATCAGTTTGTAAATAAACATCGTCGAACCGGCTCCGTGTCAATAAAGTTCGTAGTTATAAAGTGCAGTTTAGATATAAAGTGCGCGGAGTGTTCGTAAGTCGTAGAATAAATAAAACGTTACGTCCTACATACGTTCCACCATGGCGGAGTCCAAAGAAACTTTGCGTAAACATCGACTTCTTCGTGGCCAATGCAAGGCTACAATCACGCGCATTGAGACGTTTGTGAACGACCCCATCAGTTTTGCGTCTGCTTCCGTGGATATCCTGGAGGCTCGCAAGGAGAAGCTCATCACGGCGCTCAAGAACTATGAAGCGGTGCAATTGGATATACTAAGTATTGACGAAAACGACTGCGAACAGGTTGGTCCAATAGAAGAACAATATTATTCTGTGCTAGCTAAAATTAATGCCTCTTTAAAACAGATAGGTAAAAAATCAGTCTCAGAATGTCATAATGTTTCCACTTGTAAATTGCCAACCATTGATGTAACACCCTTTGACGGGAAGAACTTCACTAAATTCAAGCCATTCTTTGATTTATTTATGGCTGTTATTGACAATAACAGATCATTATCTGATGTGCAAAAGCTATTCTATTTAAGAAAATATGTAACAGATGATGCTTTGGCAGTCATTGTCAATTTGCCGTTAGTCAATCAGTCTTACAAGGAAGCACTAAACTTGTTAGAGAAGCGTTTTGATAACAAAACGCGGTTAATAGGAAATCATATTAGCGTTCTATTAGATTTACCTACAATGCAAAAAGGCACTGCAGCCTCAATAAGGTCTTTCGTGTCAGATGTACAGCAACAGCTGCATGCATTAAAAAATCTGGGACAGCCCATCGATACATGGGACATGTTGCTAATTTCCATTCTAACAAGAAAATTAGATCAAATTACTAATAGGGCTTATCAATTAGATAAGGATCTAGGAAAATTGCCTTCCATGGCAGATTTTTTAAGCTTTCTTGAAAAGCGCGCTATAGCGTTAGAGGATAGCTTACCCCCCAATATTACTTGCAATGAAAGTACAAGTAGGTTCTATAAATCTACCCCATCTAAGGTGACCAATGTTGCCTCACAAGTAAAAGAAATGTGTAAACACTGTAACAAAAGTGACCATGCTCTTTTCAGCTGTCCGGAGTTCAAAACAGCAGCACTAGAGGTCCGCCAGTTATTTGTGCGGGACCATGATTTATGTACCACATGTCTAAGAACACACAGGGGAAAATGTAAGTTTAATTTCAAATGTAAAATATGTAAATTAGGGCACAACACTTTGTTGCATGAAGAAAAAGCTGCTCCTATTGAGCCTGCAGTGACTTTGTTGTCTAACCCTGTTTCCAACAACATCTTGCTTCCTACTGTTAAGGTTCATTTATTAAATCAACATGGTGAAAAAGTCTCTATCCGTGGTTTGCTTGACACGGGCAGTCAGGCATCTTTTGTTACAACCAGCCTTGTAAACAAACTTGGGTTGATTGCTATGAATCAAACCCATAATATTATAGGTATAGGTAATAAACAAACACAAATCAATAAACTTGTGAATATAAGTGTGCTTCCATGCCACAATAATGTAAAATTAAATTTAAAATGTCACATTGTTGACAAAATAACAACAAAATTACCCCAACAATTTATAAATGTATCCGGGTGGAATTTACCAAAAAATGTGAAACTTTCAGATGTGGAGTTCAATATCCCAGCTGAGATTTCTTTGTTACTGGGTGCGGATGTTTATTTCAATGTTTTGCTAGATGGTTGTATTAAAATTCAAAATGGACCGGTATTACAAAACACCCTATTTGGGTATGTAGTTGGTGGTAATATTCCTGAAAAAGCGAGTAATGTAACTTGTAATATTGTATCAAATTTTGCTATAAATGATCATAAAAAATTAGAAAATATAATGGAGAATTTTTGGCTCTCTGAAAAGGTACCTGAGCCTATGAAGCCGAGTTGTGATGAGTTTGTAAAGGCGGAAGAAAGTTTTCAGAGCTCTATGAGCCTGAAAGATAATCGATTCTATGTTGATATACCTCTCATCACACCTCTGGAAGAATTGCAGCTTGGCGATTCGTTTTCAGTTGCCTACCTAAGATTTCTGATGTTAGAAAAAAGGTTTAAATCAAATCCTCTGTTACTAGAGCAGTATAAATTGTTCATAGATCAGTATGTAAAGCTAGGACATGCTAAGGTGGTAGAGATTGCTAATTATGATATTGATAGAGATCCTGTTTACTTTCTGGCACACCATGCTGTTATCAACGAGGCAAGTAAGACAACCCGACTTCGCGTTGTGTTTGACGGGAGTATGAAGTCCCGCAGCCAGGTGTCACTCAACGACGTCATGCTGAACGGCCCCGTGGTACAGAGTGAGCTTTTTGATATTCTTATCTTGTTCAGGACCTACATTTACACAATAATTTGCGACGTCCAGAAGGCCTTTCGCAACGTGATGATAAATAGCCACCATACTTGCCTTCAAAATATTTTATGGCGAGATGATCCTAAGAAGCCTATCAGCTGCTTACAGCGTCAGACTGTCACTTACGGTCTGAAAGCCTCTACATACTTGACCACTCGATGCCTACTTGAATTAGCTCAACGCTATAAGGACAAATACCCACTTGCTGCTGAAACAATGATCAAGAGTACCTACGTCGACGATATACAGAGTGGGTCAGATAATATAGAGCAGCTGCATGAGCTAAAATCCCAATTGGTAGAGCTTCTCAAGTTAGGTAGTTTTTCTCTACACAAATGGTGTTCAAATACCCTTGATGTCCTAGAGGGTATTCCAGTTGAGCAAAAACAATTAGAACATGTAGACATGAGTGGGGATAATTTAGTAAAGACTCTAGGTTTAATGTATGATATAACTTCAGATAAATTCACTTTTTCAAGCCCCAATTTTGATGAGGAACATAATTTAAACACAAAAAGAAAAATTCTGAGCTTTATAGGGAAGATGTTCGACCCTCTCGGTTTAGTAGGTCCAATAATAGTGGTAGCCAAAATATTCATGCAGGAGCTATGGTCTTTGCAAATAGGATGGGACTCCATAGTACCCAAGGATCAGTTAATATACTGGAGCAATTTCCTAAACAATTTAAAGTTAATGGGCAAAATAAAATTAAATAGGTGTGTCAACAGTAATGATGTTTCTTCTGTAGAGTTGGCAGGGTACTCTGATGCATCAATAAAAGCCTTTGGCTGCTGTATCTATCTAAGAATTTTAAAAAATGATGGTTCAGTGCAGACAGATCTACTGTGCTCCAAGTCCCGTGTTGCTCCTTTGAATAGAAGTAGAACGATTCCCCAGCTTGAACTCAATGGTGCTCTCCTTTTGGCCCAGCTGGCACATAGGGTTGGTAGAGTCCTGGTGGGTAGGTATTCCCATCTAGATACATTATTGTACAGCGACTCCCAGATAGTGCTAGCTTGGATTAAATCAGGCAATGTAAAGTCAAATGTTTATGCCAACAATAGAGTCAAGCAAATAGTAGAGCTGACCGATCAAACTCAGTGGAGATTTGTTAGGACCTGTGACAACCCTGCAGACTTATTGTCGAGGGGCGTCTTGCCGCACAAGATGCAGCAAAGTGAGCTATGGTGGCACGGGCCAACCTACCTATCAGACAGGACACATATACATACTAGTCTTGAAAATTGTAATTCGTCTGATTTGTCCACAGACACTGAACAGATTGATGAGCTAAACGTACCGTGTAACTTGACACAGGTAGAGCCATCGTTTTCAGCAAAGCTATTTGAAAAATATTCTAGCGTTTATAAATTACAGAAAGTGATAGGATTTATTTACAGGTTCTATAACAACTGTTCGAAAAATAAAAATAAAATAACGGACGGTAACCTATCGCCTCAGGAGCTTCGCGACTCTATGTCGGTCATCGTGCGTTGTACGCAGAGGCAACATTTTGCTAGAGAGGTAGAGTCACTTTCTGCTGGAAAAAATATAAAAACAGGAATAGGTAGCCTCTATCCCTTCCTTGATAAAATAGGTATTATTAGAGTAGGAGGTAGGCTCCATAATGCCAAGGAGATGTCTTTCGATAAAAAGCATCCATCTATACTTCCGAAAAACTCTCACGTAACTAATCTCATAATAGAAAGAGAACACTTGCGACTCTTACACGCAGGCCCTAGGTTAGTTTTGAGCTCTCTATCCCAAAGGTACTCTATAGTCAGCGGTATTCGAGAGGTCAAGAAAGTGGTGCGTAAATGCGTCAAGTGTTTTCGATTAAAAGCTGAGGCTGCTAAACAGTTGATGGGTTCCCTCCCACAAGAAAGAATCACAGCGTCCAGGCCATTTCAGCATGTCGGCGTTGATTTCTGTGGACCCTTCGATATGAAGGTTGCTAGGGTTAGAAATCCCATCATTAAGAAATGTTACATCGCGCTTTTCGTTTGCTTTGCTATAAAAGCTATACATGTAGAGCTCGTATCGGACTTAACAACTGAATCCTTCTTAGCATGTCTCAAGCGTTTTATTTCGAGGCGTGGCATGCCCACAAATATATATTGTGACAACGCTAAAACCTTTAAAGGAGCGTCAAATGAAATGAAAAGGTTGTATGACTTACAGTCCTCCAAAAACCACAGGGATACTGTTAATGGTTTTTGCTCTCAACATTATATAAAATTTAAGTTTATACCCAGTTATTCACCTGAGTTTGGAGGATTGTGGGAAGCAGGTGTTAAAAGTGTAAAACATCATCTAAAGAGAGTAGTAGGGAACCAATGTTTAACCTATGAAGAGCTCAATACAGTCATTGTACAAATCGAAGGAATTTTGAACTCTAGGCCTCTACTTTCTGCAACTTCAAATGATTGTAATTATTTAACTCCTGCACACTTTCTGATTGGAACAGCTCTGGCTAGCTATCCTGAAGTTGATCTAACAGATGTTTCAGTTCATCGTTTAAAATTTTGGAATCTTTGTACCAAACTTAAACAAGATTTTTGGAAACTATGGTCAAATGATTATTTAACACAGCTTCAAAGCCGTCCCAAGTGGAAATATCCTCAACCAAACCTTAAAGAAGGTGATTTGGTTATTGTAAAAGATATGAACACCACTCCATTAAATTATAATATGGCTCGAATTGTAAAAACATATCCAGGTAGAGACAATGTAGTAAGAGCGGCTGATATCAAAATGAATAACAAAGTTTATAGAAGGTCAATAAAACGGCTGTGTCAACTACCTGTAGAGTAAGTTACTGCCGGCCCCAATTATGTTTAGGACAGTCTAAACATATAGATTTATTTTAATGTTAATGAAAATACTTAGTAATAATTTTAGTCAATAAGCTTGCAACACTTTTTCTGGTACTTTACTTTTTTTGTGTTGTGGCAATATTTTTCTCTTCTTGGTCTGATTGCTAAATGAAACGGTGCCTTTTGACTGTATTTTTATATTTTTGCAATAAACTCCATAAGTTTAAAGTTCTCACGCATTTTATTTCGTACACACGACTTTAAGTCAACTTATAAGAACATGGTGTACTATAAATCCAAACGTATTCCATGTAACCTGTCATAAGCTTAGTGGTAAAACCTGGAACCACTAAGAGAGAGGTACTAGAGCTGTAAGCCTATAAGGTGCACAACTTTGTTACTTGGGCGCCTATCGCAGTCGTGAGGACACGCCGGCCGCCCAAGCGGGGCAGTCCGTATGGTCGACCGTGTGCTCCAGCACTCGTGGCCTGCAGCTAAAAATCAACGTCAGATGGCAAACTTTGTGCTGCTATCTGGCATCATGCTGCCCTTTGGCAGTAAAACATTCATTTTTTTATTTAATTTTAATAACTTTTAAGGCTTAGTGCCAAAAAACACAATGTAATAACAGTAATTTAAATCATCAAACAAACGAGCTCTTTTTTTTTCCAAGACGTTACGTAAGTAACACTTTGGGAAGATTCACATAACCGCCAGCACAGAGGGAATATATAAGCACAGATTATATTCAAGGTAGGCTTTAAGACCTTATCGCGTTTCCAGGGCTTTGCACACATTAGAGGATTCATTACATAGTTCTATCAAGATAATACTTTACCCTTTGTTATTTCAAGAATAATGTTATGACAAAAGTCAGCGAAACTCCATACTTTTTTTTTTGTTTAGCGTTTTTTAAATTATTTACGTCTTCGCAAATATAATACTTTATATTCTGCCGGGACATGGGTATGCAAAGTAAATGTTCAATTCCAAAAATTGAAAAGAATTTAATTAAATATACCTATTTCATCACAAATAATAAAACATTAGAAACACTTAAAAATACGGCTTCAAAGATCTGCGGGTGATAGATGGAACCAATGGTTTTACGTGATTTCCAAGGCATGTACGAAACTCGCTATGTCATTAATAGTCACCCATCTATAGATCGGCCTTGGTAAGCTGGGCTTAAACTCAAAAATCGACATGCAGTTCTTATTATTTAACCACAAACTCCGCTATTACTACTTACTATTGAAATTTATTTTTTGCTCTCAACGCTGGGTTCATTTCAGTTAAACTTATTGCAGCAAATCGCAAGTACCGACAGCTTACGTTGAGAGGTTTACAGTATTAAAAGAAAACTGTAAAAATTCCACAAACGGAATCGAAACATCGTCGTGAGAAAAGCTTTTGATATTCTCATAAAATAGTGAAAGATTGTTCATTGTAAAGTATTTATATCGATTTTAGAACTTCAAATCAAAGATGTAAGCTATAATGGATCTTAATTTAATATTCTTTCGACTCATCTTCAAAGTAAGATAGGTAGGTGGTTGGTTAGTAAACGTAGAAGAGAAACGCTGCTCGCAAGTGTATGGCTTAAACATAACTGGTACATCATGGGTGCACCTTAGATGCACCTCTGTTTAACCCGTTCGTTTATACAGGTGTAATATAATGTTGTAAATCTATAAAATTAATAATGGGCATTCAACAAATAAAAATTATATCCCTGATTCGATTTTCATTAAAAGACATCTAAGACAATTTTCTAAGCCATTGTATTGTTTTTTTTTTAATACGCTTTATTAGCTTCACGTGTACGAGTAACTATGTAGGTACATACCCGTACATGTACGAAAATCTTGGAATCTTAATTTGACCCACTTCCCGGTGTTCAATTAGGATAAAATTTTGCACACGCTCTGAGTTCTGATGACAATACATGACTAGCTAAGAAACGTCATTACAAAATCAATATGGCGGCCTCCCCAAGATGGCGGATTGGCTGTTTGAAATCCACCCCTATAATATGGGTATCAAATGAAAGGGTTTGCTGTCAGGAATACGAAAAAAAATAGTCACGTGACATAAATACAACACGGTGGACGTCCAAGATGACGGACTGGCTGTTTCAAATCCACCCCCATGATATGGGTTTGAAATGAAAGGGTTTGCTGTCAGGAATACGAAAAAAATAGTCACGTGACTTAAATCCAATATGGCGGAAGTCCAAGATGGCACAGGCTTTTTGAAATGCACCCCCATGATATGGGTATTAAATGAAAGGGTTTGCTGTCAGGAATACGAAAAAAATAGTCACGTGACTTAAGTCCAACATGGCGGACATACAAGATGGCGGACTGGCTATTTGAAATGCACCACCATGATATGGGTATTAAACGAAAGGGTTTGCTGAATGGAATACGAAAAAAATTATCACGTGACCTAAACCCAACATGGAGGCCGTCCCCAGGTGGCGGATAAGTAGTAAATTAAGGTTGATTAATAAGAACACTAAAAAGTATGAGTTTTAGTGCGTGCTAAAAACGTGTTTTTTACACGCAGAGAAATCTGGTTACCTATACGAGAACTTCTGGTTGCAACCATGACAGCAAGACTCACTAGTTGACTTTACAACAATTCTAGTAAAAAATACTAAATAAGTAGTAGACATAACAAGGACTTAGTATTCTATTTATTACTAGAAATGTTGTAAATTCAACTAGTGAGTCTTGCTGTCACGGTTGCAACCAGAAGTTTTCGTATACGTTTCTCTGCGTGTAGTTTTTTAAACTATTACAGAATTTTTTTAGTTAATAGAACAACCTTTTTAATAAAATGTATCAACTATTTCAAAAACTTCTAAATATGACTCAATGATCTTGCTACATCAAATTGATTGATTTACACAGAATTCAACAATTTCGTTTTATGTTTCGGATTATATAAAGCTCACTCAGACACTGCAAAGGATTAAAAGACTCCATTTGCAAGAAGTTTTCGCAGAAAATCGAATACCTGAGTAAACATAATAGCCCTTTGCAATCTGCTTAAAATTCCTTCAATTTTATATGCTAATGTTATGCAGAATATTCACTCACAAAATATATTAGGTAAAATAAAACTAAAATTCCTATTATGATTCTGAATAAAAGGTACCTACCCTTGAATCTCCATACAAAATAGTGTATTGTCTATTCTTTGAGAAAATTTAATCTACGAGAATCTCAAATTTCTTATTTACTTACTGAAATGAATTGATATAAAACTAGCCGACATTGTAGTAATAGTTTTAACACTAGCAGTTGGCAGTGGCTTCACCCGCGTATGTAACTCAAAATTAAACAACAGCAATAATACTCGTATACCAGGATAAAAAGTATCAAATATATTGATACAGGTTTTAAACTACCTGTGTGCCGAATTCTGTTGAAATCCGTTCAGTGGTCCGTTTGTCCACGTGAAAAAGTACCTAAATATAATATCCATACGATAGTATTTTGCGTAAAAGAGCAACGAACATCCATAGGTACATCCATAGGTACAAACGATCTCAATTTTCCCACGTTTTTTTTATATTACTGAGATAGTAAATCCAAAAGTTAAATTGAACGAAACTACTTTCTAACACACGATTTACTCGTATTCTATTTAACACCCTGAAAGATCGATCCATCAAATTGAATTTCCTTGACCTAAACCGTCTTAGATTCTTATCCATTTTGCTATTGAAACTTTATATCAAAATTGTTTCAGTACTTGAGCAATTCTTGGTTCTTCACGTTGGGAAATTGTACGTTGGATCGGGTACAAACGACTGCATCTTGGGACAAGCACAAGACACTGCTGTACTTAAAGATGGATATATTTGTGACATTGTCATACAGTGAGATATTGGAATAATATTTTGTGCACTTCTTTGTTGTATATTTTAAGTCTGAAATTGGAATAAATTGTCAAGCAGTCATCGTATGTATGTGCGAGTATATTGAAAAAAGGACAGTGTGTTTAGTTTTCTTTCTTTGGATTTTCACAAGTATTTTTTTTTTCGAGTTGAAGTAAAAGGTCCAATACAGTCTCAAAAAAGTAATATACAAATACATGTAAAAAGATTTATTATTAAAATCTACAAAGTAATTAGTAAATGGCTATTATTTTTTCTTAAAAATATGTTTTTTAAGCTTAAATGATAAACCCGTATTCTCTGTAGCGATAAATTGAATGTAATAATATCTTTAAGAAAAGTATGTGAAAACTTTTGTAAGTTTGCTGGATTCTCAAGAAACCAATTTATCTCAAACTAACTTACAATGGCGTAGAATTCTTCAATTTTGTGAATCCTTTTATTATTCCTGATCAGAAATTCTGTAGGTTTTGTTATGAGTAAAGTGAATGGAACAAGATCAATAATGAAAAGGGTATCCTTAAATAAAGTAGGTACTTTAAGGTTGACCGCGTCACTGGAACATTCCAGAAGGCACTAAATATTTTGGGATAGTTCAAGAATTATCCACTATGGACATTTTTAAAAGAGTAAGTGTAGAGTTTCTTGCCCATTCTTCTCCATACGAACCTACCCTTCTTATTTCTTTTAATTTTAATATTCAACGTTCAAAAGTGCCTTTTTAATGGCTTAATTTGAATAAATGATTTATCTTTGTAACTCATAGAAGTCAAGGGCTGTATCCATAACTTTCCAGAATATTTTGGCTATGATCTAAAAACTGGGTGTAAATATCTAGGCCGTGCCGTGAGCCAGCCAGTCAGTCTGTATTTGACAAGTTTAGTGAGCAGAGAGATTTTAAGTTAACTCCGAGAGCGATTATGAAGCGAATATAAAATTAGTGTTTGTGTTAATCTATATTATTAATTATTATAAAGCTGTAGAGTTTGGTTGAACGCGTTATTATAAGTATTTGTAACTACGGGTTCGAATTGAAAAATCATTTTTATGTTGGATAGTCTATTTATTGAGGAAGGCTATGGGCTATATAACATCATGCTTCAACCAATAGGAGTGGAGCAGCCGGGTGAAAACACGAAGAACAGCTAGTTAATCATTTGGATTTGGATGGCACGTTTGGCGCAGCGGCTAAGCAATTGGACGGCTGCACTGTGTGTTGCGGGTTCGATCTCCACACGGAACAAATATTTGTATGATCTGCAAGTAATTGTTCCGGGTCTGGGTGTTTGTGTTTGTGAGTTTCTATGTTTGTAAACGCACCCACGACACACGAGAAATTCCTAGTGTGGGGCAACGTTTTTTTTAAATATTATATTATTATTATTATTCATTATCATCCCATAGTGTCCCACTGCTGGGCAACCGCCTCCCTCCACTCTTTCCACTTCTCACGGCTTTCTGCGACCCTGGTCCAGTCCTTCATGAAGCGGTCTAAGTCATCTCGCCATCTTCGCTTGGGCCTGCCTCGACGTCGAGTTCTCCCTTCTGGCACCCAATCGGATATGTATGTTTTGCCCTGCGATTGTATGGCATTTGACATACATGGCCAGCCCAGTCCCATTTCAGCTTGGCAGCTTTCTCTCCCACATCGGCAATATGCGTTAAGGAACGCAGTACAGTGTTTCTTATGCGGTCTGAAAGTTTGACTCCCAAAATACTGCGTTCCATGCGTCGCTGGCAAACCGCGAGTGTGCACTTCTGAAGATTTGTCAAAGACCAAGTTTGTGCACCGTATGTGAGGATGGGGAGGATGCAAGCGTCCATGAGTTTGCACTTTAGCGACAAAGGAAGTTCTCCCTTCATCAGGTCTTTCATGGACCAAAAGCTCTTCCAGGCGTTTTCGGTCCGACGTAGAATTTCCTTATCTTGCCTCGCCTGGAATGAGACTATTTGGCCCAAATAAACGTAGGTATTCATGCAGGGCTAACATGCGCAAGTCGACAAAATTTTGTCGACACATTATCTCGTGTTGAGACGACATAAGTCTGTTTGTCGATGGGAGCTAACATGGTGACACTTATATGTCGTGTCGTTCTGACATAGAACTCATGTCGTTCTGTCAAACCAGTTTTTGTCGTCAGGCTCTAACATGCGCGCTATATTTAGTCGAATTTTGACATTTTCCTATGACAAGTTTCTCGTCGATGGTTTTCGAAGACGAGAAATCGCGACAACAGTGACTAAAAACTGAAAAGGCGTAGCAGTGTTCTGTGAACTTTTAAGTATAATGGCGGTGCCGTACTACAATTATCTTTTAACTGTGTATGAGGAGAGGGAAGCAAGAAAAATACAGAGGAAGGATATATATACATATATACTTGTATTTACTATGTGGATGGTTGTGTTGTTGTGGATGTTGGTGCACTTACAATTTCTTTGATGCCAAAGCCATCTATCTATTCTATACATATAATAAAAGAGTAAAAAAACTGTGTCTGTACATTGAATATATTAAAAAAAAAATAATTGAGGGGGGTTTAGAAACAGTAATAGCGCACGAATCCGAAAAAAAATTCTGTCTGTTTGTTTGTACACGCTAATCTTCGGAACTACTGGACGGATTTGAATAATTTATTTTTGTTGTATAGATATTGAGTCTGGGCAACACATAGGCTATAATTTATCTTGGAAACTTGAACACCTGATGCAGAACTGTAACAGGCCAGCTAAACTATAAGAGATACAAAAATGGCACCATAGCAAAAATTGTTCCACGTGATGAGCATTTTCTGTTGCGAGAATTAATTTGAAGATCGGGAACACCTGATGTGGAACTCCAAGAGCCCAGCTATACTATAACATTATAGTAATGACGTCTTAGCAAGAGTTGTTCAGCTTGATAAGCACTCTCTGTTGACGTATAAAAATTGAAGATCTTGAACACCTGATGTGGAACTCCAAGAGCCCAGCTACACTATAACATATATAGGAATGGCGTCTTAGCAAAAGTTGTTTAGTCTGAAGGGCATTTCCTGTTGACATACAAAAATGAAAGATCTGGAACACCTGATGCGGAACTCCAAGAGCCCAGCTACACTATAATATGTATAGGAATGACGTTTTAGCAAGAGTTGTTCAGCCTGATGAGCACTCTCTGTTGACGTATAAAAATTGAAGATCTGGAGCATCTCGAATCGTCTCACGCATCCCGTTGTTTTCCCGTCGCCGGGCTCTTAGAATTCGACACCAGACATTTCAGATATTCGATTTTGACGACCCCGTTGTCGCTGGCATAACCGCAGGATCCGCGTACGAAGTCGCGGGCAGAAGCTAGTCTTCTATAAATCAATTCAACAATTATTTCAAATTCGAAAATATTTAGCACGAGCGAACCACAGCTAAGCAAATTTTGAATTGACAAAATGTCAAAGAGACAATTGTAAGGTCGCGTTCACAAATATGGCAGCGTTCACGCAATTCCCACCAATAATAGACCGAATGAATGAATGAAACCGACGATACTAAATTATATTTCATTAAATGGTAACATCGGTTATCTCGTGTCGAGAAGGCGAAGTCACGACGAGATATCTTCTCGAGCGTGGTGCGCATGTTACGAAAAGTGACAAACGAATCGAAAACGACAAATTTTGCGTTCTCGTTTAAGAGATATGTCGACTTGCGCATGTTAGCCCTGATGGACGTAGTCCACCCTGACACCCTCGACGTAAAGATGGCGTTTTGTGCTGTTGGTCATAAGTTTGGTCTTTGACATGTTCATTTTCAGTTTAGCTGTTCAAGCATCTGTCCGAGCTCCGAAGCAGAAGAGGAGAACAAGACTATGTGTCATCGGCGAAACGAAGATTCGTTAGTCTTCTCTCTCCGACAATAACGCCCTTCTCGCTCCAGCTAGCTCCAAGCGTTTTGAAGACCTGTTCTAGGACGGATGTGAAGAGTTTAGGCGAAAGTGGATCTCCTTGTTTGACGCCTTTATTGATTCGGGAAGACGGACCAACGGTTTCTTTTTTTATGGCGGCTGTACTGTTTATGTAGATATGCTTCAAAAGGCTGATATAAGTTTAGTGGATGTGATGTGAATTTAAACTTTCGAATATCGATTTATGTTTGATGCTATCAAATGCTTTGGAGTAGTCTACGAAGGCTAAATATAATGGCATGTTGAATTCGTAGTGATTCTCAATAATTTGGTTCAGAGAATGGAGGTGGTCTGTGTTGGAGAAGCCTCGTCTAAAACCTGCCTGTTCCACTGGTTGGTGTAAATCGAGTGTTTTTTTTTTTAATAAAATTAGTTTATCACATTTCCAGCTCGTAACTGTTCTCACAAGCAAGTGTGGCAAAAAATCGAAACCTAGTGCATTTATAAGCAAATTTGTAGTGAATGTTAACTTCGGAACACAACGAACAGTAGATATACAGGGCAAAGCAATAACATTAACAACAGACGTAGCACACGAGTTTTATGTGACAACGGAAGTGCGTGCAACGAACGCAAGGAGACAACAGCTCGTATATACACTGCCTTACATGATATTTTACAGTAAATTAGTGCTGTGTGCTCACTTGTATAGTTCAGCCAACATTAGTTGCCCTGCTTTCGACAATTAAACCTGTTTTCCAATAAAATGGAAAGGGATAGAGAGAGTCTGAAAATAATGATATATGATTGCTTATTCCGTATTTCCTTTCCTCCTGCTTTGACAAAAATTGGGCTATATTGCCTAGCAACTATGATTCCAAAGGTAGATTGATAAATTGGTGGATATTGTTTCCTTGTGATTTGAAAGGTAATCACAACGAAACAATATTCACCAATTTATCCAAAATACAAATCTATCATATTTGATGATATCAATAGCAATCGTTGCTTGATAAAATTTGTCTCGATATAAATAAATACACATATAACAATTGCTGAATCTATGACGGATCTAAATACGAGTATCTACCCAAGTAGCAAAATGTGGCCCTATAATTATCCTAGGAGCATGTATTTTTTAATCCTATAGAAATCCTAAAAACGTTTATAGAACCGCATTTGGGCGCAGTTTATAGGACTATTCCGCCCTATAGTCGTTTTGTAATAATCCGGTAGAGTGCAATTCGATTTTATAATTACCTTATTAAGTGCTTATACAAGATACATTTGTCCCATAAAGATCCGATAAATAATAATAATAATAATAATAATAAATTTTTAAATGTTTTTAATTTTTGTTTTTTGTATTGAATAATATTTAAAAATATAAAACTATATGTTTAAAAAGATGAATAAAGAGATAATAATAATATTCCACAACTATCACACAACGCCATCTAGTCCCAAGCTAAGCAGAGCTTGTGTTATGGGTACTAGACAACTGATAAACATACTTATATATTTCTAAATACATACATATTATAGATAAATTACACCCAGACACAGAACAAATGATCGTGCTCATCACACAAACATTTGTCCTGGGTGGGAATCGAACCCACGACCTCCGGCATAGCAGTCAGGGTCACTAACCACTAGACCAACAGGCCAGTCAAAAATGCATTTGATAAGAGCGATTAGTCCTCTTACGATCTAGTGCGTGCCACTATTAGAGTAAATTGATCCTACAGTGATCAGCGAGATGCCATCAGTAGATTCATTCAGTCAATCATTCGTTCTTAATTCGTTTATTAATTTTGACATAACTTTGTGTTGTGCTGATGTGTCATTGAATACTTTTTATTTTTAAAGTAAAGCCATATTATAATAATAGCTAACATAAGAAACTTTGTCGTTTGACTGTTTTGTAAAGAATGCTCACTCAACTTGCGAAATTAATTTTATTGATTAAGTGTTAGATGATAATACACATATCTTCATGCGCCTTCAAAATTAATCATTTTCATTATTTGTTAATTCAATAATAATTATCTAATTCCTATCCGACATAGGGTCAAAACACGTGCCATAATATTGCATTAATCAGAATCTTTGTAAGACTATTAGTCCGAGTTATGACTATTAAATGACATACCTACTTTGCCACCATATTTAAGTTTTAGGGTTCTTTAGAGGATAAAATAAATCAGTATTAACATTTTAGAATAGTGTCAGATTTATTCTGAATATTTTTTTCTTTTAATTGTTTTCAACATTGATAAAATGTGGGCAGTGGAGGAATATAAAATGATGAAATAACTAATTATCAGTACTTTTTTATCGTGGTAATGTCATTAAATGAGTCCTCCCAACTAAGCCAAGGCAGGAGGGACTGTCAGACTTGTACTGACTAAAATCCACGGTGTCCTTCAATAGCCCTTTACGTTCCGGGATCACGGTAAATCGGTTCCCGCGATTCCCAATTATCAGTACTTTAAATAGTTTTTTTTAAATCTGATAGCGGGTATTCTGCGATCCGCAGAAAAAAGAATGATGGTCTGCGTACGGAACCATCATTTTCAGACTCTTTTTTTATTCAATAAAAGTATTGACCAAAACTCGAATACTGACTATGTTTCGAGGAAATTTTTCAAAACTCTTCTTCGATAACTACCTTTACGCTTAAATCGTTACCATTGATTTAGATTCATATTTATATTGTTTCAGCTTTCTTTAGCAGATCACAAAATAAACACAAGATGGCCGCTTACTCTAATAAAAGCAAAGTGTAGGACACATTTAAGTAGAATCTTACTTATAAAAATCAAAAGGTATGCTAGCTTGGTGTTCAAATCCATTAGAGGTCATCACTAAGATAAATTGATCTTAAAATATTCTTACCTCTATCAGCTATATCTATGACATTTATAGGAAGTGCATGTCTTACAGAAGAATGAAACAAGACGTTAACATGATTAAACAATCTTAGTAAATGCATTTATCGGATCAAAAGTCACACTATGCTAATTAGTTTTATAACTTGCGCTTGTAAGACTGCACGTTCTAACAAGAGTCAGGGAAAATAATCCTATTAACGTTTATAAAACTAAGTGATAGGATCGAAAGTACTTATAGATCAAATCATCTTCTAGGATGCTTCAGTAGGATCAGTGGTCTGAGTTAATGCGTCTACTAGATTTATATAAGACGTTTAGTCCTTGTACCAAAGCCGATGTTGGTACATTGGAGGGCAAGCAGTTTTCGGTACGTAGGTCGGTATTTGAGTTGAATATGATTTCGTAACTGTGCTTGCTCGCGGGGAGATCGTTAGACCTTCCAAGTATAAAGTGCGTCACTCACCTGCTAATCTCCCGTGGCTCTTCGAGGGAATCTTGTCCTGACGTGGCACGTGGCTGGTGGAGGTGGAACACAACGACTGGCCGGTCTGATTAACTCACAAAGATGCACCAAAGTCTGTCCTGCACTATATGAGCCTTCAGGAATCACAATCAGTCCAGATAGAAGCTGTTTAACGACGATTAACCCTCATTCCAAGGATTATAACCGGGAGCTCGCACTTAGGCAAAGCAGTTTTCTGCCATCTTGAAAGTAACGATTCTCATTCGTTCGCAAACACAGTGCGCGCATAGATAAAAAATGTATGGTCACGGAACATTCCGCCCACCAAAATACATAGTATTTTCAATACGTTGAAAGAGCGGAACCCGAGAACAACGGAAAAAAATGAATGAAGAGCTGATGTGATCGATTGCCATGACATTAACACTAATGAAAATTAACACTAACCTAAACTAAACTAGAATCTAATGATTTGAAGTTATGGTAAACGGTCTGTCTAGTCAGTCTGAGTTGGCAGAGGGCACAACTTCACAAGGGGTCTCGTGAGAAGTGATCCATTTGCCATACGCACTGTGGCCACACGTACCACGCCGTCAGGACCCGGATGTAATTCCGTGACCCGAGCAAGAGGCCAATGCAGCGGTATAGTGTTTTCGTTTTTAATGACCACGACTGAATCTACAGCTAACGGTTTGCAGTGCTTAGTCCACTTTGCTCGCTGAGTCAACGATTGCAGATATTCGACCTTCCAGCGTTTCCAGAAGTCTTGTTGGAAGCGCTGGATGAGTTGCCATCTTCCTAACCGAGTAAGATTAATGCCTGTTAAATCCTCATCAGGGACTGAAGTAAGAGGCTCTAAAGTTAAGAAATGACCCGGAGTCAATACGCTTAAGTCATTGGGATCTGAGCTCAGCGAGCAAAGAGGGCGAGAGTTCAGCATAGATTCAATTTGTACAAACAAGGTTGTCATCTCTTCGAACGTTAATGTCTGATCACCGATAATACGATAAAGATGTGATTTAACGGCCTTAATTTGTATCTCCCATACACCGCCAAAATGACTACTAGCCGGAGCATTGAACTTAAATGTGATGTTTTCGAAATTAGATGCGTTCTTCATGTACTCATTGAGTTGGTTGCAAGCGCCTACAAAGTTGGTTCCACAATCTGAATGGATAATGCTTACACGACCCCGCCTGCCAACAAACCGGCGAAGCGCTGCTATGAAAGCGTCCGAAGTCAAGTCCGAAGCGACTTCCAAATGGATTGCTTTCGTTGTGAAGCACACAAACAAGCAAAGGTAAGCTTTACTTATTTTAGCACCTCGATGTCGTCCCAACTTAATGCGAAAAGGTCCGCCGTAGTCAACACCGACGACTGAAAATGGTTTGACTTGGTTGACGCGAGTCGCTGGAAGATCGCTCATAAAAGGCTCAAGCGGTGTAGGGCGCGTACGGAAACATTGTAAGCACTTTGACAAACAATGACGGATTGCGCGTTTTGGTGATAATATCCAAAATTGCTGTGTCAAAAGATACTGCATTGTATTTATACCGGGATGACAGTGTTCACGATGTAGTGCTTCGATGATCATGAACGTTAGTTTAGAATCCTTAGGGAGCAGCGCAGGATGCTTATGCTCATACTCGAGCCCAGAACGAGATAGGCGACCGCCCACCCTAAGAATTCCCGACTTGTCTAAGAAAGGGTTAAGTTTTTGCATAGGTTTTGAAAGAGGTTTTGAGTCTTTCAAACGAGTTATTTCCTCATCGAAATGCAATGATTGTACTCTGCGTACGAAAATCAATAAAGCGTTATGAAGCTCTGTTCGATTTAAATGATGGTCAGAACTTCGCGAAGATTTTTTACGAGCGCTTTCTACGAAACGAATGCAATACGCGAGTACTCGTTGTGCTTTACGAATAGATGAGAAACTTTCGAGTAAAGAATCAATGACGTTGGTGTCATTATGAACAAACAGAGAGACCGCGCGCTCTTCAGACAATACATCAGCTTCGTTACCATTGTCACTGTTGTTTGGCCAGGCGTTAGAAGGTTGAGCGAGCCAACAGGGCCCCGCCCACCATAACGAATTGTTGACCAACTCAGCAGGATAAAGACCTCGAGAGACAACGTCAGCTGGATTATCCGAACTGGAGACATGGTTCCAGCGAGCTTCCGGAATAGTATCCTGAATATGACTCACTCGGTTGGCGACAAAAGTCTTCCACCGTGACGAGTGAGATCGAATCCACGATAATGCCACCATCGAATCTGACCACGCACAAGTGTCAGCTATGGGGAAAAAAGACGAATAGGTTTCTCTGACAAACTTCAGAAGATCTGCCAGGAGGACTGCCGCGCACAATTCGAGACGAGGTAATGATATCCGCTTTACAGGTGCTACGCGAGATTTTGAAGACAGAAAGAAGACAGATACACTACCATCGACGCAAGTGACACGTAAATAGACTACAGCTCCATAACCTGACTCGGAACTATCAGCAAAGCCATGAAGCTCACACGAACTCATATCTATTACAGAAATGCATCGAGGGATCTCCAAGGACTTGATGACAGGTAACTGTTCAGTATAACAACGCCATTGTTCGACGATTTCACACGGCGGAGAATCGTCCCAATTGATACCCAACATCCACAACTTCTGAACTAAGCACTTAGCTAAGAAAGTTATAGGAGTTAGGAAACCCAAGGGGTCATAAATGCGTGCGAGTTCACTTAGAATCGCACGCTTTGTGCATTGGCGATCAATAGGTTTGACCTCAAACAAGAATTTGTCTCTCCTGGGACACCACTTCAGGCCCAAGATCTTCAAGGTGCTCGACTTTTCGATGTCCATAGACACAAAGTCAGTGAGACAGTGTTCCGGAGGTATATCAGCAAGCACTTCTAGTTTATTGCTAGCCCACTTACGCAGCTCGAACTGACCTTTCTTTAGGAGTTGGATGACCTGAGTTTTGACTTGGATGGCTGTCTGGATATCAGAACTGCCACTCACGATATCGTCGACGAATATATCAGAAGTCATCACTTCGCGAGCGAGAGGTAAGTCAGTTTCATCTTCTACAAGTTGTTTGAGAGTGCGGCAAGCAAGAAAAGGAGACGATGATACCCCATAAGTTATGGTGTTCAATCGATACTCTTGAATTGGGTCCGTTGATTTGAATCTCAAAATTCTTTGGAAATCTCGATCGTCAATTGACATATTGATATTTCTAAACATTTGATGAATATCGGCTGTAAATACAACAAAATGTGTTCGAAAGCGAAGAAGGACCTCGGCAACGTTAGCCTGCAGTTTAGGACCTACGAGTAAAGTTTCATTCAACGACACACCACGAGCATCCTTCGCAGAAGCGTCGAAGACCACTCTCAGCTTTGTAGTTGCGCTGTCAGGTCGCAAAACGCAGTGATGAGGTATGTAATAACAACCCTGGTTGATCTCCTTTGAAGGAACTAGACTCATGTGACCACTTTGTAAATAGTCAGACATGAAGTCGCAGTACTGTGTGCATAAAGCCTCATTTGCCGCTAACTTGCGTTCCAATGATTTAAAACGACGTAAAGCAGATTCACGCGATCCAGGAAAAGTTAGATTCTTGTCTTTCTTAACTTTGAAAGGCAAAGTAACGGTATACCTCCCTGAAGCATCGCGAGAATGCTCGGTAACGAATTTCTGTTCACAGAGTTCTTCGTCCGGTGTTAACTTTGAAGACTGAGGAATGTTGTCCATTTCCCAGAACTTCTTAACCTGCTCATTGAGAAGATTATCGTTTGAGACGAAGAACGACTTTGGTAGTTCGTGATTATCAGTGCAACTGACGTTTCCTAGTAGGATCCAGCCGAACACAGTGTTGATTGCAGTTGGTTGCTGTAATCCTCCACTAACACTACCTGGTAATAGGAGTGAAGGGAAGACTTCAGCACCGAGAAGGACATCGATTTGACCAGGTAAGTGACAATCAGGATCCGCCAGGTTAAGATTTCGAATATGATGCCACGCAGATTTGTTCAGCTTAACGACTGGCATATTACCGCAGATCTTAGGTAATGTTAACGCTTCAATAGTAAACAAATCGTTGTCGTGGACACCTACGCTTAAGCCGATTGTACCACTAGCGGATGTTGAAGCATGACCTAGGCCATGAATCCTACGCGTTGACGGCGCTCGTTGGAGACCTAAACGTTCAGCAGCACTTTCAGTTATGAAGTGAGCCTGACTTCCGGAATCAATCAGCGCACGAAGAGTCTGATAACGACCCGATGAATCACGAATTTCGATATTAGCGGTGGACAGCAGAACCATGGAACGATCGCCGATATTGGTAAGCGCACTGACCTGCGAGGTAGCGGCCTTTTCGGTATTATCGGTTTTCGAAACATCTGGATCTTGATGTAACAAGGTGTGATGTCGTTGACGACACACTTGACACGTAAACATTGATTTACAGTTTTTGAGGCCATGTGATGGCTTCAAACAGTTGAAGCACCAACGATTGGTCTTCACGTAGTCAAGTCGTTCCTGAACAGATTTGTCAGTAAACGATTTGCACTGATTAATGGAATGTTCTTCCCCACAAAACGGACACTTGTACTTTCGAGGTTCAGTTGGTGGCACAGGAGCCGTTCGTGAAAGACGAGACGATGTTGACGACGATGGTGCAGTTGCGTTCGATGTGGTTAAATTCGATGATGAGGGCGCAACTGCAAGAGGTTTGTCAACTACTGTATTCGATAGAAATGTCGAAGTATGTTTTTTACTTACGACCTCGGCGTTAGAACCTCGCGGTTTATGTGGTTTTTCGTTGGCACGGTTATCGCGAACACTTGCGGAGAAGTGTGTGTCACGAACCGAAGCCTCGCATGTGGTGTACAGAAAATCGTTGAGATCCTTGTACTTCGGAAACTCATGAGAAGCAGTAGCTCGTTCAAAAGCACAACGCGATTTTGAATCCATTTTCGACAGTAAAAGGTAACAGATTACAAAATCCCACTGATCCGTCGGTAGCCCTTGCCGTTTGAGAATCGATAGATTTTCGTTGAAAGAATCAAGGACACGTCGTAAATCAATGGGTGAGTTGGCTTTCAGGTTAACGTTCAAGATCTCCTTCCAACAAGTAAAGGCAAGTTCCCGCTTGTCTTTATACCGCGCAACCAATGCAGAGTATGCTTCGTGGTAGTATAAGCCCGTCACAGGAAAGGTTCGTATAAGTGCCAACGCATCACCAGCGAGACTAGAGACGAGGTAGTGCATGCGCTCCGTATCCGAAAGTGAACCATTCTCGTGAATCAGCGAGGTGAAGACATCGAAGAATTCGGGCCACAACTTTATGTTACCACTGAATTGCGGTAATTTAATCTTAGGTAATTTCACTTTGAGTACACGCGACGACTCATTATGAGATCTATTTGACTCATCGTTATATTCGTTAGGCTCATCGACCTTCGTTAAGCGTCGGTGTACCGCTAAAATCTCATAATATCGTTCGTCGAAATCGTATCTGATACTATCTTGTTCCGCTTGTTGTTCATCTGTAAGTTCGCATACGCTAAGTATGTCATCATGGGCTTCTTCAAAGTTATTTACTATTTTAGTTAAGTCTGAGTAATGTGCCAAAAACTTACTTAAATCGCATCCATTTCTTTCCGCTAAACGAGCGACTTCAAGCGTCTTAGATAACCTGTTGAACGCTAAAGTACGTTTTCTACGCAATACCGGTAAGTCGCGTTCAGTTGGGTATTCGACTTCAACCGATTTACCTTTACTCAATCTACGTAATGATTTTTTAGAATAATAAGGCATTTTGTTTATTAGTTAGCCTCGTTACGTACGAGTATGTTAAAACAATCGATATTAACAATAAGATTCTATAATGAACAAGTAATGGCACCGTTAAGTTCAATTATACAACAATGAAAAAATGTAAACAAACCGTTTCAAACTGAATAGAACGCCCAATCCGAACACCGTACGTCAACTGTTCAATTCAATCGCAGTTCATTCATTCAGTCACTAGTTCACTACAACTCTAATCCAACAATATTAAATTTTGTCGTTGAATAGAAAGAAAAAGGAAATTTTGTCTATGGTTCAATTCAATTTGAACTCGTGGAACAACGAACTATCTACTCGAACTAATATGGCGGCTAGGAAAATACAAATTTCAAATCATTCAAAAATGGAAGGTTGGTCAAAATAACTAAGCGAACCAGAAGTTTACAAATGATTTATGTATGGTTAACTGTGGGTATTTACGTTACGATTCGATGTTAACTCAACTTCTATGACAATTTCGATAGAAAATAACAACGAAATACGTGTAGTCACATGAATTTATAGCAAATGAACCAGAATACATCGAACACACAAAGAAATTATTGATGATACAATATTGAAAAGATCGATGCACGTTTGAAAATGCACTTTTTTGTTTTTTAACGATTAACGAAATAAATTATTGTAATGTATAGCAATCGACCTAAAACGAATATATATTGCCCAAAATTGGGAAATAGTTGAGGGTAAGTGGGGAAAAAAATGATTTTAATTTCTTTGTGCAGAATATTGAAAATTACCTAAGATTTTACGAGAACTTTACTGTTAAAGGGTAAACGAATGAATATTATCGAATTATATCCGTTAGTTCCCTGGTTTCGGCACCAAAAAATGTACCAAAGCCGATGTTGGTACATTGGAGGGCAAGCAGTTTTCGGTACGTAGGTCGGTATTTGAGTTGAATATGATTTCGTAACTGTGCTTGCTCGCGGGGAGATCGTTAGACCTTCCAAGTATAAAGTGCGTCACTCACCTGCTAATCTCCCGTGGCTCTTCGAGGGAATCTTGTCCTGACGTGGCACGTGGCTGGTGGAGGTGGAACACAACGACTGGCCGGTCTGATTAACTCACAAAGATGCACCAAAGTCTGTCCTGCACTATATGAGCCTTCAGGAATCACAATCAGTCCAGATAGAAGCTGTTTAACGACGATTAACCCTCATTCCAAGGATTATAACCGGGAGCTCGCACTTAGGCAAAGCAGTTTTCTGCCATCTTGAAAGTAACGATTCTCATTCGTTCGCAAACACAGTGCGCGCATAGATAAAAAATGTATGGTCACGGAACAGTCCTATATGTCAAATACTATAGGAGCATTTTGCTCCTTGGGTATGTCTATGCTGAATCTATCGCTGCAGAAAATCTGCACTTATATGTATACGGCAATTTTTTTTTCGTTGCTTGTGATTCCCTGAACAAGATTTGTACTAAACATTTTTTTTCTATATTCTCTCTTTTTTTTCATTAGTAAATTTAAGATGTGAACAATCAAACTGGATGCGGAAAGTAGATCGGGCGTTAAAACATATCTTGCAAGTTTCTTATGTACGTCATTATTTATGTACAGCATTACAGCCTGGCCACGCCACGGGACAATTCGCACACCGCGGGCAAACGGCGAATCGTATTGCGACTTATACAAATATGTACATATATTAATGAATGTATGTTCTATAATTTTGTCTAAGTCGCAAGGCAATTCGGAGTTACCGCTGTCAAATTTTCGCTGTAGCGAATTGTCCCGTACCCAGTCTCGTTAGACACGAATAACCTGGATGGAGTTTCTAAAATTGCTCGTCTACACGCTCCTTTACACAATATTATTTTTACGGTATATGAATACTCTGTTCTCACTTCTATGGCTCAGTCAACATTAGTCGCCATAGTCACTTATCTCCTTTATATGTCACTTATGTCCTTTATATGTCACTTGTCTCTTTTTATATGTTTACACAACATTACCACGTAAGAAAATGGTACTTTTACCCGCAAAACGAGGCAGTTCCCTTGATTGTACGATGCCGTATTCTAATGATCATTATGAGGACCATTTTGTAATTTTAGGCTCTTGACAGTGCAGTTTGTAGTGATGATACGGCTGATGGGGTTCCTGACTTGTTCGATTATATTGTAAAAATAATTATTTTGAATGTCATAGTATGCAGTTGCTGTTGATCGACACATACAAGTTCAAAGATCGCCAATAAAGTTTTTTAGCTGGCTTATTGCAGAGCTGCGTTTTGCGGGTTTAACCACCGGACAAATGTCGGCTTACAGGTACATAATTGTTCGAGGTCCGGTTGTTTGCGTGTGTGAGTTAAAATGATAAAAACGCACCCACAATATAGGAAATACTTCCTAGTTCCACGTGTTACTTTAGTTAGTATGTAGTTTACACTTGACCTTTATTACCCGACTGCGCGACGCAAAGGAGGGTAATGTGTTTATCAGTCTATGTATGTATGTAAGTATGTATGTATGTTTGTTTCTATGTGGCGTTCTAGAGACCAAACGCGTAGGCCGATTTTGATAATTCTTACGTCAATCGATTCGTCTTAACCTTGCGAGTGTCACTAAAGACATGACAGTAATCAAAATTCACCACAGCGACAACCAGACGCCATATTGTCAAAATGAAAAAAATAAAAGTCGATGAACTATGTCAAGTGGGGTGTCGTTGAATAGGTTTTTTAAATTCATCTTTAGGTTTCTTTTATCATTTTTCATTTTAAGTAATAGTTTAGGATATATAACGATTTAAAGTTGTTTAACAAAACAATCATTCTCGCTAATTTTCTTACTTAATGATTTAAGTTTTTATTTCAAGTATAAACGATATACAAACAAAAAAAAACAATGAACAATGAATCGTAACTAAAAAGTGTAAAATAAAAAAAAAATATTTAAAGAAAAACAAAAAACCCGACTGCGTAAAAACTAATTTTGAAAAATACGTGAAAAAGTTAACTTAAATAAAAACTAAAAAGAAAGAAACAAGCCCAACAGAACAGCAGGAAGAAGCAGAACAGAACGACTCACAGTCGGGGCCCCTTGGGAAGATTTGATGGGTAAAATTTGAATGGGCCCCGACTGTGAGTCGTTCTGTTCTGCTTCTTCCTGCTGTTCTGTTGGGCTTGTTTCTTTCTTTTTAGTTTTTATTTAAGTTAACTTTTTCACGTATTTTTCAAAATTAGTTTTTACGCAGTCGGGTTTTTTGTTTTTCTTTAAATTATTTTTTTTCCCACTGTCTTAGTCTAAACTCAATCCAAGTATAGATCAAAGCCTTTCCAGCGCATAACTTCACGAAGAAATTAATATATTCATACATTCACGCCTGCCTTCGAGGTTGTTGATATTCCTTAAACTAATTTACCCTAACGACTGCTATAACGTAGGGAAAGATAGTAACTGTAATTATATTTGGGTGAGAATCGAGTGAAGACTATCCTTGATAACTCCTCTGGGGGATGTACAGTCGACCTTGGAAGTTAATTAACAGCATACGGAATGAACATAGGGTGACTTGACTTGTAGACGTAAGTATTTTTGTGTTGGCAAGATAATTGGCCTAGGGTATCAGGATGACTTGTAAGTTCTTCTTTGTTTTTTTTTTTCATTCGTCTTTCATGGTTAGGAAGAAATTCGTTTCTATTACTATTTTATTGTTCACGGTCCTTAAGTATATTTTCCTTTTACCGTTGTTAGACCAAATAAACGATGCATGGACTTTGCAAAAAACATGATATAGCTATAAAGGGGTTGTCGAATAATAGACAGGTATGGAATGAAAAGAAATGCTGCGCTAACCAATAACAAATTAGGGTGCAGATAGAAATAATATGATAAAGTTGTAAAGGTATCTTTGACTTCAATAATGGTAATTAGTCGTTGATTGCTGTCGTGGGACTATCTAGGCAGGATACCGACCGTGGCCTGGAATGCGAAGGGCAACCGAATGAACTGGTAAGATTTTTAATTGGTAAGAGTCTTTACAGTCCCTTAAGTTCTACCAGGGGTGAAAGACCCCATTTCATGGTTTTAACTATCCAACAAAAAAAAGTTGAATACTACTTTTATGTGCTCAATAAAAGTATCCTAAGTTATTTATTCGTTGATTAAAGTCTTTCTTACACCTGTTAACTTGAAACCATCTAATTCCAAAACATACTACATGTTTATCCGTTCAGAAAGCTCCTAGAATGGCTGTTGTTTGTTGGTTAACAGCTGAACACACTGTTAAATGAATTAAATTATTACTTTGTAGTGTAGAGTGAAGAGTCATTAACAGTTAAGTGGATTAAACTATAAAAGGCAAAGAGATACTGTCTAGTAATACTGTGTTCTTATTATGTTTTTATTTTTGGTTTTCTTTTGACTCTAGTCGAGGTCAAAAGTGACAAAGTCGATGAAGGAGTGAGCTTACCCTTGAAAAGATTTGGGTTGTGTGCGTTCGGAACACAGATGCAAGTTGTGAGTTCTATTTCTTTTGCTTTGAAAGCTTTTTGGAAATGCTTAGTGTCAATTGGTGGAATAGCAACTAAAAGGGGAAGGAAAAGTAATTATAGATGGCTATCTCATCATTTGTCTTTTTCGGTCTAAGCAGATACAGGTGAATAATAATATCACCTGAGAAGCGACTAGCTTTCTGGTGAAATGGGAGAGTCACTGAGATCTCTTTGTAAGTATACTCGTACGAGTAAAATACTCACGTACAAGCTTTCCTCATTGGCCCTATGAAAATATTAGACAGTTCAATTTATTTTAAGTCTTTCATGACAATGTTTTACCATTATTTTTATTATAACTACCTACCTCCATACTGCCTTTCGTGCTTGATATCGACGCTTTTAAACATACTAAGGCAGACTTAATCGCAAACTCAGTGTGTCGACGACCCTTAATAGTAAGTGTTATTGTCTTTTCTGCCTTGAGACAATGTGGGAATCTTCTAGATTACCGAAAGTCTCATTACTAAGGTAATATTGCACAAGTGGTTGATTAAACCGTCTGGACTATTTTTGGTAGAATCCTGGCAATAGAGACGAGGTATAACTATTAGATGAGGTTGCCTTTTAAGAAAATTGTGCCGTTAAACAGATTGTTACAAAGTTCAAAATTATATTAAGTGATTTGGCAGAATGTAAAAATGAATGAATAGAATATTTCACTATTTTACACTTTCAATATTGATTCAAGATTAAATTTGCATAAGGGAAGTATGGACTTTGCCTTCATTTTGAACAATATTTAAAATAACCTAGTTTTCCAAAAACATGTTTCCTTTTAATAATGTTGAAATGCAACTAAGTATACAATTTCTGGGACACTGTTATGTTGTGCATATTTATGCCAAATAAAAACGAATTTTCTTCGATACTAATGTTTTCTATTACCAGTGTTACGGTGACACTGCTATTCCCATCTGCGCTATTGAATGTCGTAAGCGATACCATTGGTATGCATGACTTTTACCGATACCAGCTCATTTTATACTAGTACCATTTTCCTCCTTTATCGAAAGTGCAAGACGGTAAATACCTTGAAGAAAACGGTAGCATCGTATAATGTGACTCTCGATAATATTACTTATGATAGCCTTACGCACTCTACACAGGTCTCTCTTTGATCGGTTGACATACCATCGATCGATCATCATCAGCTTATAATGTTCCCATTGCTGGAACACAGGCCTAATCGATCACACCTTTCACATTCAATTCTTTTGGTGTATGGAGTCCTTAACCTATACCATACTAGCAAACCCGGCGAACTCCGTTTCGCCACCAGATGGCTTCGTTTTATGTAACATTTCGTTTGGTGATTAAAAGTGGAAAAAAATATTTTTTTACTAAATTTACTTTGCTATAAACCTCACAGAGCCCGAGACCTTTCCAACGAATGCAAAACCGTGGAAATAGGTTCGTGCATTCTGGAGTTATAGCGTCAGGAAGGAAAACCCGACTTATTTTTATATAGTAGAAGATATCATATAACTACTATGTCAAGCTCTAGAACAGTCAGGAGTCGCAACAGCCTTTATAAAGGATGTCAATTAAACTCACATAATTTAAATAGCCAGACCTAATTATTCCTGTTGAATCCCACTTTTGGATCCCATTTTTTAGGTATTCCCGTTGAATCCCATTTTCTATTCCCATTGAATCCCATGTTATGACAACATGTGTACTTTGCAGAAGAAAAGTGTTACCTCTATTTTTAACCGACTTCTAAAAAAGGAGGAGGTTCTCAATTCGGTTGTTTATAATTATTTTAAACTTGTATTCTCGTTAACGGAACAACTACCTGCAGGTCATACAAATATTTGTTTCGTGGGGTGGTCGAACCCGCGACGAACTGGCCGCAGCAATCATAAATACTTACTTAAGCTAGCCTAGTACTGTTGCAGGATAGTAATGTAAATAAATAATAAAGATAATTTCAGTTGACCTGCCCAGTATTATGTAAACACAAACTACCTTAAACTTATGCTAGCCTGGTACTTTTGCTGGTAAAAAAGATAAAATATAAATTGGCTGAATCAGGATTTTTTTAATGTCAGCCGACACTCATCTTCGGTCCGAACCGTGAATAAATCAAAATATACCATAAATTATTAGAAGCAATTTTGTTGTTGAGAGTACTCGCATTCAGATTTTTTTAAGCATATGGGATCCAACGGGAATAGTTTTTGGGATCCAACGAAAATAAAACGTTATTTTCTTGTTATGGGATCCAACGGAAATACATAGTAATTTTTTGTGGGATTCATCGGGAGAAATATTCAAGTGGGATTCAAAAGTGGGATTCAACGGGAATAATTCAGAATAACTATTTCTTCCGTGACGATCAAACCCCAGACAAGCAGCATAATGTTAAGTACACACAATTTATTTGCTGCGTATAGACCTTAAGGTTGCCACAAGATGTTTTCCTTCACGAAATCATTTCACCATTATTAATGGTAACATTGATCACTTCCATTAGATTTAATATTAAATGATTAATGAATTATCAACCTTTTAATATGCGTAGGTAAGTAACAAGTTCTAATGTTATTAGCAAACACGAGGTGATATAACAGATTTATTATTGCCAGCGATCAGTCTTCGCAGGGAAGCCGTCACGACAAACTGATACCGCACACTCGGGTGATGGATGAATAGCTAAAACATTAATTTAAAACTTACACGGCTCTCGGTTTCAAAATTTGATAAGGGAACTTTGTGTGACAGCGTTGAGAACGAGGAAATAAAGGCAGGATTTAAATGCGGAAAATTAGGGACTGGGGCTTACACGCGCCTGTCAAGAAAGTAGTAATCTAGTCGTTGACCTAAACTTCTAGTGGTGACCAAGCTGTGCCTAATTTTAGACTAACATATTTTCTACATATTAAGTAGTGAAAATACTGACAACAAATGCAAACGCAACTCTATTTGTGACCTTCTTACTTACGGCACGGTTAGCGCAGAGACTGAGCGATTGGGACTGCTGCGCTACGTATCGCGAGTTCGATCCCCGCACGGAACAAATGTTTGTATGATCTGCAATTAGTTGTTCCGGGTCTGGGTGTTTGTGGACTTGGGTTTCTATGTTTGTAAACGCACCCACGATACAGCAGAAATTCCTAGTGTGGGGCAACTTTTTTAAAAAGAAAAAAAAATTAACTAATAGTTATTTAAGCTAAATAGACAGACTGGCAGTAGGAGAATGGCGCAGCTTTGTTTCGATCTGGATTTATTAAATTGAATTGTAAACATCTGTCGATAAAAACGAATGAAAAATCTTTTAACAATTAATATAACAAACTTTCTGTACCTACACAGTCTGTCGATAGATAAAATATTACTAAAGTCTGGCTCCTAAGCTGCAAAACGTTGGCACATTGTTATTGTAAAATCATTAAAACATACTACCACTTTAAACAACCACAACAATCCAATGCAGTCCATTTCTAGAATATTCCCCCGTTACAATGGATGAGAAATTCCCAAAGTTTGCGATATCTCGACGCGTCCAAGCGGTCGTGATCCTAGTGTAAGCAACAAAGCCATTGTACATAGTGGATCTTAATATTGTACGTGTATTGGAGGGAAATGGATAACTAGAATGGAAGCTGGTTTAGTAAACGCATAAATACAGTGACCTAGAGAAGATGTAAACATCCAGCGTCACGCTGCCTAGAATATTTATTTTATTTCATTCAATAGGTGCAGATACATACACTAGATTAAGTAAGTTATTTATTTTGAACTGCGTAGAAAATTATCAGTCATATTAACCCTTAACCTATCATAAGTCTCCATATAAGACCATACGACCCCAGAGCAAAATCATTTACGGTTGTTATAAACATTAAGAAGACATAGTATTTAGTAATAAATTTTATAACTGCGAAATTGACATTGTTTGTATATTACACTCTCGCGCCTAAACCGGTTTGGATAATAATTTTAGGCTGGACTATTTTTACCATAAAACTTGGAGAGGCCGCAGGCATGACAAAGTACTATTGTATATATAATTTTGCTCACCCAGTTACATGATCAACGTGCAACTCTGCATATACCTATACCTACTTTAAAAAATTAACCCGAAGAAAGTTCCTCAACATAATTAACAACACAATGCTTTTAATACAGAAGAGGTAAATTAATCACTGGTTTGTTCAAGAACAACTGCTGAGTACATACAATTGTTCCCAACTTGAAGAAAAGAAACTCCCAGGAAAGATTCAGCCATTTCTGCAAATTGTTTTAATACCTTCTAATGTGGAAAATAAAGTGGTTCCCTTTTTTGTGTTCTGGAGAGGAAATTGAAAAACGAAACATTTGTACAATGTTCTGTATTCCAATTTGGAGTTTTCCTGAACAAGTTTTTGTTTTAGAAGAACTCAATTTGATTGTTAGGAGAAAATATTTCAGTGAGGCTTTAAGCTTTGTATAATTAAAGGTCTAGGCCTAGCTAGGCAATTCTAACATCTAGGTAGAATACAAAAATATATTTGAAACTTTCAGCTTCAAATATACAGAAGAGTAGGATTAGGAATTTTCGGCAGTGGACGAACATGAGCTTTCCGCCACAAGGAAGGGAAGACACAGGAATACAAGGAATAATTAATGATATGGGAAATTGCAGGAAGGAGCTGTTCAAGAGCCGTAACGATCATGTGCCGGCTAATGTTTTCGCAACCTACCGCTTTGGACTTTATTGAAAGGATAATCTTTTTGATCTCTCCTGAGTCAACTGGTATGAAGACGAAGGGAGTAATATTAGGACGCGTCAGACCATTAAGGAAATCTATGGTTTGAAATTTCATTGGACTATCAAGAGTGGAAACGGTGCAGAAATAACGATTTAGATCATCCAAGCCAAGTATGTTAGGAAGGTCTGAATGTCGCGACCTGCTAATACCTAGAGTTCCAAGAAACTTCCAAATATCAGCAGGAGAAGCAGAAGTTAGGCAAAAACTGCACCATACTCCGAAATGGAATGTTCAGGAATAGTTTTCACTAAATTGTCGAAGTGTTGGGATGTTTAGAGGCAACATCGAACATGCTTTAATAGAACATAGGGTACCTTTATTATTAGCTCGATAGAAGCGTAGAAATATACGTAATAAAATCCTAATCATACCTACATTATTACTCTGCATAAATCATAACCCAGTTGAGCATTCACTTGGATCATACTGATAAAAGCTTTTGAAAAAATATAAATATTATCAAGAACATGACGGCGTAATTAGGCCTTAGACCTTGATATAGGAACTGGCAGACACAAGAGGTGTTAATGGTTCGGCGATTGAGACGAGACTGGCGCTCCTCTGGAGCGCTGGGCACTCATGCCCTTTATATGATGACACCACAATTTAGATAAAACACGTAATCACTTTAAAGTGATTGTTAAGCATTTTCCCTAACATTGGGAATCTACAGAACGACGACACGGAGCGCAGCATTTCATCGCTCGGCCACTGTGCCTTCAGGCCGTCGAATATATCATCATTATTAGCCAATAGCAGTCCACTGCTGGGCAAAGGTCTTTCTAATATAGCTGTTACCATCTTGTCGTCGAATATGTAATAACTCGAAATGAAGATTTATTCCCGTTGGATCACACTTTTGAATCCCACTTTTACTACTGCATAGAAAAGTGCTTGCAATAGTAAAAGTGGGATTAAAAAGTGGGATCCAACGGGAATAAGTCGAAATGAACACGGTCTCAATTTTATATATTATGATTAAACAATACCAGCTGTATCTACGTACGTGCATAAAATTAATTCATCTAATAAACTTTGACGAACCCAGCCGCCTCATTACCATAAATTAAAACATTCCGTGGCCACCACAATTCATGTTCACTGAAATTAAATTATATTTCATCAGAACTACACAAAGTTAACCTCCAATTAGAACTACATGTGACGTCATTTACAAAACCAAACATTATGTATTCGTTAATCAGAATTTCATTTGAATATGCAAAGCAATTTTATTCACAGTTTGACGTGTTAGAGAAGCTACACTTTACTCTTCTTTCTAATGCAACATTCGCTGTATGCACGATGACATCGCTACCTAGTGCCCATATTATTTCGGGACTTAAGATCTGTCAATTCTTGGGCATCATCAGCCGGAAGACGTCCACTGCTAAACATACTGCCTCCCCTTTAGACCGCCACGTCGAACGACAATTCGCCACTTGCACCCACTCGCCCGTTGCCCGCGACTCTCACGATATCGTCGGTACACCTAGTGGGAGGCCTACCTACGCTGCGTCATCCGGTTCGTGGTCGCCACTCGAGAACTTTTCTTCTCCATCGGTTGTCAGTTCTACGAGCGATGTGGCCTGCCCATTACCACTTCAACTTGCAAATTTTACGAGCTACGTCGGTGACTGGTTTTTCGCCGAATATCCATGTTCCGGATTTTATCCCGCAAAGAAACTCCGAGCACCAAAACTATTACCATTGCTCGTTGAATGACTCTTAGTCTCTCTAAAAGGCCAGCAGTCAAAGACCATGTTTCAGAGCCATATGTCATCACTGGCAACACACACTGGTTAAACACAAGGGTGTTTAACCAGTGTGTGTTGGCAAGGGCAAGGGCCTTCCTTGAGACACTGTGGGATTGTTCTTGAGTGGGACAATTCTTGGTAACTAGATTGTGGCGGACGGACCGGGATGACCAACGGTGCTCCGCCGAATGAGGGAGAGGGGAGGAACGGAAAACTTTTTCGACGTGCCCCCTGTGTCCCTTTGTACGCACGTGCCTTGCGTTGCTGGTGACGCACGTACCCACGCACTTCTGAATGCGTAACGTTTGACGACTTCAGAAATAATACTGGGGCTGGGGCCACGGGCAACGGAATAAAACACTGCACTAGAGTTCAAATCTTGAAGGCTTCGGTCTTCTTTTTTCTAGTGTTGTTTCCTCTTCGGTGGCTCGGCTGCGACTGACGCAGTGCCGGCGTTCGTTCCGGCTTTTATACCGGCCGTTGTTACCTTATAGAGGCCCTCGTATTTTGAGCCTGTTTTTCCTTACATTTTCGCTAAGACCGAAACTTTCGTAGCCTTTATTTACTTCAAATTTCAACCTTACAGCTATGTATTATACATATTTAGATTCGTCCTTACTTCTATTTTATCATAAAACAAACATATTTTACATATATGAATATACAAAAAAATTCCTAGAACAAAAATACTAAAACTTACTTAGGAACAAAATTTTCACTTTACAAAAATCGTAATAACTTGAAAACTACTGGACCGATCTTCATGAAACAACTTGTAAACCTATTTTTACAATGAAATACAACCCTTTTTAACACTTTAATTAACGTACATGCATAAACAAAAAAGTGAGTTTTCAAGTTACGTAATTATCTAAGAAATTTCAAACTTTTTCCAATTTTCATAAAAGAAACTTATCTAACTAGAATCTAATATGAATGACAAAGATAATCTAATAAGAATTATAAATGTACAATAAACATAAACATAATTAATTCCAATTAGAAAATCACCTTACAAACTACACTTGTACAACGGCAAAAGTCCTCCCACTACTTGCACCCCTTGTCCCTGCGTGGGTCTCGCCGCCGACATACACAATTTCACTTTCACAACACTGTCACTATGGAGGCGCTCCTTCCACTACTTGCACCTCGTGTCCCTACGTGGGTCTCGTCGCCGACAGTCTCCCCCTCGTGCGTCGCACCATCTTCCTGGCTCGGCGACACTCCCGGCACCAGCAGCACCACTCTCGAACTCGGTCTCCGTAGCACTCCTCCTCTGGTCTCGACGTCGACGACTGTTGTCCGCCCGTCTGGTCCCGGATACACCCGCTGGATTCTGCCGCATGGCCAGGTGCATCTCGGTAGGCTGCGGTCGACGATGAGCACGACGTCCCCGACGCGTAGATCAGCAGCGTCGCTCCTTCCCGACGTCTTCCTTGGCAGCAGAGTGGGCAGGTACTCGCGCAGCCAGCGTTGCCAGAAGTGATCGGCAAGTCGCTGCGCAGCCTTCCAGGTGTGTCTGCCCACGAGCTCGTTGTCGGTGAAGCTGCCGATCCTCGCCGCGCCGCAGGAACGCCCAATGAGGAAATGGTTGGGCGTGAGTGCTTCTTCTTCAGGATTCTCGGAGAGGTGGGTGAGAGGCCGAGAGTTGACTATGTGCTCGGCCTCCAGGAGGAGGGTATGTAGGACCTCCTCTCGTGGATGTTGCTCGTTGAGTGTGGCGCCCAGTGCGGTTTTGATTGATCGCACCAGACGCTCCCATGCGCCGCCCATGTTTGGCGCACCAGGAGGGATGAACTTCCACTGCACGCCGATCTTCTCTGCTTCTGAGGTGAGGTCTTCTTGCTTCATGTTCTCTAGCGCTTCTTTCAGTTCGTGGTTAGCGCCGACGAAGTTGGTCCCGTTATCACTATAGATTGTCTTCGGCATTCCTCTTCTCGCAGCGAATCTTCGTAGCGCCATGATCATGCTGTCCGTGGAGAGTGAAGGAGCGAGCTCTATGTGTACAGCCCTTGTGGTTAGGCATGTAAATAGAGCGCCCCACCTTTTCTCATGACGTCTTCCCACGGTGACTGTCAGCGGGCTGAAGTAATCTACGCCGGTGCACGTGAATGGAAAGCTGCCGTGCATTAGCCTTTCTACCGGTAAGTTGCCCATCGGGAGTTCTTGTGGCGTTGCCCTCTTCGTCTTGCACCATTGGCATTGATGCTGAACTGTCTTGATCGCTGACCTCAGTCCCAGCACCCAGAAGCGTTGCCTTATTTCGTTCATGACCGTCGCATGATTGCCGTGATTGAATCGGCAGTGGTATTCTTCTATGACGAGTCGTGTTGTCCTTTCCTTGCTGTCGAGCACGATGGGTCGCTTGTAGTCTCTGCTCACACCCTGTATCGCGTCGATTCTTCCTTTCAGCCGTAGAAGACCCTCTTCCAGCACTACGTCGAGCTTCTTCAACTTGCTACTGCCTTCTAGTTGCTTTCCTTGCTGTAGACACCTGATGTCTTCTCTGAAGCTTTTCTCTTGGCTTCTTTTTAGCAATAGAATTTCGGCTTGCTCTAGTAGTCCGGCGTCCAATGGCAGGTACTTCTTCTCGGCGTTCTTCGAAGACTGATGTCGCTTCTCTGCTGTTGTCGTCTTCTTCCTTTCTGTCGCTCTCCATGTTGGATCTTCCTTGCTGACGTTGACCTTTTCCTTTGTTTTGCAGAGTTGGATGAACTGCAGTACTCTCGCTGTAGCACGCCATAGTCTCTTCCATGAAGAAAACCTTTCAGGGTCTGGTACGGGATACGTGACGCTTGCAGCCGCTACGACGTCCGTTAACCTTTCTTCACCGGTGGTTTCCTTCTTAAAGGTCCTCGGTGCCGGCCAGTGAACTTCATCTCTTCGTAGGAAGTCAGGCCCGGTGAACCATCGGTGATTACAGTCAAAATCTTCTGGTACGTCGCGCGTCGCGTCGTCTGCTGGGTTCTTCGCCGTAGGTACCCATCTCCACTCTTGAGGTTTGGTCAGGTCTTCAATCTCTGCCAAGCGATGAGCCACGAATGTCTTGAATGTTCTCGGGTCCGTCTTGATCCACGAGAGCACGATGCTGGAGTCTGTCCAATAAGTCTTCTTCACCACCTTCAGGTCCATCTCTTCTTCCACGGAGTGCGCTAGTCTGCTTCCCAGGAGTGCCGCCTGCAGCTCGAGTCTCGGAATTGACACTGGCTTCAGAGGTGTGACTCTGACCTTCGCTGCCACCAAGCTGACGTGATAGGTGCCGCTCGGTTCTTCTGTCCTCCAGTAGACTGTGGCTGCGTACGCTGTCTCGCTTGCATCGGTGAACGTATGCAGCTCCCCCTCGGTGCGATGTGGCGCCAGACACCTTGGTATGTGAAGATCTCGGAGCAACTTCATCTTCTCCAGGTAACTTTTCCATGTTTCATAGTCCCTTTCTTCTATCTCGTCGTCCCAACCGACGCCGCTTCTCCACACGTTCTGAAGCAGCTTCTTCCCTTGGACGAGAATTGGTGACGCCAACCCCAATGGGTCGAAGGTCGACATCACTGCGCTGGTGACTTCTCTCTTCGTGGGCACCTGGAACCCTTTGATGATCTCTTCTGGTGTGTTACGTAGGTTTGCCCTGAAGCCGATGGAGTCCCTTTCTGTGAACCAACGCAGGCCCAAAGTCTTCTCTTCTTTCTCGCCGAGGTCTACTTCTGTCTTTTCTGTGGTGTCAGTCTTCACTTCCTGCAGCAGCTTAGGCTGGTTTGATGCCCAACCTCTGAGTTCGAAGCCCGCCTTCTTGTGTATGAAGTCCACTTGAGCTGTGACTCTTCTAAAGTCCTCTTCTGAATGGAAACTATGGAGATAGTCGTCCATGTAATGGTTCAGCTCTATCGCCCTTGTAGCCTCTGGATATTGCTCCTTGTAGTCCGCCGCGTTCCGGTTCTTGACGTAGATCGCTGTGCTTGGTGACGATGTTGCACCGAAGATAACGGATGTCATCCTATACTTCTTTGGTAGCACGTTACGATCTTCTCCTCGCCACAGGAACCGTAGGCTGTCTCTATCTTCTGGCCTGATGCGAACTTGTAGGAACATCTCCTTGATGTCGGCCGCCACCGCGAGTGGTCCTTGTCGAAACCGCAGTAGCACGCCGAACAGAGACTGCAGTAGGTCTGGCCCAGGCAGCAGAGCGTCGTTGAGGCTTCTTCCTTTTGACTTGGCTGCCGCGTCGAAGACGATCCGTATCTTCTTCTTTAATGGATGTACCACGGCGAAATGAGGCAGGTACCATGTCTTCTTGTTATCTTCTGGTCCATCAGGGGCTTCTTCTGCATACTTGCTGTCGATTAGGTGCTGGATTTGTTTGCTATACTCTGCTTTCAACTGAGGATCCTTGTCTATCTTCCTCTCGATATTAATCAATCGGTTCCGTGCAGAAGTGTAGCTCTCTGGCAACTGCTCCTCTTCATTCTTCCACAGGAGCCCAGCTTCGAATCGACCATCTTCCAGTCTTCTGCAGGTCTTCTCCAGGATGGCGAGTGCTCTTCCCTCTGAGTCGGTGGTGGGTCTTCTTGGTAACACCCCTAGTGCTTCAATGGCGAAGTGTTCCTTGATGGCTTGATGCATCTCTTCGTCAGCCGTGTTGATGTGAAGACACGTGTTCAGGAAGTGTACTGGCTTCGTGCCCCCTTTGTCTGACCCATGCAGCACCCAGCCGAGTCCTGTTCTCGATGCGACTGGTTCCCCTGGTTTGCCCCTTCTTATTTCTCGAGTCACGATCAGCTCCCAGTTGTCCTGCCCGATGAGTAGCTGTGGTGACTCCCCTGTATAATAGAGAGAGTCGGCGATCTTCTTCAAGTGTTTACAATCTTCAATCCTCTTCTTGTCTAAGAACGGCGGTGCAAGCTTCAACTCGTCGATGGTTCGGACCCTCTTCAATGTCTTCTTGCTTCCCTGAGCACCTTTCACTATCAGGTCCAATGTCTGAGAGTCCTTCTTCCTCAGTAGCTTGCCTCCCACTGTCTCGATGACCAGTTCTTCCGTGTTCCCTTGAGCGCCGACCTCTTTCGCTATCTTCTCATCCAGTAGTGACACCGTTGACCCTTCATCCATCAGGGCCAGTATCTTCTTGGATCCTTTTGACCCGAAGACTTCCACAGGAACTATCTTCAAGTACGCCCTCGTACTGTTGACCGCGTTCACTGATGCGGCGACACTTGTTCCTTCTTGTGGTTCCTTATCTTCTTTCTTGTCTTCGGGTTTCCTTTCTTCTGACTCGACGTGCAGCAGATGATGATGCCACCGCTTGCACTCCTTGCACGATGGCTTCCTGCAGCTCTCCTTCCGATGTTTTCCTTGAAGACACTTAAAGCAGACGCGACTCTTCTTTACTGTTGCCCACCGATCTTGGACCGACGCGTTCTTGAACTTTTGACACTCGACGAGGAAGTGTTCGCCCTCACACATAGGGCAAGTCTTCTCTTGTTGCTTCGAGTTGAAGTCCCTCTCCTTTTCTTTTGTAGAGTGCGCCGCCTGTCGATGAGTCCTCTTGAACCCGCTCTTCTCTTCTATTGTAGCGAAGGCTCCACACTTGTCTGCTTCTATGTTCAGGAACTTGGACACCAGCGTCAGGTTGGAGAACTCGCCTTCTTCTGATGCTGCAGTGTAGTCGTACCAGCGGAACTTCAGGACCGTTGGCATCTTCTCGATAATTTGTTTCACCATTTCCGGCGAATGTAGATACTGGGGCTTCTTCAATCCTCTGATGGCCGCCACACTATTGTTGATTTGACTTGCGAAGATGCATATGTCCTTGGGATTCTCTGATATCTTCGGCAACGTCTTGATTTTTTCCAGTTCCGCCAACACTAGTGCGTCCGGCCTCCCGTATCTTCTTCGAAGAGCTTGCATCACTTCCAGTGGAGATGCTTCCGAATATAATAAGCTCTTGATGGCTTCCCTTGCGTTTCCTTTCAATGCTCTTCTTAGTCTTGCCATGTTTTGAACGTCGTTAAACATTGGCGCCGTATCTTCATAGACTACTTTGAAGGCCAGCCACTCGCTGCTGCTGCCGTCGAAGAACGGTAACTCATGGATGTACTTCGGCTGCGACGCTGGTCCTTCCCTTGTGGTAAGAGCTTCCTTCAACACCGACGCTAGCGCTTGAATTTCGATCGTAGCTCCCTTGGTTGCCGAGTTCTCTTCGGCTTTGACTTTCTTCGGGTCCTCGGGGGGGCGTTGACCTCGTAGCTCGGTTTGTTCTGGTACGTCTTCATTTAGTACCGACGTTTCGATCCAGTTCTGGACCTGTGCTGTTCGATCTTCCTGGTCTTCATCAACGGAGTCCTCATCTTCATACTGTGCCAGCTCCAACCTGACGCGCGCTAGCTTGGCCGCAGCCTGTGCTTGCTTCAGCTCCAGACGTGCTAATTCTTCTCTGGCTTCCAGCTCGCGTCTTCTGGCCGAGGTGCTCGTTGTCTTCACTGACCTGGTGCGACGACTGACCTCCATCGGCTTAAGAGTGGTTCTTGACCCATACACCTCCTCAGTCGGGGCCCGATCTGGGGTCTTCTTTGTCGTCTCCTTACGGGTGGCTTCTGTTCCCTTCTTGCTCTCTGAAGCCGCTGTGGTGGTGGTCGCAACCGTAGTCTTCGTGGATTCCGTTGCCGTGGTCCCCTCTGTAGTCGTTGTGCCTGAAGAAGTGTTCGTGCCCGACGTAGTCGCTGTACCCGACGTGGTTGCTGTACCCGATGACGCTGACGCAGACGTGACCCCTTCTGCCCTTGAACCTTCTTCTGCCGTGTCCTTGACGGAAGGACGTGACGAGGGACGTGAGGGAGCATCCTTCTGAGACCTGGTGACGGGCATCTTGCAATCTTCTTATCTTCTGTACTCTTCTGGTACTCTTCTGGGTACCTCTTCTGGCACCACCTTCCAACAGGGATCCGGTTCACGAAGGACCAAAAACTTGTGGCGGACGGACCGGGATGACCAACGGTGCTCCGCCGAATGAGGGAGAGGGGAGGAACGGAAAACTTTTTCGACGTGCCCCCTGTGTCCCTTTGTACGCACGTGCCTTGCGTTGCTGGTGACGCACGTACCCACGCACCCCTGAATGCGTAACGTTTGACGACTTCAGAAATAATACTGGGGCTGGGGCCACGGGCAACGGAATAAAACACTGCACTAGAGTTCAAATCTTGAAGGCTTCGGTCTTCTTTTTTCTAGTGTTGTTTCCTCTTCGGTGGCTCGGCTGCGACTGACGCAGTGCCGGCGTTCGTTCCGGCTTTTATACCGGCCGTTGTTACCTTATAGAGGCCCTCGTATTTTGAGCCTGTTTTTCCTTACATTTTCGCTAAGACCGAAACTTTCGTAGCCTTTATTTACTTCAAATTTCAACCTTACAGCTATGTATTATACATATTTAGATTCGTCCTTACTTCTATTTTATCATAAAACAAACATATTTTACATATATGAATATACAAAAAAATTCCTAGAACAAAAATACTAAAACTTACTTAGGAACAAAATTTTCACTTTACAAAAATCGTAATAACTTGAAAACTACTGGACCGATCTTCATGAAACAACTTGTAAACCTATTTTTACAATGAAATACAACCCTTTTTAACACTTTAATTAACGTACATGCATAAACAAAAAAGTGAGTTTTCAAGTTACGTAATTATCTAAGAAATTTCAAACTTTTTCCAATTTTCATAAAAGAAACTTATCTAACTAGAATCTAATATGAATGACAAAGATAATCTAATAAGAATTATAAATGTACAATAAACATAAACATAATTAATTCCAATTAGAAAATCACCTTACAAACTACACTTGTACAACGGCAAAAGTCCTCCCACTACTTGCACCCCTTGTCCCTGCGTGGGTCTCGCCGCCGACATACACAATTTCACTTTCACAACACTGTCACTATGGAGGCGCTCCTTCCACTACTTGCACCTCGTGTCCCTACGTGGGTCTCGTCGCCGACATAGATGTTATTATAAACATGTTCTTTTTTTTACCTAAAAAGTACTTGAAAAAGGTTGTGGTGCATATTAAACTTGGCACATGTCACTTTCAAGAGTCCCGAGTTATAATCACATCTCTGTCACAACGCGCTGCGATCGTTCACACATTCACAGTCACAATTTGCACATAGTGAATACGGCACCAAAGGTTTTATGAAGGACCGCTTTAATTCGCTTTTTTTTTTGTTTTTAAATTGCCCCACACTAGGAATTTCTCCTATGTCGTGGGTGCGTTTACAAACATATAAACGCACATACACAAACGCCCAGGCCCGAAGCAACTTCTTGTAGATCATAAAAATATTTGCTCCGTGCGGGAATCGAACCCACGACACGCAGCGCAGCAGTCCAATCGCTCAGCCACCGCTTTACAGTAGTTACAAATGAGAAGTTCACAATTTGCATACTAAATTGTAAACCAAATAGAGGCCGAGGAACATCTGCCTTAGATAAAACCATCTCGGTCTCTCCGTGCGAAGTCGTTTGCATAGCTTGCCTGCTCTCCGAAGATAAAAATGCAACAGACTATCTGCTCGCTTTCATCGTTTTCGTTTTGTAAGTCGGTGCTTCTGTAAATTGATGCAACTGTACGAGATAAAATTGTTGAGTTAATTGTAGTGGATGTGAACATGATCTCGACATAGCGACCCGTTGTCCGACTCTGTTGTTTGTTAACAAAACATGGTATTACAGATTGTATCTTGTGCATATTATTGTGGCTAATGAGAGTTTGGCCGTTTGGAGTTAAGAGCAGTGGTGGCCCAGTGGTATCGGCCGCGACTTATAATACGAGTAGTAGATTGTAGGTTCGAATCCAGCCAGGCGCATTACTTTGTGTAATTTAATTCATCACCACTGCTCACAAAACGGTGAAGGAAAACATCGTGAGGAAACCGGCATGTCCTAGAACCAAAAGTTCGAAGACATGTGACATCTACCAACCGGCATTGGGCCCGCGTGGTGGATTATGGCCGACTCCCTCTCTCAGAGAAGAGGCCTGTGTCCCAGCAGTGGGAACATATATAGGCTGATGATGATGATGATGATGAAGGAGAGTTTGAACTACGAAAGTGTACTGTGTGTTGTAAAATCATTTTTGGAGTTATTACTCTAATTAAAACAATACTTTTATTTCATACTTCTATGATGTTGGTATAATTTTCATGTCGCTTCACTGAGTGCAATTAAACTTTAAATTGAAAAAGCGAAAATCTTGTAACCGACTGCCGACTTATCACATCCTAAATTTTTATTACCTCGTATACATTAATTTTAGTACAAAGTAATGCCAATTTTACATGAAACGAAATACTAGTAATAAGACTACAAATAAACTAAAAAAAAGCATGTTTGTGACTGCAATGACCAAGGACCATTGAAAGTATCCAGTGTCCGCAGACTAACAGAATTCAAATAGATATAAAAATCAAAAGAACTTGTGCAGATTCAGGAATACTCACAAAATTATAAAAAAAAATACCAAACCACTGATAAATCTGAAAGAAGACACGTCAAACCTACAATTCAGTGTGTTGGAAGTGATTCGGGTCCGAATGGGAAAGGGCTTACCCTGATAAACTTGGCTGGCGGGGATAATTTCATCACTATCGGAACCCGCCAAGTAAATCAAAAACTATCTTTGAAAGATATAAAAGGATTATCTATTCCTTCTTTGATCTGAGATGTTTTATCTGAAATTGAAGATCTGGTTTATTGCCGTACAAGAATCTAACCGTTTATTTTACTTCACTGCAGTATACATACACCGTAATCGTCGTTTTAGAATTCTCAATTTTGAAGGAACTGTTATTATTATTTCAGCAAGAAAGAGTGTTGTCGAAAATACATAAATTCAACTTAAAAATTGTTCCCTTTCTTACAACCATAAAAATACCGTAAAAAATATATAAACATTTTCCAGCACGAAGTTTTCACATTTTTACTAAGTTATGAATATTTATGACAGCAAATAATAGCAGCACATACGTTAAAAACTTTATTTATCTCGTAAAGAGGAAGGCGTGAAAAATAAATATGATGTGCATACCTTGCCTAAGTTTGCTTTTTTCGCCGCTAAAATGTAAAAAGCGGAGTGTGTAGAAATACTAAGTTGACTCAGCTTTTTGTCATAATATTTTGTAGTTGGCAATTTTGGGATTCTCATACTTCGTATCTTGTTACAAAAATACCATGGTAAGCGAAAATTGGGTTTACAAACGCCAGCAAATTTCTTTTTTATTTCACTAATACTTTAGATAAAAGTAACGACGATCCGATTGTTAACTGATACTTCTTTAAAAAACAATACTAAAAATTCGAAACTTTCCACGATTACTTTGTATTTTTACTTATTCCTGGTTCACAGCAAATTACTCTCGACAAAGATCAACAGTATGAAAAAAGAAGAAAGATTAGTTTCCGACTTTATCGCGTGTTAAATCGACGATCCGTTGCACGGGCGCGGACAGATTAATCCCGCTTGCATAAGACTTTTTTAACATTTCAACGGAATTATGCCAACTTTTATCCGATAAATGGAACAGTGTAGGAATGAGGAAAGAAAGTGCTTTTGTCGCAAAGTTTTTGCCCCATAGAGAGAGGATGTGACACATATTTCATGATAGTAATGCGGTTTACATGGACTTTGAGAGGCAATCACCAAAAGCTTCTGATGTACTTAATCTTCTTGTTATTTTGTGAAAAAGAAAGAAAACAGCACGAAAAATATATCCATATTTCTCTGCCTTGTAGAAAGGCCTTTTCATATTTATTATTAAATATAAAATAAATAATAATAAATAATAAATAAATATTCCACAACTTTCACACAACGCCATCTAGTCCCAAGCTAAGCAGAGCTTGTGTTATGGGTACTAGACAACTGATAAACATACTTATATATTTCTAAATACATACATATTATAGATAAATTACACCCAGACACAGAACAAATGATCGTGCTCATCACACAAACATTTGTCCTGGGTGGGAATCGAACCCACGACCTCCGGCATAGCAGTCAGGGTCACTAACCACTAGACCAACAGGCCTGTCATCAATATAATAATATAGTATATACTTTGAATTTTTTGTCACATTTTCATAAGCCTATTAAAACAAAGACTAAGACAGCCCGCCCCACAACATAAGAAAAAGTAAAATTTAAGTAAATTCATTGAAAAATAACCGGAGATAAATCCGCTGCCGGGTCATATTCCCGGCTTACCTTCACCAAAAAAGGTAATAAAGCCCTGACCCTCGCATTTCAAATGTAAATCTATCCCGTCGGCTTGCAGACATTTAAACATTTATTTACTTGCCTATTGAACGAAGTGCGACTTAGGTTCAATCTCAGCGTTACAGACCGCCAAATAAAAAGTTTAAGGTTCTTTTAAAGCTATAAAAGTGACATTCCGTATTTTGTTAGGAGTTAAAATATATCCGTGAATACATTAGGGATAAGGTTTATTGCCCAGAAACTGTATAAATAATGACAAGTTACAACTTTCAACTATAAACTAGGTGACCTACGCATAATGCATCAGTCTCTTTGTGTAACAAATAAACTGCGTTTTCTTGTTAAACTTTTGTCTAGAATTATTTTATTTCAGTGTTTTTAAAATAACGCGCCAAATGAAGTGAGCATGAGAAGTAAAAGATATAATTATATAATATCAGTATCACAATTATTATCTTATTTTTTTATCCCGAAATAATAATACAACAGCATAATAGCACAATATATTAATTACTTTAGTTTACTTGTCTGAACTTAATATTTTACGGAGTTACAAATTTGTGAGCAATAATAAATAAAAGGATTTTATAATTAGGCAAATTATGTTATATCATGTGTGTTTATAGCTATTTTCCTTGTGCTCTGGCAGTAAGAACATATTTAAAGGGAAAAAGTAAATTGAAATAATGCGAAAAACAATTTGTAACTCCCATTACGAAAAAAACTTTGTCTATAATTTTATATTTAATTTGTTCCCGGGGTGATTTATGCGTCAATTTTGTTTTAAAGCATGATTTACAAACAGAACTTCTGTGTTTAACTATTATAAAAACTAAGAGGGTATTACGGAAATTTATGATAAGTGGTTTTAAGATAACTAACTTACTTACTTTGTTAACAACATTTTTGTTGCAAAATAAATTTGATTAGAAGAATATCATGTTACCAAATAGTACGACTACCCTTTTTCTGGTGGTAAAATCAACAAATGCATCCTCCCGTACTATAAGACTATCAGACTCCTACTGACTAAAGTCCATCTTGTTCCTGCAGTTACTATTTGTCTTCTGGAGCCTGTATCCTGTAGCCTGTATCCTGTAGCCTGTATCCTGCTTAGTCAGTCCACGACCCAACAAGGGCTCAATTTTTGTGATGATTGTAAGTACATAAAAAATACAAGCCTAAACGCTTTCATGTTTCTTTAGGGATTATTGCTAGATACTAATAAGCATCCATCTTGTGTTTCTTTCAAAATTAAATCGAGTTGTAAAAGGTAAACACTAAACGCTACATTACACATGTCTTAATGTACCATCATACATTCCTATTCTACAACACTGTAAACAAATCCGATTTAAAAATTCTGTTTCAGATACACTGCCACTTGAGTCTTTCGTGCATAATTAATTGCAATGCAAAAGGCCATTACATTACGAATTCTTAATTAAGACATTAGTGCAACTTAATTCAATGGCCAATTGATTAAGTTCGTTTTGTATTTTTGAAACGACTGCTTAAAAACAATTCTAACGAAGCATTCAACACTGTGTTGCAGAATAATGTTATTTAGAATAGCCAACAAAGTATTACTTAAGTAAACTGGGCACGAAAGTTAAATACTTTGTATTACAAGCATAGTTTCCTTATCATGTTCATGTATATTTGTCAATATCACAACGATTAAAAAAATCGGTTGTCTGTAAAGTCGGTTTACTGACGATAGTTGAACGTGACAACGTCATAATAAATACTGCACTTACGTTGCTATAAACAATTGAAAATTGGAACGCCTCAGAGCGAAGTAACGCCGCATGACGTCATGTTTTTTCGTGTGTGCAGCCGGCTCCATCGAATTATAAGACGTTGTCAAGGCAAAAAAAAAAACACTAACATACACGATATGGATTACCTCAAGGGAATATGATCGGTCCACCAAAATAAAAGCCCGTATGTCGTATCAAGGGTTCGTATTTTATCTACAGCTGAGGCAGTAGGTAATTGGCCGGCGGGCGGCATAATTTTATTCTATAAACAAACTAGCTGTACCGACCGGTCCTAAACGTGACCGTGTAACCAGCCTTTAAAAGACAAACCACGAAGGCAGCCGTAATGAACTTCTTTGATTATATCGCTGCGTAAGATGCCTTTTTGTTTCTTACAAACATAAACGGGGAAGCGTTTTGGCTATGTGGCTATCTTATTTCGGAACGTAAACTACATTTGGAGAGATTTTTGCAATGTAAATGAGGGGACCATGTCACGTAAAAAAAATGATTTCTTATAACCATGTTTGAGTTCAACATGATTGTTAAACCAATTTCAAATAAAATAAATTTTATTACATTATAGTGCATTGATAGCTGTAATCTAATATTATTGCGATCGTGCGTGACTCAAGCGAATGAACTTTATCATTAGTTACGCATGATAGAAGAAGGCCAATTTCAACTGACCCTAAGTCCCTGAATGGCTATTTTCAACTAAATCCGTTAGGCTGCCATTTGAATATGTCCCATAACGCCTACTCGTGGGCCAAGCCCAGTACTAACGGCATTAGTACAGAACACCAATTGAATAACCACAGTTGAATTTATAGTAGTCGACATTCACATAAGAAGCATTTTTACACTTATGTTATTTTTCTCAAAATTATGGATGATAAAAAGAGGCTATGAGACTAACTAAAATAATACGGTTACGAAAAGAGTTCATCATGGAAAAAACAAAGAAACACATGGAAAAACATGGAAAGGCATTTGCCCAACAATGAGAGAGTATGTGCTAAGAAATAGTATAAGAGAGTATTTGCATTTGCTCTTAAAATACATAATCTTCCATTTGTTATAATTAGAAAAACACAATATCCATTAATTCTATAGTTGTTTACTATTACTTTTAAATCTATAGGGCCTGCTTAGCTATGACAATAAAATTTCCCTTTAAACTACTATTTCGAATGATCACCACAAATCTTGAACAATGTATCTTTAAAAACATAACCTTCCTTACAAAAAAACACTGTTCAGTTTTGTTTGAGAACACTAATTAGGCACTCACAGACTCATACATTATCAGAACGTAGAACTACTTGAGTAAACCAAGCCACAGAGTAGAATTTACAATGGTTCATGAACCTTGACATTGACAACTTTGAAAGACAACCAAGTCATTACTTTCAACTAAACACTGTTTAGTAGGAATGTGGTTATAGTAAATATTCAGTTGAAGCTTCTGCGATCTAAGGCTTAGACCAAGAGACGGAGAATAGTCCTTAGAGGTTACCGCGTCCTAAAACATAAATAAAATAACAGGTTGCTTTTTAATCAGTCAAGTCTGGCTGTCCCTTCAACTCCAGGACCGAGAACTAGAGAACTAATTTGATATTCTTTGAAACAATAACGGTGATGGCGTAAATTACCGAAAAGCTCAATCCGATAGAAAATAAAAAAGTTAATTCCGTTGAAAGTTATTAAGAAATACGAAATGTTTTTTTTTTAAAGAGACTACATACCCATTCAAGCATATCAGACAACTGCTCATCTCGTGTTCTTTATCAAACGTAAATTAACTAAAGATTTTCTGTGTAATTTCTAATAGTGTCGACACATGCTACTCTATTTTCGAATACAAAATACACTCCATTAATGAAAAAAGTTATGCCTATAACTATAACTAAACTACCTATTCTTCATAACAAAATAATTTTCGTCGTTTCTGTCCAAACCAGATCTTAGGCGGAACTCACTTCCTGCGTCGGTGTTCCCAAACACAAATAATCCGAATCTCTTCAAAGTTAGAGTGAACAGACTTTTTCTGGTAAGCTCGCATAATACACTACAATAATTTCTTTACGCAAACCATAATACTACAATAATTTCTTTACATTTTTAAGTTATTGCATAGCTTATTTTATCGCGGGCTCCGAGCGCGGCGCGGCGCGGCGACCAAATCAAAAAAAATCAAAAACCTAATGAAAAAAACCTAAGGAAAATACCTGACACCACGCATCGTCTAACAACGTTTCAGTTCGGGAGACTTCGGAAATCATAAAAATATCCGTCATAAAAACAACTTTTTATGAAGGATACTTTTACTTTTTCTTGCTGATTCTAAACGGCCAGCTACAAAAGGAGTTTTCACAATGAAACCTACAACAAAGAAGTTCTTTATTACAGTAGTGCACCACAAACATTTTAAATAAATTATATTCTCGTTAAATATACGCGGTAGGCGAGTTTATTCTTTTAAAATAAAAAAAAATGTTATGCAGTAGCTTCACCGCGGCAGTCTCCGAATTCCACATGTATTTTTTTATGGAAAACGCTTTAAGCTTTACAAGAAAACAAGATACTACTCAGGTTTCCGAAGACTACGTAGAAATAAACGTCTGTTGACAGAGCAGGGAGAAGTTGCGACAAATGATCGTTAACTTCCACTACTTTATTTGCACTTGCCGGTTCTTCAGGTAAGTTTATAAGATAGGTACATTGTTTTTATTTAGAGGTTTCATTGGACTTCTTGCTGGAAGTTCGACTCTCTTTAACGACGAAGTTTGATTACGTATGTCTAAGAATAAAGTTCTACAGGGGTATATTACGTAGGTAACAGGCTTTCAAACATTTTTTTTTTAAATTTGTCTATTTTGATGAATTTTTCAGAAAAAAATAATGAATGAATTAAAAAATCACTGTAATTTCTTAGAGTTATGATTGAAATTGTTTTTATTATTGGCCTGCTTTAATTATAATCCCGACATCATGAGGTCCAAAGAGACTGGTTTTAGGGATATTGAACTTTAAAAAAACATAAACCTGTCAGTTTGGACCCCATGTTACCGGGTTTAAAAATTTGCAAATAAGTTCTAGTATCACCTGCGCAATACTAAGAAATTAAGGGAATTGAGACAGCATTTTGTTAGTGATTTTTACTTTATTATCTTGTCTCTATGTAAGTAATTCTTGTTTAAAATATTTGCTGGTAACATAAAGCCTCCTGCAGACACACGCGATTAATCGCGCTGCGACAACGAGCCAAGCTAATTGCCACTCTAAAAATACTGCGAATGGACCGCGACATGTCGCCCCGCGCGATTAATCGCGTGTGTCTGCAGGAGGCTTTATTACAACGTTAAAACTGTGTTCAAAGTTTAGTTTTATTTCACCCTTGCGTCTCTATTCACCCCTATTTACTCGATATATAGTATCCACCCTTCGACATAACAATTAGTAAATATTTAATGAGCCACCGTTTGAATACTTAAATAAAAAATATTTGTGTTTAATTGAGAACCTCCCCCTCTCTTTCTGTCGGTTAAAAAGTGTTTAAGCCTTTTAATATTTAATGAACATAGTATTGATTTGTGGGCTTAAGTTAATATGTATGTACTTTACAGATAAGTTCAAAAGTTGAAGTGACTACTTTAGTGTTTGTTTGGTTTAGTGGTATTGGACACACGAAATTACACGTACTGCCGTGCCGATAATGAGTTGTACGAGTATGAGTTTTTGTACAAGTTAGATTAGTTTCGAATATAGGAAAGAAGTGATGCCTATACCTAACTATAACTAAACTAACTCAACTATCCATTTTTTTGTGACACAAAATAATTTTCGCAATACAACGTCATTTGACAGCATCGCCTGTCCAAATCAGATCATAAGTGGAACTCACTTCCTGTTCCCAAACACAAACAAACCGATTCGGTGTTCCCAAACACAAACAATCCGAATCTCTTCAAAGTTAGAGTGAACAGACTTCTTCTGCGTAAGCTCGCTCCATCGTAGGCTTTGTCTCAGTCACCTTAGGCGTGGGCCACAGAAAAAGACGTAGACGAGGACGCTTCGCGGACGTGTGCAAATGTATGAGAGTCGCTCCCGCGCCCCGTCTCTTCTGTGTGTTTTCAGTCGCGACGCTTCTATACATTTTGTATGAAAGAGACACCGAAGAGACATATGTCTCCACCCCGTCTGCGTCTTATTTTTTATGGAAAAAAGAAAACAACATACCTACTACTCAGGTTTCCGAAGACTACGTAGAAATAAACGTCTGTTGACAATTGCTTAATCGTATTTAGTATCCTATTACTAAGACTGCTGTCCATCCGTCCGTCTGTCACCAGGCTGAATCTCATGAACCGTGATAGTCAGTTGAAATTTTGTCAGATGATGTATTTCTGTTGCCGCTATAACAACAAATACTATTTTAACAGAATAAAATAAAATAATGTTATTTTAAATGACTGATTTTTTGCCGTTTTTCGGTTAGTGCGCAATTTCGACTCACACTTGGCCGTTTTTCTCTTTTTTGATGGCTACAATTTTTTTATCCTTTATCATTTTGGATGAATCAGTCAACCAAAAATCTAAAATGTAGTTTGTGGTGGTCATTCACACAAAAACGTACCTATACATATTCAAATCATTTATTGATCTAAATAAATTTGTATTTACATGCATTTATAAAATAATTTTGAAACAATTGGGAATACCCCGTGCAAAGGGATAATATGTTTAAGAAGCGGAGTGGTGCTTTGTTTTTAGCCATATTTCTTGTAGAGCTGATTGTTTATTTCAGTACCTATGTACCTACCAAGCAACGGCTAAATTGTTAATTGTTGTGGGTACACCAGCCCACAAATATTCATTACGGAGAATATCCCTCTAAAGTACCGCTTCAGATAATTCTCCTCTCGAGAATTGCCGTACAATTTTGGTAACCGCAATATATATGGTGTTACCGAAATCCGGGGAATCGAGACTTAAGCTTTGCCTTAGTATGATCGCCATAAGAGCAGTGGTGGCCTGTGGAATCGAACCCGACTTACGAGTTTTAGGTCATGGTTTCGAACCTAGCCAGGCGCATTCTCTTGTGTAATTTATTTCATCGCCACTGCTCTCAAAACGGCGAAGAAAACCATGGCGAATGCGATGCGAAGGCATGTCCTAAAACCAACAATTCGAAGACATGTGACATCTACCAACCCGCACTAAGCGCGCATGGTGATATATATCTGATGCCAGTTAGAACTTCTGTTTTTTAAATTTTTTAAATTAATTTTGAACAGAATACAATCTGTCCTTTTTCAAGAATAGTTCTGAAATCCAGTCTACTTCATAAATCTTAGATTACTACGATTATCATACAATTTAGCAATGGGACAATACCGATCTTATAATCTTTCATAACAATAGTCGAAAGCTCTTAGACAGTCGCACCTTTAATATCCTTCGACTGTCGAGACGATTCATTGTTACAAAATGTTTCGTTTGCCCTCGTTATTTCTTTGCTATTTTAGACATTAAATCTCAATAAATTGAAATTTCTCTTAAGTTGCAGCTAGGTCCCCACCAACGTGTCCCCACGTTGCCGTCGTGGTGGGGCTTGTGTGTCTCGATGATCTCTGGGCCCCTGCCGGTAGAGGCACTCGTGCACTCATGCCGGACAGGCTCAGAGGGAGAGATCAGACCAAGAGGGACACACCGGGGAAAGGCGCGCCGCCTGGAGGATCGAGCAGCTAGCTCGAGCTTCTAGACGGCGCGGGGCCCGGTCTCAGAGACTGGGTCTAGGGGGGGAAAGGTTCACTTCCGGTACGCGTCTAATCTTCAGACGTAACCGTGAAGTGAACCAGGGGAGGGAAATGGGGGCTTAGGGTTGATAGAGGAACTCACCTCTCTAAAAAAGTAATTATGGAAAAAAAGGTTCTTGTAGAGACTACCCAGGCGGGTCCCAGCTGCTCTTCAGCTGGGGAATCCCGCACCGGACACGTCCGGTCTGCCCCGTCGTACTCTGGGGGGGGCAACAAAAACCGGTTTTATCCCATCTTTTCTCCGGCAGTCGCCGCATCGAGCCAGGGAGGCTCACGTGCCCGTGAGGAGGAGTCACTGGACTTGTCCAGTACGTCCAACTCACCGGCACCGAACTTCGAGCGGGCACAGAGTGCCGCTCCGCGGACGGAGGGGGCGCTGGTGCTCGAGTCGGAGTCCGACTCGGCATCAGACGCCGTGAGCTTCCAGAGCATCTCTGGAAGCGTAGTGAAGAGCGACGAGAGGAGCGCGGACAGGAGGAGTGAGTTCCTGAAGCGCTCCCGGGAGGACATCTCGTCGTCCGAGGAAGGGCTTGTCTCGGCCCGTAAGATCCCCACGAGCGTGCGGGGTAAAGGCCGAGGCAAGACTTCGGGGAGGGGGATCTCCTCTGGAGAGCCCAACAGTGGTTTGGCCTTGAACGAGGCCAAACTAGCAGAGGCCGTGACAGCTGCCATCCGCATAGTAAACCTGAAGCGGAAAAAGAGCAGTAAGGAGAATGCGGTTGGCGAAGCCACGGCCTCAATCATGGCGGCCGCGCGGATTTATGGCGGGGCCCCGGCTGCAAGGGACGACATGTCCGAACTGTACATATGAAAATTTTATGCCCTATATCAGAACTTGCCGACTGTTTCAATTTACAGCGCGATTTAGATGCACTTCAAAATTATTGTATCCTTAATAAACTGGAACTTAATGTTTCAAAATGTTTTATTAATACCTATACTCGTAAACCACAAGCAATCATGTTTCAGTATAAGTTACATGATACTTACATAAATAGAATAAGCACTATTAGGGACTTGGGTGTCACATTTGACTCTAAGTTGCTTTTTGATGCACACATTGAAAACATTGTCAATAAAGCTTCTAAAGCACTTGGATTTATATTAAGATTATCAGCTGATTTTAAACAAATTAAAACGTATAAAATCCTGTATTGTGCTTTTGTCCGCAGCCATTTGGAGTACGCTTCACAAGTGTGGAACCCTAATTATAATATTTATATAGACAGAATTGAGGGGATTCAAAAGCGGTTTTTACGTTTCTTGCAGTATAAAACAAAAAAATATACTCACAATTATGTAGCGCGATGTAAACGGTTTCATATTTTACCGCTGTACGAGCGCAGACGCATTGCTGATTTGGCATATTTATTTAAGATCGCAAATGGAACAATTGACTGCCCTGAGCTGCTAGGTAATTTGGGGTTAGTTACACACTGCAAAATGTTTCGCAATCCTAGTTTGTTACATGTACCTCACTCCAAATCCGCGTACAGGCAGAATTCTTTTCTGGTCCGTGCGAGCAGAAGTTTCAATAAACTCGTCGGCGAATATGATTTGGACATTTTCAATACCAGTGTTTCTCGGCTTAAGAGTATTTTAGTGCAGAGCTTTTTTAGTGAGGGGTGACTGCTTTGTATTTTTTTTAAATTCAGCAGTTGCTGCTTACTGGAAGGGCTTAGTTTTTTTTTTTTTTTTAATTTTCATTCTTTGGTTTCTTTTAAATTTTTTAGTTTGTAGTTTTTTTTCTAATTTTGTATTAACTTTTTTGTTTTTGTTGTTGTCTGTTCTGTTTTCAATGTTTCATGTATTTATCAGTGGAAACTTGTAAATGGCCTTCAAATATTTATTAATTAAGAAAATTGTACAAACTAGCTGTAAGTTTCCCGAAAAGCATAAAATAAAATAAAATAAAATAAAATAAACTGCGGTCGGAGGTCTCCCGCCTGACTGCCGCCATGGAGGCTCTCCAGAGGGAGAACGCTGCCCTCAAGGCGGACCTGGCCGGACTTCGGAGAGGCGGCCAGCGGGACGCGCTGCCGCGGGTCCAAAAGGAGAAAGGCCAGCCCACACCAGCGGAGAACTCTGTTCTCGACCTGGTGCGACAGGAGCTGGCCGCCTTCCAGCAGCGGTTCTCCGTACTGGAGAGCCGCGTGCTGCGACCCCCGCTGGCGGCGTCCTCGTACGCGGCTGTGGCCGCGTCGAAGCTGCCTCCGACCAAGCCGACTCCGGCGAAGACGGCTGCGGCGAAGAAGGCCCCTTCAAAAAAGACGGCCCCGGCACAGCCTAGTCAGGCGAAACCGGGTCCGTCCAAGCCGACTCCGACCCCGACACCTGCGGGGCCGGCACGGTCGGCTTCAAAAAAGAAGGGTGCCCAGGCCGAAAGCCAGCCAGCCCAGCAGCCTCCTCCTAGCACTCCTCCGGCCAGCGCCGATTGGCAAGTGGCCGGAGAGAAGAGGAAGGCTGCCAACGCGGCCAGGTCCAAACGGCGGAGGGAGAGGCGGCGGCGGCGCAAGGAGCGCGGCGTCGCGGCGCGATTGCGCCCCTAAGACCGCGGCAGTAGTGATCACACTGCAGCCGGACGCGGTCAAGAGGGGCGTGTCCTACCGCGACGTGCTCGCGAAGGCGAAGGAGGCGGTGGACCTCACGGAGCTCGGCATCGCCGGGGGCCTCCGTTTACGGGTCACTGCAACGGGGGCTCGGATGTTGGAGCTCCCCGGCGCGGCCAGTGGCCCCACCGCTGACGCTCTGGCCGAACGGCTCAGAGCGTCCTTAAATGCGGAAGAGGCCCGAGTATCCAGACCCACCAAGCGCGCAGACGTGCGCATATTGGGTCTGGATGACTCCGTGACGGTCGAGGACGTGGTGGCCGCCGTTGCCAGGACTGGGGGGTGCCCTCCCGATCAGGTGAGGGCGGGCGCCCTGCGTCCTGACTTCGCGGGGCTGCAGACCATTACGGTCAGCTGCCCCGTGCCGGCGGCCAAAAAACTGGAGGGGGGCCGAAGGCTCTTGGTTGGATGGGTTTCCGCGCAGGTGAAACTGCTGGAACCCAGACCTCTGAGGTGCTACCGATGCCAGGTGGGCAACCACGTGGCATGTAACTGCACCTCGGAGGTTGACCGCAGCGACAAGTGTTTCCGCTGCGGTCAGCCCGGTCACAAGGCCGGCTCGTGCACTGCCCCGCCGCACTGCATCGCATGTGCGGCGGCTGGCAAGCCGGCCGATCACCGGGCTGGGGGCAAGTCCTGCGCCCCACCCACCAAAGCCAAGAGCAGAGGTAGGCCCTCTGCCGCCGCCGTCACTGCCACCACCGCCGCCGCCGCCGCCACTGCCGTGGCCGCCGCCGCCGCCGTGGCCTTACCCCCGCGAGGGGCCCTGGAGGAGGCTGCAATGGATTCCGATTAATGTCTCCATTGCGCTTCCTCCAGGCGAACATCAACCACTGCACCGCTGCTCAGGATCTCTTGCTCCAGAGCATGGCGCAGTGGTTGATCAACGTCGCCGTGGTCGCCGAGCCGTATTCTGTCCTGCCCAGGAATGACTGGGTGGAGGACCTGGACGGCTCGGTGACCCTAATTTCGTCGGCCGCCGCCCCTCGATCGCGTAAAGAGAGGGCGCGGGATCGTCGCAGCTCGGTTCGGGGAGATCGCCGTTGTAGGCGTCTATTTCTCCCCGAACCGATCTCTCGCCGAGTTCCAAGACTCCCTAACGGAGCTGGGAGATGTCGTCGTCGCCCTCGGTTCCCTCCCCGCGCTCGTCCTTGGGGACTTCAACGCCAAAAGTCCGGCTTGGGGTTCCCGGCACACGGACCATACGCGGGGTAGGTTGCTCGAGCGCTGGGCCCGTGCGCAGGGCCTGGTGATCGAGAACCGGGGTTCTGTCCCCACGTGCGTGCGGTTTTTGGGCGAATCGGTGGTGGACGTTACGTTCGCCACCGCCGACCTGTCGCCGCGCGTTACCGGCTGGCGCGTTGTGGAGGAGGCGGAGACCTATTCCGACCACCGGTATATCCGGTTCGACGTCTCCGCCCAGACCTCAGACGCGCCGGCTCCAAGTGGACGGAACCCAAGTGGTCCGCGATGGGCGCTGAAGCAGCTGGACCGGGAGCTATTCCTGGAAGCCTCGATCGTGCAGGCCTGGGTGTCACCACCGGACAGGCCTGCCGACATAAACGACGAGGCCGAGTGGTTCCGGGAGGCCATGTCGGAGATCTGTGACGTGGCCATGCCCCGGGTCCGGCAAGGACGCGCCCGGCGTCAGTTTTACTGGTGGTCGCGCGAGCTTGCAGCGCTGCGCGAAGCGTGCGTTGCCGCGTGCCGCCGGTACACCAGATTCCGCAGGCGCCGCACCCGACCTCCGGATGCGGCGACTGTAGAGGCGGAGCTATACGAGGGCTACAGGGCAGCGAAGACCGCCCTCCGCGACGAGATCTGGCGGGCCAAGGAATTGGCCCGCGAGGAGATGCTGGGGACTCTGGACGGGGACCCATGGGGCCGCCCCTACAAGTGGGTGCGTGAAAAGCTTCGCCCCTGGGCTCCCCCGTTGACGCAGAGCCTCCAGCTTCAGTTCGTGGAGGGCGTGGTGAGCGCCCTGTTCCCATCGCGAGGGGAGCACACTCCCCCGCCCATGGCTCCGTCTCCGACGGAATCTGACGATGAAGCTGACGCAAACGCGGATCACAGCGTCGACGACATCTACGACGCTCCGGAGGTGACCGAGGTAGACTTGAGAGTGGCGGTACAAAGGCTCAAAGCCAAAAATACCGCCCCAGGACCCGACGGCCTGCCAGGAAAAGCCTGGGTCCTGGCCTCGGGGACTCTCGGGCCTCGACTAGGGGGGCTCTTAAGCGCATGCTTGGAGAGGGGCCGGTTCCCGCTTCGTTGGAAGACAGGGAAACTGGTCCTCATCCAGAAGCACGGGCGCCCTGCGGACTCTCCGTCCGCATTCCGGCCCATCGTGCTGCTCGACGAGGTGGGCAAGCTCTTTGAAAGAGTCATTGCAGACCGCCTCGTCGGGCACCTGAATCGGGTGGGCCCGAACCTTGCGGAGAGCCAGTTTGGCTTCCGCAGGGGGCGCTCGACGGTGGACGCAATCATGCGCGTGAGAGCCCTCACGACGGGGGATGCAGTAGCCCGGGGCAGGGTCGTCTTGGCGGTGTCTTTGGACATCACCAACGCCTTTAACACCCTGCCCTGGAGTTGCATCAGGGAGGCACTCCGGTATCACCGGGTGCCGACCTACCTCCGTCGCATAGTCGAGGACTACCTGACGGATAGAGCCGTCATCTACCCCGGTCACCGGGGAGAGTGGAACCGGCGAGAGATATCGTGCGGTGTTCCACAGGGATCGGTCTTGGGACCGCCCCTGTGGAACATCGGATACGATTGGGTGCTGCGCAGCGACCTCCCTGACGGCGTCAGCGTAATATGTTACGCTGACGACACGCTCGTCCTGGCGGAGGGAGAGTCGCACCAGGCGGCGGCCGACCTGGCGACGCAAGCGGTAGCGACAGTCGTCGAGAGGATCCGGCAGCTGGGACTCGAAGTGGCGCTGCACAAAACGGAGGCCATGTGTTTTCATGGCCGCGTTAACGCGCCACGGTCCGAGTCCCACATAACGGTGGAGGGGGTTCGCATCGGCGTCGGGAGGACGATGAAGTACCTAGGACTCGTCCTCGACAGCCGGTGGAACTTCAGGGAGCATTTCCTGAGTTTGGCCCCAAAGCTGAACCGGGCAGCAGCCGCCCTCAGGCGACTCCTGCCTAATCTCAGCGGGCCAAACGCCTCCTGCCGTAGGCTGTACGCCGGTGTCGTGCGGTCCATGGCCCTCTACGGGGCCCCCGTGTGGGCCCTGAGCATCCGGACGCGACCACTGAAGTTGGTCGCATGCCAGAGGGTCATGGCTATCCGGATGATCCGGGGATACCGCACGATCGCCGGCGAATCGGCCAACCTGCTTGCCGGATTACTGCCCTGGGATCTGGAGGCGACTGCCCTCCAGCGCGTCTATGAGTGGCGCGTGGAGGCGCAGCGCCGGGGTTTATCGCCGTTGCCTCGAGAAGTCGAGGCGCGGCGGGAAGAGCTCCGGCGCGATCTCAGGGCAGTATGGAGAGCATGACTGTCGCTACCGACGGCCGGGCACGCCGCAATCGCGGCGGTAAGACCCCTCTTTGAGGAGTGGCTGGATAGGAGTCACGGCGTCCTGACCTACCGCATGACGCAGGTCCTCACCGGACACGGAAGTTTCGGGAGGTACCTGTGTCTAAGGAGAAAGGAGGAAACGCCTGGGTGTCACCACTGCGAAGATCGCCCGGAGGACACAGTAGAGCATACGGTGCAAGACTGCCCCGCTTGGGCAGAGCACCGACGTGTCCTCACGGCGGCGATAGGCGGAGACCTCTCGCGCCCGGCATTGGTTGCGGCCATGCTGCGGGGCGAGACGGAGTGGGAAGCGGTCGCCTCCTTCTGCGAAGCAGTAATGCTCGCGAAGGAGGAGGCGGGCCGCGTGAGAGAGAGGACAATGTCCTCCCTCCGCCCCACCCGCGGTGGTGGACGCCCACGGCGACGGACGTCGCAAGACGATCTCCGGCCACCGTAGGCGCGGGCATGCGGGCGGCGAGTAAAGGGCAACTCGCTGCCCGACCATGGACCATGCCCGGGTCGACGGCGCGTTGTGTTCCACGCGCGCCTCAAAGAGCGTCAGCATAATGACGGGGCCCCCTCTGTAGAGGGCCAAAGCCTGCCGGGGTCGCGGGACTTATACCATTACCGTGACCCCGGGACATAAAGGGCTACTGAAGGACACCGTGGATTTTAGTCAGTACAAGTCTGACAGTCCCTCCCGCCCTGCCCGGGGTGGGAGGACTCATTTGATGATTTTACCAAGATAAAAAAAAAAAAAAAAAAAAAAAAGTTGCAGCTAGGTACCTAAGGGTCCACACATAAACGCAACGTGCTACTGAGCGTTGCGTTGCATCACCTCAAAAGTGCTATTGTGAGATTAGAAATTAACAAAAAGATCAACAAAACAGAAAGATTCTGTGATATGAGAAATTTTTTTGGATGTGTTTTGAACACTCTGCTGTGGATTTAACATCATCATCAGCTGGAAAAGAACCACTGCTGAACAAATGCCATCACGCCAAACGGATGATCCGCTACTTGCATCGATCGGTTGTCCGCGACTGCCATGATGTCGTCGGTCCACCTTATGCGAGAGACCTGCTGCGTTGTCCGGTTGATGATTTCAGTATGTTTTCTTTAATAGTTCTCGACAATTTTAACATCACAGCGCCTTACGCAATGATGAATATAAAAAATCCTTGAACTGGTAATTCCTTTTCTTAGTAAAAACAACGTCAAAGAACAAAAATAATGCCAATCTCGATTCAAGTATAAATAGGATGGTTTTAAGGGTTTCCAAGAAATACGAAAAAGAAACCCAGCGGCCCTGTCCTGTCAAAGTCACGTGCGACAGACACGTGTAAGACATAATATGTACAAACAAAAATTCAAGTATACTCGTAACAATTAGACTTTCTCGAGATAAATCTTTTTTTTTAGTAGATATTTTGACTTCAAAAATACTATATTTTAAAAAAACATATAAGTCATTATAAACATTGCTCAAAAATTAATATGAGCTATAAAAGTCAGTGGGAATTTAATTATATCATAATCCTCGTGACCGTACTATTCATGCGAATCTCAGAAGCTATTTCCTTTTAAGACATGACCTAAATTATTGTCTATTAAAAATGAAGTATAGATAAAAATTGACAATATTTTAGTCCACAAATAATTTATATCAACGTAAATATTACAGTCGTTCTATAAGATCTTCAAAAGGTAGTGGGGGTCAGTATTTAGGTAGTACCTGTATTCAATATCATTAAGTGACATATCATTGTGTAAGAAAAAAATGAAGCTATTATAAATGTACCACGTAATTTATGAAAAAATGTGTATGTTTATACATAACACAAAAATCTTACTAATATCATAAATGCGAAAGTTTCACGCAACCACTGAACCTGAACAATGAATTTTGGTACACATAATTATAGTTTATAACCTACATGAACACATAGGATTGTTTTGAGAAATATTTTGATATATTTTGAGCTTGGCAACAGCTTGCTGTATAAATATATAATAAGCATTAAATGATATGAGAAATACTCGTTTAAACAGGTTTACTTGTTCATTAATCTTCTTAGAATACAAATTGGTTTATTTTCCCAAATACATCCTATTACGAAAAAGTACGACCGACCAATTTGAATCATGACCCACCATTTTTTTTAGCGTTGTAAAATCATCAAATGAGTCTTCCCACCCAGGGAAGAACTGTCAGACGTACTGACTAAAATCCACGGTGTCCTTGAATAGCCCTTTACATTCCGGAGTCACGGTAGCTCGTTAATCTCACGACCTCAGCAGGTTTCGGCCCTCTAAGGTGGCCCCGTCATTGTACTGACAGCTTTTTGAGGCGCGCGTGGACACTATGCGCCGTCGACCCTGGATGAGCCACCCTTAGCTTATTTTCTTACAGACATTCAACAATTAGGTCGACGATGTCGTAAATAAACATTTCCATGATCGATAACGATCTTGATTTTTTTGTTATTTTGACGGTTTCAAACGATTTATTGTCAAAATGGGTCATGATTTAAATTTGTCGATTGTACTAATTTCAAACCAAACGTTCATTAAGTGAAACGAGATTAAGTATTATTAGAGATGAAACGGTAATGGGATTGATATGGTATCGCTACATCAATTATTAATGTACCTACCATTGAACGTATATGAGAAAAAGATTAATTGATCATGTTCCAATTAATTATTGCGATAACTGCTGAGGCGTAACAGCAGAGGAAGGCTGTTATTTGGTTATTTGTATAGAAATGGCTTATTTCATGAGATTTACAAGACCAGTGAGTGGGACAGTCAGGTCCGAAGACAATGATTGGGAAGGTGTGTTTGCTGATCTTCAGATCGGTGATTTTCAGAAAGGTCAGGTGTATAGCACTTTCATGTAATTAGCTATTGATGTTTATGAACGTTCATTTCTTCACTTGACAAAGTGGAGACCAGTGTCCCAGCATTGGGTATAGATAACGTTATACTGATATGACTATAGTGATTTATTTGAAAGTCGATTATTATTTCCAAAAGTCCATATTGATTGTATTTTGATAATTACTATGCAAATATCATGTATCATCAACTAATGCCAGGTCCCCTTTGCCTGCAACCAAAAGGTAACATATTTTGTTAGGAAATTGGCACAGCAGAATCTGTTTTAGGATAACAAAACGTTCAAGAGATAAAAATAACCAAAACAAAAAAAAAACAATTTAATGGTAGCAGGTAGATTATTCTACCCCTGCGTTAAAAAAATGTTTTTAAAAAAGCAACATTTCTTGGAAACTAGAGGTCTTTATACAAAAATGCCGAGTGCAGTCTTTAGTTCTACCGTCAGCTTAACTTAGCAATGTTTAACGCAGAGAAACTGTCGCCTGACCGCGTCCTTTGGGAATGAATGTAGACGACTGTAGTAAAATGTTATCAGTTGGCACTTGATTGTCGAGTCTAGCTGAAAAAATCTCAATGTTGCGATCACATTCGTGATTCGATTCAATGCAAGTGATGGTCATTTGTCACTTGGTCTAGTGGTTAGTGACCCTGACTGCTATGTCGAAGGTCGTAGGTTCGATTCCCACCCAGGACCAGACCGGACCCAGTTGTGGAATATTATTATTATTTATGAACTTTTTTTGTAAAGTTTTATAATTTAAATGACATTAAGGATTCCTAGGTCTTCAATGTCTTTTGGCCTTTGCCCAGCCGTGGCACGATATGGGTAAAATAAAAAACTCTTAAATAGAGTTCGCAGTCAACCCATTATTACCATGAATTTTTCAGAATAACTTTAGAGTTGTCTTCCAAACTTCGAAACAGTCTTCCTCATCGATTTGCTTCTCTGAGGTTTTCCGTCTTAACTGCTAAAAAGCTCCTAATTTATACTCCAGAATAATGGAGTAGCAAGTTGGAGACTGTTGGCCGGAAAGAGCATTTCACATGGTGATGTTGTGAACTAATGAAAGCCTGCTGCTAGGTGTGAGGAGTCAATATAGCAAAGCTTTCAGAAGTAGACATATTTCGTCTCAAATGATGATGAATAAGATGAAGGCATTAAAAAGTTTTTTACTGGCTAGTAAAATTACCAGGAACAGCTTCCAGTAGTCATGCTTCTATAACGAGAGAAAGCAGCGAAGTGATAAAATTCCCACCTAAGAAAATTACTGAGTCTACAATGGCTACTATGAAACTACCATAAAAGTAAAGGCAGTGACGATAACCGTTTAATTTTACAATCCATTGCACTTTTTCTTCAGTCGTTATAATATCATAACTTAGAAAACTGTTGTAAAAACGTATTCTATTGAGAAAGCTAATTTAAATTCCGTTCCTATTGAAATTCCTTAGTGGGTATTCTTAAAGATTCCATATGGGTAATTCCTTAAGAATACCTACGTATTTTTAAGGGTAGCTAGTTGCAATAAATAAATAACCAATACCATAATTATCAAACTAGGCAGTTAGATCTCTGCCTATGTATTTATTAAACAAGGGTGAAGGAAAACATCGTGTGGAAAAAGGAATATGCTAGAGCCAAAATTAAAAGATATGCGCACCGAGCTCGCTTGGTAGATTATGATATTCCCTCTCATAGAAAAGCTATCGTAGCAGTTGTCTAAGCAAGATGCCATGGCCTTGGAACGTACAGAACGACGGAAGAAGCAGGGTGGACTAGTAGTCAGCAAGAGTCTAATAGTTCCTTCTGCTCCGCCCAGGGCAAGAGGACTTTTTTGATGACTAGCACTCCGCCCGCGACTTTGTCTGCGCGTGTTTCTAACTTCAAACTCAGTGAATTTGATACCCGGTCACCTTCTATAAAGGAAACTTTTGGAAAATCTAAAAATGGTCTAGTAGTTCGGAGCCTATTCAATACAAATATTAGTGTAGACAAACTGATTTTCTGATGTTCACCCTGATAAAGGTTGACTTTTGAAATATAAAAAACGTGGGAATAAAAACGCATCCTTTTGAGTTAATCGAAGCAAGCAGTGAAATCATTCCCTTAAAACTTGAATACCCCTTTTCACCTACTTAGGGGTTGATTTTCGAAAAACCTAAAAATACGTCTTTGATTATTTTTTATCTAATTTCTATAAACTGAGTTTCAAATGTATCGGTTAGCGCGTTATTATTTTCCCATACAAACTTCAACATCGTCTAGATTACCAATGGAGGGTAGATTTAAAAATCTAATAATGCCCGTTCTTTTAATTTACTTATAGATACTCATATTCGTACCAAGTTTCAAGTTTATAAACCTAAGGAATAAGATTTTACATCCAAAGGTTTTCACCCCTTTTCACCCCCTTATGGGTGAATTTTCGTAAAAATCCTTCTTAGTGCTCACCTATATAATAAATTGCAACTACTGACTAAAATTCAGGTTATACGTTTAGCGGTTAAAGATCCTCCCCTTTAAACTTGAACACCCCTTTTCACTAACTTGAGGGGTGATTTTTGAAAAATCCAGAAACACGTGTTTAATTATTTTTGATCTAATATATAAATACTGATTTTCACATTAATCAAATCACGCGTTATGATTTTCCCATACAAACTTTAACAACGCCTAGATTACCAATGGAGGGTAGTTTTAAAAAAATAATTGTTCCAATCTTTTTTATTTACTTGTGTCCTTATTCGTGGCAAGTTTCAAATTTATAAACCCATGGTATAAGATTTTTCATAGAAACGTTTTCACCCCCTTAGAGGAGGATTTTCGCAAAATCCCGTCTTATTGCTTCCCTACATGGTAGACTGCAACTGCTGTCCAAAATTCAAGTTACTGCGTCTAGCGGTTTCGGCTGTAGTCGAGTCTTAATAAAAAACCCCTGTTCTTTTATATATATAGATTATAACAAACCAAAAAAAAACCTGCTAGCTTTAAGAAACAAGGTGTGTGTAAGTATTATTTCTTCACTTACCAGTACCGACATCCCGTAGGAGTAGGTATTATTAATAACACTTGGCTAAATACCTGTTTATTTAATTAACGAATTGTTTAGTCTTAAGTTCTAACAACCTACGAAATTCTTGTACGATTTCGATATTTACCCACTCAAGATTTAATTATTTCATTAATAACCCACGCTGATCAATCAAAATTCAAAATAGTAACTTCATCCCTTTTAATAAAGACACAAACAGAGTTCAATGCTCTTAGAACCATAAAATAACTATTAATCATAATAAAACGTTCACGGGCCGATGCACGATGGCTTGATTAGTGGGAGGACCCAGTGGCGCCTTTAATACACACGATTACACATTTAGCTATCGTCACCTGATAGAATCGGATGTGTTAAATCATCGTCTTCTCTGACGGAAGTCAGTAAGACAGGTCAGTGGATTTTGCTGTGTTGTATTATTTTGATAGCTATACGTAACTGTTTGTTTAATATGATTCAATTCGGTTTTTACTCGTCTTTCCATCATGTTGCTTATACTTATGACTAATATTAACCGTATTAAGTCACAATGTGTTTTCTCAATTCTTTCAGATCTTATGTTAAATTGAATGACTGCCCATCTAATCTCCACAAACCAATAACTGGTCAATACGATACCCATTAGAAACACAAGTTTTTAAACTTTCAAACTTCTGATTTATCAGTATCAACTGTCAATAATCTATAAATGACCGTTGTAACCAACGGCTTTTATAAGAAAATGACTGGGTTTGAGAACTCGGGATGCCCCCAATTTATTTTTTGATTCCGGAAGAAAAAATTTTAAACCAGATACTATGTGAGATCGATTTTCGATTGATCACATTTCAGATAAAAATATGTTTAATACTAGATACTGGAGCTACAGCAAAAGTAAAAAAGTAACCTAACATAACATCGCCTATAATGTTTTACACTTCAATAAGCATTCATAAAATAAATGTACCTAAAAGTCTAAATTACTTCATTTATTGACTTTCAAAAACTATTGGATATCTTGCAAAGTTTTTCTGAAAAACGATTTAAAACTAAACCTGCGAATAGAACAAGTTTAGATAAAAATGAAAAAAAAAAAACATATTCATGACACAATAATACCAAAGGAATTCAAAACCAAACATTTGTAATCCAGTAAAAATAATTGTGAATCTGTTAGAGAATAGAGGACGAATTCCCATTTTTCCCCACAACGCAAACTGTATGTGGAACAATCACAGAATAAAAACGTTGCTACACCGCTATTGGTGCCAACGAAGTGAGTGATAGGCATTCGCTGGATGGAAAAAAGTTTCGTTGCCTAAAACGTAGGTTCCATACGCACAAGGTATAGTCGTGACGAGTTTCTAGTTTCGAAAGAAGGTAAAATAATGTAACACTATAATAGGTCCTTTGAAACATTCATTACGTGCTATATGATAGTACTCTGTTATTTCATTGAAGGAAAGTAGGTAAATGATCCAGACTTAAATTAGCACGTCACCTGCTACGATCCTGATTAACCTAATATTTTAACTTCTACCATGGTCATAACTCTTTACTTACAAGGCCTTAATCAGCACTATAAGTCAATAAATAACAAAAAGGGTAGCTAGTAGTACAAAGGTTAAAAGGTGAATTGTAAATAGAGAAGGATTTCTCAAAGAGTGACTGTACTTGCAATAGTTAAGCTTACTCGTGGGTCCTATGCAAATTAACAGGAGTTCGATACTTTTGAATATGTATGCCGCGTTGTGCTCGGAGAATACCTGTCTAGTAGAACCTCGATGGGGAAATGTTAGTCCAATGTTTTTGTATTGATATTTTAAAACCAATGAATAAAATTATATCTTTTCTTTTTAATTTTGTACAAAAAAACTGGATCACCTTTTATCATACCTGTCATCTCAGTAACCATATCACTTTTCATACAGAAATCACAAATTAAAACCGTGAATGCTTTGCTGTCGGATATATTTCGCAGCTTTCCATTTAAAAATATTGGCTTTACAAACAATAAATGCACGCATTTAAAATTCCAGCGGTACGATACTGAACTTGATTAATAATACATCGGACGAGTAACTGGCATTGCAAAAGAAAAATAATAATGTGTTGAATAAAATGGTATTCCGTAAAATTTTCACACCTCGGTGGTTAACGTATTTGCATTTGTAAATATTAAACGAAGCGGGTATGCACTCGAAAAGATTGCCTGTTCCGATCCCTTGTCGATCTTTGTCAGGAGCTGTCGATTGGAAGCGGAACCTGAATAATATAAAATTTTCATACGATTGTGGAACCCTTATGGAAAAGTTTTCCCTCAATCATGAGGATCCTTCTTTTGAATAGAAAAATACTTGTGATGAGTTGCATGTTCTTTAGGCGCCTTTTCTGGGTTTGAAGAAAATAAATCAAAGTGTTATGGATCCTTATTCGTAACGTATGATTTACTGCCATCGACATGGTAACTAAAAGCGTTGAATAAATACAACTACAATACAAAGTGTCACGACAGCATGCACACTTGATGTGTCCAATATCTTGATCGTAAAAATATAAGCAGCTGTCCCAATAAAAATAATCCTAATTTGATCCAACCAAATGTATGAGACAGCCTTTTTATTTTTTCGATTAAGATGGTGGTACAGTTGTTTAGTTTTATGATCTGAATCACATCCTTTAACATGATCACACTGCAGAATAAATAATAGATATATAAACTTTCCAAACTTAATTTACTTCAACACATACCCGACGTACACCAACATAAAACCACAAACATCACCTCACAGCATTGCAACGAACTATCACGGACTTAACAGTACCAACTCCCAAACATGCATTTCACGATCGACCCCGTCAATCCTGCAAAGTTCTTGTAATGACACGCTCGCTGTCATCCAGATGTACGGAACTTTGACTCTATTTCGTGTGGAGAATGTTCATTTGTGAGGTTAAAATGGGTCACATGGCGTGCAAGCGGAGTTCAAAGCTGCGGCTCGGCTTTTATTGTACTTCTCTAAGTTGAAGTTTACAATAGCTAGAACTACTAATTTAATTATGCTATGCATTGTTGTACCACTAAAAGTTTAATGCGAGGCAAACGGTATGTTTTCCTGTATAGTGATGTTGGTTTGGACTTATACGTTTTTAAGACCGAGAAATTTTGTTAGATTTTTATGCGCATTCAATCAGTAATCTTTCTTATAATTTACCAATTAATTGCCTAAGAAAGATGGTGCTTTGCGCGTTGTGTAGCCCTTTGACATGGCCTTTAAAAAAAGCATGAAGCGTGTAGTTTATAAGTACAAACCTAATTTCTCCTTATAAATGTCTATTTGCCTGTCGAAAGTGGGCACATTAGGGTGAAAAGTAGGTGCCATAGAAAAAAAAATAGCTAGTGTTGTAATCACGAATTCAGCACCAAATCTCGCACTGTAATCTTCAGTATTTTATTCTTGATTAGGTAATCGAAGTCACCCCCAAATTAAAATGCCGAGCACACCCACACTGCATTGCGATGTAATCTCAACTAAATTAGTCCTAATGCAGCTGTCCCTCGCTGACTTCTAACTTGAAATTGGGATTTATCTGCAGGTCACATTCTTGCTACAGCTTTCTTTTTTAATTAATCAGTCGGTTCCTTAGTCATCCAATATACAAATTACAATACACAACGAACATACTTAAACAAACAAAAGCCTTGTTTTTTTTTTTTAAGAAAGCTGAAGTTTTATGTACCTAATATTTCAGTTTTATGATTAATGAAAAAAAAAGGTGAGCAGACTTATAGACTTATCTGCGATTGCGGACAATTCACAACAATATAATACATGAAAAACTACCGACCAACAAAATCAGTAATAAAATAAAACTCGTTTATTTCAGGTATTCACCAATAGTGCACACAAAATTACAATAAAATTAAAATGTCTTTGTCCATTGAATTATATTTCACGAACTTCTAAGCGTCGTAGGGCTGATTTTTCAATAGTCAGATAACTTTTATCTGAGGAATAAAAATAGTGGTTTGGCATATTTTCTATAGATAAGCTGTCAAATCGCCATTTTTATTCCTCAGATAAAAGTTATCTGACTATTGGAAAATCAGCCCTGAAAGAAACAAAACTACCCAAAAGTTATTCTAAATCCTTCAACCGTCAAAGTTATGCAAAAGACGATTATCAAAGACAACAATAAGAAAGTCAGTAAGTTATTAAACCCTTAGTTTAACAGTTAATAGTTACGTTCGTTATCTACACAAAGGGCATCCGAGATCGAAGGCAAAAGTTTATAGCAACCTAAATTAGTTGTAAAGGAGATAATATTCGACATTATTTGACATTGTCGACTCTATAAGGCTGGAAATAGATGTGCCAGTAATTGGCACAGATGTATACTGGCAAACTTTTTTTTTACCATAGCAAGGTAGGCTCTCGAATGGAGAACACGCGTAGGTAAACGTAGTGTGGGACGTCTTCCTGAAGAGGAAGAGAAAGAGGGTAACTGGCAGTGGCCTTTTTTATGGTAAAATCATCAAATGAGTCCTCCCACCCAGGGCAGGGCGGGAGGGACTGTCAGACTCGTACTTACTAAAATCCACAGTGTCCTTCAATAGCCCTTTACGTTCCAGGGTCATGGTAGTTCAATAAGTCCCGCGACCGGCTGGGCCTGATGAAAAAACAGGAGATCGTGCGTAGTGGTGCTTCTTGGGCAGGCCTATGTCCAGCAGTCGACGTATAATAGGCAAAAGGCTCAATTTGCAACTTTTTTCATTGAGGAAAACTTAAGTTTTATTTGACGGATTGCTACGCAAGTTTTACCCTTATCCTATCCTTATCAGAATAAGAAGCAAGTTGTTTAGGAAGAATTGCTGAAACATTATATACTGTTTATTCTGTAGAAAAATGCAGCAGAGGCCTGAGGCCTTATCATAAGTTTTCACTTATTGTGACGTAAAGTAAACTGGAACTTTGACATTTAATTTCGAGGAAAAAATTAGTTCCTTCTTCGTACACCAGAGGCGCTGGTCCATTGTTCCATACAAGAAACGCTGTAAATACTGGAAAGACGCTGTAAAGTAAAATAGTGAAAACTCGTGATAAGGGCTCAGAATCATGAATTTCCAGTTCTTGTGACGTAAAGTAAAGTGGAACTTTGACATTAAATTCAAGGAAAAAATAGTTCCTTCTTCGTACACTGTTGCATTTTCCCATACAATAAACGCAGTAAATACTTCAAGTACGCTGTAAGTAAAATACTGAAATCTTGTGATCGAGCGACAGAGATCATGCAGCATACAATGCAGTCTCGAATATTTTTATGCAAGTAATTGGCTTTCTTTAGAAATTCGTACACAAATTGTGTACTGCGGTTAACAGTAGGAACAATTCCAGCGAGTAATATTATTACTTCTGCAATAAATAGAGACTATTGGCAACGGAAGGTCGGTCCATATCTTTATATTGTGTCCATTGCTTTCAGAACGCAGCGTATAGGACAAATTTTCTCGTGTTTTATTATTTTTAGTATGAACTAATGTTACTTTGGGCTGGTATTTTCTTTTTTCTACAACTTTTTTATTCTTAACAAATATTTTGATGCGTGTGCAAACAGGTCAACGAACAACGTATCACCTCCGTGTGGTTGATCGATTAGGAGAGTTGCAACTTTAGTGAGCGTAATTTCAGCAACATCTTTTACTTGAAAGTAATGTGTGACACTATGCACTTTGCAGCTTAGAACTTGAATATAAAATGGAGCGTTAAAAATTGACAGATTTAGAAATAATTGAAGAAGGCTACTCAAAATGGGTGGAGACGCAGAGGAAAGAAGAAGAAAACGTGGATGGATTGCTTTAAGAACGATAAGAAAGAAAAAAGTGTACATGATGACGTGACGTTTAACCAGCCAGAAAAGAAAAAAAAACGCCAACCCCAAGTACTATGGGCCCTTAAACATGGAGACGATAATGAAAACATGCCAATATTTTATTTTACTAGCCTAAGATGAAAAGTTTCGCCAATAAAATCAGTAACAAAGTATTCTCTGTTTATTTAGACAGAATAAGGAATGAAATCAGGTCTACGAGTATTTCTGTTTCTAGAACATCAGACTTTACCTGAAATCCTCTAAAAATATTTGCTTATAACCAAAGTCTGCGCTACGTGCCTATCCACTGTATTTCTAGACTTAGAGATAACAAATTTTAAGTGAAAAGTGGGATTTAATGTTGTTTTTGTAAGTGGAGAAGACTAGAATGATAGAATATTTTCTTCTTGATTTTAAAACCTTTAAAAATTAAATAGAAATATTATTCTCCGATTTTATATACTGTTTTTTGCCTATGCTTTCTAAAAGTTTAAAAAGTGGGAACTGTTCTTTGAGTACTGAACATAACTTCCAACTTCCTAAAGCTTTTTGAAGGCGGCCTCGGCCGTGTGGAAGTGGAGAAATTATCCCACGGATGCAAAATACCTGGAGAAAAGTTGTGTGCCAAATGTCATCTAAATCCGTTTAGCCATATTTTCAGTTATTAAAGTAAAAAGAAAGAAAAGAAACAAACATCCAACCATCCATTCATCCATCACTCATCTCAAAAATTTTACATCACATAATCGTTAACCAATTCCCTGTGAGCTCAGGAAACTAATATAAATTGCGGTATCTATATAGCCTCATAAAGTTCAAATAACTAAGACAGTGATCACCAATTCAACTGCCAAATGATTATGGCAATATTCCTAAAAGTGTTCGCTACACCACCGGTTCGCACGTAACCGGTGTTACGTAATGATCCGTGCTTTTAGCTCGAATATTATTTACGTGGATCGACATTGGTAGGGTTACAAAGGTGAGATTTCCGATAGTTATTAACCTTTGTAAAACTTTACCTTCTTTAGTTATCTAAGAGGTTACCTACCTGTATTCGAGAGGATCTAGCTTTATTTTTCACGTTTTCTGACGATAAATATATTTAGACTAATCAGCGTGCAACTATTTGAATCTATTCTTGTTTTTAAAGAAACTGTTTCATAGGACGTATGAATAGGAAGGTGGAACATGTGGGTTTGATTTATTCTCAGAAGAGAGAAAGAGATGTAAAAAAAACAATAAAATATAATCTGAATTCATACTAACAATTTATGCGTCGATGTCAGTTATACACTACGTGCCTGCATAACAAATTCCTGTGTTATGACTTGATATCTATTAGAATACTTAAACTAGGCACCTAATTTACTGAACATTCATATAAGTTAGAATAATACAACACAAATCTCTAACATCACAGCTAATTATAACGTTGTGAAGGAAAGGCTGGTTCCTAATTACACACTGGCCAATTGGTGGTTATATCATCTAATCACAAATGTAATCAACCCGATTTGTATGCGGAGATAGTGGCCAGCGGTCACGTCTGTCGCTTTGCCGATAATATCAATTATACTTACTCCTTCTCCGAGACAGTTTAACGAGTAGTAGCGTGGGATTGCACCGCGCTGCCACAATTATTTCAAAGCTATAAAAAAAAAAATTCAAACAGTTCTCTGATCGGGCAACACTTTGACGTCATTACGTGTTTTTGTGCTAGCGCTGTCACTACGTTCTCTCAACAAAATTACAAATTATATGAATTTCCTACACAATAATGTCTAAAGTCATATTAAAATTGATTACCATGATTATATTTATGAAATGTGATGTGAGTAGCTCGTTATTTATTGAAATATCAAGTGCAGTGAACTCAAGAAACCGGCGTGAGTCTTGTTGACATTTGAGATTGTTTACTAAGGAAAAAGGTATGTAATTAATGAAAATACCAAGGATCATTATAGTGAAGCATCAATAAGGTAAGACCTAAGTTATTTGAAAACTCTGCGAAGAATTATAGTGATAAAGCTAATTAACCTAAAAATACTAGAAACAATATTTTTGTTCTTTTTTATTATGTCAACTACACGACTATTTCCGGTTGTCATTGACTTATTAAAACTTCGTTCAAGTTTCCTTCCGTATAACGGTTTTTAATCGCGGTTCTAGAAAAGTTCATTCCTTTTTTCTCCAACCAAAGTCCAAACAATCCGACCGACCCGGCATCGTCTTCGACAGTGATACAAAAAGAGGTAGTGCTTTCATTTTCAAGAAATGGGTAAAAGGAAGAACGAAGATCCCGAATATTTAAAGAAAAAGATAAATAAGTTAAAAAAGAAGTTGAAGAAAATACCAGCGGAGGTCTCATCGCCGCCGAGTTCCCCACCGAATTCCCCGCCAACCCGGCGTCAATCAACCGAAGCCCCGGCACCACCTTCTCCAATTATACCGGCTTTCAATGATTTGGATCAAGATCCTATCACAGGTCTGTAAAACTAATTACTCACAACAATTATCTATCTGTGTGTATCCAATTATCTATAAGCCTGCAAGATCTAATATCCTGTGTTTTAACAATATAAGCCCACAATGGCTTTTCTTCAAATTGATGAACCAAATAGTGATATCTTTGAACACTTGAGCGCCACCACAATACATGCGGGTGGACACAGTTTCAAATCTCACATAATCTATTATGGCAAGCGCTTCCACACTGCGGGTAGACAACGCCAAAAATCCATTTCCACTCTGGAAAACTACTGACTTAGCGCTATCACTAAGCGGATAGACATGTCTATATCTTTTTGTTCATCTTTTCAGAGGATAATGTACCTGAGGAGCTACTACAAGCCCTAGGTACAGAAGGGGAAGATACAACAGTGCTAGGCGAACCTATAAGACCTGAACTAGCACAACGTTGGTCAAAGATAATGCAGACGGGACTCGGCAAAGAGTCTAGAGACATCATCATAAACAAGTATCCTACACCTGTTAATTTCCCAAGGGCCGTGGCTCCTGTGATGAACGCTGAAATATCTGCATCTCTCTCAGAATTAACCCTCAAAAGGGACAAAAGAATATGCCACAGGCAAAACGTTACCGGCAAGCTTATGACTTGCATAGGAAAATCCCTCAGTAAAATACTAATGGGAAATATTAACAGCAAAGTGATAGTGGAAGAAATGAGTGATGCGGCAAAATTAGCTGCAGATATATACTACCAGGACTCCTCATCAAGGAGGTTTTTTGCCTTGGCTGGAGTTCAAAAAGTTGTTCAGGATGCTGTAAAAACAACAACACCAGATGAAACGTTGTTCGGAATGGACTGTGCAGAAAAAATTAGGGCTGCACAAACCATACAAAAGACAGGCTCCCTTATTAAACAAACGGAAAAGAAATCTTTCAAAACAGGAACTTCGAAGACTCAGTTAAACTGGAGAGGCCCGCCGCAGTATCAACAACAGCAACGAGCTCGCGGCGGGCATCAACACCAACGACATCAGCACCAGAGACAACCTCGGCCAGATCAAACACGGAAGACCCAGAAGAAAACTCCATACAGCTCCAAACCCAAATACCGCAGATAGACCCACAGGTACATGCAGGTAGACTTAAATATTTTATAAACAACTGGTGTGAACTAACCAGTGACCCAGTAGTCCTAAAATGGATTCAAGGCTATGAGATCCCATTCAGGGAAACACCACTCCCTTGTCAAGCTGTGTTACAACAATGGTCTGAAAAAGACAAGGAATTAATTAATCTAGAAATTGAAAAATTAATTTCTTTAGGTACAATCTCAGAGTGTTCTTTCTGTCCAAAACAATTCACATCTCCAATATTTTTAGTTCCAAAACCTAACGGCTCATACAGATTTATACTGAATTTGAAAAAACTCAATAGTTTTATAGATACAGAACACTTCAAATTAGAAGATATTAGAACAGCTTGCAAACTTATATCAAAAGATTGCTTTATGGCATCTATTGATTTAAAAGAAGCTTACTTTTCAGTACCTATAGCAAATGATTATAAAAAATATTTAAGGTTTATCTTTGATGGCAAGTTATTTGAATTCAATGCTCTACCCTATGGGTTATGTACAGCACCATTTGTCTTTACAAAATTACTAAAACCAGTTTGTACTTACCTTAGAAAAAATAACATCATCATGACATGTTATTTAGATGACAGTTTATATTTTCATAAATCCAAAAGGAAATGTGAGGAAAATGTAAAATTTGCAGTAAATCTTTTACAAAATCTAGGCTTTGTCATAAATTGCGAAAAGAGTCACCTTGAACCAAGCCAATCGGTTCAGTATTTGGGTTTTATTTTAGAATCAACAAGTCTCGCTCTATCGGTCCCCCAACAAAAACAGCTGGCTATATTAGAGAAAATTAAAACTTATCAAGTAAAAAGTCATTGTCAGATTAGAGAATTCTCTCAACTACTTGGAACATTAAGTTCAATGTGTCCAGCCATTCCATATGGCTGGCTTTATACCAAGATTTTGGAAAGAGAGAAATATGTAAGTTTGCTACAATCAAATGATAATTATGATGCAATAATGCCCCTCAAAAGTATAGTTCATCCAGAACTAGACTGGTGGCGTAGGAATGTACACAAATGTAATCCAATAAAACAATACAATTTCAAAACAGAAATTTTAACAGATGCCTCAACTACTGGTTGGGGAGCTGTGTGTGAACAAAACAAAGCCTCAGGTTCATGGTCAGATTTAGAAAAGAACTACCATATAAACTATTTAGAATTAAAAGCTGCATTCTTAGGGCTGCAATGTTTTGCAAAACATTTACATGATTGTGAGGTGTTATTAAGGGTTGATAATACCACAGCAGTTGCTTATATCAACAAAATGGGGGGGGTTCAGTTTCCTCATTTAAATAGTGTTACTAGAGATATATGGCAATGGTGTGAAGAAAGGAATATTTGGATTTATGCATCTTATATTAATACCAAAGACAATCATGAAGCTGACAGAGAATCAAGAAAAATCAACACTGAATGGGAACTTTCTCAAATCGCTTACAGTCAAATAGTAAATAGTTTTGGGGCACCGGATATAGATTTGTTTGCATCTAGAATAAACAATAAATGTGAAAAGTTTGTGTCCTGGAAATGTGACCCTGAAGCCTTCCAAATTGATGCATTCACCCTTAACTGGTCTAATTACTATTTTTATGCATTCCCTCCATTTTCCCTTATATTAAAATGTATTCATAAAGTCCAAACAGATAAGGCAACAGGTATCTTAGTTTTTCCATACTGGCCATCACAATCATGGTTTCCACTATTGGATGCATTGTTAATTAAGAAATTGATAATATTCGAACCAAATATTAAGTTATTAACATCTCCTTTCAGAGAAAGTCACCCTCTTCATCAACAACTTACCCTGGCTGCAGGACTGCTCTCAGCAAAGCATACATAAGAAGAGGCATACCAAATTCAGCCCTTCAAATTATGTTAAATTCATTGTCTAACAGTTCTATGAAACAATATGACTCATCCTTGAAATCTTGGTGGCTATTTTGTAAGAAATATAACATAGACATCTACGAAGCTTCCATTCCGTATATTCTGAAATTTTTGAGTGAATCCTTTGAATCCGGTGCCTCATATGGTACAATAAATACTACCAGATCAGCCCTTTCACTGTTAATTAGTTCTAAAATTGGATCTGATGAAAGGATTAAACGATTCATGCGAGGAGTGTACCGTACAAAACCACCTGCCCCAAAGTATAATTTTACTTGGGACCCTGGAGTTGTATTAACATATTTGGCAAGTCTCTATCCCAATGAAGACATAAGTTTAGAAAAACTAACTAAAAAAGTAGTAACTACTCTTGCTCTTACTACAGGTCATAGAGTACAAACTTTATCTTTAATTAACATTAAAAATATTAAAGTGACGAATGATGGAATTCAGATATACATACCAGACATAATAAAAACCTCCAAAACTGGTAGCCTCCAGCCACTATTACACCTTAAAAATTTTGAAAGTCGAATTGAGATTTGTCCAGTTACTGCTGTAAAATGTTACATCAATAGAACTAAACCACTGAGAACAGACACTGATAAGCTAATAATAACCTTCAAAAAGCCACATCATTCTGCTTCAACCCAAACTATAAGTCGCTGGATAAAAACAACACTACACGAGTCTGGAATTGATGTAAATATTTTCACAGCACACAGCACTAGACATGCTTCTACATCAGCTGCTAAAAGATCTGGAATCAGTATAGACCAAATACAAAGAACAGCTGGGTGGTCTAAAAACTCGGCCACTTTTGCTAGACACTACAATAGGCCGATCATTCAAGAAACTGTATTTAGTGATGTAATATGCAACACTATAAATAATGCAACCTAATTGTTAATCTCAATTATTAATCTTAATTGTTAATCTTAATTGTTAATCTTAATTGTTGATCTCAATTGTATAAAAAATTTTATATTACTTAAGTAATTCATACTGTAATATTACAACAATTATATTTCTAATAAATATCTTATTTTAAATTTTACCAGATATTTACTTACACATAAACAACCCTGACTGACTTCAAACATCTACTCGTTAAACTGTCTCGGAGAAGGAGTAAGTATAATTATATGATTAAACGAACTTACCTTAAGTGAAGTTCTATCATAATTATACGAAGCTCCTTCTCCGAGACAGGTCTCCCAACCCATCCCTTAAATTTTCCCCCTATAGGGTTGTTTATTAAATAGCTTTAAACGAAATGACGTCAAAGTGTTGCCCGATCAGAGAACTGTTTGAATTTTTTTTTTTATAGCTTTGAAATAATTGTGGCAGCGCGGTGCAATCCCACGCTACTACTCGTTAAACTGTCTCGGAGAAGGAGCTTCGTATAATTATGATAGAACTTCACTTAAGGTAAGTTCGTTTAATCATATAATTGATTTGACACAAAATTCTTCTGTGTAGAAACACCCTAGTGCAGTCCTCATAGGAACTATGCAGAGGTGTATCTACTTTTTATCGGTACAGTTGGTGCAGCGGCAATGAGTTCGACTGGAGCCCTGCGCGTCGCAGGTTTGATTCCCGCACGGAAAAAATATTTGTATGATCAACAGGTAATTCTTGTTTTTTTTTTGGGAACACCACAGAGCTCTGACATGGCTTTGAACTTATATTTTTACTATTTAAGTTCAGTTTTCAGTTCAGGATGACAGTGAAGTTCAATATAAACTTAGAAAGTACTTATGAATTGGAAAATAATTGGTAGGTACTTACTTGCCTGGGTTTGAACTCGCAACCTCATGCATGAGAAGCGAGGTGCCATCACGACTTCTAAACAAAATTAAATATTTGAACCGCGTTACCACCTAAATATTCTATTTTACTTGCTGTATTGTTTTGCTTGTAACAACTTTATACCAAGTTAAAATGGATTATCTACCTGTTTGGTAAAGTATTTCATATAATAATCAGTTGTTATTATTTTCGAATTGAATATAATTTGTTTGAATTTGTTTCAACGAGTTGAGGTACGTCGACCGGATTCGCATTCCCTTTCAAATTAAGTTAACATTGTTGGGTGTTTTAGTTTTCATATTTTGTTTGGAATGGTTGCCAACGCCAATTTTTTTTCGGAAGCATTACGATAGTGACTCCTCCCGCTCTAGTTTGAGCGGAAAGGAGTGTCAGACTTCTACTGACTCAATCTCACCCTGTTCCTTTATGCACCCTTAGCGTTTCAGGGCCACCATATCTCTGACATTCTCGCTGCCCTGGCGATCTTTGTTCACCTTCCTTCGGCGTTATGCAAGGCTACTTAAGAATTATGAGGATTATGCTAAAAATGTGGTACATCGCATATTACGGTTTCTAGGCTCATGAATAAGATATGTTTTCCTTCACCCATCACTCACTTTCAATTCTCTACAACTGGTCTAGTTTGAAAATTTTTAGGATAATCTTTACCATATTTTTGGTCTTAACACAGGCTTCCTCTAAAATTAAACATTTACCTGCTTCGTGTTTGAGATTGGCTGTTTTTTTTTTTCAGGGATATAGTGCTAAGTCCTTTGTAGGGCTTTATCACACGTTTCAGAGACATACGCTTTATCTTACAAAATCTGACTGTTACTGAAAAGATTTTATTTTATTATGTCATGGTACAAATTCTACCACTATAGTGAGCGGCACATTTGTTCGCTGTTAGCAGTGCATGTAATCAAGCCGGTATCACATTGAGCCTCTGTGTCCATCGACACCGCTGTGCATAACTTTTGTTCGCGCACAGTGCAGCACTTTCGTGCGCGAACATTTTCACTAAGTTTAGCCATTTTCGCGCAGAAGTAGCGTGTGCATTGCTCATGTGTGCACGCACAAAAGCATCCAGGTACGATTCAATCACAATTTAATTTTGTTCGTTTTTATTTGAGCGAGGATAACTTCAAGCCGTGAAATTGTGTTAATAAGAAATATAAGATAAAATACGATTAAAAATTAAAGTACATTTATTTTGTTACATATTTACATTGTGATCAACAATTAAATAAATATAACAAAGTTCGACTGATACTAAAAACAAATGAATGGTAATCATTCGAATACGTATAGAGCAAAATACACTAGAAAATGAAAAGAGGTATTCCAGGAAGGGCACCCGCTGAAATGGCACCTGAGCGAATGGCTCCTAAGCTATTCCACGAACGGCACCTATCAAAATTTTTTGCAGGTGCCCTTAGTGGAATAGTTTTACATCTAGCATTTTATTCCACATAGGGCACCCACGGATCCTACTAGTGCTGGGACATTTTTTTTAGGACAAGAAAATGAAAAAATCTTTTAAAATGACTGATTTTAATAGATTTTTTCATTTTCTTGTTTTCGAGTTTAGAGTAACCAACAAATGTACTAGGCATGCAGGGGCGGACCGAGAGTTTGTGGGGCCCTGGGCTATTACTACTTGGGGGCCCTGCCTATACCTATACTTAATTAACTAAATGCTATTTTAGGACTTGACTTTTTTTAGTTAAACCAGCGTTTCGGACCTCGGGTTTGAAAAGCGTGAAAACGATGACATGCCAAACAATTGGTCTATTTCTGTCTGTCGCATTTAGGGAACAACAAAAAATATACATAGATACTAAAATGTTGGACAAAAATCGAAAAGAAATATATTGCAAAATTTTTCCTCAAAAAGCTTTACGATTCGTGACGCAGGCGTTTATGCGTATAAAATATAATAAAATCCCAAGATTCATTAGAAGAGACCACAGGTAAAACCAGCTTGGAGTCGTGTAGACCAGGGAAGAATAGAAGAAAAGGCTGGAGGCCTTAACACAGTAATGGCTAATGCAATGGTGATGATGATGGTCGTACAGTCAACAACTAAAATCGATGTAAACTGTTACTTTTGGACATAATTATTTATCTGAAGTAATTTCATAAAATATTGTTCAGTATAATTATTATGTGATAATAACCGAGAGTGCTTTGTGCATGGTGCTGATTGCCGAGAGCGGCCTAGAGGTCCAGAGCAGATTGGAGGTGTGGTGGCAAAGACTGGAGGACGTTGGCCTGAAATTGAGCAGAACCAAAACAGAGTATTTGTTTTGCGATTTTGGCGGTCTCTCCAGTCCTGTGCCCATTACTCTTGCCGGAACGCCCATACCAGTCTGTTCCGACTTTCGGTACCTCGGCTCGCTTGTTCAAGGAGATGGCGATGTAGACCGGGACATAACACACCGGATCAACTCGGAATGGATAAAATGGCGACAGGTCACCGGAACAACTTGCGACCCACGGATGCCCCTCAAGTTAAAGGGGAAAATATACAAATCCGTGATTAGACCTATTGTATTGTATGGATCGGAATGCTGGGCTGTGAAAAAGATGGATGAGAAACGATTGCATGTAGCGGAGTTGAGGATGTTGAGATGGATGTGTGGAGTGATAAGAATGGATAAAGTAAGAAATGAGTTTATAAGGGGAAGCTTGAAAGTGACGCCTGTTACAGAAACAATGAAAGGGAATCGTCTGTCTTGGTATGGACATGTGATGAGGAGGGATGAGACTCATGTGACTAAGAGAATGATGAGTATGAATGTTGATGGATGGAGAGGAAGACGAAGGCCAAAGAAAAGATGGATGGATTGTCTAAGGAATGATATGAATGAAAAAGGAGTAAATGATACTGTGACGTCTGATAGGGGAGAATGGAAGAAAAAAACGTGTTGCGCCGACCACAAGTAGAATGGGATAAGGGCAGGAAGATGATGATGATGATGAACCGAGACTATCAATTCCTTAGTTTAATATAAACTCCGCTGAAATAAAAAACAAACTGGACAATATTAATAACAAACTGAAACGATACTAACATCAAAATTTTTATTAAAAAATAACAGATACTAAAAAAAAATCAAGTAATCAACAAAAGAATTCTCAGACTCAATTCTTTCGGGCACGCCGCAACGCGGAAAGATCCCTCTTTGAGGAGTGGCTGGATAGGCGTCACGGCTTCCTGACCTACCGCATGACGCAGGTCCTCACTGGACACGGAAGTTTCGGGAGGTACCTGCGTCGGATAAGGAGGGAAGACATGCCTGGGTGTCACCACTGCGAAGATCGCCCGGAGGACACAGTAGAGCATACGGTGCAGGACTGCCCCTCTTGGGCAGAGAACCGCGGAGACCTCACGGCAGCGATACGCGCAGACCTCTCGCGCCCGGTATTGGTCGAGGCCATGCTGCGGGCGAGACGAAGTGGGAAGCGGTCGCCTCCTTCTGCGTGGGCAACTCGCCGCCCGACCATGGACCATGCCCGGGTCTACGGCGCGTTGTGTTCCACGCGCGCCTCAAAGAGCGTCAGCCCCCCTCTAGAGGGCCAAAGCCTGCCGGGGTCGCGGGACTTATTCCATTCCCTGGAACGTAAAGGGCTAATGAAGGACACCGTGGATTTTAGTCAGTACAAGTCTGACAGTCCCTCCCGCCCTACACTGGGTGGGAGGACTCATTTGATGATTTTACCACGCTAAAAACTTTTTAAAAAAAAAATGTAACCGACTTCCCACAAAAAAGTTCTAAATAACCTACAAAAAAACTTTTCTTTCGAAAGTCGGTGACAAAAAGTCGATGAAATAAAAAAGAAAGTCACCGACAGCATGGCCTCGACCAATGCCGGGCGCGAGAGGTCTGCGCGTATCGCTGCCGTGAGGTCTCCGCGGTTCTCTGCCCAAGAGGGGCAGTCCTGCACCGTATGCTCTACTGTGTCCTCCGGGCGATCTTCGCAGTGGTGACACCCAGGCATGTCTTCCCTCCTTATCCGACGCAGGTACCTCCCGAAACTTCCGTGTCCAGTGAGGACCTGCGTCATGCGGTAGGTCAGGAAGCCGTGACGCCTATCCAGCCACTCCTCAAAGAGGGATCTTTCCGCGTTGCGGCGTGCCCGAAAGAATTGAGTCTGAGAATTCTTTTGTTGATTACTTGATTTTTTTTTAGTATCTGTTATTTTTTAATAAAAATTTTGATGTTAGTATCGTTTCAGTTTGTTATTAATATTGTCCAGTTTGTTTTTTATTTCAGCGGAGTTTATATTAAACTAAGGAATTGATAGTCTCGGTTCATCATCATCATCATCTTCCTGCCCTTATCCCATTCTACTTGTGGTCGGCGCAACACGTTTTTTTCTTCCATTCTCCCCTATCAGACGTCACAGTATCATTTACTCCTTTTTCATTCATATCATTCCTTAGACAATCCATCCATCTTTTCTTTGGCCTTCGTCTTCCTCTCCATCCATCAACATTCATACTCATCATTCTCTTAGTCACATGAGTCTCATCCCTCCTCATCACATGTCCATACCAAGACAGACGATTCCCTTTCATTGTTTCTGTAACAGGCGTCACTTTCAAGCTTCCCCTTATAAACTCATTTCTTACTTTATCCATTCTTATCACTCCACACATCCATCTCAACATCCTCAACTCCGCTACATGCAATCGTTTCTCATCCATCTTTTTCACAGCCCAGCATTCCGATCCATACAATACAATAGGTCTAATCACGGATTTGTATATTTTCCCCTTTAACTTGAGGGGCATCCGTGGGTCGCAAGTTGTTCCGGTGACCTGTCGCCATTTTATCCATTCCGAGTTGATCCGGTGTGTTATGTCCCGGTCTACATCGCCATCTCCTTGAACAAGCGAGCCGAGGTACCGAAAGTCGGAACAGACTGGTATGGGCGTTCCGGCAAGAGTAATGGGCACAGGACTGGAGAGACCGCCAAAATCGCAAAACAAATACTCTGTTTTGGTTCTGCTCAATTTCAGGCCAACGTCCTCCAGTCTTTGCCACCACACCTCCAATCTGCTCTGGACCTCTAGGCCGCTCTCGGCAATCAGCACCATGCACAAAGCACTCTCGGTTATTATCACATAATAATTATACTGAACAATATTTTATGAAATTACTTCAGATAAATAATTATGTCCAAAAGTAACAGTTTACATCGATTTTAGTTGTTGACTGTACGACCATCATCATCACCATTGCATTAGCCATTACTGTGTTAAGGCCTCCAGCCTTTTCTTCTATTCTTCCCTGGTCTACACGACTCCAAGCTGGTTTTACCTGTGGTCTCTTCTAATGAATCTTGGGATTTTATTATATTTTATACGCATAAACGCCTGCGTCACGAATCGTAAAGCTTTTTGAGGAAAAATTTTGCAATATATTTCTTTTCGATTTTTGTCCAACATTTTAGTATCTCTTGGGCAGAGAACCGCGGAGACCTCACGGCAGCGATACGCGCAGACCTCTCGCGCCCGGCATTGGTCGAGGCCATGCTGCGGGCGAGACGAAGTGGGAAGCGGTCGCCTCCTTCTGCGTGGGCAACTCGCCGCCCGACCATGGACCATGCCCGGGTCTACGGCGCGTTGTGTTCCACGCGCGCCTCAAAGAGCGTCAGCCCCCCTCTAGAGGGCCAAAGCCTGCCGGGGTCGCGGGACTTATTCCATTCCCTGGAACGTAAAGGGCTAATGAAGGACACCGTGGATTTTAGTCAGTACAAGTCTGACAGTCCCTCCCGCCCTACACTGGGTGGGAGGACTCATTTGATGATTTTACCACGCTAAAAACTTTTTCAAAAAAAAATGTAACCCACTTCCCACAAAAAAGTTCTAAATAACCTACAAAAAAACTTTTCTTTCGAAAGTCGGTGACAAAAAGTCGATGAAATAAAAAAGAAAGTCACCGACTTTCGAAAGAAAAGTTTTTTTGTAGGTTATTTAGAACTTTTTTGTGGGAAGTCGGTTACATTTTTTTTTGTAAAAGTTTTTTATTTTATCCTTTTTAGTTTCAATATTCAACCTTCTTACATGTACACTAAAATATTGTAATCCGTAGCACCGGTGATAACATCGTCCATGTATGTACTCTTACACAATGAGCTAAAAATTAAAACTTCTGCACCAAACTAAATGAAAATTTTATGGTCCAAATGGCAGATATACTGTATCGAACAAAAAAAGAATCATCGAAATCGGACCAGAAACCTCGGAGTAATCGGTGTAGACAATGTTGAAAACTTTTTAGGTTTTCGTTGTTTTTTGTTGATTTTTCGAAAAGTGCTAGTCCGATTTCGATAAAATTTTAATGGGACCATTCGGAAAGTATTCCCTTTCGAACAAAAAAAGATTTTTTCAAATCGGTTGGTAAACGACGGAGTTATGGCCGAACAAACATAAAAAAAAAAAAAAAAAAAAACATCCGAATTGAGAACCTCCTCCTTTTGGAAGTCGGTTAAAAAAAAAAGACTCAATTATTCTTTATTTTAAACACGGAGCAGCTAGATAGTTAAGTCAATATTACTTTTTTTTCTACAAAATAAATGTAACATCTATGAGTAGTTCTTATTATAACGAATCACTTCATAAGCAAGAAAACAACATTTTTAAAAGCCTATACTTTATTTAATCTAAAATACTAACCTAAACCTGCGACTTAATTTTACCTGAAAGCTAAATTCTCAATAACTATTCAACAAAATTTGGATTTACTGAATCGGTATTTTATCATCCTGACAAATAGACATTAACTAGTGAAAACTAGTGCCTAATGAATTGCCTTGCCAAAACGTTGAAATAACTTTATTCGAACATTTACAGAAATTAGCTATTCTGAACACAACAAAATAACAAGGCAAGTAGGTTCTCTGGTGGTCTGGATTGGAGTAATTCTTAGAATACTTTTCAATAGAAACCGAGTTGAAATTCCCAGAACTGGATAATAAAATGACAACAAGAGGCAATTACTAACAACTTCTACACTGTACCTACGTAAAAAAGCCCTGTTAGTAAAATTGGACACTCCAAAAATATAGCCTTTTTTGATAACAAAACATGTTCTTCCACTTATTGCTAGCTATCTGGTATACACAGACAAAAATTCAAGTAGTCGTGTCCACTAATTTCACAATTACTTGCCAACGCCATTGTGGCCACCCGAGTACAGAAAACAGGACTTAGGTACGGAGAAAAACAGCACAAGAACGAGGAAATGGAAATTACCGCGGTGCCCAATGTAGCAATATTCGAGGCAACAGGGAAATCTAGAAACGGAAGTAATAACATTTATATAGTAAAACCAACAACTGTTAACGCTGTAGAAATTCCAACTAAGCAACATTCAGGTAGGCAAGCTGAACTTTAACATGGTAAAACGAACTTTCCTGTACTCAAATTACACCATAAACTTGTTGCTGTACCAAGTAAAGGATAGAAAGAGACAACACGACGCTGGAGTTTTCGATTTGAACATTTCGTAAAAGGCCATTAGTCAAACCGAGCTTTTAAACTGTGTAAATGACATGATTTATATCGTGGACGGTGATTTTTACTCTTTTTACTTTCAACGTCTATTTTGAAATGTTGCGCGCACATTCCATTTGGCCGTGAAAGCAAGTAAAATGAAAAAGCCACTCGAGTATAAATGCCTTTACTTGGGACGTCGGTTCCGTGTGAAATAAATGGTAAAGCTTAAGGCGTGCAGCTTAATGTGGTTAAAATCTTGACTTACTTTGTATGGGGTGCGAAAAGTGTTGTACCTTTCTTCTTGTAGTTACTTGCTAAGTGCCGTAAGGAGATTCTGTGTAGAATTTAAATAAAAATGTTTCATGGTAGAAGTTTTTTTAAGTAATTTTGAACAAACATGAACTATAATAAAATATCTCTGAAATAGTCTCCTCGGCTAAAATTTTACATCAGGTTGAATATTTAATTTAATAATCATTTTAGTTTCAAAAAATTTAAGCTCAAAACTTTTGTTCAAACAGAATACCATATTATTTTGTTAAAAATATTTATTGTATCGCGATAGTTTTCGGCTTTGACAGCTGCCACGCTCGAAATGACGTCGACAAAGTGATATAAAATATTCGGTACACTAAAAAACTAAAATGTTGCCAGTGTACAAAAATAATACGTTGAAAGCGGATTATTTCCGTACGAACCACCGCACCGGTCACAATCCAATTTCCTAAGTTTTGGAGCGCGACATCTGTCTGCCACTACAACATGTATGAAAAATGCTGAATCTTTTCTACGAATAAGTAACCTCATCACCGTCATATTGATCGGAACGTGGACGCCGAATTTTGTCGGGTAATATTGAATATATTCACCATGTAGGGGAACAGTGTATAAGACGGGGACACGAGGTATGATGGGAAATCACACACCTAAGGCAAACTTAACACAAAACTAACGTAGCACAAGCGCCAACAGGACGCTATTTCCGTCCGGCCGCTTGCAATTGACGTCCTGATGGCGCTTGCTCTACGTTAGTGTTGTGTTAAGTATGCATAAAGAGTGTATGTCCCCATTATACCTCGCGATTATTAACGTCCCCGTCTTATACACTGTTCCCCTATGTTAAACGGGCTGGTGATTACAGTGTGTGCAAAAATATATATACGTTACATTTAACAAGTTTTCGGGTAATTTTTGGAGTTTGGGAATAGTGAGGTGGGCATAAACCCTAAAAACTTCAGGCAAAAAAATCAGCAGACTTTAAAATATTTATTTCAATTAACTGTAACAAAAGAGCCCTGGTAGTCGTGACTCACTGAGATGGTGGGAGGCATTTCCCCAGAAGTGGGACAAATTCAGTTGAATAAAAAGCAAAGTATTAAGCAAAAGTTTTTATTCATAATTTTCATGAATGAACCTTCAAATTCCAAGTCAAATAACTTTAACAACATTGTCATACGAGGTACCTCCCAGGAAGAGCGTAGTAGTAGCGATATTTAATGGGTGTTTGTGCATGTGAGTTTTTCTTTGTTTGTAAACGCACCCACGACACCGGAGAAATACGTAGGGGCAACACATTTTTTTAAACTATATTTGCATCGGCCTCTGTTGATAGAAATGCAATAAATCGAATATCGACTTCGAGTAGTATTGTCTGATCGCATTTGCTGCGATGCATCTTAGTCTTAATTCAATGCAATAGAAATGTCGTTCACCGTATTTTCGAATTAACTGATATCTTTTACAATGTTTCAATGGCTACAATTAGCTTATCAGAACATCAGTAAATGTTTTCTATTCAAAAGCTGAAAACTATTTCATGAATTTTTACAACAGAGTCCCAGTGGTAGCCCGGACTTACGACTCCAGCAGAATAACTTTAGGTTCCTAATTAATTATATCACCACTGCTCTGTAAAGGAAAACATCAGAGTCAAAAAAAAAAACGCAGACATCTACCAAATCTTTTTTTCAAACCCTACTATCAGTCATTCACCTTATAACCAGATTAGAGGGTTGTTTCTTATCATTTTGGGTTCTGCTTCTATCGTAACCATCCCTTTTATTTCTCTTTGTCTGGATATCAGACCCTCAACTGATTAAAGATGTCTCGCCACTTTTTAAGTCGACGTTTTTTTTCATTTCAGGGAAAATTACTATATTTAGTAAATAACAAAACACAATTGAACAACATCAAATAACATACATATGTAAATTCCAATCAGTACTAATGAGCAAATCAACATAACATAAACGACGAAATTAGAAACATATTTCAAATTAATTACACTAATAAATTCTACTATCATAATAATCATACCATAAATAAAATTGTAATCGAAATCGGCAAAGTTTAATTAGAAGGGCGTAATAATTCATTAAAAGCACCTCAACTGATATTAATTGATCGGTATCATAAACACCTGACGTTACGAGTATTCACATTTTGTTTACTGTCCCAGTTTGCTTCCAATTAATCATGATCATTATTTATTCCAGTTTTAAGGGTATTGAAAACATTTTAAAAACTGAATTTTAGCTCAAGCCGTGTTTTCCGAGGTTTGTTTGTGGATAGGTGACCAATTGACCATCCATCACAGAAGGTTTCTTCCGTACCTCGGAAAGTATAACAAGCCGTTGGTTCCAGCTGTCATTTAGATCTTGAAGACAAGGTGTATCACTCAGTTATTGGGTCGTGGAGCCCAGTTATGCAGTCGCTGCATATAAAATACTGCCGTTCAGTTGAATCTGATTAATCTGGAAGCCGGGTCGGCCACATAGTTGGACGGTTAGGTAGGCAGATGCTGATAATACAATTATTTTTACAAATTAATGTGTTTGTCTGACTTCATACTCTTGACTTTATAATTTGTAAACCGGGTGGGTTTACAAATTATAAAGTCAAGGGATCTGCACTGTTTCTATTAAGGGCGCATAACCAGAAAGTTGGCAATGCCGCAAATAGCTGTCAAATATTTACAAGTTTTAATTAATTTGATAAATTTACTGTATGAAAATAAGAAGTATAGCTCTGTAGTGCACTACAAAGTTGAAATAGGAATGCAATTAAAACACTGAATTTGATGTTGTCACCGTTTCAGGTGTAAAAAGGCATTTGAAAGGTTTACAAATACTTTTTTTGCATCTAAAATTATTTATTCGGTGATACGATATTACTTATTGCATTCCCTTATCAATTTTTTGTGCACTACAGAGCCATATTTCTAGTATCCATACAGTAACATTGCTAAATTAATTAGAACTTGTTAATATTTGACAACTATTTGCGACGTTGCCAACTTTCAAAACATGCCCTCTTAAGACCCTAGCAGTCAGACGACAAGGCTTGGATATTTTTATCATTCTTGGAGGTAGCTTGAATAAACGATATCCTAATTAACAATGTAAATAAAACAAAAACAGTTACAATCCAAATTGCTAAAATAACATTTCCCTAAAAGTGTCAGTTACAATAAAATAATGATTTTTTATCGCGTAACACACTTCTGATAAAAATGTTTATTGTTTGCGCGACGTAAAGCGAATGCGGGTGGTACAGTGTGCTTTATATTTTTTAATCTCCAATATTTTACGTACAAAGAGCATGAAAAACTGTGATAGCGAACAGTGTGTCAAATTCGAAATTTATATACGTGTTGGACATTTTGTTAAATCCGGATATGCTGTCGTAGGTGTTTAGTCTATGTACAAATACAGACATCACTGCTTTACATGGGTATTTTGACGCCCTAATGCTGTTGGAATTTTTTATGGGATAAACCCACCACTCTAATCCCAAATCACTGCAACTTTTGAAAGCCAGAATCAACAGTAGCAATCGCCAGAAAAGCGCAAGCGAGCGAAACTCAATGTGTCCCGGTCAATAAATTTAGTTGTGTTAAACATGTTTGAATTCATGTATGTGTTTTAAACTTAAACCGTCGTACCACAAAAACTTTTAAACGTCTGTTGAACACTTGTCTAAAAAAATGTCAGATTATGTCGTTGAAATAAGGTCTGTTTTGCAGTCACACTTTTTTTAGACAAGTGTTCAACAGATGTGTTTGTAGTAAGGCTGAAAATGTTTTTCATTTTTCAAACATATTTTTATAACACACAAGAACACAAGATAGTAGTTCTTGTTTCGTCATGCCAAAATATCTATAGGTATAGGTACAGTCAACGTCATGAAGTGGTTACATTAGGGGAATGCTTTCAAGGGTGATAACCACATCGTGACGCTGACTGTACCGGATAAAGGCTCGTGTTTTTGCTAACAACGAAAACTTTTTAGGTAATCCTGGTTGATGAATCGAATACCCGAGATTTTGCAGAGTCATGTAAATAGCGACCCTAATATCTGAGAATAGAACCGTATTAGATACGCGTTTATACACGTGCCAAATAATACTATAGTGCGGAGAACATCAAAATACTTTGGAAAACGAAAATATTTTCCATAAGAAGAGTGTTTTATATTGTAAGGAGAGTTTAGTTTACTAAAGCGATAATAAAATACTTGACGCTATAAAAATAAAATTGTGTGTGCTTAACGTCCTGTTAAAGTAATTTTATCGATGGGGAAAAGCTACAGTAACTTTATGTAAACAAAAATAAAGATAATTTCAGCTTAACAGCTGGAAGTCGTGGTATGCTATAATGAACATAAAAAAAAGTTCACGGGATATATGTAAACAAATTCGTTTGAAACTTGCAATTCTTTCAGTTATTTCTCCTATGGCAGCTGCAACCAAACAGCGACCTTAGAACAAAAGAGATAAAGATCATTATAATTTTGACAGTCATGTACTTACATTCCATTTTTAGAGTACTTATCTTTACCGAATCCGCTCAAACAGAAAACAATCTATAACCAATCACGTAAATTAATAAGTTTTAATTAAAAGCAACAAAAGACTAAACAAAGTTTATAATTTCCTTCGCTTGTTTTCATTTAATTTTGTTACTAATTCATTATGATAACCTCGACGCCGCCGACGGCTCGGAAGGTTTACAAAACACGATTGTTTCCATCTTCTAATTTCAATCAATCTTAGCTTATAAAGCCACTAATCAGATTAACAAGAATTTTACTTTGAAATACATCAAGGAGAAAGGGCCAAGAATATTATAATTTATAATAATTAATCTCTAGACAGACATAACCACTAACTTTTCATCTGATGTTTTATTGTAAAATTACGGTGAAAAGTTTTGAGTGAATAATTGTGTGATACGCGTTATGCATTGCCAATCTATTTTGTGTCTCATTACATGCCTATGTTCAGATTAATGTCGGGACGAAAAAACGTTAACTCGTTGCGTATTTTCCTTGTTCAAGGTATGAGCTTTTTCCATTAAATCAAAAATAATTTCCATAGAGGAAGATTTATTTATTTCACACTCCTACGCCATATAATTCACTTCTACTTTTAATGTGCGCACCTTTCAGAATCTACATACTAAATTCTTGAAGGTGATTATGAATTAGGTGTTCCAGTCAAAAGTTGCTACGAAGTTCTGTAATAAACTCCAACGCCAGAAGGCTTATGTCGCATAATGTTCGCAGGAGCAAATTAAATTTAACACCATTCCCGACTACCTATGTAATCTTTAATCAGAGGCAACCGTTAAGTCTCAGACGCACCTCGCGTTCATCGCTTATTCAAGAGAACCATTCTTATAATGAAATTTCCCCTTTAATAGTCCACGGAATTGGGACAGGGTGAAACTGCGAAATCTTCGCTAATGGTGCGCAACCACGTAACTTAATGTTACGCGGGTGTGCGCTCAGCTGGAACTCGAAATCGTGCACCTATACTTTACATTGCACGTAGAATTTCCACGAATTTCTATTGACAACACGGTTGGTACACTGGTTGATTGCCAGCTGCACTCCATGTCAAGGGTTTGATTGTGTTTGTGAGTTTTCACTTTGCCGAAAAACATGACGAATAATGCAACGTAAGTTTTAATTCTGCGAAACAAAAATCCAAGGTTGGATGCAGGATGCAGGCATATACTCACGGCCTCATGCAGTTAAAGTAAGAATAAATCCGCCATGCAACCTTACCTATTCTCATTCTTACTAAGACCTGATTACGTTACTAAAAATTTAAGACTTTAAATATTATTTTTAAAAAATGTAAATGTTTGTAAATGCACTTACGATATAGGAAGACATTCCTAGAATTAGCTTTAAATGACAAAAAAAAACAAATTTACACGCTAGATAAAACTTTAAAAGTTCTTTTAAAAAATGAACGAATACCGTTAAAAGCTAATGTTGAGGCTTTCGAAAAATCAGGCGATTTTCTTCTTTTTTTTTTCCGGCGAATAAGCCACGCTTAGTAACGTTCATTGGTGTTTTAGGCAAGGCAATATTTTACGGTAATTTATCCTAGAGGTAAATAAGACATCTCGTCCTGTCTTGACGTATAAAATGTTGAAGGAATTTTAAAGCACCCGGCGTGCCCTTGTAAGATTTTATTTTGCATGCAGCAAAGTAAGTTTGATGTTATAAAACTTAATGTATTCTTGTGCGACATTTATTACGTAGGGAACTGTAAAGTAAGTAAAAAAGTTGAAGATGTTGTCCCGATATTAAAAGTATGTTGTTACTTTCTTTACTTTAGAAGTTTATAGTTTGGTTTAAAGATTTTTGAAGTAAACCAATATTACTTAGAGTTGAGTAGATATTACAAAAAAAAACTGAAGGCAATATAAACGTTAACTCGGTTAAGTTTTGTTGAACGAGATCAATGTCATAACTGAAAATAGCGTTGGAGAAGGTAAATAAATGAAAATTGCGCTAATATTGCCCAAGATACTTCCCAACGTTTAGTTTGTCTACCTTTGTTCATTTTACTGTCACAGCAGGTGCCATTTTGTAACTTGTTTTTTGACGGCACGTTTAGCGCTGTGGCTGAACGATCGATTACTGCGCAGTGTGTCGCGGGTTCGATTCCCGCACTGAACAAATATTTGTATGATTAACAATTAGTTGTTCCGGGTCTGTGTGTTTGTGTATGTGAATTTATAATGTTTGACACAGGAGAAATTCTTAGCGTAGGGCAAAGTTATTAAAAAAAGCTATTGTTGTCCATTTCTCCCAATCTTTCTCTTAGCATGTGTCCTGTTCACCTCAATTATTATTAGCAGTAAGAAAACGCAGTCTAGGCAACATTGACTTTTGTAACGAACTGATCCTTATCTAAAACTGTACCAGGTAGTATTTGACATCTGATTTTAATCATGATGACTTGTTGTCTTATCGTACTGTGACAACTTTGATTGATGATCACGAAGGGACAATGCGACTTGTGCCATGAAAGAATCGATTGAGTAATAAGTCATTTGTCTTGCACGAGGTTTTTTAACATACCTCAACGTTTATCATTATTAAAAAAAAAGATATGTTTTTAACATTTTTTTTTTTTTGCTTATATTTCATATTTTTACCACTTTGTCTGTTTTTGTTATTTATTTCTTTCTTTTTATACAATTTGACATTTTTTTAATTGTTTTATGTTTACACACTGACATTTATTTTTTATTTTTATACAATTTGACGTGGGTTACTTTGAGACTTTGATTTTTTGTTATTTTTTATTTTTACAATTTGACATGTTCTATTCAATTTATTTTTAACTAGCTTCCGCCCGCGACTCCGTCCGCGCAGATGTCGGTCTTCGCGTGGATGGTTTATTTCTCCATTTTGAGTAACTCTGACAATGACATCTTATAAATATCTATTGGACCCAAATACGGCTAAGCCTATAATAATTAAGGAGATCTATTGAGCTACTGCTGTTGCTCGCGTTCTGTAGTAAGTATTTTTTTCATAGTAATTCCGACCTTGTATTTACAAATAACTGATCGGAAAAGTAATCAAAAAGGTCGCGCTGAAAAGCACTGGTTTTTGGTCCTCTAAACCAAAAATAACAGAATTGAATTACTGTTTAACTTTATAATAAAACATAGGCACAACGCCATCTAGTGGTGAGTGGTGGAACCTTTTTAGAAATCAATGGAGGCAGGCGTGGCGTAATGTTCTACTTGCTTGATAATAGGTGTCGCCAGTGGTTCCATAATAGGGTTTGTTATAGATTTTTTTTTTCTACGTATTTTTCCAGGATAAAAAGTATCCTATTTTATGCCCAGGATAATAAGGTATAATTATACCAAGTTTCATCGAAATCGAACAGTTAGTTTTCACGTGATGCCTGCACATACAGACAGACAGACAGACAGACAGACAGACAGACAGACAGACAGACAGACAAAAATTTTTTTAATCACATATTTGGGTTTGGTATCGATCCAGCAACACCCCCCGCTATTTATTTTTTCAATATTTTCAATGTACAGAATTGACCCTTCTACAGATTTATTATAAGTATAGATTTTATAATTTGTGTACTTTAGCATTGTGAATGCGAGGACGAATGTGGGGAAGTTTTGTTTTTGACTTATAATAATTTTACTGTCTGACAATTTGAGTACCTACTTTAAGCGGCCTACCCAAATGTCCTTTCTTTGGTATTGTTCGTCGTGTCGTTGAGCTCCTTGTGTTCTAAGTCGATCTTCACGATAACCGACAAATGCTTGCACTGACTGGACAGGTCCACTCAAATCTGTGTGGTTCTTTCCTCAAAAGACCATCTCAGACACCCGCATGGTCCTCGTATGACCTGAGCAAAACAATGTCTGGACTTTAAAAGAGACTGTGACCTCTGAGTTTGTTTCGGCTGTTTCTTCCCAGAGTAGTCAGGTACGAAACACCAGCCTCATCTAGCTTTAAAAATATTGGTTATGACGTGTAAAAGTGTTTTTTTATGACCGACTTACAAAATAAATATCATTTATCATTTAACAACAACTAATCTCCATATTTTCTTACTTGCCCATCACACAGATGTGCAACTATGATGTGTCCCTATAATTTTTGAGCTTCAGAAGTGTCTTTAATTTTAATGGTTTTAAATTGTAGGTTTCATAATGGAATTAAAAAATGGAACTACTGGGATACGGCGGTGTAGAATATAAAAAAGAGTACCTATCTCTACAAGTTACAATTCTCATAAAGGAACTGTATTTTATATCATATCAAAGCTTTAAAACCATTTTTCAACAATAAAATATCCCTGCTTGTTATCAATCGACTTGCGGATCCCGCATGCGGGAACCTACCAAGATACAATAGTCCCGAGAGACGAGTCCCTCGCAGCAATCACTGTATAGCAATTTCAATTATAGCATTCATGTAATTGACTATCGCTAATTAGTACATAATTGAAACTATCACTCGTCAAATAAATCAACCGGCTTAATTAACATGTTACTAACATACCAGGATTAATATGTTTCAATTTATGCCTTTGTGTTATTTGACACTTCGTAGAATTTAAAGACAGCGCGAAATTTAGTCTAATTAGTATTTTACTCCGAATAATGTACTAGGCTTAATTACGAGTATATTCGAATAGTCGTCTGTTTTTGTCAAGCTAAAAAAGTTTCAAAAACATTTTCTAAATACTAAGTGTGGAACTGACGTGAGATAAGTTAATAAAGAAGTCACGTCGTTTAAGAATTTTATTATAAACTAGCTTCCGCCCGCGACTCCGTCCGCGCGGATGTCGGTCTTCGCGTAGATGGTTTATTTCTCCATTTTGAGTAACTCTGACAATGACATCTTATAAATATCTATTGGACCCAAATACGGCTAAGCCTATAATAATTAAGGAGATCCCTCTATTGAGCTACTGCTGTTGAGCTCGCGTTCTGTAGTAAGTATTTTTTTCATAGTAATTCCGACCTTGTATTTACAAATAACTGATCGGAACAGTAATCAAAAAGGTCGCGCTGAAAAGCACGGTTTAAAATGACACGCATACAATATTAATTCCACGGACGACCGCTCGCCACACTGGACACGTCCGCTCGCATCAAAATTCAGAATTTATATGCATCGCGCGGCGCGGAACGCGGCTCCTTATATAGGAGTCGGGGAGGCGTGGCCCGCGTGTGCCGCAAACGGTTCAAGCCAAATCCGACTTTCGGCGCTACAGGTTACGGCGCTGAATCCACTGCGGGTAATGCAACGTGTGTTCGCGGTTCTACAGAACAACGTCTATGAATAAAACTGAAAAATAATTTTTTTTTTCTACGTATTTTTTCAGGATAAAAAGTATCCTATTTTATGCCCAGGATAATAAGGTATAATTATACCAAGTTTCATCGAAATCGAACCGTTAGTTTTCACGTGATGCCTGCACATACAGACAGACAGACAGACAGACAGACAAAATTGTTTTTAATCACATATTTGGGTTTGGTATCGATCCAGCAACACCCCCCGCTATTTATTTTTTCAATATTTTCAATGTACAGAATTGACCCTTCTACAGATTTATTATATGTATAGATGACAACACGACCACTTTCTTCTTTATTCACTTAAAATGAAAACCTTTAGATCTATTTTCAACATGCACGTTGGTTTCACCACTAGTTCGAAAAACAAAACCCTCCTTTTGTCACAGTCGGGTAACAAGTGCCAGTTATATTGATTTATGTAGTTGGTAGACGAGTGCTCGTAAAATCGACAGGGCTGTGAGTAGGCACAATAAGTTTCATTGGAATCTATAAAACCACGAATAAAAATATTCGTGGATAATAATTATATCAAAAGGAAAAAAAAATATTTATTAAAAATCAAAATGACAAGTGTGACATTTGGTAAGCTACAAACTAGGCACAACTTGTAGGTATCTTGTGGTTCAAAGACCATGTCAATATACTACGTCATTGGATGCCTTAGATTTTACGATTTAGGTTCTCTGCGTCCTATACATAAAAGATAAATAAATAAAATAGAAGTATCACAGACAACATCCGTTTTACCGAGTTAAACAAAAGCAAACCAAATTCCGGTTAAAACTAAAAAAGCCGCAGAATACACAAAACGTATAAAAATAATTCCATACGACATTTTTTGGAACGAAACTCTGTACCGCGGCCATTAGCATAGAAATTAATGTTTGTAATAGAGAGAGCAGTAAACTTAATCAATGAAAAATGTCCATATGAGGTGGTACGGAAGCCAATTTTCTCGTGATAGGGAAATTGGTGTCGTTGTGGCTGGCTTGGCAAATCAGTAGCGAACTAAAAGCAAGCACCTTTTGTTCAGCGAATGGCAATTTACATAGCCACGACCTACTCGTTTAGCAACCAGAACATTTATGAGCGCCACGAAAGTAATAGCTTCTTTGTTTCGGATCATTGTTTTAAATAGACTGGTAAGTTATTGATTTGAATTTTTAGTTAATATTCGGTGTATTATTTACAATTTTTACAGTATCTCTTCCTTATTAGCCTAACAAACACGATAGAAAAAAAAATAAGCTTTTACAAAATTGCAAATGATGGTGATAGTTTAGTACGGTAAAAGTCATGTTAACCTTAATAGGAAAACCATGTATCTTGCTAACCAAGACTCAAGTACCGAAGTATAAATAATGTACTTGTGCTACATACAAAATAATAATTACCTAGTATAAAATATATCTTAACATATGGTGCACAGATGTGGTCTTTGACTGACATCCAGAAGTCCAAACTCAAGGTTTGCCAACGAGTAATGGAGCGATCGCGTTCGAAACACAATACTGAGCTCGCAAGACGAATATAGCTAACATGGCTCAGAAGGCTTCCCAACTGAAATGGGACTGGGCAGGACATGTCTGTCGCATGCTGAGAAATTGTGGGCCAAAATAGCTGAAAACTGGTTCCTTGAGACAGTGAGGCGGGGGCGCGGCAGGCCACGAAGAAGATGGCAGGATGAACTGGATGGGTTCCTTCCGAACTGGGAGGAGGAAGCGCGGGCTCGCGAGAAGTGGGAGGAGTGGAGGGAGGCCTTTGCCCAGGAGTGAGACAGAGCAGGCTAGCAAAAAAAACCGGCCAAGTGCGAGCTGGACTCGCCCATGAAGGGTTCCGTAGTAGCAAGCATAGGTTAGAAAGAAATATAATAAAAAATTATATTGAGATTAGTAAGTAATATACACAAACAATAAAAATAACTTTGTTTTTCATAGTGTTTCTATGAATGGCAAAGTTATATTTGCGGTTTCTGAAAATGTACTGTATCTCAAAAACTACTAACTATATCTCTTCCAAACTAATTTTCGTTGGAAGTTTTTGTTGAGGTCTTCATTATATATATTTTTTTTAGTTTTATCATTCTCTTATTTTAGAAGTTACAGGGGGGGGGGGGGGGACACACATTTTACCACTTTGGAAGTGTCTCTCGCGCAAACTGTTCAGTTTAGAAAAAAAATATATTAGTAACCTCAATATCATTTTTGAAGACCTATCCATAGATACCCCACACGTATGGGTTTGGTGAAAAAAATTTTTTTGAGTTTCAATTCTAAGTATGGGGGCCACGGCCACCCCCAAAATTTGTTTTGTTTTTATTTTTGTGTAAAAATCCTAATGCGGTTCACATAATACATCTACATACCCAGTTTCAACAGGATAGCTTTTATACTTTCGACAAAACGTGGCTGTGACGTACGGACGGACAGACAGACAGACAGACAGACATGACGAATCTATAAGGGTTCCGTTTTTGCCATTTGGCTACGGAACCCTAACAATATCCACCAAACAGATATTTCATACTACTTATAAATTATTGTTTCAACCTACACGATATTTCAGATTCGATGAAAGACCTGGGATCCCGAAGGAAAGTCATAGGTGTTATAAAAAGATAAATGGATTAAATATTACACAATATTATTAAAGCCTTTTTGGTCTTCTAGTTGTAAGTAAGGACTGCTTAACATGAGGTATTGGATTCAACTGCCTGTGTGCAATATGTGCGTTCAAATTTTTGTAAAAGCAAGGTTATGAAGAAATTCCTGTGTGAGGAAAGGTATTGAAAAAAGCATGCAGGAAAAATAAACGTTGCTTCTCTACCAGAAATGTCCATAGCAGAGCAGTCACGAAGTTTTCATACTTTTTTTGAAGAACAGCACCGAACAGCACTGGAGGACTTTAAGTACCGGTGTTCCACCCGCTCTCAGAAGCTCTGAAATGATTCCGTCCTAGCCCGGCGCCTTGTTGTTCTTAAGCTGCTTCAGGGCCATCCTAATCTCGTACAGACTGATGTCCGGGATATCTTCGGTATAATGTCGGGACAGCTTGGCTCTTGGATCTCCTACCAAGCTGGCAACGGGCTTTGCGACCGAAGTGTTTAACTGTCCATAGAACCTAAAACATAAGTAAAACGATTTACATTACATAAAATTTATTTTCCTCAAAGAAAAACAAACGCCTATCTATGCAGATTATCAGAAAAAAGCTAACCTGGAGAAAAGAAAGAAATATATTTATGAAGGATAAAATATTTCCTCCTTTAAATGGTTATTTTTAATAAGTATAGCTGTAAAAGAAAACTACAACTCATAATATTAAAGCTACGCTCATCCAATGGAGCCAAAGAATTTATAGGGTTGAGCTTTTACGAGTATGTTCAGAAAAATAATTTGTACTAAATCAAGAAAAATATAAACATATCGTTCAGAAAAATACCTTTCCTTTAAAAAATCAATTACAGGTGATGGATAGTAGGTACTTGTATATAGGGAAGTACAAACATTTATTAAAATTCAAAAACGATTTAATTATAAATTACACATTTCACAACAATATCAGTTCTAAAATGTAATAATATAAGATGGCTATCAATGTATCTAATAGAAGGAAATCACTGTAAAACGTAGTGAGTGTTCTCTTATTAGGGTGAGTTCACACCGAGAAGCAACGTGACGCGAGATGATACGACGATATTGGAAATGTGTATATTTTCGTGAAGTAAATAAAATAAGATTTTGAGTCGCTCTTAGTGTTTGTGACTACATTATGTTAAGAAGGAAACATTGATCGTAATTAATTATCACAATCAATGCTTCCTTACCCACTCTTCCAAATTCATCACCTACCAAACGTACTACATTCACAGGTAAACTCAATACCAAACATGAATCACAAATCATTCATTGACACTAGTTCAACTAAACCATCCATTCGGATTTCAAATCGATTCTCATTGCACCGTTGCATATTCGAATTCAAAGGCAATCCCGGCCGACCCGTTCACATCACTACGAAAGAATGAAGTATTTCAGATGACTTCAAAATGAACCGTGAGTAATAACGGTGCTACGAGCTTTATGCCTCGTTATAAAGCAGTTCTTTTGCTTGCATTTAAAGTGCTATTAGTGAATCAAAACTTTTACCTCCATTCCGTTTTGAGCTGGACTGGAAATTACAGATGAAACTTTTGTACTATTACGTTACATGAACTCTTTGGATTTTTGTAAGGAATTGTTATTGTTTGTTATTTGGAATTCATGTTACGTATGTGACTAAATAAATTGGGATGAGTGCAGGAAAATGATGTTGATGTGGTGATGGATACAATATGTGTTAGTCTTATCATCAAAAGTCTATCGTCCTCATCTGAAGGTGTTATTTTTGGGAAAAATCCCTGTCTGTTTCTGTACACCTGACAACGTAGGTATATGCCAAACAGAATGATTGGTTCAAAATGCAATAAAAAAATAAACAATTTTAGAAACTTTAAGTTTAGCTGTTAATTTTCCAATTTAGTGTAAAGCACCCACTGAAATATTTCCAGACACCGTAGAATGATCGAGCAAAACAAAACCGATTCCAAACAGTTATTCAATATAAACTTACCTGTTCTCCTAAATAGGCTCTCATTAAACAGTTGACGAACACCAGTTATTTACCCAGTAATCAGCCGAAAACAAATTCTAACTAAAATTACCATCGCTTTGACTAAAACGAATTAATAACCCTAATTCCATTGATGGCCATTTATTGGCAGGATGACGTCAATAAATTACGAGGCTGTTCCGTATATTTCGACTATAAAGTGCGCATTTGGTAAGCAAACAAGAATATAATTCGACGCTATTAGTGTTCAGTTTGAATGTTATTACCGCATTTGACTACTGCTGCACTACGTTTGGTGCAGATAAGATTATTTAAACGTGACTTGCCGCTGTGTGAAACTGAATTCAGTTAACAATCCATACATACCTACAACCACTTTTATACATTTATTCATACACACAACTTAGGTTGCTAGGCTTTTCAACTTTCTGAAAATTTTCTCCAAAAAGGTCCGTTAATGTTCGTTAGTAGTGTCTTGATTTTACGGACTTATCTATACCTGCTACAACGTGTTCCTGGATTATCCTACTAGTTTTAGGCTCAAACAGAATCCTTATTCATCAGCTATTCACGTGGCGAGTCCGCAAGCCGATCTCGTTTGAAAAAGGCTACAGCCAAAAGTTTTTCCCGAACGCTGCAGGGATTTGGAAACATGTTTCATTCAACGCTGCATCGATGCAGTCGCTAAAACGCGACGATACTTCGACGGGTACGCTGAGAGTAGAGAAAACGCTATTCAGCTATGCTAAAAGTTTAATGTGTGTGCCCGGCACTAGTCTTGTTGTTCGATGGTAGTTCCGAGTTGTCATTGGCTAGTTTTGATGCCAAAGAGAATTTTATTAGGCTGTGATGTCCGATGAAGTTTCAGAGTTTCGGACCACCCGTACAGTTTTCATTACGAATACGAAGAACTACAAAGTTCAGATTAAAATGTAGGAACATTTCATAAAGATGAAGCAGTAAAGTTCCATTCTAAAACTCTTCTTCAAACAGAAACAGGTAAATAAAAATGCTTTTAACTTGTTCCCAATAAACTTCAAATATTGTGTTTTGAAACGTCTTCAATGTTTTGTTTCTCGGATTACGTAAATAATGTATGTGATACGCCTTAGAAGCCAAGATGGGGAAATTATTTCAATAAAGAATTGATGAATTAGGTTTACATTATCGGAAAAGTATTTATATTTACACATAATAATACACTCCTAGAATAAACTACTCTATTCAGTAAACAAATTTCTAAACGCTGGCAACAACAATCAGCTCTAAATTCGAAATCATTAATTTGTAGATAGAGGTCACTCCCACGCACAACTCTTCCCTTGGAGCTTCGCAATGTCCTATTCCAAACAGATATAATTTATCTTAATTTAACTTTTAGAACCTCCATTTTATCCGCCATTAATTCTACATTGTTTTCTTCCGAAAACAGCATCTTAGTCTTTCCACGATTGTTCTAGATAACAATCTACAAAAGCATAAAGTTTGTTATCTGAAATCAAATCCTCTTTTGGAAAGAAAACTTACCTTTAAAACGAGTTAAATTTATAGTTCTTACAGTAATAAATTGTTGTGCTCCAAACACTTAAAGTTTAATAATGACCAAATTAACTTAAATTAAACACTGAAACCCAAAAACCCTTGTCTCAATCAATCAATTCTCTTAAGCCCTTGGAGATTAGTTTGATGTTCAATAGCTTACTTATTCTTTATTGTGTACAAAACAATTACAATAAAAAGCATATTACTTAAAATTTAGTTCACAAAGGTGAGCTTATCTCTTAAAAGAGATCTCTTCCAGCCAACCTGTAAAACTGATATATATACGACATAAATAGTACGGGGACAAGAAGATTGTACACACAAAATAATTAAGTTTAAAATAAAAAAACCATCTAATAATACAAATAATACAAAAAACAAGAAATACCTACACACAATAAATATACATATATTAATATATAAAATATATGAACTACATATATATATAAAAAAAATATATATATATATACATATATAAAGTAATATATACATAAATATCAAGGTTGTTGCGAGAGGAAGTGCTCTTTCAATTTTTGTTTAAAAGATGTTACAGAGGGAGAGTTTTGGATTACTTGTGGTAAATTGTTCCAAAGTTTCGTAGCTCGATAAGAAAAGGAATTGAGGAAAAATTTAGTGTTCGCCCTAGGACACTCAAGTACCTTTGTGCAACAAGCGCGCCTAGGCCGTGGATTAGGTGGTAGTAAGCGGAAGCGGGAGCGGAGATAGTCAGGAGTGGATGGGTCTTTGAGGATTTTGTAGAGAATAGATAGGATGTGCACATCACGACGAAGTCGGATAGGGAGCCATTTTAACTGAGCACGAAATTCAGAAATGTGGTCATATTTGCGAAGTCCGAAAATAAACCGAATAGCAAGATTTTGTAGACGCTCAAGTTTATTTAGTAGCTCCTCAGTCACATCCAAGTAACACACATCAGCATAATCAAGAGTAGGAAGGAGAAGTGCTTGAGCAAGCATGACTTTAGTTTGGAAAGGAAGAAAGGTCTGGAGTCGTTTGAGAGAATGAAAAGAATAGTGCATGCGCCTGCTCACCTCGCTAATCTGGGCTGACCAGGATAAGTGACAATCAAATATTATTCCTAAATTTTTTGCTTTATCCGTGTATGGGATACAGGTACCATTAAAATAAATTTTGGTTTTGTCAATATTTTCAAGCCTACTCCTCAGTCTACTGCTACCTATAATCAGAGCCTGTGACTTAGTGGGATTCACCAATAAGCCAAAGTTCTCTGCCCAAGTTTGTATGGCTGAAAGATCCGAATTCATCGCTTCAACCGCTTTGGGGAATTCATCTAATGAAAAATGTCTGTAAATTTGCAAATCATCTGCATACAGATGGAAGGGAGAAGAAATGATACGAGAAATATTATTTATGAAGATGGAAAAAAGCAATGGAGAAAGAACGCCGCCTTGTGGTACACCAGCAGTGAGATTCACCCAGTCCGATCTTGAGTCGTCGGTTTTCACACACTGCTGGCGACCATGAAGATAAGACCGGAACCAATCGATCACAGAAGGAGCAATGTTAAGAGAGCTTAGGGTACCAAGGAGCATATCAAAATCAACTGAATTAAATGCGTTACTGAAGTCAAGCAGAGTCATAACAGTCAGCTTGGTGTTATCCATTGCATGACGAATATCCTCCGTGACATTCAGCAACGCACTAACCGTACTATGAGAAGGACGGAAACCGGACTGGAAAGGACAGAGTAGGTTATTGGAAGTAAGATAGGAGTAGAGTTGCTTGTGAACAACACTTTCAAGAACTTTCGAAAGTACAGGAAGGATGGAGATTGGACGGTATTGAGAAAAAGAAATTGGATTGGAGGTTTTGGGAAGAGGGATAACGAAAGCCTTTTTCCACGCAGAAGGAAAGACATTAGCCCACAATGAAAAATTTATAATGTGTGTGATAGTAGGCGTAATGCTTCCTAACACAGGCAGGAGCATGTCGAGACTGAGATCGTCACTGCCCACAGCCTTCGTTGAGATAGAAAGGATACTCTTCTTAACATTGTCCTCAGTGATCGGATGAAACGTAAATTGAGGGCAGTCAGGTGGGTCAAGGCTGGAAAGGTAAGAAAGAGATGACGATTTAGTAATAGTATCTAACGAAACTGGTGGAGTAGAGAAGAATTTGTTAAGCGCATTTAGATTCATGGTACCACAAGTGGCATCCATGGCCTTGCCCACGCCCAGTGACTTTAAGAATCTCCAGGACTGAGCCTGAGAAAGATTTTCTAATTTCGAATGAATAAAGCGACGTTTAGTATCCCTACACAATCTGTTGCAGATGTTACGCAATTTTTTATAGGCAGCTTTATTTTCGACAGAAGGATCCTTCCTAAGTTTACACTTAGCTTTGTCCCTTCTTGCCATAGCCCTCTTAATATCAGGAGTTAGCCAGGGAGCAGGAGCATGCTTTACACGCACTGGCCTAACTGGTGCATGAGTATCAAACAACCTAGTTATAATTAAATTAAAAGCAGCAACTTTAGCATCAATGTTGTCAGCTGTCAATACCGGCGACCAGTCGATACCCTCAGCATCTTCTCTCAAACGGTCCAGATCCATGTTACGAAAATTACGATGAAAAATTACTTTACTCTTGATTTTAGGAGGTCGCACTTTATACGCAAGAAATATTAAGTCATGATAAGAGAAAGGGGCCACCATTTGTCCGTGCGTGATGACAGCCTCCGGCTTGGAGACGATCATAACATCGAGTAATGATGGCCTGCAATTAGGAAGATGATGTGTTGCTGAAACTGGCAGAATGTGCAAATTAAATGAAGATGTTAAAGAAAGAAGCTTCTGTGACCTGGAATCATTCTTCAAAATACATGTATTCAAGTCACCCATAATGATAATATGATCATATTGAGTACTAAACTGTTCCAGAAGGGACTCTAACGCAGAGAAGTAAATCACCTTATCATTTGGGCTGTATACACAACCAAGTAAGACTTTTTTGTGGTTTAGGATGATTTCCAGGAAAAGATGTTCAAGAGATCCAGAATATTGAGGAGGAGAATTACTAATAAGTGTGGCTGGGATGTCACCGCGGAGGTAGATACCTACCCCGCCGCCACCCGCACCGACACGGTCATTACGAAAAAGCCGAAAACCTGGCAGACCGAAAGATGTTGAAGGAAGTGAAGGCTTAAGCCATGTTTCAGAGATTAAAATTGCATCAACTACCGTGTTACTAAAGGATGTGAGAAGATCATTGTAATGAGCTGGAACACTCTGTGCATTGATGTGCACCAAGGATAGGAATTTCGAGCTACGATGAAAAACAGAAGACAGTTTTTCCTCTAAAGGTTCAGAATCCGAAAGAGAGCTAGAAATACTATGAGCACTGAGATATTCATCATCAGAGGACGAGCAAGACAAATATTCATCATTCAACATATAAATAAACTACAATAAATACAATAAACCTATATAAAACTTATGATAAAAAATATTACAAATACCTTTTAAGTATCGTAAACCAACTACAAGTTGACTGAAAGAGATATTATCAAAATCACACAACTCAGAAAAAAAATAATAATAAAACAACTTAAAAAATAACAATTTAAAACTAGAAGAGAAAGAAAAACAATGCTTAAAACATCAGCTACATGAAATGGAACGCGCTCAATTTGAAACTGTCAAACAACAATACGTCATGTCATATTTGACATCCGTAATAAAATTGACATCATTGACATTGACAGCTTGCATAGAAAATAAACAATCTAAAAAGAAATAGTTCTATCTACCCCGAATATTATTCACAATTTTGAGCCTAGCCTACCTCATTGTAAAACAAGTAACGAGAACACAGCACATAGGAACTAGGTACATTGTAACAAGAAAAATAGTACTAGCCTAGTGAACGACATTCCGACAAGAAAACACTAGGTATTTCACTTTCCAGTTTCCTTCACATACTTGTCTGGATATTGCTTGATTAGCTGCTGAAGCTCAGACATCGTTACTAGCTTCTTACGTGTCTTGTCTGGCAGCAAAATCACTATAACACCGTCCGACGACCAGCAGTTCTTCATACCAAAATGATCTCTGGCCGCGGAGAAAACATCTTGTCGCGACTTTGTGAGGAACTCCGATATAGACATTTTGGAGCCCTTCAACTTCGTTTTGGCATTCCATACGGCTGAACGTTGCTTAGCAGTGGAGAAGCGGACCAGAATAGGACGGTTTTTGTCCTTTTTAACGCCCAAACGATGACTTGTTTCAATCGCATCAGGACTGAAGGACGACATCTTCATTTGGTCGCATAGTATGGTGTGGACTTTTTTCGGAAGATCTTCAGCGTTCACCTCTGCAACCCCGTGAAGAAGCAGGACCTTTCTTCGTGAGTGTGTTTCCAAGCGGTCCAGTCCATTCACCAACAATTCTAGCTGCGATCTCAACATGGACAAGGTGGTCAGCACAATAGACTTGAAACTGAGGTAGTCCGCCGAGAGAACCTTCACAGTAGGTGTACTTGTTGAAGATGCCGCCTGCTGATTCTTCTCGAACTCAGTCATTCGGGTATCCATCCACTCAGCAAGCTCATCCATACTTTTTGCAAGGAGTGCAGTGTTATCCATTCTGATAGTTGTTGTTGAAGTGGTTAAAACAGTGTGATAATTGGTGATAAATAGTGGCGACAAGTCAACTTGTAGACTTGGTAAGAATTTATATCATTAATATTAAGTTTACTATTTTATTTTAATTAAAAACAAAGAGAGCTCAAATTTTACTGTTGTAGCTGTAGCTTATGTAAACAAGGGGCTAAATTAAACATAATTCAAGTTCATCACTTAAACAGACTCCCTAACGAGTCCGTAATTTTCTGAGACATGTTTGTTTAATGTTTATATCACAATAAACAAGAATGTACCACTTTATAAAAACCACGTAATTGCATATTTTCTTTTCAGGAGTTCGAAATTGGAATTTTGCTTTTACCATCGGACGAGCATAATGAAAATACGTTGTTAACATTTTTAAACTGCTTTATGCTTGGCGAGTATCCGAACACAATGCTCTCTCGTATTTATTATTTAAGCTAGCGCTGTACTGACACACCACAACAATTAATAATGTTCAACATGTTAACTAGGTGCAGCTGGAAAAAATCTCGTTTGTAAAAAGTTAAGATGGAAGGAACTAATCAAATTAAAAGTTGTTTCCTGTTAGTACAAAAGTTTGGGACCACATTAACCCTCACATACTGGAGTTTTTTCACGAAAGCTGTTATGAAAACCAATTGACTTCTAATAAAGGTCGTTTAGGTAGAACTTCAGAATTAAAGGAAATGAGGATGTGACACGGGTCCGGATATTGGTGGCGAGTACAAAAATAGTCTGTACTCTTTTTGTAAAGAAGCTCAAAATGGAGAAAATCCGTGGAGGAACCTTTATGTTGTTAATTCTATGTCATGGCCCAAATGATTTATTCTTTTTGTGAAATTTTCTTCGAATATGTGATTGTGTTATGACTTAGGGCTCGCACACATAAACACAATACGACGTCGCGTCGTGGAAATCTACGACACGACGTCGTAACGTGTCGATGCACGATACGACGTTGTGACTCACGATGCAATCCTGCGCAGTTGTTATTCGAAATTTAAAGATAACGGATGGTATTGAAGTCGATCATTTAAATTATTTTTTCGGAATGAACTAAAACACCACCCCACTGTAACGATGCTCATCGTAGATTTCTACGACGCGACGTTGTATTGTGAAACGAAGCCGCATCGTTGTACGACGCGACATCGTATCGTGTTTATGTGTGGGAGCCCATAAGCCCAAACCAACGTCAGCGAAAATTGTGGTATTCTCTTGTGCCTATATTATAATTGAAACAACACTGAATTGGAGATTATAGACAACCTAGTGGACAATGCTATTGTTCAATCGTCGGAAATTTCCCATGAAGATGAAAATACGGAGAAACACACACCGTTCCAACCATTAGAGGCAACGTCACATACGGAGTTAAAACTAGCGCTTCGGAAATTCAAAAATCGAAAAGCTCCAGGCCCGGATGGAATAAGAGCAGACTTTCTTAAATTGGGAGGTGATACGATGATAGCCATATTCAAACGAATTATGGATTATATTCTGAACACGGGATATTTTCCAAAGAGATGGAAGGAAAGCACATGCATTTTCTTACACAAACCAGGAAAAGACTATAGACAACCCAAATCATATAGACCGATTTGCCTTCTTAACATTCTTGGGAAATGGGCCGAACGCATCATTCTCTCGAGAATAAACACAGAAATCAACGAATTGATTCCCGAACATCAACATGGATTCGTTCGGCATAGAGGGACAGGAACACAAATACTAAGAACTGGTAAATGTATCACTGACGCCTTGGAGAAAGGACACAGTGTGGCCATGATATCCACCGATCTTAGCAAGGCATTTGATTCCATAAATCATAAAGGACTAACGAAGAAACTATACGAAGCTGGAGCCCGTAACAACATAATAAAAATGATAGAAAACTACCTATCAAATAGAACCACCAAAGGCAAATTCCGAACAACAATAGGGACAGAAAAGAAGGTACCACACGGCGTCCCGCAGGGCTCGATCCTCGGACCCGTAATTTTCAACCTATATGTTGCTGACATACCAAAGCAGCGAATTGCAGGCTTAATGCTTTCTCAATACGCAGATGACTTGTGTATCCTGAACGCAGCAGAGAAACCAGATCACGCCACCCGGCGTGCAGAATGGGCAGCGGAGGAAATCACCGATTACTATAAGAGATGGGGCCTCCAATGCAACGTGGACAAAACGGAGTGCATTATGTTTTCCCACAAAAGACCTAGGCGAGGAAACCTAAACAGTGGTTATAGAAACTACATCCAACTGAAAAATGAAAGGATCGAATATAAGACCGAAGTAAAATACCTTGGCGTTATACTGGACAAGAAACTATCAATGAACAAACACACAAAAGAAAGAGTGGAAAAAGCAAAACGAGTAAGAGGTGCCCTTAACTCGATCATAGGATATCGTTCGCAGGTGAACATCGAAACAAAATTGCTCGTTATACAGGCATGTCTTCTGCCAGTACTTGATTATGGAGTCATACAACTCCTGCCGAGATACAGCAAGAGCAATCTGACAAAACTAGAAAGACAATACAGAATGGCACTAAAAGCTGCAGGTGGCTTCCCACGTCGCACTGACACAAAAATACTCTGGGAAATGCTTGGGCAGGACCCGTGGCACATTAGAGTACACGACCTACATCACGATATGATCGACAAACTAAAGTCACTAACGATCACGGGCCTCGAAGATCCTGGCCCCGCGTATTTGAGATACGGCCAATTCAACCCATTGCTTTTCGCCAACAGAATAGGCGAAATAGAATACCTGAATAAATCGGAGAGAAGCAAACCGCTCCACAAGAGATCGGTTCTCCCCCGTCAGCATAGACTTTGACTCATAAAGTCACTCCTAGATGTAAGTAACTTCAGGTCTAGGACCTGATGGGATCTTAAATCCAATACCTCTCACACTTGCTTTATATACATATGCGAATAACGTGTGTGAAAAGAAGTAGAAAAATAGGCTGCAAAAGATCCCTCCCCGGACAAACTGCACCAACAAAAATGCTCGAAACGCACTTGTAAAAATTATATTTGTAAGTGACATGTTACATCCTGTTAACTAATGAAATAAAGTTATATTCTATTCTATTCTATTCTATTCTATATTATAATTATGTACTTACGTAAGATGGCACAACATGACGACTACCAACTGTCTCATCTAAATAAGACATTGCTTTGAAATAAAGCAGCCAAGCCTAAGCTCAAACAAAAGTTTGTCAAAGTTAGTGCAGTGTCTACTAAAGTAAGATAAATCATCGATTCAGATTACAGCTTCACCACCATCGCCTGCAAATACTGAAATACATTTTTTCTTTTACATACGATGGGTTTTGCTCTTGACTTTGGTCTGGGTCAAGAGAGACAGAGACAAAATCGACGATAGAACGAGCCTACCCAGAAGAAGCCTGCTCACTCCAACTTTGAAGAGTTTAGGGTTGTATCCGATCGGATATAGAGGTGTAAGTAGACAGAGAGTCCTACTCCTTTGACGAGCGTATTAAAATTCTGCAGCATTTACAAGTACAATGTTACCAAAACATACCAAAAACAAAATACAACTCGATTGTGCAGATAATGCAGCGTTTTATTCGACTAATCATTGCCGAAATAACTATTACAGAAGAACAGAAACAGGGATATTCTGCACTATTTTATCCACGGGGAGCACTTAGCAACAGAATTGAACACAGATATTGCTTCGTGTCGAATTTATGTATTTACTAGCACCCATTTAACTGGTGGCTGAATATAACGAACCTCCTACAAGATGGTATAGTTTAGATTGGAAACATTATAGGGTTGGCGAAGTTTAAAAAAAAATTGCAAGGATTTTGTCCAAATTTTGTCAAACATTCTAAAGAAGAGTTGCAATTAAATTATATTTTTAAGTTATAATATGGAAGAGAAAATTCAGAGTACAAGATACTGTGTGCTCCATTGCTACGTCAAAAGTTTCACTTCAGCTTAGTGACAAGTGAATCTGCCTGACGCTGAACTTTCAATGAACCTCAATTGTTGATTGACGAGACAACAGTTTAAATTATAATAACAATAGTTTCTATAAACATGTTACAAATAAATAGATAGTAACAACAGTTTCATTTTACACAGTCATGAGCACACAATACTCTGCAAATATTTGCATAAACTACCACACAAATACAGCAAAACTCTGATAGCAAACAAAACACTGACACTCGACTGCGAAACCGCTTCCCTGCTTCATCACGTTACACCGTCAACTAGTGACGTTTAGATATTCGCCAACACAGAAGATTTACTTTCTAATTCGGCTAACGAAGACACAGAGATGGATACGGATGTACGAATGTAACTAACGTCAAAGTCAAATTTGTGAACGAAATATACGCATGTTAAGTACGGAACCCTAAGGCATATCGTCGACCTCGCAGATTCCTACGTGTTTACGCCAGGCGCATAGAAACTGCAGCGTAGACATCCGCCCCGCCACGAGCCGCCGATGCAGCAATATTCAATAATAGCATTTAGTTAATTTTAAGTAATTTTGTGTCATTCCATATTCTTGTATCGAATAGGTTTCACCAATTTTAATTGTAGTTTTTCTTTAATTAAATTAGTTTATAAAATCAATTGGTTTTTTTTCGATCCACCGTCTGCAGAATACGTAATTGGCGCAGTCGGTAGGATTCTCGCGGGCCGGTTCGCGAATCGCGTTAGAGTCATCTCATATCGATAACCACGATCGCGAGTCACCCGGGTGGCTATCAAGTCACGCCACGAGAATCCAGAATCTACGGTATAGCTGCGGAGCCGCGTGGAGAATCCAGACATCGATTCACGAAGAAGAACCAGAGATGAAACATATGTAAGTACACTAGAATCTTTCTCGTGTTGCTTCCTCTCTATCCCTAAGTTACTTTTATGTCCAAGATTTTTCATCGCGAAAGATCTACTCCCCGGGAACCTGCATCACGACAGGCGCGCCGACATATAGTAGACATTAGCAGAGATTTAGATAGTGAATTAGATTTAAATTTAAATAGTTTATTCGAACCTAAAATGCCTTACGACCCTGACGTAATTTTCAAGGCCTTACGCCTCGTGCCCGATTTTGACGGAAACCCTAACGTGTTGACTAGATTTATTAACATCTGTGATCGTATAGTAACTCAATATGCAAGCGCAGAACCAGGCAGCGAGCTAGGCAACCTATGTCTTTTAAACGGTATCTTAAATAAGATCACAGGGACTGCCGCATCCACAATCAACTCTAATGGCATTCCTGAAACTTGGGCAGGTATAAGATCAGCTCTAATTAATAACTTTTCTGATCAGAGAGACGAAACGGCTTTATACAATGACCTCTCGTTGGCTACGCAAGGTACTAAGACCCCGCAGGAATTTTACGATCAATGTCAAACCTTGTTCAGTACTTTAATGACTTACGTTACGTTACATGAGACCTTAGCAACGACTATCGAGGCGAAACGGACACTTTATAAGAAAGTCACTATGCAGGCTTTCGTACGCGGACTAAAGGAACCATTAGGCTCACGTATAAGGTGTATGCGTCCGGATACTATAGAAAAAGCTTTAGAGTTCGTGCAAGAGGAATTAAATATAATGTACCTGCAGCAGCGTAATGATGCCCCAAAGGCTCAAACTGCTCAGAGTGCACCTAAAATTTTATTTAAACCTTCTGTGATGCCTGCTATGCCGACCAACGCGTTAAATGTTCCGCGACCCCCAGTACCTAACTGGCCTGCTCCAGCAGGACAGCGTGGCTATCAACCACAGCCTCAGGCCTTTAAATTTAACATGCCCAACCAGCAACAAAACCGAATGCCTACCCGAACCCAGCAAATGTTCCGTGCACCTTTGCCAAATTACCATCCCCAAAGCAACGTTTTTAAATTGCAGCCTAGGAATAATCCGCCACAGAACTCGGGTCCGAAACCCATGAGTGGTGTTCAACATTTTGTTCCCAAACCATTACCCGTGCCGCGTGAATTAAACCTCAGTGAACTTGCTTTGCCTGACAATTCTTACTATTCTGCTGACTATTATTATGAGCCGGTATACGATTACTACACAGACGGTACTGACTGTTACATTGTTTGTGACTATGACTATAGTAATATGACCGACGGAAATACAACATCTGATAATCAAGTAGCAGGTGCGTCAGAGCCGCAACCAGGCCCTAGCGGTGTAAACCAAATTCAGAACCAAAATTTTCAGAAGGACCAGACATCCAAAGAGCAAAGATAGACCTTAACTTACAGACCCAAAGACAGTTACCCTACATAGAAATATCTAGCCCTCCTTTAAAATTTTTAATCGACACTGGCGCTAACCAGTCCTTTATTAGCCCCGAAGCTGTTCAAAGATTTTTCTATGACTATCCCCTTAACTATGACCCTTTCGAAGTGACGAACGTACATGGCGTAAGCAGAAATGATTATTCCATAACGCTACCGTGTTTTAATGAATTTAACGAGACAGACTATATAAAATTGTTCATTTACCGTTTTCACGATTACTTTGATGGCCTAATAGGATTAGACTTACTATCCAAATGGGAGGCTAAAATAGATTTAAAAGATTTTCAATTAGTTACGCGTACCGCTACAAACAAAATTAAGGTGTATAATTCACGGAATGTAAATCTGTATGAAGATATTATCCCCGCCAATAGTTCCAAATTAGTTAGAATACCTATAAATGCCCCGGATGGCGATGTTTTAGTAAGCGAACAAGTTTTTTGCAACTGTATTATTCACGAGTGCCTTACCACTGTTACTAATAGCCGCGGATATGTAGAGTTAGAAAATCCAACACCTAATGATGTCATATTTTCGTTAGACCAACCAACTCGTGCTGAATTGTTTAATGCTAAGTGCACCCAAGTCGAACAATCGAACCGCGTAGATAACGTATTATCGCGTTTGCGTACGGACCATCTTAATGCAGAGGAAAAGGCTAACCTTACTACGCTTTGCTCTCGATATGCAGACGTATTTTACATCGACGGAGAACCACTAACATTCACTAACAAAATTAAACATCGTATAAGAACAACAGACGAAATTCCCGCGTATACTAAGAGCTATCGATACCCATTCGTTCATCGCGAAGAAGTTAGAGATCAAATTTCTAAAATGTTACAACAGGGTATTATAAGACCTTCCGATTCTGCGTGGAGCTCGCCCATTTGGGTTGTGCCCAAAAAAATAGACGCATCTGGAAAGCAGAAATGGCGTCTCGTTGTTGATTTTCGTAAATTAAACGAAAAAACGATAGACGACAAATACCCCATACCAAATATCAGTGACGTCCTCGATAAATTAGGCAGGTGCCAATATTTTACGACTCTAGATTTGGCAAGTGGGTTCTACCAAGTGGAGATGGACCCTCAGGACATTTCAAAAACTGCTTTTAATGTCGAACACGGGCACTTTGAATTCCTTCGAATGCCCATGGGATTAAAAAATTCACCGTCCACCTTCCAACGGGTTATGGACAATGTTTTAAGAGGCCTCCAAAATAACATCTGCCTCGTCTATTTAGATGACATTATTGTCTTTAGCACCTCCCTTCAGGAGCACATGGATAATCTGGAAAAAGTCTTCCAAAGACTTAGAGAATCCAACTTCAAAATTCAAATGGATAAATCCGAATTTTTGAAGCTCGAGACCGCTTACTTGGGACATATAATTAGTAGAGATGGCATCAAGCCGAATCCCGACAAAATTTCAGCAATTCAAAAATATCCAATTCCAAATACTCCTAAGGAAATTAAACAGTTTTTGGGACTTTTAGGTTATTACCGAAAATTTATCCCCGATTTTGCTCGAATCACCAAACCACTCACGCTTTGTTTAAAGAAAGGTAGTAAAGTCACTCATAGCCCCGAATATGTCCATGCCTTTGAAACGTGTAAGACCTTACTAACCAATGACCCTATATTACAATACCCAGACTTTAAAAAGGAATTTAATCTCACAACAGACGCTTCTAATGTAGCTATTGGAGCAGTGCTATCTCAAGGACCAATAGGTTCTGACAAACCCGTCTGTTACGCTTCGCGCACACTTAACGAAAGTGAACTAAACTATAGTACCATCGAGAAAGAGTTGCTGGCCATAGTCTGGGCCACAAAATACTTCCGACCCTATCTTTTCGGTAGAAAATTTAAAGTTATAACTGATCACAAACCTTTGCAATGGATAATGAACTTAAGAGAACCGAATTCCCGACTGACTAGATGGCGACTCAGACTAAGCGAATATGACTTTACCGTAGTATACAAGAAAGGAAAATCCAATACCAATGCTGATGCACTCTCTCGTGTAGAAATTCATAACGAGGAAACAGATGAGATCACCTCATTGATCACCAACATTAAGAATCTCAGCTCAATGATTAATAATCCACCGGAGGCATCACCTCCACCAGTAAATTCCTTGACTGACGCTGACTCTGTGACTGAAAATACTAATGACCTCAGATCTATGTTCAACAATCCATCGGAGGCACCAGCTCCACCAACAAACTCTTCAACTGAAACCGTGCATACCAGTAATGAACATCCAATACTTGAAATCCCCATTACAGATGATCCTCTCAATAAATTCCATCGACAGATTCACTTTACCATAGTAGGTGACATAAAACGCCGACCGACAGTAACGAAACCATTTGAAAATCATACTCGGATTGCGGTTCAAGTATCAGAATCTAACCTAGAGAGCGACGTTATAAACGTTATCAAAGAATACGTAAATCCTAAAGTCAAAACAGCCATCTTGATCAACCCACCTTTAGCTATGTATTCAATAATACCCATAATCCAAGAAAAATTTAGAAGTTCCTCACTAAACTTAGTATTAGCCAAGACTGAACTCGAGAATGTCAAAGAATATCTCCGACAACAAGACATTATCCGACACTATCATGACGGTAAGACGAACCACCGCGGTATAAACGAATGTCATTTAGCTCTATCTCGAAAATATTTGTGGCCAAAAATGAAAGAACAAATTACTAAGTTTATTAACGAATGTACCATCTGTGGTCAAGCTAAATACGACAGGAACCCAATTAGACCCCAATTTAATATAGTGCCACCAGCTACCAAACCACTTGAAATTATTCACATGGACCTCTTTACAGTTCAAAACGAAAAATATGTAACCTTCATAGATGTCTTCACAAAATATGCTCAAGCGTATCATTTGCGTGACGGTACCGCTATTAGTATAATACAAGCACTATTGCGTTTCTGTACCCATCACGGACTGCCTATGACAATTATCACTGATAATGGCACTGAATTCACGAACCAACTCTTCTCCGAGTTTATACGTCTTCATAAGATAATTCACCATAAAATTCTACCTCATAGTCCAAATGACAATGGCAACATCGAACGTTTTCACTCAACCTTGTTGGAGCACATAAGAATATTGAAACTGCAAAATAAAGACGAACCTATAGTTAATCTTATGCCATACGCCATCATAGCATATAATAGTTCTATCCACAGCTTTACGAAATGCAGACCATTTGACTTATTAACCGGACATTTTGACCCTAGAGACCCAACCGACATTGACCTAACTGAACACATCTTACAACAATATGCGCAGAATCATAGACAACAGATGAAGCAAGTTTACGAAATAATTAATGACTCATCTCTAGCCAATCGTACGGCCTTAATTAACAATAGGAATAAAAGTCGCGAACCCGAAGTAGAATATTCCCCCCAGCAGCAAGTTTTTGTTAAAAACCCCTTTGCTAGTCGTCAGAAAGCTGCACCACGTTATACGCAAGACACAGTACTCGCTGATCTACCTATACACATATATACTTCTAAAAAACGTGGCCTTGTAGCCAAAGCACGGCTGAAACGTGTTCCTAAAACAAGTCAATTGTTACAGGATCCTGCTGTTACTGACATTCCATGCGACTCACCCTCAGGAGATAAGACTTGAGACTTTAGCTGATGGACCAGGACTGTTACCTTACAGATTAGGACCAACCAGACTAACCACACATTACCATTCGTTCATACAGTATATACAGTTAACTGACATCGAAGATAAGATAAATTCCGTACAAACGCAACTAAAAACCTTCAGAACTAGACTTACTAACGAGACTTACATGCTTTACGAATATCAGATTGACTATCTTACTGACAAGCTTAGTAAAGTACTGTTACAAGTAAAATCTCTAGAACCTGTTAGAGTCAAAAGAGGTCTTGTAGATGGCCTCGGGTCAGTAATTAAAAGCGTTACTGGCAACCTAGATTATCTAGATGCCCTGAAATATGACGAAGCTATTAAAACCTTACAAAATAATGAAAATAAAATTGTGTCAGAATTTAACAATCATATTAGTCTAAGTAAAGAATGGATGTCCCAGCATGGTACTGTCTTGGAACAGATCACTAAAAATCAAGAAAGAGTTAATGCTACGTTGGAACTGCTTTTACAGAAAAATGCTTATACAGATTACAGTTTAATCAAATTTGCAAAGTTTGCCCAAATTTTAGGAATTATTACCAATAACGTCGAAGATTTAATGCTAGAGATAATTAGATTAGAAAATATAATGGCTTTTATACGTGCGTCCAGCACCCATCACTCTATGATTGACATAGAAGTGCTAAGATCAATGATAGATAGGCTAAGATCAATATACAATACAGATCAAATCTTAAATTTAGAATTACGAGAATATTATAATCTTATAAAACCAGGTTCTTATTTCATTGAGAAGAGAATAGTAATAATATACAGTTTTCCTATAGTATCTAAAGACCCTTATGATTTATACAGATTGTCAATCGTACCTAATAAGAAACAACTTGCCCTTATTCCTTCCTCTCCCTATATAGCAACAAACGAGAAATCATTCGTGTACATAGAGGCTGAATGCCCGAAGTACAGTAACATACATCTCTGTGAAAAGAAGACCAGTCATCAGATCCGGACGAAGCCTGATTGCATCCAGGAGCTCATCATCAACCAAGGTCTAGAAGACACTTGCACATTTACCAAGATTTCACTCTCCAAGCAAGCAGTCGAAAAACTGGACGATCAACACTACGTCATCTCATTGCCCCAACCGACCAAAGTACAGTTAGCCTGCGGCAGAAAAGACTTTAATATTCTACAAGGGAGTTATCTCGTCACCATACCTATGGACTGCTATCTGGAAACACCTGAATTCACAATCATCAACGACAGCAACGAGATAAAAGGGCAGCCACTGAAGCTATCAAAGATTCCTTATAACGACATGAATCAAACATTCAACTCCACTCACATCATCGGCTTCAATTCAGTTAACTTGGAAGAGCTTCACAGCATCCAGAATAAAGTATTGATGGAAAACCCAATCCAGATCGACCAGACTCAGCCGGTCATCTTATATCATACAACCATACCATTCTACATCATAGTAATATGCGCAACCATACTTATCATCTTGGTTATAAGCCGCCGATATAAATGTTGGAATCTTAGAACCAGCGACAAAGAGGAGCAACAGATTCCTAAAATACATACATATGAAGATGTAATCCGAAAACGAGATGAAGCTCCAGCAACATTTTCTCTCAACATGAGCAAATAGTTGCTGATCTGCGGATGGAGGTGTTAAGTACGGAACCCTAAGGCATATCGTCGACCTCGCAGATTCCTACGTGTTTACGCCAGGCGCATAGAAACTGCAGCGTAGACATCCGCCCCGCCACGAGCCGCCGATGCAGCAATATTCAATAATAGCATTTAGTTAATTTTAAGTAATTTTGTGTCATTCCATATTCTTGTATCGAATAGGTTTCACCAATTTTAATTGTAGTTTTTCTTTAATTAAATTAGTTTATAAAATCAATTGGTTTTTTTTCGATCCACCGTCTGCAGAATACGTAATTCGCACCACAACTAAATTCCTTTTGTCATTACATCAAATTACATTAAAAAAAAGTTAGTATCACAAATCCGCAGGTCATGTGTTGGCGCAGACTCTAAGGAGCTATCTGTCAAATGGTAATATCATTCATTATTAGTTCAGGCTCGTTGTCAAAACGCCCGTAACTAAGGCCGAAACCCCGGGTTTCACGCTTAGAGATTCGAACTCCCGATGCGAGCCACCTTTTCCGTGGTATACCATTTTCGTGGCATTTGCTCCCAACGTTCAAGTCCTTTGAGGTGAAACATTTTTCAGTATTTGACGGCGACTCAAGGGGTATGCATCGGAATGATATTTGAAACGTAATGTTGTGTGGAAACTTGTTTAACGGGTTATATAAACTAAACTGGTGTGTGCTAGATCTAGAAAATGGAAAATTCGCTTTTAATATTGTTTCAATCTTATTTTGTCCACCATTCTTTTCCACTAAAGGTTTCAAGTGATAATTTATGTCATTTAGAAATTATCAAATTAATTAATCATCATTATTATCTCTGTCTTTACCCACAACTCATTAGGGATCTACATCTGTGCTACTCATCATCTGAGCGGGTATAATTAATTATTATCAAGGTTTATTTATCAAATTAATAATACCTTGATAATTATCTTCATAATAACTCGATTTGTCGTTTTCGCTTTTATCCAAACGCATTGAATTTTAAACCGGATATTCCTGCCATGGCATCTCCATTATAAGCCCGGCCAGGAGACTGTCTTAAAATGGCACCGTAGCCGTGAAACGCAACGACTAACTGAAAGATAAGGGTAGATTTTATGTCAGTAAGAGTCTGACAGTCCTTGAAGGAATCATTTAAGCTATTGTCAAACTGACAGACGAACCGAATCCGTGGCGTAGCGTTTTTGTTTGTAATGTAAGGAATTGTTTGAAGCCTGTCACATAGACTATCGGATCGTTTTTGCTTTTTTATATGACAGGATTCGGTTCGGTTCGCTATCGCCTGTCTGTTTGACAAAGGCCTTAATGATTTTAGTACTTAAAATAAAAATGGCACCCTATTATCTCATCTGCAGGGCTTGCCTCTGTATCGTTTTCTGTTGAAGTTGAGTTTGTCTTAAATCAACAGCGAGTGAGTGTCAAATAAAAGACGTTCTCACTCAAAGTTTGTAAGTTTATTCTAATTAACCATTTCAAAAGTCATTCTCACACTCACCCTCTCCAAAAGTAAAATCATTAGTCTCACTTCACCCATTTGCAAATAAATTATTGTTTACCGATGCGGTTCTTTCACACAATCGAAACGTAGAACTTTTCGAACTTCACTTATCGATTTAATGCGTACCTGTTCAGTATCGAGAGGGAAACTTTTCACCCCACTAATTAAACTTCAAACTTACTCCCGTGAATTTCGCTGTTTCTTCAGAATTATTTACTAAATAAAAGAAAACTGTTTGAGAATAATCCCCCGGTTCTAATTAGTTTTTGAAACCCCATTTGATTGAATTCGAAAACAATTTGTTTTTGTATTAGTTCATTGAAAATGTTCATTTCGTGTTTTGTTTGTCTATGAGGACCAGTTTAAGCTTTTCACAGTTTTCTTATTATTTTTGGAATTCTAAACAAAAGATATTTATAAAAGCTAGATCGTCGGTGGTTTCTAACGAACGATTGATGAATGGGTCCAAGATGAATGAAGGCTAACCTCGTAAGGTTACAAGTAATTTCAGCTGGAGACAGTATCACTACGGTCCTTCTCAGTCCCTTGTCTACTTGATAAATTGATGTCCGACCGCCGTGATGTATTAATATCAACCTAAACATGCTGTTAACTTTCCTTGTTTCATCTCATCGAGATAGGTGACAATTTTTCCTTATGGCTTGTGGAACCGTTGCTTGTACGATACGGTTTGGTTTCATGATGGGTAAATAGGGATCTCAGTCGATTACAAATGTGTTTGCGGAGTATAGATGTCTGGGGGATTGGGTAAGATTGCTGTGATATCTCTATTGTTTTGTTTTTGTTTTTTACGTCAAAAATTTAAAAGAAATACGTATTAGACGCTGACATTTTTGCATGTTTTTGTTTTAAACATAAAAAAATTTCGTTTCTCAAAATATCTTTCCTTTAAAAAAACAAGTTTTTCAAGAAATAAATCGTAGAGAAAAAAAAACATTGCCTTAGGAATTCGATTAGTTCTAAAAGTTAAATAATTTTCTTTGATGCGACATTTTATGAATGTTTCTAAGAATTCCTTATAGGCGTAGAACACTATATAGTTCAGACACCAGTCTATTTATTTTCTCGGGTGTGAAATCATTTTGAGTCAGCTTTAAAGAGAGTGGTTTAAGTTCCCAGAATTCACACTTCGTTTCAATGCTCTTGTAACAAGAAATATTCTGATTTGTTAGCTTGATACTCTCACAGTCTGTTGAATTACTGGCACTTCTGTTCAAACTTAAAATGAGTTAATTTCACAGAAAACAATTACAAAACGACATGGCAACCAACGAATTTAGGTGAAGAGTCCTACGGAAACTTTTGTAACATAGTAGAAATAGGGTTATTGATTGTAGTAGCTATGGCATTATCTTGCGTCCACACATAGAATGTCATCCTAATTTATTTTTTTTATATTATGCCTTCAGTTTTTTCGTCAGCTTGTTCTTGTGGCATATAGTCAAACAAATTATGTATATTGTGTACAATATTATCATCATGATCAGCCGGAAGACGTCCACTGCTGAACATAGGCCTCCCCCTTAGACCGCCACGCCGAACGAAAATTCGCCACTTGTATCCATCGGTTGCCCGTAACTCGCACGATGATACATATTGTACAATATAGTGTGTGCAATAAACGACTAAACAGTTTTAGAGATTTCTTTAAAAAGCTCTTGATTCGTCAACGACATCTACGATCTAACACTTCTTCTCAAGAAGTACAACATGGCGAACATGATACCTAATAACGTAATTATATTTATATTTCAATTTTAACTTGGTCACTCACTCACGCTCCGACCTAAACATCAATTTTACGTGAATAAAATGTTTTAGCTGTATCAGTCGTTCTATGTCCTAAATACGCCCGGCCCTTGTTCACAGGGCTAAAGAGCTTAACCGTGCTCCTACAACACCCACATATTAGACAATGGGCCACGTTGGGGCCTGGCCATTGATTTGGCCTGAAAGGGATGTAGTGTTGCGTCACGTTTTAAGAATGACTTGCGGTTAATAGACAGGAAAAAATAGAGGCAACCCTTTTTAGGGACCAGTTTTATTTTTAGGATTGAGCATTGAGATTGACAACAGTAGAGAGAGAAGGAGAGCCATGAATTGTAAAAGATGAGACGGAAAGAGTCGAGAAATTATATTATTCATCACAAAAAATCTGTGCAGTTCTCGTAATCGGTGTCACGAAAAAAGTATTTCTGTGTCCCAGAAAATGGTGAGTTTGTGAATCTCAAATTAAAAAAATAATAATTTATTAGTGCTAACATAATGTTTTCAACAGTCTACAACAAATTATCTCTTTTACATCTCTTCTAGCATTCTTACAAACATTGCCAAGAATTCATAATTACAATGAAATAACCTGTTTTTGAACCGATTTGTTTTCGGTCTCTTTGTGCCAAGTTGTAATGAAATTTTCACAGACAGGTAACTGAAACAAATGACGTCGAAATCTAGATTCAGTGTAATTTCGCCTAAATGCCTACAAGCTTTAATACTGTTAACCCTTGTTAGACAGTAGACAAATAAGCACCAATGAGTTATTAGTCTGGATTTTTATTAAAAGATTTCATAGTTAAGCGCCAATAATATCCCATTTTCAGCAAATAATAGAGCTTCGATTAAAGACAATGCTTAAATGTATAGGGTGGTGTAAATAATGATTGTGTTTTTCCAAATTAATTGTATTATTCATTCTCTTCGTTTAAAACTCCTGCTCTCCAAACAAAAATTCACTACATCATGCAAGCTGATGTCATTTTTAGGGTTCCGTAGCCAAATGGCAAAAACAGAACCCTTATAGATTCGTCATGTCTGTCTGTCTGTCTGTCCGTCCGTATGTCACAGCCACTTTTTGTCGAAAGTATAAGAGCTATCCTGTTGAAACTTGTTAGGTAGATGTATTATGTGAACCGCATTAGGATTTTCACACAAAAATAAAAACAAAACAAATTTTGGGGGTGCCCCCCATACTTAGAAATGAAACGTAAATTTTTTTTTCACCAAACCCATACGTGTGGGGTATCTATGGATAGGTCTTTAAAAATGATATTGAGGTTACTAATATCATTTTTTTTTAAACTGAACAGTTTGCACGAGAGACACTTCCAAAGTGGTAAAATGTGTGTCCCCCCCTCTAACTTCTAAAATAAGAGAATGATAAAAATAAAAAAAAATATATAATGTAGACCTCAACAAAAACCTCCAACGAAAATTGGTTTGGATGAGATACAGTTAGTAGTTTTTGAGATATAGTACATTTTCAAAAACCGCAAACATAACTTTGCCATTCATACAAACACTATGAAAAACAAAGTTATTTTTATTGTTTGTGTATATTACTTACTAATCTCAATATAATTACATCCCTAATCTATGCTTGCTACTACGGAACCCTTCATGGGCGAGTCCAACTCGCACTTGGCCGGTTTTTCCTAATAACCATCATTAGAAGTCATTACATGTTCGTCTCAGCATGTTGATGGTATGTTTTATTTGTTACGTAGGTATATAGTCCAAAATTCTGAAGGTAAAATATAAGCTAGGCAGACGGCCAGTCCTACCACATCTAACAAACTGATCCTATAAACACCCCTAAGGGAATAACGCTCTAATCACTAGGCAAGCCGCAACAGGATGTAACCGCGTCGTAGGGCCCTGCCTTATTTCCCTACTTCCGAGAACATGCCACACTATTAAGAGATTGGTCAAACTTATCTGAACGGCCCATACACACAGCCCATAACAGTTGCGCTGTAACAAGTGTAGTCATGAAAGAAATAAGGAAACTAAAAGGATAAACTTATTTGTGCCAAATAAAGATAAAATGAAGACGCGTAAAACAAATTGAAAATAAAAAACAGATGGAAAAAAAATAATGAGTCCACCCACAGACGCATTTTTTTTTTTTTTTTCGTGGTAAAATCATCAAATGAGTCCTCCCACCCCGGGCAGGGCGGGAGGGACTGTCAGACTTGTACTGACTAAAATCCACGGTGTCCTTCAATAGCCCTTTGTGTTCCGGGGTCACGGTAATGAGATAAGTCCCGCGACCCCGGCAGGCTTTGGCCCTCTTGGGCGGGGCCCCGTCATCGTGCTGACGCTCTTTGAGGCGCGCGTGGAACACAACGCGCCGTCGACCCGGGCATGGTCCATGGTCGGGCGGCGAGTTGCCCTTTACTCGCCGCCCGCATGCCCGCGCCTACGGTGGCCGGAGATCGTCTTGCGACGTCCGACGCCGTGGGCGCCAACCACCGCGGGTGGGGCGGAGGGAGGACTCTGTCCTCTCTCTCTCGCGGCGCGCCTCCTCCTTCGCGAGCATTACTGCTTCGCAGAAGGAGGCGACCGCTTCCCACTCCGTCTCGCCCCGCAGCATGGCCGCAACCAATGCTGGGCGCGAGAGGTCTCCGCCTATCGCCGCCGTGAGGACACGTCGGTGCTCTGCCCAAGCGGGGCAGTCTTGCACCGTATGCTCTACTGTGTCCTCCGGGCGATCTTCGCAGTGGTGACACCCAGGCGTTTCCTCCTTTTTCCTTAGACACAGGTACCTCCCGAAACATCCGTGTCTGGTGAGGACCTGCGTCATGCGGAAGGTCAGGACGCCGTGACTCCTATCCAGCCACTCCTCAAAGAGGGGTCTTACCGCCGCGATTGCGGCGTGCCCGACCCAGAGACGCATGGATGAAGTTTTAACTATGTCTATCTATTTTCTCTTTCGGTCTGTTCAGATTGCTGTTGATACGGAAAACATGAGCTTTTAGCTCGAACTCTATATCGTAGTTACGTGTTCCATAAAATGAAAAGAGGAGTTAATTTCCAAAATTACAAAAGAAAATATCGACCTCGGGTTAAATTACTATATACATTTGTCTCACTCACTGAAGCACGTATTGAGAAAAACAAGCAGATATCAAACTATTTTATTAAAATTTTCTTTTCAAAGTTTAAGAGACGTAGGTACGTCCCAACATTACTTACCCTGTATTCTATTCACTCAAGTAGGTATAGAAATAGTTTATTACATCCTACATAAGTAGCGATAGATAAAGGTCCAAGTAGGGTATTATTGCCTCTACATATATTTTACTTTCGTTTTACTGCAGTATGATGGGTTCGCTATATAACAAGAAATATCGGCTGGTGAAAGCTTACAAAATATGAGCCTGTTATATCAATAAAATACAGGCTTACTACGTTTAACCTATTGAGAGAAAAAAAACTTCATAATAAAAGTAGCAAATCGTACAACCTTCCGCTTACATAGCTTTTTTTTGTAGCGTGGTAAAATCATCAAATGAGTCCTCCCATCCCGGGCAGGGCGGGAGGGACTGTCAGACTTGTACTGACTAAAATCCACGGTGTACTTCAATAGCCCTTTATGTTCCGGGGTCACGGTAATGAGATAAGTCCCGCGACCCCGGCAGGCTTTGGCCCTCTAGAGGGGGCCCCGTCCTTATGCTGACGCTCTTTGAGGCGCGCGTGGAACACAACGCGCCGTCGCCGCGTCGACCCGGGCATGGTCCATGGTCGGGCAGCGAGTTGCCCTTTACTCGCCGCCCGCATGCCCTACTCGCCGCCCGCATGCCCTACTCGCCGCCCGCATGCCCCTCGCCGCCCGCATTACTTAAAATTGACTAGCGTAATATCAGTCCATTATGTAACATAAACTTTATTTATTTATCTTTTTATTGAGTTTTATAAAAAACTGTAATTAGTGTTAGAATTGTTTGGAAAACACAATTGCTTAAAACAAAAAAAAACTTTTTTCAGTTGTATTCTTCTTTCCATTCTGTATAATTAACTTTCTATTCAAATCTTCAAGTAAAAGGTTAGAAATGTAAATCTTGTTAGCTTTTTGGCTTTAAAAAAATAAAGTGGACTCCAAAATAACTCATTACAAGAGTGGATATCATCTAAATGAAAAGTTTTCGGCCCCTAAAAACCTTAATTTCTTTGTAAGTGGCAATGGAAGGGCTCTTCAAACTTTTTAGATGAAAAAATGTTTAGAAAAAAAGTTACATAAAAGTGGCGTTATGCTGAAAGTGGATAGTTCATTTCGTTGATATATACGTATTGTGTTTTGGGTTTATAACAATTTTTAAGGCACTTTTATCATGCTTTTGTCTTCGGGTTCGCTTTCCTATCTATTTATCTTCTAATCTATGGGATCTATGGACTATCAGACTTCATTGATTGCCAATGCATTCCTCTAGCTTCTACGACAAACCATTTACAGTCGAAGCAGTACGGCTATGGAATGCCTTGCCACTGTCAATAAGGCGCGCTCAAACCTTGTCCACGTTTAAAAATCTGCTAAAAAAGCACTACTTGTCTCCATAAACATGTGGCCAAAATGCTTCTTTGTTTTGTGTTTATTGTTTTTATATGTACATACAAGACGTAATTCTTGTATGTATATAAAGGTATTTATTTATTTATAATGTTTTATTTATTACACCAAAGACTACCTACAGCATTGTTTCTCCCTTCTCTTCAAATCCATCCAAAGGTTGTCTTGAAAAGATCGCTTTTAGCGATAAGACCGCCCATTGTGTCACCCTATGTGTAAGATATTCTTTGTGTAGTTGTAATTTATATGGTGTGCATAATAAAGTGTACATATCTTCTATCTATCTATCTATTGAATCAAAACCATCCTGTTCCTTCAATCCTCTTAATTCAATTTTCAAAAGCTCAATCTTAAGACACAAATCCAAATAAAAAAACAGAAATAAGATACTATTTCAAAATAGATACAATATTCTGGAATAGAAATTCCTGCCTTATATTTTCCTGAGTAGTTTCGTGTCCATTCTCCTCCCTGATTGCATCACGTCCAATGCTACCCCGGTCATATCCAGCTTCCCTTCGAAGTAATAGCGAATGGAAAGGTCTTCCGGTAAGAAAGGTCGCGTGCAGCCAACGAAATGTGTTTATGAATTGCTTTATGCTGATTTGAAGGAGAGGTGAGAGCCTACAATCACACGGATTTGAGTTGCATATTTTTTTTGCAGTATAATGTTAGTATCACACAACATTTTCCTACAGTGTGGCAGCGTTTGATTTAACTGTTTGTACCTATGACATTTGTGACTTAAAGTAAACGGGAACTTTAACATTAATTTGATGGAAAAAAAATATTTCCTCGTTTGTACCACTAGAGGCTCGTTTTCATTTTCAATATACTTATTAAACGCCGTAAATACTTCAAGTAAGCTGTAAGTTATATACCGAAATCTTGTGTATTGCCTCTGTGTATACACCGTGTTCTTCACGTTATCCATAAACTTTAGCAAATACTTCTATGGCTTTTACAAATCAAATCCAACAAAGGAAGTAGTACTTAAAAAGGCTTCGTTACAAAGATATTTGTAATTTCATTTAATGAAATTTAATTGAGCTATGCAGTGAGAAAGTATCTTAATTTGAAATCTATCAAATACTATTTGCATTTCATTTGTTTCAGCCCGCCAAATGTTATGAATGACGTTGCCAATTCGGATAAAGAGGCATGCATATCGGGTTATTTACGTCTAGGTATTTAGTTTGTATGAAAATTAACAAAAAATAAAAAATAAGAATTTATTAATGTGTCCATAATGAAAAATGCTTACTTCCGTGGTTTGAACATCTGGTCGAAGTTTATGTATATCGTCCGGAACACGGTGTATAATTAGAGTGGAATTTTGACATGTAATTTTTTACCGCAAAATACCGTTCAAAAAGGCTGTATTGGATTACAGGACACAAAAATGTCTCTTTAGATGAAAAACACCCAATCCAACCGTACGTATTTTTATAAATTCGAAACGAAACCGTTACTTTTAAGATAATACAGAAGCGCTAGGCATAGGTACGTTAGCACGTACAAAAAGTGTGTATTCTAATTAAAATACTAATTAAGATTCTGTTTTGATAAGTCGTTTCACTCTGGTTTCTTCCAAAGAAAATATACCTCTCGTACAATTTGTTTAAAACGAAATTCACAAACACGTTAAACGATTATGAAAGCAAGCGCGCTTTCATTTGTTACCGCGGAATGTCGTGCGAATTGCGCTGTTGAGCGTAAGTATGCGTAACTCAGTCGTCGCAATAAATATTTTTGACGTTTAAAATGTCGCCAACATTACGTTGCGTATACGATCTTTTGTTTTGTGTGAGGACGCTTAATGTGTTTTTATTGGGCTTTTGAAACCAACGGTTCAGGAATTTTATTTTGTGTTTTCCTTTATATAGTTTTGGTTCCAAGTAGGCTAATAATATTGGCATTAAGTTCAAAAATGTGTTTAAAAAACGCATTTAAAGAGCTTCTAAGGAATTGAATGATTAAAGCTAAACAGATTTCAAATTAGAATTTCAATTTCTTAGTACCAGATCAAGAACAGACAACACGACTCAGTCCCGATTTCAAACTTGTGAGTATTTCAAGTGTTTATCAAAGACTATATTGACCCGCCGGGAATTCATCCTTCCCTTCACGGTACAAGTACCTTTGAACACGATTCTATGAAATATTTGCAAGTCAACCCTTATTCATCCGTGCTTATTAATAAACTAAAACTCTCTGTTAATCTTTAAAGCAAATCAATCCAATGTTGCTCGTTATAAGATTTTATTACATAAAAAAATTAAATGGTTTTTCCAACTTTTCAATGAATATAATTTTAGTTGATAAATTAAAAGAGCTATAAGTTTGTGATTTAAATTCGGATTAGAGGACGAACGGGCAAGCAGAAGATAGTTATGAATTTTATTCATAAAAACCTCTTTAACTGAATTGAATGAGTTTCGTCTTTGACTTCACAACTCCGAGTACAAGATAATATAAAATGTAACAGCCATTTCACCCTCTTGTAAGAGTCAGTGAAGAAGAAGGGTTGCCTAAGAGCCTGTGATGGACTGGCAACCTGTTACTACTGCATTTAACTTTGTATAATATTGTATAGGGACAGCACTAGAGTTTGTTAACACGTCGAACTTTCCTTACAAAGGTTATTGGCAAAGTTCATTTTACAAAGGAAGAGTCAAGAAATATGCTGTCGCCACAAATTCGCGTCAAACATTCTACTAAACTAATAGAAACTTATGCGCATAGTAAAATTGGCAAAATTCCTCGGATCGAGGAAATGCGACCGTCCCAAATAATTATGGCAAACAAAGTAACCCTCGAGTTTATCCCTCAAATATTTTGATGAACCACTTCATTTGCTGCGTGTTGTATTTCCCGAAATGGAAACCCTCTGAAATATAACTGAGATGAAATCTACATAATATTTTGTACGCAGTAGTTTTGATGCAAATGAAATTCTATATCGCACTATAATTTACATTAAAAGCTGTGTAATTTTAGCAAAAGTACAGCGGAATTTGTTCATTTATATTTTAAATGGAGGATAATAATTGTTAATTGCCATATTTACTATTTGTATGTTATTTAATATAAACCAGTTTAAAATAACACATAGTTTAATTAGTTTATTCAGCAAATGATAAATACAGTGTAAGAATATTTGAAAGGTCTTCATCCTTAATCAATGGCCTGATTTAATTTGAAATGTATAAATTGTTAGCATATGTAAGCGTTTTGGTTTAAACTGTAAGCTTTTGTGATTTTCGATAAATAAATATGTGGCTACGCGTTACACAAAAAGAAAACAGTAAAACGTTATTTAATTGTACCCAGTAATAATACTTAATAACACCTTTTTAAGCCCAAACATTTTAACAGGAAACAATAATAAAAGACTGAAATATTTTTAATGGAAGCGAAAGCGGATCCTCCAAAAAGACCAAAAAATAAACGTACGTTGAAGTTAGGTATTTCAGGAAAGGTGGCACAAACATTTCTTTTTATGTTGCCTGTCGTAATTAAATATTGTGATGTTGTCGTTCATTTTCTAAATTGGAAAAAGTTAAGACCAAATCTCAGTTGTTTCTATACCTAGTGATAAATTTTGAAATGTTGAACAGACTTTGCTATTTTCATGGAATTGAAAAAGTCTTTTATAATTTTCCGAGGACCATTAAATTCATTAACTCTAATAAACTCAAAATTTGGAGACTTTTTCAATGCAAACCAATAAAGTTGACAGAGCTGGTTGTGAAGAAACAGTTTTTTATTGTTTTTTATTAGAGATAAGTTTACTTTTGACTATAATTTAGGTCAGAGGTGGCAGAGACAATGATTTATTACATTTTAAAAAGGTTATTACATTAAAATGGACATGTCCGAAAAATATTGAAAAAAAAATTGTGTCCAAAGTAATGGCTTATTTTCATAAACCACACGCCATGTTAAAAAAAAGCGAAACAGCTTTCAATATTTGTAAGTTAGTATGAGCATATTGAGCTATCACGTGTCCGACTCTCAAGCGTACAACAATATGTTATTCAGACATATGAACACCATTTATCACTGACTTCAAAAATGAGAGGGGTCGTGAGAACATCGACAGATTCGTCCCTAAGTAAACTAATAGATAAGGTTACCTGTAGGCTTGAATAACAAGGTACCTATTATCGATTCTCATGAAATATAGATGATATGATAAAATTTTGTTAAACTAATGCCCATTTTTGACACTGGGCAACACTTTAAAAATGCTTAATCTGTTATTCAGCATAATAATTTGCATTTACTTGGGTGTCACATATTGTAACTATGGGAAAACGGTCTCATGTCATAGTGAGTGAACAGAAATTAACCTAAATCCTACCTAAATACAGATTTTATTAATTTTGAAGGACTTTTTAAAAAGAAACAACCACAGGAAAATTACTTCGGAAAAGTAGAACAACAAGGAAAATATAAAATGGTGTTAACACAGCTGATACCGGAGGCTATAATCGCGTAAAACACACAGGTAATAAAAGATAATTTTTGAAAAGAATACCAATATAATCTCGGAGCTCTTCACTTACCAAACTTCAAAGTATTTCGGTTCATCATTAAAAAAGTTTTCACTACCTATAATCAAGTTACGTAAGCAGTTTATAGAATCCATTAAATACTCAAGATCGGACAAAATTCCTGATTCTAAGTACCGAAGCAATTTTTTATAACATCTTATCTTATTAAAAAGTTTCTGTGGTTTGCCAAAATTTTTCACCGGCCAGCAACAAAGTTTTATCTTAATTTTTGAGATGCCTTCTTTTTGCTTTTTTTGGCGGCGCCTTTGGTTAATGAAATGTTTAGCTAAAATATGAGGTATTACTGGCCACTTACAAGATGCCTAAGTGATTATTCTTGGATTTATTTTTTGTAAAGTTAAAGAAGGAAATAGGCAGTCACAGTTTACTTAAGACTAGTAGTACTTCGAATATTTAATATTGATTTATACCGCATCTTCATAAATCATTTCATTAAGACCTTTCCTATTTCACACGCAGATTTATAGCCAAGACTTTTCCAATCGTTGTCTGACGAATTTTCGTACAAAATTTTGATCATTTCCTGCTCACAAAGTACGGTAATGAAATTCGGGTAGTAATAGAAATCTTATTGATGTGATTGAAACGTCAGGAAACAAACTGAACCGGACGGAGAAGATAAATATTTATTGATTATTTCTATTACAACGGAGGCAAAGACAAAAGAAAGGTATTTCTATGCAAAGGACTGTCTGTTCCGAATTAATAGCACGTTTTATAGTGTCGCAGAGCATTTCCATGGAGATCTTTGTTGTTAGATAGTTAAAATATTCGATTTGCATAGTAATGCTCCATTCTGCGACCTCTATTTGTACTTGCTCTAAGTTATCACAGTGTTAACTGATCCCATTTACTTCGCGTTAATGGTAGCTATTTGTTTGTGTAATGGGTAGCTTGCCTACGAATAAGATTAGGTGAAAAAACGATTTGTGTAATAATTATTTAGTTAAATAGTTAAGCAGTTTATTACGTTCTAACAAAGGGTATTGTATTACCCAGTTGTACCATGCAAAATACTGTGGATATTCAGCAGAATCTAGTTCGCCTGGGAGCCTATTCCAACATAGTTGGGAAAAAGCTAAGCAGATAATTTCCTTAGATATTTCGTAAGTTCTGAATAAATTCACAAGTTTACATAATAATTTATATTCGCAGTAATGATGAGTGCCATCAAAGTTTCGAGTAGCATTGAAATAATTCTCCCATTCAGTCACTGACTTCTAAGAGGGTTTACTTAATTACTTAACCCCTTCTCTTCATTGATAGCTGTACCACTGAAATACTCAGAACTTAGTTCAATGCCTTTCAAAGTATATTATGCTATTATCCTAATATCCTGGAGACACGGATGGCGCAATGGCTGAGCGATCGACTGCTGCGCAGCATGCTCAATTCCCACACGAAACAAATATTTGTATGACGGAACCAATATATACAAGTAGTTGTTCCGGTCTGAGTGTTTGAATTTGACAATTTCTATGTTTGTAAACGCACCATATAGCACGCAGAACTGATGGCTGATGGCGCCATAAAGTTCTCGAATGGAGAACACGCACCGACAAGCGCAGCGTAGGACGTCCACCCACTAGGTGGGCAGACGATCTTATGAAGGCCACAGGATCACGCTGGATGCAGACCGCTCACAACCGATCCTATTGGAAGTCTAAAGGGGAGGCCCATGTTCAGCAGTGGACGTCTTACGGCTGATATGATGATGATGATGATGAAACGCACCCACGATACAGGAGAAAACCAGGTGTTTAAAAAAAACAAAGTATGTTAATCTGTAACAGTAATATACTCAATATAAAGCCTTTGACGTTTAATAAGTATGGACAAAGATTAATGCAAGTCTAAACAGAAGGCTAACAATAAGTTGCAGTTGTCAGAGTTCTAGAAATAATTCCATTTTATACAAATTCTGCACGCTGATGTATCTAACATAAATCAATCTTGTTGGATCCCTTCTACGTTCTGCGTTTAAACTTTTGAGCTCGAACATCAAAACAAACTTCATAAAATGCAAGAAAATATCCAACGCCATTAACACCTTTGTAACACCTTGTCTGGAAAATATTTTAGGAAAAATAAAACGTAAATCATATAAAACTAAAAATTTAATTATCGAAATTGTATTAGTCGTAATAATGACAATTTCCGCGTTTATCGCATCAAATCTAATTCAAACACATTAAGATGAGGGCCCAATTTACTCAATATTTGCCTGGTATATCTCGAGTGTTCCTTACAATTTGACTTCCTCGAGACGGCGGCATTGTACGCATACTCTTTAGAGCCGAGTGGATGATTCTTTTATTATCAAAATACCCTTGATTCAAATGGCCTCTTCCAGGGCTCTCGTCACAAAAAGCGAGGGCATTCGAAAAGCAAATAAAACGTGCTCCCTCTTCACGAATTGTGATTTACATAATGTTTTTGCTTAGAATCGCGACTTCGATAAAAAGGTATGTTTGATATGATGTGTAGCGTCGATGTTTACCACCGTTTTGTGGGTGGATTTTTGAAAAGATATGCTTGAATTTTATTCAACCCAGAAGCTAGTATAATATAAGCAAGTACGCCGAGTCCCCAGCAAACGAAATATTACGGAACATTTGATTTGGACTTCTGTTTGAGTTAATCTCACGAGTTGATTGTAATGAAATTTCCTTCAGAGCAAACGTGTATGTAACTACGTTATGAAGCAAACGTGGCCTAGTTAGACACCCGTTTGTTCTTTGTTCTTCAGCTTTATATTTTGAATCAGAGATTCAATGTGCAGATTTGTATGCAGCATGTTTGCACAAAACATTATTAAGTTTCGCAAACAGTGCCTGTTGCTTCGTTCGCGTGTGTTTCAAGTCTTTCGATTTCATAGGCTTCTAGAAAGCTTTGGTCTACATAGAAAATGAATATTCAAATCCACTTAAGCAGGATCAACCTACCAAACCAACACCTAAGGCTTTTATATTACAGTATGAGTAAGTAGAACAATTTATAAAAGAAAACATTGCTTAAAATATAAGACAAAAATCCCTCAAGGTAAATACGTCATTAATCTCTCACGTTGCGAGATATTGTTCGCTCATTGTTTCCGTACAAGCGAGGCTCCCGGCGCCTCCGGGCTCCCGTATTAGTGCAAACGACGGAACCCTAAGCCAGGACACCGCGAGCACAGCGGAACCCCGCTTGTTCACTTGAACATTCATCACTGTCAACCGGCTAAACAGATAACTAACAAAGTGATGTATGGAGTGAATTCACTGTGAAACAAGGCCGGACGGAATTGACGTGTGCACTGAAAAATAACATTTACATTTTTCAAATTTTCCAACTATTTGGACGCACGTGTGTCGGAAACAGGCCGGCGATATTCCGATGAAACTGTTGGGGGAAAGTGGATTACGATACGTGAGAGTGAGGGTAATCGTTTTTGGCTTTGACGTTGTAACTCGATTACTGCATCTGTTTCACGTGATGCAAACTAACGAATAATGTAACTTGGGTTAGTGTTTATTAGCCTATTATTTCGATTTGAGATACGTTGAACGTTAAGAAACTTAGTCTTGTCAGTGCAAATAATATTGTTTATAGGGTGGCTCCACACTTTTTCTTTTTTTTTTTTATCGTGGTATAACCATCAAATGCGTCCTCCCACCCAGGGCAGGGCGGGAGGTTCTGTCAGACTTGTGTGACTGACTGACTGACTAAAATCCACGGTGTCCTTCAATATCCCTTTACGTTCCGGGATCACAGTAATTCGTTAGTACCGCGATCTCGGCAGGCTTTGGCCTTCTAAAGGGGCTCCCCGTCATTGTGCTGACACTCTTTGAGGCGTGCGTTGAACACAAGGCGCCGTCGACCCGGGTCCATGATCCACACTGGGAATAACTCCTGCATCGTGGGTGCGTCAACAAAACTCGCCTATACAAACAGCCAAATATGTAACATTTACCTTCCCTCAGCTCTTACATCAACCGCACTTATATTTCGGAATCCTATATTTAGGCAATGTAAACAAAAAGATTTTTCTAAAGATGCAAGGAATTTCTCCTACATAAACAGAAAATACTACACATATTCGATCATCCCCTAACTTTACTAGCTATCCATAAAAATCTAATAACATGAACATATTAATAACATACTCTTTGCCGTGTAATTACTTGAAGTTTGAGTTCAGACAGGTCACTGAACTCGTCTAAACTTTATACGGTGAGCTCGTTTTTCAGAAACTTTGAGGTTGTCTGTTAATGACTGGAAAATAAGCTTTATTAATTAGCCAGACTAATATGGCTCATAGTGGCAATACATCAACAAATCCGACATAATTACCCATCCATTTAGTCAGAATCATATAAAGTTTTGGTCTATGATAGATGGATTATATCCAAAGCGGCTATCATTTTTATAAGTATTCTATAGCCTAATGTTCGACAATAGTATAGGTTCAACAATCTCATCTTTCTACGCTATGTAGGCGGAAATATTAAGGCATACTTAGATCCATTACCTGCAGGTTAACGGATGAAAGGTTTATGCTTTTATTTTTTGAGAATAATGGATATATTTTTGTGTTCGGACGTCTTATATCTTGTTGAAATCTTATATCTTTGATAGTTTATATTTTGACCAATCTTCTTCAATATTATCTTCTTATAACAATGGCAACAGAAATATTGATTACAAAAGACAGAATGAGTGCTCTTAGTTCTGCTAGAAAATGAAACAAAGATCTACAGAATGTTTCTGATTGATATCATCAAAAAATATTAAAATTTGAACCACACACCAAGAACAACTCAATAAGAAAAAATGTAAGTTATATCCTATTACCTATTGACTTTCCCTATTATAACAGAACCTTATTAATTAATCGGAACAAATCTACGGAAATAATAAAGGCTCGGTTGTTCACATTTCCTATAATAATTTCCGAATGTTGGACTAATAATAGCACGTGTTTATTAGCTTCGTCTAGTACCTTCGACCCCTGTCACGGAGCATTTGCCATGGTCGTAACAAGGGTGCACCCCAAGGTAGAATATACTTAGGTACCTACGTATCTATGGACAGGTTATAATAACATTTTGTATTTAGCTCACGATTATGCAGCATCATCCCTTTATGTGAAAGTGATTCAGCGGTAGCCATGTTAAATTTAAGGGTGTTTAGAGCGGAATTATGTTAAGTAGTTACGAGCTGAACTGCAGAATCTTAGTCTGTTTTGCTACCTAATTATTTATGACCTACCCAATTATGTATGACTTCAATTAATCTGTTTTTGGAGTTCAATACATTAAAGCTTTATAAGAGTGCTTATACAACAATAAAAGAAACAAAAAAATCTATATCATTATAGACACTCATTACCATTAAGTAGCAACCACTTGCTGAGTCAAAAATCAAATATCTTTTGTTCACAGACGGCATTAATATTTCTTGTCAGGCGTTTTACCTAAGCACGTCTTCTTATTATAATTTATTCGATATTTTTCAATCTTGGCCAAACGATAAAGTGAGAATGAAAAGCCGACATAAATATTCGTCAGTTTGAGAACTTCTATTAACGTTAAAATATCATTTGTACATCCGAAAACTGGGACAGTTCTAATGTTTTCTTTGAAATAATAAAGTGTATTTGCGTGTTCAAACATTTAAATCGTGTAGCTGAATAGAGAGTCCCTTGTCGACTTTTCAATTTATTTGTGACAGCACTCTTGTGGAACATAAAGAATGGAATTATTTGGGGGGTAAGAGAGACAGGAGGGGGGTAATGTTGTGACGGAAATTATTCACGCTCGAGGCGTCGGCGATCGTGTTCGCCATCTGTTGCCGTTAGAAATTTGAATCGGGGGCATTTATTAAATAGCTTACCCATTGTTCCTTTGATTCGCGTCAAATTGAAAGACTTGCTTGCGTCAATTTAGATGTACGCTCCTTCAATTGGCAGCCACTTACCGAGTTATTTGTGAACTGGATCGACAGAACGTAAAGTGTTCCGCTCGGTAAATTTTATGAGGTGATATTATCTATCAAAGTGTCTTATAAGATCAAGGAAAAGGTTTTCGTTGGTCTTCGATTTCAGAAATTGATTGATATTTTTCTAACAATTTTTTTTTTATTAAAACGTTACATTACAATAACGGACAAGGAAAAGTTAATATCGGCGTTGAACTTTAAAAAATTAATGTTCAATTGGTTTTTTTAATTAATACGCCCACATCGCACCACCTGGCCAAACTAACGTCGAAACTTTCACCTAGAAACAAAAAGAAAAAGAGAACTATGTTAACCTTTATAAAAACGAAATTAGAACAAGATTAATACTGTAGTGCTATTAATCTGTCCAAAATACTATAATATCCGCCTCACACCACTTAAATTGAATAATTTCAGCATCCATCAAAAAAGTGACGCATATTACGTTGTTCCAGCTGTTCCTTAGTTCCACTAAAGTATTCTCGAGTTGCGTTATTGTAACGGTTTTTCCTGGACCGTAATAAAACGTTTCACATGTCGGCCGCAGTCGCGGTGACCGCGTGCGGTCGGCGTGAAGCTAAATTGATGGGTCTCTCCATCGCCAATGTAATGGTGCTTCAAAACGAACGACCTCTGGCCAGTAAGTGAAATTCACGTTTGATTAACTTTTACTCAAGGGCAGTGTTTTAGAGAAAGTGCTGGTGCTCGACTGTTACACTGGAGGACGTTAAAGTGGTCCAATCTCCTTTTTGCTGCTTGAACATTTTAAAACCGCTTTAAGTTTCACCGTAACTTTATCTTCTATTTATTGAGCTTAGGATGGAACTTGTAGTGGGTACAAAAATAAATAAAGCAATATTAAAGTGTCGTTTAGTCCGGACTTATTACCCCATCTCTTCCTGTGTATGTCGTTAGGGGCGATTAAGAGGTTATATCTTAACGATGAGTTGTAATATTCGACTAAATATCCCGCATAGGTATTAAGAAGTGTTAATAGCTGCGATTACGGAAACACTTCACCTTCTACTAGATCATTAATTTGGTTAAGTATCACCCTTATAAATTAAGCCGAAGATAGTCAGTGAAATCTCCTTCAAATTCTAATTTAGACAGTTAATTGAATCCATCGATCTAGTCAGATTAATGAAGATAGATATTCCACTTTCTTCAGACATTCTTACTAGTTTTATAAATGAAGAAGAGGGTTAGTTTGTTTATCATGGCTTAGTAACTGAACGAAGTTGTGGTCTTTAAGTAAAGAGTTAATAGGTTAAGCTCATGCATCTTAAATAAAACAGATCCTGTGTAGCTCAGGAGTTGGATCATACTTTCTGTCCCGAAAGAATGGTTTACGCGGAATAATTCTATGCAAACCTACAGGCAAAAGCAAGTTACAACTAAAACTTCTGCAGCTATTTTTCGTCATAAAACTGTCAGGATGAAACGCTTTAACTGAATGCTCTATGACGAATTAAATATACAAGTTTAAAGCAGAGGGTACACGTGGGATGGCTCGTAAACAGGAAAGCGAGCCTCGATGAGCTTTTGAAATTTATGCACAAACATTTATCGTACGCTTTTCAGCAAAGGAAAACATCACGTTATATTCCTAGGGAGTAATTTTAAGGTGCGGATAAAATATTGCTGTAAAGCGATAAGAAAATGATGGCCTTTTATATTGGTTCAGCGGAGATTAAGGAGTGCAGAAGCTTGTTAATCTTGATTTATTTTTTTCGTACTTGGGCCTATAAAAATGTTTGAAGATAAACTTTTAAAACTTTGTTCATGAGACCATAATTAAACATTGGCAAAGACTCCAACCTCTCGAGAAAATATACATTTAATCTTGAAAATCTCTACAGATAATTCTCATGAGAACTATTTTCCTCGTTTAGACAATGACTCGCACACGTTTTCTGTATTTACTTTTGGCAAGGTTTCAAGTAACCAAAGCTATTAATACGCATTTTTTTAATTTCCTATAAATGTCTACTGGTATGGTTTATGATCCGTGTACAGTCACGGTCGTTCATGTCAGATAGTATGTGACACAAGTCCGCAAGTGTCCGCCGGATTCTGCCTAGCTGTCAACACGTGCACGTAATATCCGAAATACGATAGAGGTCGTAGCCAATGTTGTGACGTAACCTTTGTGACGTCAAACTGATATGGGGCCGGTATTTGCTAATCGTGCGGTACGATGTAAAACTGGATTCGATATTAGCTTGCAAGGAAAGCGAACTCTGACAAAGTCAAAGATATGATTTAAACTTAAAACGCGAATATTTTGCACACTGTTAAGACATTTATCCGCATTTTGATAGGTTATGATTAGTATACTTTTAGCATGCTTAAAAATAGGCTAGTATGATCACGATAAATTAATTCCAAGTTTCATGCAGGTAAAGACGCGGGCAAGACCTAGACTTAAACAAATCTAATTTTGATGATACATCGGAAAACCAATATAAATTCCGTAAAACGATTCAGCGAATCGTATTCATGGGATATTAAGACTCGGTTGCAGTGAAATTCGTCCAATAAAAACAATTATTGCTTGTATAAACGCGAACGACACGGGCATAAACAAGGATTATTAGTACTTCTTGGAGACAAAGGAGGTTGTATAATAAGTACATTTACATCGGTTGGGTGACCGCATCCATACTTTATTACCAATAACAATGGAAAAGAGAATTTATCCAAGTTATTTTCAAGAAAGCCTGAAGTTTATGAACTGTGAATTTCTTTCAGTATTTTTTCGTACTTCTCTTACGATTTTTGTTAGTTTTCTTAATAGTCCTTAGAGATAGCTTTGTTGGTTCAAGAAATATTAATAATTACGACATTACTAGTCAAGCGGCCTAAAAGTTACGTAACTTGCCCTTGCGTATTCTTAAAGTAGATTGGGTCACGGATATTGGTACATTATTTTGGCGAAATGATACTGAGACGGATATCTATTTGATACATATTGTATCTATTGGAATATCGGGCTGTGTAAAATTGGTTTGATGCTACTCCAACGGGAACAACGTTCACACTTGATTTCTTAGTCTAGTAATAGATTATGAAAGTGGATAGAATGGAAGGGTGAAGAAAAGATGGATGGGTAGTGTAAGGAATGAGATGAAAGCAAAAGAAGTAAAATATACCGTTTCGTCTTAAGGGGGAGATGGTAGAAGACAAAAAGAAAACGCTGACCAGAAATAGAAGAGCAAGAAGATGATGGTGATGATGACTTCCAAGCGTTAAATGTCGTACCACAAAAATTTTTAAACGTCAGTTGAACACTTGTCTAAAAAAATGTCAGATTATGACGTTGAAATAAGGTCCGTTTTGCAGTCACACTTTTTTTAGACAAGTGTTCAACAGATGTTTAAGTTTTTGTAGTTAGTATTTATTACAAAAGCAGCTTGCATTTTTACCGTCCCGCCTGAAGGGATCTGATGGGGCCGATTCACTCGAGACCTTAAAAAACAAAATGAAACATTTCTAGGTCCATAACTTTAGCAAAAAATAATCTAAGCTAATCTCACACCACATAATTGAGATGTCCGTTCTGCTCGCTTGAGCACGGAAAGTAAATAGATACCTTACCTTAATAAATTGTTCGGAAGACGGAACTATAAGTAACTCAGGCCAATAGAGGGTATTATATTGCCTGTTGTAAATATGAAGGACTTACCAACTAATTCTAAGTTAAAGGTACCTATCTTGGAAGTCGGTTAACTATGCTGAGAATTGGAAGATTAATAATTTATTTTAAGGGATTTTATATAATAATTATGTCACAGCTAAATTTAATAAAATGATTAAAATGACTGCTATCTATTAGTGCGGTTAAAGGTCAAGAAGTGCTTTACCCTTACATACGTTACGCTTTCCCGCATTTTGTAATCAAATTTGCTTTACAGATTGGATGGGATCTCCGAAGGCTAAGCTATTTATTTTTACGTATAACTTGAATCAAGAGAGACAGAGGGGAAACGCGAGCAAGTGCTAGTGTTAGTAGTATGTCATTATTATAATTTTACCATATTTTGATAATGAGAGGTAATTTGGATACAGTTGTACACTTGATGATATTATTGACTGCATCAATAGCTATAAAATAATAATAATTTAGAAATGTTGTGAGGTTCTAACATACATAAATTATTATAACTTTGGTACCTTTAACTTCAAAGATTTTCTTTGGAAAGAAAAATTCGAACCGCGTGCTGGATTCGAACCTGCGACCTTCGGATTCAGTACATCCGACGCTCATTTCCAACCGAGCTACCGTGGTTCTTACCTGCAGTGGCGAATTCTTCATTCCATTTCTAACGTATCAAGGTGACGTTTAACTTTCTGTCATAAATTTTTTTCTTGATTATTAAACAAAAATTAAATATTTTATGTAAATTGTTTTAGAGTACACTAATTAAAACCATCTCGCATCATCGAATGAAAATTGGACAGGCAGCACAATAAAACATTCAAAAATATTACCTCCCTAATTGACAGTACAATAAATGGACAATTTACGTCTGAACACATTTTTAAATTCTTTTTATTTCATGCTAAGAAACACAGAGAAATAAAAATGATTTATAACTAATATTTCGTTTCAGTATACTCGTATTTTAAAATAAAGTGCTTCATTTTGTATTAAATTGAAGATACGTGACTTGCTTTAAGGTTAATATTTATTTATGTTTGCTTATGAATAATATTCATGTATTCGCTGCAATTTTACTATCGCTAGTCTTAAAAAATATCCGAACAAACTGATTTGACAACAGCAAACAGCAATCTCTACGACGACGCGACGCTACGAGCTTCGTAGCACTGCTACGCATGACGTAGCGCCGTAGCATAGTGTCGTGTTTTTGGAGCGGCTCTTATTTATCATTTATCGTTTTCCAGTGGTCTTTCTTGCAGATGCGTCTCATTTAATGAATTTACAGTATTTCATCCAAGGTTTTATAAGAAGACGTTCACACACGTACATGTACTGACGCCAGCAGGTCAACCTACCCTAATCTGTCAAATTTTACTAATAGAACATTTCCCTTCCACTATCGTAATAACATTAAAGAAATTTGACAGATTGAGGTAGGTTGGTGTGCTGGCGTCTGTACAAAAATTGCTTCCCAAGTTCCCAACATAAAAATCATATTGACATGGTAGGGATCGCAAAGTTATGTCTCCAACATAATCAATCATGAACCTTTCGTTTCGGAATTCAAAGCTTTTATTTCAAGTCAACCATTTACAAGAAGAATATTTTATGAGCCAGTCAGTCGAAAAAGTGAAGTTAAGTAAATAGGCAAAAAGTCAACACAATATTCAAAATCATATTTAAAAAAATTCGTTCTCATTTATTTCCGTAAACCCAAACTCATATCCCATACCAGGATTCAACTTATAAAGTCCTGAAGCACACAAAAGATATTTTATAATTCCCGGAGCGTGTAGTCAGCAGGAGCAATGAATTCTCCGGTGTTCGCTCTGTTACAGATTATAGAGGCGATACCGTCATCGACCGATAGGGACATGCTGTAATAAAAGCTTTGAACTTAACAACCTTTAGGTCAGGTATATTGGAAAATTTTCGATAAAAATAAAGTGCTAGATGCAATTTTCCCGGTAAATATTGGCTGATAAAATAGGCTTTTGTCGTTAAATTGATTCTGCACTTAAAAGGGAGAAAAATTCTGATAGCAACGCGCTTTGAAGTGTACCTATTGTCGGTTAGTGTTTCATAATAGTAGTTTATGAAACTGGTACATAATGAGGGGTATTATACACATACACACACATACTTTATATTATATAAAGTAACACACGAGTGTATAATACCTAGTTATGTACAGTTTCATACACTACTTTATCTACTTTCATTGAACACGAATTTATCAAATAAAAGATAAAGATTGACATAGTATTATGGCGCCAAACTTCCCGTTATCACCGCGCATGGGCCACAGCGCGCGCAGCCACAGATAAAAAATCAAATGGATGTATCTATGATCTGTAATCTGTATCGTAATGAAAAAAAAAATATTATAACATTATTTTGTTAGAGAAATAGTGTCATAATTTAATTTTTTAATTTCATTTCGATATACTGAGTGTAAAGTACGTCATTACAAACTCGTTTTGAGTTTTGTATTTTGAATTTAACGATATGAGAGTAGATAAAATTTATTATGATTCTAGCATGAATCGATGGTTTTCATCAGTGTTACAATAAAAGCACTTATTGGATTGTGAGCGCTCAAATTGTAAATTTGTTGTTTTGTAGGTATTGGCTTATTTACATTTTAAATTAATATACAGGTTGATATTTCGTTACCAGTATAATGGTTTGTTTACATTTAACTTAAACTTAAATGCTTACAAATGGCTTTATTGGTTATTTTGAATTGACAACAATACGCGTGGGAATACTGATTTACGTAATCTAAATGAAGTAAACTAAAGTTTGCTTCATTTGCCTTTACTTCACGATCAATAAAGTTTTATGTGAAGATATATAAATTCATAATTCAATCAAATGGATGGCGTAGAATTTCCTGGAAGTAACTGCCAGCATATATCTTAATGGAGTAAGAGAAATAAATTGGTTTCTCATTTCAGATCGGTAAATAATATTAGAACCCCGTTAGGATAACACACATATTCGCAAGACTTCATTTAGCATAGCCGTAAAAAGTCGAATATGTTTCGATAAGCTTTCGGGAAAAAATGGCTCGGCTCTTAGCTTGTGTTGTACCAAGCCCGCTGGAAAACTTACCGGTTGGCACAACTTGAATCTAAGGTGCAAAATCATTGCTTCCGATCGACTTTAGTTCTCTCTCTACTTCTTTAACCTTTAGCCTTCCAAATATATCGAGTGTAGGTTACATCTTTTTAAAATTTATCCACTTCTATGAGGCCATTCAGTTTCCTCGGATCGACTTCCTTTTGGAACAAAAACGACCACATCGAATGGACTGAACAAAACAAGTGTGTACTACGCCTAAACTCCTTTATAATCATTCTATACGATAAACACGTAATAGCGGCCATACACCATACTGCCTATCGTACAATCGGCATGACGCTGCCGATTTGATCAGTTAGATTTGACCGTGTGTGGGCGTGGAATCCATCAAATTGGCATGATCATGCCGATTTGATCAAATCGATTTGATCAAATCGATTTGATCAAATCGATTTGATCAAATCGGAATGATCAAACTTCAAATCGGCAGCAGTGATACCAACTTAGCAACTTTATAGCTAGATCTAGCTATTATTCGGTGACCGACAGCTACAATTTTATAAAAGTTGTGGCTTAACTTTTTAGCTACTGTTTTACCGACTTGTTTTTTTACCGGTCTATCCCACTGGTGGGAATCAGTTGGTAATACAAGTGAAGGTCGGAAAACATTTGCTTATCGTTAAGCAAATGTTTTCCGACCTTCAAGCGATTTTCGACCTTATTGACATTTATGCAAACACCGGATTTTAATGAAGGAGCAATGTTAGCTAACGAGAATGTGAGAAAAAACAAACTAAATTTTAAATGTCAATAAGGTCGAAAATCGCTTGAACCAGTTTTTTCCACTCCACTCCACTGTAAAAAGTGTCGTGACAATTTTTTCCGCCTAGCCCCCTTTCGCAACGCGCCATAAGGAACTTCGTTCCAAAAAAATAAACGTTTCGAATTGAGAACCTCCTCCTTTTTTTTACGTCGGTTAAAAAGTAGCTACCGAATATTAGCTAGATCTAGCTATAAAGTTGCTAAGTTGGTATCACTGCTGCCGATTTGAAGTTTGATCATTCCGATTTGATCAAATCGATTTGATCAAATCGATTTGATCAAATCGATTTGATCAAATCGGCATGATCATGCCAATTTGATGGATTCCACGCCCACACACGGTCAAATCTAACTGATCAAATCGGCAGCGTCATGCCGATTGTACGATTGGCAGTATGGTGTATGGCCGCTATTAGTAACACACAATGACAGGTTGATTAACCTCTGTACCCACTGTTTTTGTCAACCTAATCAATCAACTCAACTGTCAAATGTAATGGCAACTCAAATTGGTTAATGGCATTTTGGTCAACCAATTACGACAGCCGACGTTAAATCTGACACCGATTTTGAATTGATTAGGCTTTCAGACAGCGGGGATTAGTTTGAGATTCGAAATTATAACATTTAGTTAGGAAACCGTGGAGCTAAACTAGTTACATGCTGTATAACTTACTTAGAGTTACAATAAAATAGTATTAATTGGTTGGTGTATTGTGCATCGTACGTTTGATCCCCGCAGGGTAAAAGTAAATATTTTTAAGATCGGTTTGACTGTTTCTGTATGTGAGTGAAACACATCTTCAGACAGGAGTTATTCTTAGAAAGAGAAAAAAAAGCTGTTATCAATTTTTCATGGCTCATATAAATTATACTTGATACGATTACGCCGCCCTTCAGTCTAGGTGTGACATACTTTATCTCCTCCAGATAAAAATTATTCCTTTCAACAGCGTTCGGTTCAATTTGTCATTATCTCACGGAAAAAACACGTCGATATTTCCATCATATCAGCCGGAAAAAACATAAACATAGATCTAAACGATCAGTCCCTTATTTATGTGGGAAACATAAACATTTTGACAGAGAGCAGATGTTTGTGATACATTACTGGTAGTAGGACAACAGTCAGTCATCAAACCGCAGTATATTGGTCTGCGATACAGCGGTTTATTACTGATATTAACAGACTAACAACATTACAGGCTCGTCGTGCATGATAAAACTGGCACAATAAAATAAGTAAGGTTTTATTTCTTTGTGTCCCTAATATTTTCTGTCAGATACAAAAAAAAATAAACAATTTGTATAATTCCCACTGCTTAGACAATAAAACGTAGGCTTTCTTTCCATGACCGGGAATGGTCCTAGGTTCATAATCCACTGGCCTGCGTCCGACAGTGACCGAGGTCGTGTTTATATTTGACTTCTTTATAATCTGTGATCTTTTTACACAATGTTTTCATTCAACGTTATTGTTTAATGAACTTTGTCACCAAAATCTTGAGCACAACATTAAAAATCGAACTAAACAATAAACGAAATACACACAAATTTCCCAGCGTATTTTTACGATCCTATAAACTCCTCATAGCCACACTAAGACTATACAAAATGAAATATAACTAATTACGCTATGGTGTAACCCTACACATGCCGCACTGTACAGAACATTGAATATCTTGGGACCAAATCGGCAATGCCCCCAGTTAGATTTATTATCGACACGCGTGACTGAGTTTCGTTGCCGTTGCTCTCAGGGGCCTATTTTGCAACATGACCGAACATAATATTCGTGGTACCTAAGTACATGGGTTATATTTGATTAAATAAATATTGTTAATATTTTGATAAGGGTAAAATGCAGGATACTCGCACGCGAGTTTTCATGTCCAAGGTTTTGAACATATAAGGAAATATTGGCCATAAAATGTAACTGGAAGTTTAAGATTAATTATCTCTTTTCACATTCTTGGAACATTTTACGAAAATACAGCTTACATCTTTTTCAACTCATTATTTTAGGTAACAATATGGCACCTCTGAGTTTTCTTCAAGTGTAAAGTTTAATACAAGACAAGAACTTGTTTATCCAAAATTATATACCACATAACATACACATTACACATTATCTGACATACAATCTCTAACTTTTTAAACAAATATTTTTCTCGAAGCCCAACTTACTTCAGAAACAGAATCTTAACGCAAACATTACAAACTCATCCGCGTCAAGCTACAACGTGGCCTACTTAGTTCTTCAGCCCAACTTTCACGTCACCATTATTGTGAACAAAGTGTGCACTGTGTGACAAACAATGCACACAATCCCTATGTATGCCCCACAATACAATGTCGTTGCATGTATGCCTTTATTAACTATTTCATTTTAACTCTGTGAAGTATCTTCATTAAACTGTTTAGTGGGATATTGGATTTTATGTTGTTTTATGAGAGCGTGTTTGCAGCTTGACAAAGGCGGGTGTAGGACTAATAAAGTTGGAAATAATGTGAAATGAGAGAATTTCAAAACTGAGTTTGTGACAAAGTGAGAGGAATTTGTGACTTTTAAGGGTCAATTGACACCGAGACGCGACGCTGCGCGCATATTTAAATAGAGCGACTCGAAATCTAACTTTATTAACGACACGGAAAGATACATATTTCCAGTATCGTTGCGTCGCCTTGCGCTTGATGTGAACTGACCCTAAAGATATGGAGAACATGGCATTCCTTCGTACCTATATGAATTTATTGTCTAATGAAATAACTGAAACTGTTTCAGCTATCTATGGCATGGCATAATCAGCCTGTAATGTGGTTCTGCCATGCCACTGCTGCAACACAGGCCTCCTTTCCTGTATTAGTGGCATGCGGTTTGGCAAACGTCACATGTCTCGAATTTTTAGTTCTAGGACAAGCCGGTTTCGTCACGATGTTTTCCTTCACCGTTTCGAAAGATGTGGTGATGAAATAAATTATACAAAGTATTTTGCCTTGCTGGGTTCTAACTAGAACTCGTAAGTTGTGACCCTTAGGTACCACTGAGCCACCAGTACCCCATTTGAGTTAGATATAAAAAAAGACAACAAACAAGTGAATATGTTAAGGGTGCATAACCAGAAAGTTGGCAACGTCGCAAATAGCTGTCAAATATTCACAAGTTTAAATTATTTTGGTAAATTTACTGTATGAAAATAAGAAATATGGTTCTGTAGTGCACTAAAACATTGATTAGGGAATGCAATAATTAATATCGTAACACCGAATATATAGTTTTAGATGTAAAAAAAGTATTTGTATTGATAGGTCTGTTGGTCTAGTGGTTAGTGACCCTGACTGCTATGCTGGATCGAACCCACGACGGTTCGATTCCCACCCAGGTCAAATGTTTGTGTGATGAGCACGATCATTTGTTCTGTGTCTGGGTGTAATTTATCTATAATATTTATGTATTTAGAAATATATAAGTATGTTTATCAGTTGTCTAGTACCCATAACACAAACTCTGCTTAGCTTGAGATTAGATGGCGTTGTGTGATAGTTGTACAATTATAATATAATTATTTGGAAACCTTCCAAATGCTTTTTTTACATCTGAAACGGTTACAACATCAAATTCAGTGATTTAATAATTGCATTCCTTCAATGTTTTAGTGCACTACAGAGCCTTATTTCTTATTTTCATATAGTAAATTTACCAAATTAATTAAAACTTGTTAATATTTGACAACTATTTGCGACGTTGCCAACTTTCAGAATATGCGCTCTTAACCAATACATTTCATAAACATGTATATTTTCTAAGTATTTAAGGATAATAAGAGGAAATGATACAACGCAGTAACGAGGGGAGAACTTGTTGTATTATTTGAAGAGAAAGACTGTACTCAATGTAGCAATGAAGGGGAGATAAGAGCCAATAAAGGGAAGCGGTTTATTAATAATACATCAAGTGTATGTGTTAGGAAGTTTACGTATTATTGTGTATATAATTGCTGTAATCCACCACGTTAGCCCATGCGAGTGGGTAAGTAGATGTCAAACGTATGATTTTTTTTTAGTTACAGGATATCGGCATACAGAATTTCTCATAAAGATTTTTGAGGAAAGAAAAGTTCGGCTGCGAGCGGGACTCGAACCGGCGTCCTCTAGATAAGTACTCCAGACGCCTTACCAATTAGATCACAACGCACTAGTTTGAAGCTGAATCTTTTATTTCTTTTCAAGAGAAGGGGTTTCTCTTTCCTCATTTTCCTCTTTACAAAAAACGCGACGCAAGCTTTACTGCGTATGCGGTGTTATTCTTCACCGTTTGATTGAGTGTAAAATGGATTGTGTTAGCAATGATATGGAAAAAAGGAGTAAATGATGACGTGACGACTGACAGGGGAGCATGAAAGGAAAAAGTATGTTGCGCCCATCCAAACTAGAATGGGATAAGGACAGGAAGATGATTATGGTCACTAAATAAATAACAAAATATAAATTTGGAAGAAAACACACAGATGTCTTTACGCAAGAAAGTAACAAAATAATAAAATATAATAGTAATGCCTGCCTGATTTCGAATGCCTGCTTCTATCTACGGCTAATAGGTCACTACTGCTCGGCTTATCGACTATACTGATTACGTAACGTTTTTTTTTGTACGAAACGATGACGTTGCACGTCAGTACAAAATGAAATATCTCCCGTAGGGAGGACGTCGTAATGACACTAACGAGCACCAATGCAATGCGGTTGATACTCAAATGTTCAAGTGTAGATTTTAACAAACTAATGACCGTTAGTGGGGAACCGACAAGTATTGAAGTAATATTATTTTTTACTTACGTAGGTACCTAACGCAATAGTTGCTCAGAGTTACCTAGCATACTTAAAGTAATAGAAAACATCGATAACTGGTGATGAATTAATTGTACAACAGAAATCAGAGGTTTTTTTTTTAATCTGAGAAATCAGAGGTCTTTCAAATAAAAATACTTTTTCATATGATTTAAAAAGCTTTTTAAGGAGGAGGTACTCAATTTGACTGTTTCTGCAATTCGATCTTTCGAAAGTCAGTGGTTTTGTTTTCGTGCTCGTTTGAAGTAAATCCATGAAGTACTTTTCGAGTTTATACCAGACATACATACAGACAAACAGACAAAAATTCTAAAAACTATAACTATTTTTGGCTTCGGTATCGATTGTAGATCACAACTCAAGTATTCTTTTAAAAAAAAATATTCAATGTACTGTTTTAACTTTCCTATTATTTTATTATTTTGCCATCGCCTGAGCGGTGGTGGCCCAGTGGTATCGGCCTCGACTTACGAGTTGTAGGTCGTGGGTTCGAACCCCGTCAGGCGCATTACTTTGTGTAATTTATTTCAACACCACTGCTCTCAAAACGGTGAAGGAAAACATCGTGAGGAAACCGGCATGTTCTAGAACCAAAAATTCGAAGACATGTGTCATCTACCAATCCGCACTGGGCCCGCGTGGTAGATTACGGCCCACTCCCTCTCACAGAGAGGAGGCCTGTGTCCCAGCAGTGGGAACATTTATAGGCTGATGATGATGATGATATTGATAGATAGCCACCGACTTCCGAAATATAAGTTATTTTACAGTTTTTTGTGGTGGTTTTTGAAGGCAGTTAGTTTTTTTTTGTATTTAAAGATGTTTACTTTACCATTTTTAGTTCACATATTCAACCCAAATTCTTGAAAAAATGCTCATAAAATAAAAACTGCCGAGCCAAAATGAAAGAATTTTGTATGGGACCAAATGACAGATATACTGCATGGAACAAAAAAAGGAATCATCAAAATCGGTTCAACTAGTCGTAGGTTATGAGATAACAAACATTATAAAAAATACAGACAAATTGAGAACCTCTTTTGAAGTCGGTTAAAAATACGTAGTTATTTATATCCGAACCTGTGAATAATTCCAATATTCATAAATTCAATTTTCATTTCAAATTTTCTTTCGATTCGATAACTTTTTACAATCACTCAAAACTTAATATGGTCTTATTAAATTTATTTCAGTGAAGCGAATGAATCAATTTAACGTACTAGTGCAGTTCAATAAAGCAAATGAAAATATAGAGGTCCATGCTACTGCTATTATGTTTATGAATTCATTCAATATAAAAAGTTTGCGATGCATTCATAAAAGGCTATTCGGATTTACGCAAACATTTTTCTTGATGTGTACAGTACATATTAATATTTAAGAATGCCCGTTTCGTTTGAGAGCGGAATATGTAGAATTGCGGTGCGCGTTTATGTTTCTTTTTCGTATTAACATTGAATATAGAGAGATGCAAATAGGAATAAAACAATGGGGAGAGAGAGACTGATAATCCAGAGTTTCAGAATAAATATTAGCATTGGAATTGAGAAGCAAACACGATCGCGTTGGCACCGGCAAGTATCGCCTCTCGCCTGCGCATTCACTTGAGTATTTACATTCTATATTCACACACATATTTTAAAGTTAATTTAATGTTGGGTTTGAACCAATATGAAGTATTCGTGATATCTGTTCAGTATGTGTTGATTCGATTTTGAATTCTTTTGTAACTTTTGTGTTTGTTCAGGTTTTGGACTGTTCAAGTTTTTGTTTTATCTGATTGTAATTTGTTCAGTCTCAATATTGATTCGATGGATTGCTTAAGTAAACCGAGTTATAACTTTCTTTCAGATAAGTTTTAGAAGAAAAATAGCAAGAACGTTAAGCTAAGAACGTTTCTTTGCACATTTTCTGCAAACATTGTGGTCTAAGCGGTAATAGGTTTTTACTTCCTAGCAGGAACAGCGCTCGTCGTGTGACACTTTAGTTAAGATTAGTTTATTTACAGCCGCATTGCTAGTGGCTACGTAAAGCATGAGGGTCTTTTTTGCCCAATTTTGATTTTTTTTATGTGTGGACCAGTAGACCTATACCAACATTTTATCATCTATATTCTATTTACAGATATATGTATCACTTGGAAACAGTCGGTTAGTGTATCCCATTGGTCTCAAGCACGATTGCTAGCAAGAGGTATTGGGTGCAATCCCCAATTCGGGTAAAGTGTTAATTGACTTGAATAACCCTGGCGGTTGAGAGTATGTCATGCTCACTCAAATGTCTCGCTGATGGTGGTGCGTATGTCGGATCATTTGGCTCCCTTCAAAATGGTTGAGCTGAATGGTGCTGATACATTGTCATGTTCGTGAACGGGCGCTGTCAGTTGGGACTGGTCATCTCTTAGTTGCCACGGTTTATTTTAATTAGCTATTGATCATTTTGTTTCTGAATTGTCTTTGTTTTAATTTTCTACTATGGACACTTTTAACTTGCTACATCGTTCTCACACAATGCACCATCTCAAAATGAATGATGTAACAAAGGATTTTGTAATAATTGTGGCGATCTAAAAAGAGTGTCCATGGAGTTTCTTGCCCGTTCTTCTCCATAGAATACATCTTGGAACGGGCATCTACGGTACTTTCACAGTTTTTATGTCTTGTGACTGGGACTGAAGCACCATAACTTTTTAGTGTTTAATTACATTTTTATTTGTCTATGACAATTCAAAAGTGCCTCTAACTGGCCTACTTCAAATAAATGCTTTGATTTTGATTGATTGGGTTTTTCCATCAGCAAGCTTTAGTAGCAGCTACGACGTCTGGATTCGTGCCCGGTTGTTGGTAATAAGTTTGCCCGTGCTTACATGAGACTTTTACATAACTGGCGAAATATGGGTATACAATTAGGTACATCTCTTCTTAACTCGGGATTACAGGTGTGAGACTATAATTATAATAGGTCAGACACCGGTTGCGGAAACTCGTGACGTGGGCACTGAATGAAGTCTAGTATTTGATGATGATAGAAGTGTGTGTGTATGCCCGGAGTACGCAATTTTCCCTTTAGATAAGGTTTAACCGACCTTTTAACTAATAAAACGTTTTTATACTAACACTGCTATTTTCTTAAGTTGGTCCAAGAATTTCGCCTGTGTCCTGGCTAGTGATTTTATAAACATAGAAACTCACATAAATATACCCCGACCTGGTACAATTACTTGTAGGTCATGACAATATTTGCTCCGTGCGGTGATCGAACTGTCGCTGCGCCAATCGTGCCGTCGAATTGTTTTTTTATATTTTTGATGAGCGACATCGACACGTTCGAGCAATCAGCTTTTAAAAAATGGGATCCGTACACTTTCTTTCTAAAGCTACGCTGAACAAATATTTACCGAACGCTTCAGAAGTTCTCAAGGAAAATCTTGTTAATCACAATAATGAATGTTTGAAACAAATCAAATTCAGGGAGTTGTTCTTAAACTTGTCATTCATGAATGAAAATACCTTTGTCTGCCTATTAGCGGTTATTAGGATAGAATCGTTTTAACATAAATTAGTGATTTATGAACCCCGGAGGCGGCGAAGCAAATTAATTTTATTGGCGCGGATAAGCGGAGAGCACCGTTCGAACACGTGGACGGACGGTGTAAGCTATATACAATTATACATGTGTTAGACATCAATGGATTACATACAAACCAATGCAAGGGATGATCTGTTTCACCGCTTAACCGCGCAGATGATCGGTCTCAAGTGAAAATTGCATAAAATAAGTTTCTTTTAAGCAGGAACAATATGGGGTGCTACGACAGGAAACCTCCACGTGCGTCCGTGGACTGGAGTTCCCTCTCGGATACGTCCGGGGGGAAGACCAGTTTTTCGGGCCGGTGCGCCCTGGGATGCGGGCAAAAACTCTCCTTAGGCACTGTGTGCCTAAGGGGTTTCTTTGCCCGTATGCAAATAGCCTGTCAGGTGGACGCTCCAACGCGTGTCCCTCTGAACAGCAGAGGGCACAGCGGCGGAGCGGGCTTGCGGACGGTGAGTAATGGGTATGCTCGCCGTCCGACCAAGGACCAAGCCCGGGTCGGTGGCGCGTCGTGTTTCACGCGTCACCGACGGGGCCCCTTATGGGGCCAAATGCCTGCCGGGGTCGCGGATTTTTCTTAATCCAGGATACCGTGGCCCCGGAACGTAAAGGGCATCCGACGGAACACGGGTGGATTTTAGTCAGTAAGAGTCTGACAGTCCCTCTCGCCCCACCCAGGGCGGGAGGACTCATTTGATGATTTTGCCACCCTAAAAAAAAAAAAAAAAAGCAGGAACAATATTTAACAGTCTAAAGCAGATGAAAATGAAATTTGGGCATGGTCATGGCCAACCTTTATTGTAATCTTAATCTAGTTCGTTTTCAAGTTATTTAATTATATTCTTTTCTCAAGTTTCATCTTGAAACTTGATAAATGAAAGTTTCATCTTACTTCTTCTAGAAGCGAGAGTTTGTTAAAAATGGATGGGTTAATAAATGTTTGTTACTATTTCACATAAAAGTTACTCAAAGAATTTAGGTGAAGTTTGGCACACAGTTACACAGCACAGTTTATGCTTTATGACGTTTCCGAGGGATGATTACTGAACTTCATGCGTGCAACGTCGCGGACATAAGTTAGTTAAAACAGTAAATATCTCACATTAGTGTTCATCAAAATGAACTTATTTGATTCAAATGATATTTGGATTATTAATTGAAAGTGTGGGCTGTGTGCAAAGCTAATAGGCGACTCAGTTTGCGGTTTCTAACTTTTGTTCACGAATGTGTAAAATACATATTTATCTTGGCTGTTTAGTTAGAAAGCTTATACATATATGGAAAGCATCAAATTATATTTAAATGTTCGTTTTATTATTTCTGAATCGGCGGCTATTAATAGTGAAAATGTCATATTTATTCTAGCATTGTCATAATTCAATCATTACTTCTTTGGGCCGCTAATGTCATGAAAGATAATTGCAAGTTAAACAATAGCAAGGTTTATCCTTCATGTGCCTATTCTTTTCTCAATTATTTTGGGGTTCACTACTAGTCTAACCTGATGCAACTGAAAACCAGTAGCTGACCTTTTTCGTTCGGAACCCCTTAATAAGACTGGTTGTCAGACTTTCGGGTCACTGACAACCTGTAACGACTGTCTCGGATATACAAATCACAACGGGGGCCAAAGGCTTAACGAGACCCGGAGAAAACTTGAATACAGGGTGAAAGAGACATCGATGCACAAACAGATACCATGGGTCCAGGACATGATTCTGGACGCCCCCCGTGTTGGAATTTTTCGTCGGATTTTTCCTAGAATGTTCTAAATTTAAAAAAAAATGGATTTTTTTTTCTTTAGACTGTTTCTAATCGTTATTCTTACCTAACCCAATGAGATTTTTAATAAAAAAGTAATGAATTCACTACTTTCACTAAAAGTAGCAATGGAAATACTCGTAAAACCAGAAATGGTGTCTTCTTAGATGTTTATAATAAAAGGTCATCGTAAACCTAAATACTGTGTCTAGTACCACAATACCTGTAGTACTTTAAGCGTGGCTCATTATTAAAAAAACAATCATAAAAAAATAGGAAAAACCGACGAAAAATTCCAACACGGGGGGATCCAGAATCATGTCCTGGACCCATGGTATCCGTTTGTGCGTCGATGTCTCTTACACCCTGTATAATATTGGAAGCCACCCATTCATGAACCAACCAAGAAAAGTCCTACTTGTCTTTGAGGATTGACTCGTAAAGCTGTTATTATTTTTCCATTTCGTTATTAAAATTTAATCCAAAAACAACATACAAAAACCACTTTTAGATTAAGAAACAAAATAAAAGAAACACAATACCAAACAACCTGTTTAAAAATACATTACCTACTTACATAGGCCGGTACTTAGTTCCTTTTGTATTTGCAGACTCCACTTATCGTTTGACTCAATATATGCGTAATCTTTTGAGTGGCTTTTACGATCAGCTGCTTGAAGATATTTCCTTTCTCAAACAATATTGATACAGGTCACCGCTTCGTCTGTCGGAGGATGGTCGACCGTGGAAGGTAGGTAAAAACCTAATTGGAATTCATTTAAAACACAGACGGATACCGCTTTAATTAAAGAATTTAATGCTCGCTATGCTGCTCTCCACTGAGTTTCAAGATTGTATCAATTATATTTCAAAACATCTAAGTAACAAAATATGTAGTTATCCTACCGTGTAGATTAGTATTTTAACTAAGGCTGGGTAAGATATTCTAAACTGATCATGCCGTAACGACGAAAAAAATGTTACTGAAATTTCAGTTCCTTGAACTCATCATTTTGCTCACCTTTTCCCGACTGTATTGTGGTCAGCTACCAGTAAAATAAATACGGCTGAATACCAGTATTTTATTTGGAGTGACCAAAATATGCTACTGAAAGGTTTCATTCACTCATCAATTAATTTCATAGCATTTTTGAATAACACGGAATGAGATAAAAAGCATTTATTTCAATTAGACCTTTACAGGTTCTTTTGACTTTTTTTTAGCGTGGTAAAATCATCAAATGAGTCCTCCCATCCAGGGTAGAGCGGGAGGGACTGTCAGACTCGTACTGACTAAAATCCACGGAGACCTTCAATTGACCTTTACGTTCCGGGGTCACGGTAATTCGTGAGTCCCGCGACCCCGGAGGTTCTTTTGACTTGTCATAGAAATCAAGCATGGCTACAGTCCCAGACACAAGACATAATAACTTGTGAAAGTACTGTAGTTGCTCGTTCCAAAGCGTAGACCTCTATGGAGAAGAATGAGCAAGGAACTCCATGGGCACTCTTTTCAATCAATATGTTTAAGAAAATTTTGGTTACATCGTTGATGGTGCATTTATACATATGTGTGAGAACAATATATAACGTGTACGCTAAGTGTTAAGAGTAATAGGAAAAACTAAGTTATCAAAAACAACAAAAAAAAACCCTATCGACTTTCAATCAGCTTCTCAGTTACAATCCATTATACGGCTCTGTGCGAACCCGTTTATTTATAAATCACACAGACAACATAGCGTACACAGATTGCTTATAGATTCAAGCTGTGTGCGACCCTGGTTGCTTGTAAGCTGTTTGCATTGGTCATTTGTCGACGAGGCTTATCGGGCATTATTTGCCTTGCTTGCCCGATTCAATTTCCTAGTTCGACCAGAATGCGGATCTTACATCTACGGTTTGGTAACAAGCTTCGTGTTAAGTCTAATCGATGTCAAATTTCTTTAATAGATTTTCAACCTTATACTTTCGAAATAAAGTTGAAAATCTATTAAAGGAATTTGACAACGATACGACTTAGCGACCGATTTTTGTCGCTGTCTAATGTCGAGACTGCAGGGGCAGGTCACACTTTTGGAACTTCACTCATTAAAACGAAATATTTACAACAAAAACACACACTAATATAATTTAAAGAAAAACAACTACTTAAATTGAATTTCATGGTACAGTTGGCGCAGTGGTCGAGCAATAGACTTCTACACTGCGTGTTGCGAGTTCGATTCATGCATGGTAATTTTTTTTATAATCTACAAGTAGTTGTTTTGGGTCTGGGTGTTAGTGTAAGTGAATTATATGCATTGAACCGCACCCAAGACACAGAAAAAAATCCTAGTAAGTGACAGCGTGTTAAAAATACATCAATAAAAATAATTTACCTAAGTATAAAATAAAAACGCTTAGGCATCAACATAATTATTCCTCCAAATCACAATTTTTTTATGTCTGGGATCCAACCTGCCTAATATCTCTACTGTGGGTTAAAATTAGGTTGAATCTTGGATTATTTATTCTAGACACAATCGTTGTACAGAAAGTTAAACCTTCCTTTAATCAGCAGTTGGAAATTCAATTATGTATCTACGTAATCTATAAATATTTATGTATATGCCGTAAGTATTTTGTGTCGTCAAATAAATAGGCAATGAAATTGGTTTTGCTTTATTACTTATTGTAAAGTAATTCTAAACCAACCAACCTGAAAGAATATTTAGCTGACAGCAAAATGCTCAACTGGATTTAAAATTTTTGTTTTATAAACAATTTTTCGCGGCTTAAAATCAACTTAATTAAAAGCTTCTTAAAGCCTCCTGCAGACACACGCGATTAATCGCACGGGGCGACATGTCGCGGTCCATTCGCAGTATTTTTAGAGTGGAAATTAGCTTGGCTCGTTGTCGCAGCGCGATTAATTGCGTGTGTCTGCAGGAGGCTTAAAGTCAACAATAAAGATAAATCATGTTAAAAATTTAAAAAATAAACCTTTAAAAATAAGCACACAAAAAAATACCTCAACGCTAAATTGGAAATAGGAAGGTAACGATGAAATTAGCTGACGAAAACACGCTTTTACAATCCAATTCCGCACATTATGAGCTAACTCACTTTCGTATTAGCGGGGATAATTGAAACAGAATTAAACCATTCATTATTAATTCTGTGAAAACAATCACTGGTTGGATAACAATGCAAAGTTTTTAATTTTATTCGGAACCAATCAGCCGTTATAGTGCGGTCAGCACACAAAGAGACTAATTTATTCATGCCATTGTTGATACGCACAATTGGATCGATTTAGATTTTTATTGAACTTGTATCGATGGTTGAATGTAGATTGACTTTTGATGATGATCGAATCGCATTTCGTGTCCGCAATCATATCTATGTTATGTAAATAAATATGAAATGGAGAGCAGTGGTGATCTGGGGGCATCGGTTCTGATTAAAAAAATTTAGGTAACTTCTGAGTTGCGAAGCCAGGTGATACTGCTATTTTTTTCATCATTGCTTTCAAAACGGTCAAGGAAAACAAGTAAAGCCCGATTTTTCGTTCGGTTCGGCTCAACCTCGCCGCCCCTACAACTAAGTAATTATTTTAATAAACATACCAAAAAACTGAGTAGGTAATTAATAAACATGCGAAATGTGATCGTATTATTAGGTCCACCTTTGCCTTGACTTTTGGAAGTCTACAGAGATGATTGTGTTATATATCATCATCATCATCATCATCATATCAGCCCGGGATCACCCACTGCTGGGTGTAGGCCTCCCCCTTTTTTGCCATATCTCTCGGTTCTGTGCGTCTCTCATCCATTTATTCCCCGCGATCTTGACGATATCGTCAACCCAACGGGCTTTTGGGCAGCCTTGGTTTCTTTGGCAGAACTTTGGCCACCATTCGGTCAAAACCTTGCTCCATCTGCCATCTCTGCGTCTATCCAGATGCCCTACCCAACTCCACTTGAGGCGTATCGCCCTATCCCCGATGTCATAGACTTTCGTGTTATATATAATTAAATGTTATAGTGAAAAATGAAGCGCAATAAGATGATCAACGCTGCCATTCTATTCGGTAGAACTGTATACTACGGTAGAATGTGGTTAAACCAAACAATAGAAGCTTCAACATAATTGAAACATTGTGCACATACATATACCTAAGTAACAGTATCTGTGAGCCGATACAAAGCAAATGGTTTTGGCTGGAACGTTACTCTATTATACGAGTATGTGAACAAAGATACTAATAATATAAAGATACGTGTCTTATTGAAGTACTAATTAAGTTTGACGGGGGTATAACTAATAATATAATGTCAATAAAAATAAATTACAATTACGTATTATTATTTGATTACAATTAACACTCAGTATAATTATTGTAAATACAGCCCTCAAGTTTTAAAATGTAACCCTGCTGTAAAATCGCCTTGGATTCGAATCACCATTATGAAGTTTGGTCTCACATGCAGACCTGCCTTAGATCACCACACTTACTCGTATTATCCCAGTAATTTCAAAGGGATCAATACCGGCCTAATAGTTGGGGAAGTCGTGGGCACTAAAACTCCTATAAATAAAATAAGTGGGCGGTACCTACTCGTATTTATAACTTATTTCTGTAATTGTCTGTAGGGCAACGACTTCATTTCGATAAAATTTGGGCACGTGTAAAACTTATTCCCTATATAGTTAATATTTACACGACATGAAATAGAGAAAAATTAAGGTTAGAAACGACAGTTTTTCTACTCGACAACTACTTTGTTTTTTACGTGGTAAAATCATCAAATGAGTCCTCCCACCCAGGGCAGGGCGGGAAGGACTGTCAGACTCGTACTAACTAAAATCCACGGTGTCCTTCCATAGCCCTTTGCGTTCCAGAGTCACGGTAATGCGATAAGTCCCGCGACCACGGCAGGCTTTGGCCCTCTAGAGCGGGGGGGGGTCGTCATCATGCTGACACTCTTTGAGGCGCGCGTGGAACACAACGCGCGTTGACCCGGGCATGGTCCATGGTCGGACAGCGAGTCACCCATTACTCACCGCCCGCATACCTGCGCCTACGGTGGCCGGAGATCTTCTGCCGACGTACCCGCCGTGGGGGTCTACCACTGCGGCTGGGGTGGAGGGAGGACGCTGTCCTCTCCCTCACGCGCCCGCCTCCTCCTTCGCGAGCATGACTGCTTCGCAGAAGGAGGCGACCGCTTCTCACTCCGTCTTGCCCCGCAGCATGGCCTCGACCAATGCCGGGCGCGAGAGATCTCCGCCTATGGCTGCCGTGAGGACACGGCGGTGCTCTGCCCTAGCGGGGCAGTCCTGCACCGTATGCTCCACCATGTCCTCTGGGCGATCCTCGCAGTGGTGACACCCAGGCGTTTCTTCCCTCTTTATCAGACAAAGGTACCCCCAAAACTTCCGTGTCTGGTGAGGACCTGCGTCATGCGGTAGGTTTGGACGCCGTGACGCCTATCCAGCCACTCCTCAAAGATGGGTCTTACCGCCGCGATTGCGGCTTGCCCGGACAAAGTTAGCTCTTAGTTTTACTGTTAATTTAGTTAGTGAACTACCTCATTGGTGTAGTGGTCATAAGTTCTACGGTTGAGCATGAGGTCCAGAGTTCGATTCCCAGGTCGGACAAAATTTTATGCGATTTTTCTATCACACGTTACTCAGTAACAACCACAGATTATGAATATGTGCACGGTTCATGGCAAAAGGCTCGCTCCCTAATACATGGTGCTTGAAAAGTGAAATGTGAGTGTACTATTGCAAATAGTCTTAATAACGGTTACTTGTTTTTTGTGGAATGAAAAATTCGACTGCAAGCAGAATTTAAACATGGGACTTTCTGATCAATCAGAAAAAGCATACCGTTTTTGGTAAAAGCATCTGGTGTACTCAAATCAAATCAAATCATTTATTTCAAGTAGACCATTTATAGGCACTTTTGAATTGTCAATGACAAAGAAAATAGAATTTAGTACTACAAAGTTATGGTGCTACAGTCCCAGTCACAAGACATAAAAACTGTGAAAGTACCGTAGATGCCCGTTCCAAGAAGTAGATCTCTATGGAGAAGAACGGGCAAGAAACTCCATGGACACTCTTTTTAGATCGCCAAAATTATTACAAAACCTTTGTTACATCATTCATTTTGAGATGGTGCATTATGTGAGAACGATGTAGCAAGTTAAAAGTGTCCACAGTAAAAATTACACAAAAAAAAAGACAATTCAGAAATAAATAATAATTAAAATAAACCGTGGCAGCTAAGAGATGACCAGTCTCAACTGACAGCGCCCGTTCACGAACATGACATATGTATCAGCACCATTCAGCTCAACCATTTTGAAGGGAGCTAAATGATCCGACACACACGCCACCATCAGCGAGACATTTTAGTGAGCATGACATTCTCTCAACCACCAGGGCAAAATCGAGTCAAACATAATTAATAAGTATTACATAGTACTCACATTATGTGCAATAAAAATTATACAATACTAAGAAATTGAATCGATACAATGCTAAGTTAATCTTACAATCTTCTGCAGCTTCCACAATAATTATGCGTGGTACCTAATTAATAAGTTGACCCCTATTGTTGTGGAGCAGGACCAGCATTGAGCCAAGCATTTTTATCATTAATATAATCCTCAAATCAAATCAAATCAAATCAAATCAAATCATTTATTTGCATAATACAGGTATAAAAGATGTTACCAATAGTTATAGAGTGCACTGTATCATTACCTAATTAGATGTGCAAATATTTATATAATCTTTAGGCAATCTAATTTTTCTAATAACATTACTTCTCGAAAACAAAATGCTAAAAACAAATTCCGTATCAGTGCTTTGATTATATTATAATCAAAGTATCAGAGCTATACAAATGTCAAAGGATCAATAAAGAATGTCAAGAGAGTCACAATTATTTATGTCGTGGTCAAAAAATTAAATTAATCATTAAATACATTAAAAATATTAGTTAACATAAAAATTAGGCTATTACATAAAAGTTATTACTGCATGTCAAACCACTTGCTAGTATAAGTATCTATCTATGTCTTTATCCTGCAAGTACTCCTTGACACTGTAATAACATTTATTTATTAGGAGTTTGTGTATCTTCGACTCCCTCCAACTTGTAATATGCCTGCCTACATAGTGTGCGTTTAATACATGATTTGAATTTTGTTTCATTTAGATCTAATATGTGAGGAGGTATTTTATTATAACATTTTAGACAGTACCCCATGAAAGATGTGTCTACTTTAGCTAGCCTGAAACCTGGCTGAACTAAATGGTACCTATTTCTAGTACTATAGTTGTGTCTGTCACCTCTTTTCCTGAAAAGATGCAGACTTTTTCTAACGTACATAATGTTTTCATATATGTATTGACAAGGTACTGTCATGATGTTGATTTCCTTAAACAATTCCCTAAGAGAATCGCGCCTACATAGATTATATATGGCTCTGATGGCTCTTTTCTGCAGAATAAATATGGACTCGATGTCTGCAGCCCGTCCCCATAGTAAAATACCGTATGACATAATACTATGAAAATAACTAAAATAGACTAGCCTCGCGGTATCTACATCAGTAAGTTGGCGGATTTTTCTAACAGCGTATGCTGCTGAACTCAGCCGTCCCGCAAGAGATGTTAAATGAGGACCCCATTGAAGCCTCGAGTCGAGCGTGATTCCTAGGAAAACCGTTTTATCGACGAATTCTAGTTTCTCTTGATTCAATACAATGTCATTATCATTACTTTTGACATTCGGTAGAGAAAATCTTATGCACTTAGTTTTCTTCCCATTTAATACTAAATTATTTGCGGTGAACCAGTTGTGCACCTGCAGTAGAGCGCTATTTACGTCGTCAAGGTGTGTGGCACGTCTATTTATTTTAAATATCAAAGAAGTATCGTCAGCAAACAATACCATTTCAGGTTGACTTTTGAATAAATGGGGTAAATCGTTGATATAAACTAAAAATAGAAAAGGGCCCAATATTGAACCTTGTGGTACGCCCATTGCAACCCGTAAACCCGTTGAATTTACACCATTTATTTGTACATGCTGTTGTCTATCATTTAAGTAAGATCTCACTAAGCTAAGCGCGAGTTTACTAAGGCCATAATGCTCAAGTTTTAAGAGTAAGGTTTCATGATTTACACAATCAAATGCCTTCGAGAGATCACAGAAAATTCCTATGGCATCTCGAGAATCTTCCCACGCAGTATATATGTGTTTTAATAAGGTAACACCGGCGTCAGTGGTACAACGTCCTTTGGTGAAACCATACTGCTGCTCGTGTAATATTCTATTGATGTTAAAATGATTGAGCATCTGATCTAGCATCACTTTTTCAAACACCTTGCTGAAAACAGGCAACATGGATACAGGCCTATAGTTGTTGGAGTCTTTACTGTCCCCAGTTTTAAAAAGCGGTACTACCTTACTGTATTTCATTAGATCTGGGAAGACTCCTTGATCCACACACAAATTAAATATCGAAGCCAAATACGGTGCTACAGTCTCAATAATTGAAGAACAAACTTTACTAGACATACCCCATAAATCTTCACTTAATTTGATCTTGATTTGCTTAAAAGCTTTTATGACAGTTATGGGACATATATGCTTAAATTTAAATTCGTTCGGGCAGGCTGAAACGTTCGCTTTTAATAAATCAATAGAAAGCAAGGGAGATGAATTTAGAGTTTCAGTTGTTTTAAGTGGGATACTGGTAAAGAAATTTATAAATTCTTCAGCAATTTCTTTGTCTGAGCTTATGAGACCACGCGGGGTCTCTAGTATGAAATTATTATTACGTTTTTTATTTCTATTGGTTTCATTGTTTATGATTTTCCAAACTGTTTTTTATCTTATTATCAGCTGATTTAATCCTCTTGGTAATAAATAAGGATTTAGCTACCTTACAAGTATTCTTGAAAATTTTTGAGTAAGTGGCAACATATTTATTAAATGATTCTGAATTAATATATGGCTTAAGGCCGTACAGCTCAAACATTCGTTCCCTACTTTTTCGAATTCCCTTTGTTGCCCAGTCACTAAAAACAAATTTTGGGCCAATAGTTCTAGATTTTATTTTTAACGTAGTTTTAAATGCAGTATGAACTGCTGAAAAAAAGTCTTCATAAAATTTACTTACATTGTTTATACGAATAATATGGCCTGACGTACTTAGACTATTAATTAGGTTATTATTAAATTTTTCTAAACTGCTGGGTGTTACTTGTCTAGTTTGTATTCGAACTTTTTGTAATTGTATGTTGGACTCAAAAGAAACGGCCTGACCGCTGTGATCTGAAGGAAGGTAATTTACTATAGATTTATCTAAGTATTCGCAGCAACAAAAAACATTATCTATACATGTAGCAGTATTTAAAGTAATTCGGGTTGGTTCTGAAAAAACATTACACAGATTATATGATTTGAAAAGATTTAAGAACCTACTGCTATTTACATTACTTTCTAATATATTAACATTAAAGTCACCACAGATAATTATTGATTTATTACAAGTTCCAAGTTTTGCTAAAGCATCTTCCATTACTGACTCAAATATAGAGTAGTTTTGATAATTGGGGGGTCGGTAAACGCACACTATTATATGCTTATCTAGCTCAACACAAGACAATTCAATGTTATGTTCTACTGATAAACCAACAATGTCATTACGAGTCTTAAATTTAACACAATTTTTAACTAAGATTAGTGAACCCCCACGCGTTTTTGATTTTCGATTAAAACAACTGCCAACATCGTAATTTTCAAAATTAATTAGCATCTCATACTCTTTTAACCAGTGTTCTGTAAAACAAACAATTTCAAACATGGTTTTTTCTAAAAACAATTCAATTTCTAGTTGTTTTGAGGCGAAGCCTTGAATATTTTGGTGAAATATTTTTAAGAACTTCTGCTTAGCCTGTTTATTGCATTTATATATTTGAGTGCAAGAAGGTTCCTCGTTGTTAATGGATAATTCTTCTGTTGTCTTACTAACTAGTTTAAAAAATAAGAATACCCACTATTAGCACAACTGCTAACGTCAGTGGTCACCACCCTAATACTAGTATCATTACTAATATTTTCAGTGTTAATTATACTACTACTAAACTGAGACATACTAGTTATGTCCGTGTGAATATAAAAACCTAATAGCCTAGCTATTTTGTGTCTGTACATATATGGCAGATATACTGTATCCCGTCTTGACCAAAGTTTATCTATGAAACTATTGGTATCAAAAAACATAAGCTTATGACTATAGTGACTAACTAGAAAATGTATATGCTTATTCAGCATGTGAATATAACTGTTTTGACTGGTTGACAATGTCTCGTAGTAGGGGAAAGCACACAATATTATTTTTCGACAATTTAACTTTAACAACTCAGTAACACTATTAGTTAAGTCCTTCTTATTAACTTTTGAACTATTTCCTACAAATATAGTTATATCAGTATTACAATTAAATACATTATTTGTGACTGATGCCATTATCTGCTTAAATGTTGTGCCTGGCATGCAATAATTTTGGTTGGAATAACCCAGGTTATTACTCAATAATTTACCTAAACCTCTTCCAATATTATCTGAAAACATAACTGAGTAATAAGTACTCTCATTTATCTCAGGCTGTACCCCTTGTGTAATGTTAGCTGAATCTTGGTTGGGGATACAGTCCTGGGGTAAATCCACAGCCTGGGATGGATTCTCCATTACCTCAGGCTGGACAGTATCATTGTTTGAAACTGTCTGACAACTACATTGACACCTCAATAACTCATTTGCAGCCAGAATATGTTCCCTAATTTGGTTTTGAGAACTCACATACCTACTGGATAGGGAACTAAGTGAGTCCTGAAGTACTTGTATTTCAGACTGCAAATGCTGAGTATCCATTTCATAAATTTTTATGCTATCTTGCAGTTTTATTTGATAATTGTTCAATTTATTAAGCAACTCAACACGCTCTTTCCTTTGTGGAATATATTTAGAAAAGAGTTTATGTTGTTTTTTAAACCGATAGCATTTTTTAATAATTTTATTTAGTTTGGCATATTTCTTGATTTTTTTGTTGCTCTTATTATTATTTCTTAACAAAGAATCCTCGGTGAGATCAATAGTAATTAAGGAAGAGGGATTACATTTACTATTCAATAACTCATTGTATAAGCTATTTGTTTGAATAACCTGGGAACATTCTTTCTCTTTTTGTAACTTTAAGATACAATTATTGGCATTCATTAACTCATTCTCTAAGTCCCTAACTTTACATAGAGCCTCCTCATATAAATTGCTACAATTGCTGAACCCATCCATGACCACCCGCAGTTGATCCCGTTCATCAACAACGTCCAAGAATTGTTGATGTAGGTCTACTAGCTGACGTTTAAGGCTTGTGTTTTTTGAATTAACCTTATCGACTTCCACCTCACTCTCTTCTCTCTCCAGTAACAATTGTTGGACTTTAAGGTTTGATTCGTTCAGCTCATGGAGAGCTGTTCTCAATTTCAGCTCCATATCCTGAGCAGCTGTCTTACGGGTCATCACAGGCATGGTTATTATGTTGTTTACTGAAAGTTAGAAATAAAGAAACGGTGAGAACTAATAGAATAGAACAATAAAAGGAGTTAGCGATGAAAGGAGGAGAAAAAACAAAATTACAAAGGAAAAGTGCACAGCTAAGGATTGAATTGAGGTATGCTGCTATGTTAGATTCTATATAGTTTATAAATTCAATTCGAAATATAATTTTATAGGTTTTATTGTCTTGAGTTTACTTTTTTTTTTTGTGTTGTGGGTATATTGTCAAGATCACAAAACTAGTACAATATTCTAAAAACCGGCCAAGTGAGAGTTGGACTCGCGTGAAGAGGGTTCCGTACGATGTTCCCTATCACGTTTTTTTTTTAAATCTGACCCAAATTGGTACGCACAATATTGAGTGATTTACCATGTTATTTTAATATCATGGACTTCTATAGGTTTTCCTATAATCTATAAGTAGAAAACTAATTTCTGAATTTAAAAAAAAAATTAGGTTCAATAGTTTCGGAGATAAGGGGGGGAATGGTCAAATTTCATCTATTTTCTTGAATATCTTGGAAACTATTTATTTTAAAATTACAAAAAAAAATATATTTAAGATTGTCTGAACAAGACCTTTCATTTGATATGTCACACGATCCAGTTTTCAATTATTTTTTTTTAATTTTCCCCTTCCCCCCCAAAACTTACCTCCCATATACAGATATGGACTTCTTATAGGTTATCCTATAATCTATAAGTAGAAAACTAATTCCTGTATTTTTTTCAAAATTTTAGGTTCAGTAGTTTCGGAGATAAGGGGGGGGGAATGGTCAAGCTTCGTCTATTTTTTTTGAATAACTTGGAAACCATTTATTTTAAAATTACAAAAAAAATACTTTTAAGTTTGTCTCAACAATACCTTTCATTTGATATGTCACACGATGCAGTTTTCAAATATATTTTTTTAAATTTTCCCCTTTCCCCCCAAAAATTACCTCCCATTTACAGATATGGACTTCTTATAGGTTATCCTATAATCTATAAGTAGAAAACTAATTTCTGTATTTTTTTCATAATTTTAGGTTCTGTAGTTTCGGAGATAAGGGGGGGGGAATGGTCAAGCTTCGTCTATTTTTTTTGAATAACTTGGAAACCATTTATTTTAAAATTACAAAAAAAATACTTTTAAGTTTGCCTCAACAATACCTTTCATTTGATATGTCACACGATGCAGTTTTCAAATATATTTTTTTAATTTTCCCCTTCCCCCCCCAAAAATTACCTCCCATATACAGATATGGACTTCTTATAGGTTATCCTATAATCTATAAGTAGAGAACTAATTTCTGTATTTTTTTCAAAATTTTAGGTTCAGTAGTTTCGGAGATAAGGGGGGGGGAATGGTCAAATTTCGTCTATTTTCTTGAATAACTTGGAAACTATTTATTTTAAAATTACAATAAAAATATATTTAAGATTGTGGCAACAAGACCTTTCATTTGGTATGTCACACGATGCAGTTTTCAAATATTTTTTTTTGATTTTCCCCTTCCCCCCAAAAATTACCTCCCATATACAGATATGGACTTCTTATAGGTTATCCTATAATCTTTAAGTAGAAAACTAATTACTGTATTTTTTTCAAAATTTTAGGTTCAGTAGTTTCGGAGATAAGGGGGGAGGGGGAATGGTCAAATTTCGTCTATTTTCTTGAATAACTTGGAAACTAATTATTTTAAAATTACAAAAAAAAATACATTTAAGATTGTCTCAACAAGACGTTTCATTTGATATGTCACACGATGCAGTTTTCAAAACTTTTTTTTTCATTTTCCCCTTCCCCCCCCAAAAATTACCTCCCGCATACAGATTTCATCTATTCACGTCACACCTCTGTGCCTGGGTCACAGGAATTGATATGTGTACCAAATTTCAACCCAATCGGTCAAGTAGATTCGGAGATAATTGACTGTAAGCGACAGACAGACGGACACACGAGTGATCCTATAAGGGTTCCGTTTTTGTATTCGGACGTACGGAACCCTAAAAATCATTACTTAAAGACAATAATGCTTAATTATGTAATTGTTAAACATGTAGTATTGTTGAAAATTTCCTAATTAATCTTCACAAGTTCGTTAAGTATAATTATGTCAACAACTTTGTAAGCAAATACCTATGGGGTGTAAAATCAACAAAAAAAATATAGTCGTAAAAATTGGAATGGACGAATAAGGAATATAGTTAACGCGAATGTGTGCTATTTATAAAAAAATAAGTAAACAATACTCCCCGTTTTGGATCCGTAGTGCAAACGTCAGCTGATAATTTTAGGTTACCGGTGAACGTTGAGTCACCGAAAACTTTTTATAGTTGTCCAATTATTGAGAAAACAATATTCCTGCGTATTTACACATTTACAATACGTTTACACATAATATTATATTAGATTTAAGCCTGATTACTAATTTAATTTAATTATAAAATACGGAACAAAAATTTGACATGTCACTCAAGCAGTGTTGCCAAATACACCAGATGCTTTTACCAAACAGATAACGGCAAGCCATGATCACAAGGTCTTCATTCCATTCTCGACAGCGGCGTTAATGCGTTTAAAAAGGTCAGTGTTTTTTATTTTATTTTCCAAGCACTTTACCCTAAAAAAACTAGTTAAAATTAATTAGTCCCAAATAATAAAGAACCTTGAGCTAAAAGCTCAAATAACTTAACAACACTGTGATCGTAAATTTTTGTTTGCTAAACTTTTTAATAGGCAGAATTGTTTATTTATGACGGCGGCTATAACGTCTATTTTGAAGTTGTACTAAGATTAAATTAAGAACACTGAAGTTTTATTAAGAACTTTGCTTTGCTCATCTTAGGGGCGTATAAGTATTAAAGAATATTCATGTTTCAAAGTGCTTCACCTAATACCGAGTGTAGCTGTCTTTCAAATCTTACCACTTTTAGCGCCTTTCGCCCAAAATTCATATTCTATCTCAAATCAAATCCTGTTCCTCCGGCCATTTTAATGAGATCGTCTGTCCAACTAGTCGGTTGCGTTCTCACATTTCTCCTTTCTGTCAGTGGTCTTCTCTCCAATATTTTCCTCACCAGTGTGCGAACCTTCCTTGAAGTGTGCGTTACCTTCCATCCAGTGCGCGACACATATTCCCCGCCCACTCCCAATTTTTTCTTGATTTGCAAATACAATTTCCTTCGCTCTACGAGTTCCTGTGCTTCACATACGACCGTAGAGATAGAAAGTGCTACAAATCATAAACTAAATCAAAATAATCTAGTTTAAATGTTTGATTACCGTGCGTTTAATTAAAACAATGCAAACCAAAACAAAACATAATCATTACCATCGTACCTCGTCATTTCCTGTTTTAAGTTGTTTGGTCCGCATCAAACAAATTAATACTCACTGATATTTTCGTGAAAATTTTGTCACAATCATCCTCCGGGGACAATTGATTACATGCCCTAACATCCGTTCATCAATTGTAGAGAGATAAACGTCAAGCTGAGTTTGCAAATGACAAATGTTTGCTAATGACTCGCCCACTGAAAACCGAATAATTTCCACGAATATTTTAGACGCCAGCTATTATGGCCGACGAAAATAATAATTATTATAGGTCTATCTTTTGAGGGCGTCGTTAGTGAAAATCGAAATACATTTTTAATTTTCCGAATCTTGACGTTCAAATTGAGCTGGATTGCCTGTTGAGAAAATGGGCGTATTCAATAGTCTACTGAAGTGCTGTTAACATTGCTTATTGTTTTGTTTAGATTTATTTTGAGCGTGAACAACTTCGTTTAATTTTACTGTAGAAGTGTATTCACCTAAATATATTTATAGAACGGAAAGAAAAACAGACAGTTTTACGAATGATGAAGAATCAGATAAGTATTCTTCATAACACATTTTTAGTTTCTTGATTAGGTTTGATTTTTCTATGATACAATATTTTTAAAGAAAGTATTTAGTATTTATGTACACACAAAATACAACACAGGATAATAATAAATAAATATTAATACTTATAAAGTAAAGTAAGTATTGCGAACAATGATTTTTAAATTAATTTCATAGACAATTCTTTACAGCACTTAGTCTGCCTCCGCTTGCGATATGTATGAAAGTATACCACTATTCTTCAATAGTGGTATATTTTAATACATTACGTTAAATTATTTGTACATTCCATTCAATTGTACCAAACAAATAAACCATTAATGTAAACACTATAAGAACAGAATTACCGCAGCCCAACACCGAACCCACAATCGGATCCGATAATCCGCAGTACAATGACACGAGTAGTTACGCACTTAACGGTCGCATTAAAAGGGTCCTTAACACTCAACGGATTGTGGCCCTGTGAATAATGGCGAAAGAATAGCTAAGGGTGCCACCGTTTTTAACGTCGGCTGAAAAGACTCGTAACTCCAGAGTCATTGAGAGCAGTAATGCGCGTTACGTGATGTCGTATCGAGCACGTACCACGGATCGCTTCGCGTAGCTCTGGTTTCGGTTTGGTGAGACTAGCAATTCGTACGGTGACGCATGCATTTTATTATACGCGTATAAAAAATTTGGATACCCGTGAAAGGCCTTTCAGTTGATTTACGACTTGATATGCCGGTTGTTTAACTAATATATTTTCAGGAAGTTCAGTCGTTTGTGGGACAAGGTAATTTGTTGAGTTAGGGTTTTGTTTACGATTTGTTTGGGAAAGTTGTGACTTTGTAGAATTTGTTCAATTGTCTGAATATAAATACGACAGATTAAATATTTTAAAGAGCAGTGGTGGCCCAGTGGTATCGGCCTCGACTTACGAGTTGTAGGTCGTGGGTTCGAACCCAGTCAGGTGCATTACTTTGTGTAATTTATTTTAACACCATTGCTCTCAAAACGATGAAGGAAAACATCGTGAGGAAACCGGCATGTCCTAGAACCAAAAATTCGAAAACATGTGACATCTACCAATCCGCACTGGGCCCGCGTGGTAGATTACGGCCTGCTTCCTCTCACAGAGAGGAGGCCTGTGTCCCAGCAGTGGGAACATTTGAAGGCTGATGAGGATGATGATGAAATATTTTAAAGCCTTGAATATATATAATTATGTATACATATAATTATATCTCGCAAAAACCGTAAACTTTGAAGAAAGAAGTCGCACTGTATTTTTTCATCATTTGATAATGTCTCTAAAATATTAACTTTTTTTTGGAAAATCATCAAAAATGAGTCTTTCTACCCATGGTGGTACGGGAGAGATTATAATACTCGTACTGACTTAAATCGACGGTGTCCTTTAATAGCCCTTTACACTCCAGGGTGACGGTTACATGATGAGACAGTTCCGCGACCCCGGCAGGCAAACAGCTCTTTGAGGTGCGCGTAGAAAACAACGCGGCGTCGACCCAGACATGGTCCATGATCAGACGGCGAGTCACCCATTACCCGCTGTGCGCATGTCCTAATATAGTAACTCATGTTAACGCTAATTACTTTGTTTACATACTCAACCAAACCAACTGAAACTAATTGCTCCAAACTGTTTTCACATTCTCAGCTTTCATGCTCATATTTTCCGGAACTTTACGTCCTCGATCTGAAAATCTAATATAATTTAAACCGTTCCCTCATATTTTTATAGAAAATATTTTCCTTGCTGGCGTTGTCGTACGTATCTTGACCAATGAGGCCAACGTTTAGTCAGACATTCGACTCACGTATGTTTGGAGGCGAATGCATGCATCCGTTCACATTCGTTCACATTACATTTATTCATAAAATAGATTCTTGCAAGATATCTATTTTCCTTGAATTTGTTTTGAACTAGAGATAAGGATTAAGCATGAAACGAATCTAATTCTATTCCAGTTTGTGTTTCTAAACACAAAAATTAAGTGTATTTACTTTCTTGACAACTTGTATCGATAATAAATCTGGTTCGGGCAATTTCGACACGTTAATTAAAATTGATGATTATGAAATTAAGTTAATAATTATTTTATACAGTATAAGATGAAACACAGACTCTAATGGGTTAATCAGAATAACTTAACATATTTTCAGTTAATTTAACTCTTCAATACTTATGTGTATCTAATTAACTCGTGGTAGGATGGTAAGATAATGAACAAACGAACTTGGCTTATTTCATGATATTATACAAGTATTTAGGTTCGTCGACAGACGTCTCGAAAAACTTTACCTCTTATCATATCAATAACCGAACTTACAAAGTACCTAAATCAATAAAAGAGCTGAACATATCGATAAACTTCGTTGTGTAATAAGCCTCCCTTACTTCTAGAGACACGTGAGTCTATTGAACCTTAAGGGCTCGTTCCATAATAATATCAACGTAGATTTCGTGCGGCACCAAATTCTTGTTGTAAAAGACGTTTTTTCCGATATCAGGACATATACGTCTGCGAATGATTCTGAACACGTCCGACTATAGAGCCATACAGCGTCGATGCTCTCTCGTAGACAAGAAATTGCCCCTTTACGGCTCATGGCGAAGATTTTATGTCTTCCACTTACGTACATTGACTTCCGAGGTCGACAATTTCCTGCATTCTAAACGTGTTACGCCTGAGAGTGCCATGTAAACGTGTTTTAAATCTTATATTATTCGGCTGTATGGTTCGATTAGCCTTGTGATTTTATGAATTTATATTTTATAAAATACCTAGATTTTGTTTGAATATTTAAGCTATGAAGTCAATCGACAGGCTAAGAGCTAATTATTTGATCAGCCGTTAAGTAAAGTATTCGTTAAAATGCGATACATTTAAAAAATTCGTCAAAAAGTGATCGGAACCATGTGACCATAAAAATTAGCAAACAACTAGCCTAAAGTGAGTATTTTAATGAACTATTTGATGACAATAAAAAACTTTAAAAAAAAATGTAACCACGTTCAAAGTTTTTTTTTTTCTTCTTAGTTTAAATATTCAACCCGAATTCTTGTCAAATACATCATTCTCTTACTTGTGCACTAGAATTTTGTAATCCGCAGCACCGGTAATAACATTTCTTAGTCACACAATAAGCTAATCAAATTCCATATATATCTCAAAAACTACTTAACCGATTTTGATGAAATTTACAGTATTCCCTAATATAAACGATACCTAGTACAACAAAGAAAGAATTACTTTAATCGGATTTGTAGTTCCGGATATAATATGCGAACACAAACTAAATCAGTCGATGTTTACTCCTTAGTTAAGGAGTTGTATTTTCCATCATCAGCTCAGCTACATGAGATGATGATTATCATACGCAAGTAGGTATTTATATTACTTCATAATATTTGCGAAAAATGATGTATGTGCCTACAAAATTTGAGGGTTGCCCTCGATTTCTCCAGGATCCAATCATCAGATCCTAAATTGGTGACTATGGGACCATTTCAGAAGTACCTTCTTTCGAATAAAATAAAGAATTTTGAAAATCGTTCCACAATTGGCGGAGTAATCGCGTAACGAATACACAAATAAAAACATACCGTCGAATTGATAACCTCCTCCTTTTTTGAAGTCGGTTAAAAAGCTTCAGCTTTAATAGAAAGTATAATTTTATAAGTTTCCACCGAGTTACTCAAAAGTTCGTTACTGTCTCATTTAACATCTGGCTTTTTATAATTTTTCCAGTTCTTTATAGCGACATCTCACTGAGTCTTTAATATTACTCTAAGAGGCATCTCAAGGATACAGTACTCCCCTAGGATTTATTAACATCCTACTATCTTCGAGCACGAACTAAGACTGTTTATTCAGGTTCCCTTAATTCACGGTTATCCTATGCTCAAGACTTCCCACTTACAGCCACCTGTGACCTCGGCTGTAGCCAGAGCTTCCTCATGCAATGTATTAAGACAAAGTACTTCGGATCTGTTTTAAGCTTAATTTAGCTGTTACAGGGCTCCCACACAAAACCGCGATGCGATGCGACGTCGCAACGCAGGAAGATGCGATGCGAATTTCCGGCAATTTCGTGCAGCCTATCGTAAGATTAAGGTGACCAAACTTTCTAGATAAGATATGATATATTAGATTTGTACTTTGTGTTACATTTTTTTAGTTTTGCTTATTATAAAACCACGCGATCTTACTAAATAAAATAAAAATACATTGAATTAAATTACATTACATTATAAATTCATTGACATGAAATTATTAACAAAAACTTTAATTTTGAGACTTATATAAATGTTTTTTTTTTTTTTAATAATTTACAATTCAAAACATGTTATTATAATATTCATAGCCGACTTTCAAAAGGAGGAGGTTCTCAATTCGGATGTTTATATTTTTTTATGTTTGTTCGGGCATAACTCCGTCGTTTATCAACCGATTTGAAAAATTCTTTTTTTGTTGGAAAGGAAAAACTTGTCTTTCGAAAGTTGGTGACAAAAAGTCAATGAAATAAAAAAGAAAGTCACCAACTTTCGAAAGAATTTTTTTTTTGTAGGTTATTTTGAAATTTTTTGTGGGAAGTTGGTTACATTTATTTTTGAAAAAGTTTTTTTTTAATAATTATATTCAAACTGCATAAACAAAAATTATGTATTGTTCATGGTTTCACAGGACTGTCTCAGACCGGACTGAAATGTTGTCACCAAGTATGACGTCACATCGCAGAAATGCACGATGCGAATCAGATCGCAAGTTTTTGCGATGCATTCGTGCGAGATCGCAAACATTTGCGATGCGATGCGAATTCATGGTTTTGTGTGGGAGCCCTAAACCACACTAGAGTTTGTAATTAGAACATAAGTTGGGATTAAGAACTCCTTTTTTACGTGGTGAAGTCATCATCATCTAATGAAACCTCCCACCCTAGGTGGAGCGGAAGTTGCGTTCCAGGATCACTGATACTTGTTAAGACAGTCCCGCGACTCTGGCAGACTTTGGTCCTATATGGGAGCCTCGTCCGATTGCTGACAGCTCTTTGAGGCGTGGGTGCAGAACACGTCGCGCCGTCGACCCGGGCATGGTCAATGATCGGACGGCGAGTCACCCATATCTTGCAGTCCACATGCCTGCACGAAATCGCCTCGCTATGTCCAATGCCGTAAGCATTTTCCGCGGCGGCTGACGGCACTGTCCCGTCCCTCACGCATCCCGCCTCCTCCTTCGCTAGCATTACCGCTTCCCATTTCGTCTCGCCCTGCAGCGTTTCGACCAATGCTTTGTAAACCCTCATAGGTTTATTGTAAACAGGAAAGGGTTCTTCAAAGTGTGAACTATTAACTTGCAACCCATGCAAGTTAATAGTTCATCTAAAAGTGTTTGATAAACTTTAGCAGACACACGATCTTCACTAACATGCTGAGTAAACGTCACGGTTACGGAAATCTAATACACTTGTTCCATATGTTTTACTTACTCTTAATGTTATGTTAATAATATTTTTAAACGTAATAAAAGACTTAGATGTCTTTCAACATTAAATGCTATAAAATAGCTAAATTTTCATGCTAGAGCCGCAGAAGCCTAATTACGACAAGAATGAAATTGATTTATTACGAAGTTATTTTTTATTATCACTACTGAAATCAAGTACAAATAAAACCTTACGACTGCCACTAAATGATAACAGTTTTATAATGTCATTGACACATTATCTCGGCGTATCGGAGTGGAAATAACGGAACAAACATTAGTTGGATCACATCCAAAACATTGTCTGGTATCAAAGCCAAAATGAGTGGATTGTAGCATTTTGCTAATAAATTACACTACTGACTCCATTTTTTATAGACCAATCTCATTCATTAGATCAAGATCATGTTCTTATTTAATCAGAGTTTATGAAGCTGCTGTAATAGAATCTTGTTTTCTTTGTAACTTGTTTGAAGGGGAGATCGGCGTAATTAGACATCGAGAAAGTTGCGATGAAAATTATTGTTGCTTCTGCGAGCACGATTCTTAAAGTTAGAGAAGTATTGAGCAGTTAAAGATATTCTTCTGAGTAATGAAGGTTAAGTAATTTGATTCGCAATTTGCTTTGAAAACTACCAGTTATTTCATCTGTAGAGAAAGACGGTTCCTTTTGAAATAAATGTTACGCGAATCATTAAGGAAAAGTTATAAAGGGTTTTAACCTTTTGATAACCTTTTGAAGTTTTTGGTGATACATAATTATTTTAGTGTTTGAATTCCCATGAATTTATTGACTTCAATTGTTGTCAACATTTTATGAGCTATGTATAGTTCACTTTGTATGGCTTGCTAGGATATTCTTATATTTTTACGATACGATCGGGGTTGGCTGTTGACACCTGCTTTGACCCGAATAACGTTTCAGTCCTATTTTCATGTGGGTCGTCTTCGTAAATGATTGGTGATAATATATATTTTATTTTTTATACTGACAGAGCATCACGTGTTCTTTATGTGTTATATTTTATATTCAGCTCTAAATAAAAAAGATTGGAAAGATGGAAGCGAGGTCTTTCTTTCCATGGTGGAATGAAAAAAGTTAAAAAAAACTGGTGTAATTATTTATCTATCTCTACGCCATATCTACCCTATTTTATGAAAACCTTAAATAATAACCGCAATCTACAGCAAACAAAATCTTATTTTACAAGACCCATTTCAGCACTACAGTAGGTACGAGTAGATAAAGAGTTTTGGGGTAAACGAGCATATATTAAAAGCCGCCATGGCACGACGACGGTGCGCCCCTTCGTTAATAAAGATTACTAAGCTAATGCCCTAAGGAACAGGGGCAAAGCCTCTTTTTGTTACTATTCATTCATATACACGTACGTACATACTTATAAGTGAACCCTGTGACTTAGTCTAGAGAGATTAGAACTGTAGAAATGAACTCTTTTTAGGCATATGGCGTTAATGCTAAAATGCCACCGTGTGTTTTTAAATGATTTTTTACTGGAAGATAATTTTTAGAATTGGCTTTTTTTCGGTAGTGACAAATCGTTAAAATGAGTCCTCTGGTATTCTTTAATAACTCTGGCTAGAGCGAAAGGGATTCTCAGAATCTTACTGACTAAAACTTACCATGTTCTTTGAATTACTCTTTGCCATTAAGCTTTTTAAAACATTTCAAGAATAAGCTCTTTAAGTTGACGCAAGAAAAATTTCCTTAAGGAAATTAATAAATAAATTAAACATTTTTATTATTTCCGCAGGCCATTAATATGAAAAAAAAAAGAAGTGGTATGCTGTGGCCTGTGCTGGCCGGCTGTGTGCTGTGTGTGTGCAGTTTGCATTCCCACAGCCCTAAGGCGCCATCTCCGCGAGCGAGAGAATCGCGGCGATATTATCGTCGTGTCACGTATTTCCATACACTCTCTATGAACGCGTCTCCACACGGCGATATTAACGCGGCGATGCGACGAGTGGCAATGTGTGACATTAGTCGGGCGTATCGCCGCGCGCTCGTGGCGCAGCGAGAGCGCGGCGGGCGCGCGACGACTCGCAACGGAATCGCCGCGCGCTCGCGACGAGCGCGTTACCAGTAGCGAAACAAAACAAAACTATAGCACAACAACGCCTCGCGGGCGTGCGGCGATTCCGTTGCGAGTCGTCGCGCGCGCGGCGTTTCCGTGACGATACGCTGGCGGAATAAACGCTCGTCGTGGAGATTCTCCGACGATAGAAGGACGGACTCGCAGCGTTTTCCTCGCTCGTGGAGATAGCGCCTTAGGGTGGGTTCGTATCTGACGGAACATCCGTCGCGTATTGTCAGTCGCGGAACACCAGAGCAGACAAATGTATAGAATAACAATTGACCGTTCACACTCAACGGATGATCCATTTGTGCGTCAAGTGTGAACGGTCAAGTGTTTTTCTATACATTTGTCTGTAGATTTATCTATGTATAAGAAAAAAAAACAACTGACAAGCATTTAAATATTTATCTTTTCAAAAAAAAGACACAAGTCTAACATACGAAATTACTCTTCTACACGTTTACATGTTTCATGTCACATCAACTCAGTCAACAAAAGTTTCAGAATGATGGAAAATACGGGAACAAAGAAAAGCGTCGTTCTCCTACCATTCCAGCATGTTTGCATCAAAATGTTTGGTTACACAGCAAAACAGAAAAAAAAACCTTTTGAAATAAACATTCCACGATTGCTTTGTGAGAAAAAAACTTGGGTAACGTCGCGCTATGCAATTCAGAGACGGACATAAACAGTGTGGCTTGGTAGACTCAAAGCCATGTGATGACGTCACTACCGTCAGCTTTGTTTCTTTGAGTCCCGCAAATGAATTCAACGTCTAAATCTCCATTGATGTGGTAAGTTTTTTTTCGATTTATTTTAGAAGCCGAAATGAATGACATAAAAATGCTCTTTCATTCTGAAAAGGAATTGGGCAGACCGACCCGGAAGTGCTCTTAACAATGATAAATCTATTTGGGTTCATCAAAGGATGGTAAAAAGTTTCGGGTGCTTTTTTTCTCTAATGAAACAGTACTAGATTCTGAGAATGCTTTTAATCACGATTTTTTGTGTAGTTCTGAAATCTACCCTTATAATATCTTTTCCCAAAAAATACAAAAATCATGCTAGAAAACTATTTAATTTCCGACATTCTCAGCATAGCCCAAGGGGACCTTTTGCGGCCATCTTACTACTAATACTAATATTAACGAACACAATATCAATTCAATGAAGTCCTGACGTCGACAGATAACCGCTTCGGGCTAAAAGGCAACTACTTAACTCGTGAAAAAATCCACACAAAAAGTTCCGTAGCGTTCGACGCGTCGTTTATTAAAATAATAACTGCAAACAAGATGGCGGATTTTCTTGTTTACATTTTAATGTATACTTAAAAGTGAAATATGCGGTCGTCTTGAGCGTTTAACGTTATTAATAACATCCTCTTTATTGTTCTTAATGCAAAATGACAAGTTATGAATATTTTAATGTTTTTAAAGAGTTAATCTACCCTTTGGTTTATATTGTCTGTGTTAGTTATTATGCCTTATAACAATGTTAAGCCTCCTGCAGACACACGCGATTAATCGCGCTGCGACAACGAGCCAAACTAATTTCCACTCTAAAAATACTGCGACATGTCGCCCCGCGCGATTAATCGCGTGTGTCTGCAGGAGGCTTTAAGAACATTTTTTAGTTTTTAATAATGTTATTTGAAAATAATAATTCTATTTGCCTGCTACCCATGAAACGAATCAATAAAAACTGCAAAAAAGAAACACTTTTTTTATCCCTTAATAATTTGGTGTTACAAAATAATGCTTGTCATTAACATTATAATAAAATGTGTAGCTTATTATTTGATAACCCTGGTAAATTAACTAAGCGTCTCGTTAATTTATTCGTCGATCATTTTTATACTTTCATATCTAATTTAGACATAAAATGTAAATAATTGGCAAAATCTAAATTAATTGCAGATAATGTTATGCTAAACATTGGTAGGTAAATTAGATACTCGTTCATATCAAGTTATTACACTTATATCTTTCAAATCTTATTTCAATAAGACGACTTTTAATTAAACTTAAAAATTAAGCATCACATTCTGTACAAAATGAAGCAAAAAGTACAAAAAACTGCACGATTTTCAGGTCAACTATTTATAAAAGGACGGTAAACATGATTAAAATAATATACATATTTTTTATGATATCTAGGAGTCTGCAGTTCGAGCTTCTGCAACTTTCTGCTTATTCAGCCTCCAGATAATAAAATATTTACATAGGTCCATATTTATGAAAGTTCAAACCAAACCTTTAATATTTGCATGTCAAGATATTTCCTGGAAGCAGTGAGCTCTTGAATGTGCGTAAGTGCACCGACTTTATACGAATAAATGAATTTAAATGGATCTTTTCCTCGTGGCTGCTGCATCGCAGTTGTGCATTAGGCACTAGCGGGAGAAAAATAAGTGAAAACTATAGTAGAGCTGCCATTCCTAATCAACAGTCTAGCTAGAACATTACCCAGACAATTGAATTTCTTTTGCGAGAAAACCTTTACGAAAAAAACTTTTCACTTCTTATATTCAACCACTGGTCGCCGAGAAGGTCTGTATATCCCACGGGAATATCTTACCGGAATAAAAACTATCCTTGGTTTTAAGCTGGTCTACAATATTGCTTAAATTTAAGTGTCTTAATTGCGACTAATCAAAACTAAATAAATAAATTTATTTCGCTATAATTACACCCGTTGCCTAACACAAATTAATAAATAGACATCAAAATTAATAAAGGCAAACATGAGCAATCGCAACTTTATTTCTACATAAACTAGGCCATTAACCTCAAGCCTTTACATACATATTTCTTTTACGTCATCCACGTTCATACATTTGGTCATAAAGATATACATGTGAATTGCCAGTAAGACGCCTTTAGCTTCAATTAACTCGCAAATTGTCTGTAAATGACACTGATATTTATATTATGAGCAATAAAGTCTATAATATTAATTTTAATAATGCTTGCCATCCCTTTGGTGGCATAATATTATTAAAGGTACTCTCTCCACGGCCTCTTTTTTATTGCCTTTATACTAACCGAATTTTGTAAAATTAAAGAGAATCGTGTACGAATAATGTTGTGTTTGTTAAGGGTGCCAGTAATTAATGTTTTTAATTAGTTGTGCGTGGGCTAGGTTAATAAGTAAATATTTACATAGTATATACGTTAATTTCAAAGAGACAATTTGTATGTAAAACTTTCAGCCATTTTTAACCGACTTCATAAAGGAGGAGGTTATCAATTCGACGGTATGTTTTTTTTTTTTTGTTGTATATTTGTTACGCGATTACTCCGCCAATTGTGGACCGATTTTTAAAATTCTTTTTTTGTTCGAAAGGAGGTACTTCGGAGGTGGTCCCATAGTCACCTAGTTGGGATCTGATGATTGGATCCTGGAGAAATCGAGGGCAACCCTCGAATTTTATAGGCCGACACACCGTTTTTCGCAAATTTTATGAAGTAATTTAAGTACTTGCGTATGGTAATCATAATTTCATGAAGCTGAGCTGATGATGGAAGGTAGAACTCCATAGTAAGGAGTAGGCATCGACTGATTTAGTTTAAGTTCGCATATCTCTGGAACTACAAGTCCGATTTAAGTAATCCTTTTTTTTGTTGTACTAGGTATCATTTAACTTAGGGAATATTGCAAATTTCATCAAAATCGGTTCAGTAGTTTTTGAGATAGGGAATTTCATTAGCTTATTGTGTACATGAGCGATGTTATTACCGGTGTTATGGATTACAAAATTCTAGTGCACATGTTGTATTTGACAAGAATTCGGGTTGAATATTTAAACTAAAAAGAGTAAAATAAAAACTTTTTCAAAAAAAAATGTAACCGCCTTCAAAAACAACCATAAAAAACGGTAAAAAAACCTACAAAATAACTTTTCTTTCGGAAGTCGGTGGCAACAAAAAGACAATGAAATAAAGAAAACAAAGACACCGACTTCCGAAAGAAAAGTTATTTTGTAGGTTTTTTTACCGTTTTTTATGTTTGTTTTTGAAGGCGGTTACATTTTTTTTTTGAAAAAGTTTTTGTCATCACAAGTACGGTTTTACTTGTTGCTAATATAATTTTAAATACATGTTTTTTGGTGAAATGTTTTATTGTGTTTAAAATGTAACTGTAATTATTTACCTATTCAAGTGTGAATTTATTATTAAATGAACAAAATATTTTTAGCATTCCTATATCACGCTCAATGAAAAAAGAAAAAATTTTCATAATATTTTTCTACGAAAAATGAACAATGAGTTTTGTAATAATAAAACAACCTACTTATTTACAGTACAAACACTTTTCTTTTAATTCATTAGAGTAAATAAATAAACTCTCTTCACAACAGTTTTAGAAAAGATTTCAAAAATTGTCTCGAATAATTTTGTACAGTTTAGTTTTTACTTAATACTAATATTATAAATGCGAAAGTCTGTATGTATGTATATGTATATGTTTGTTTTACTCTTTCAAGCAAAAACGATTGGACGGATTTCGATGAAATTTGGTACACATATAGCTTATTGTCTAGATTAACACGTAGGATTTTTTACCCCGATTTCTTGTAGGATAATTTTTGGGTTGTAGTAGGCGAAGCCGCTCACAACAGCTGGTTATATTTATTTCTTTAACTTCGCTAACATATAAGAACCAAGCGACTGTTTTACCGGTTGAAAAATCTCATACATTAAAAATTAACTTTATTTATTTATTTATTTGCTTACATATACACAACACTGATTAGTAGGCATGCATTAGAATTTCATGACTCAGTATTAGTACATGCACCCTGTAAGGGCACTGCAAATTTTAACTTACTTCGGATGAAATCAATGAATTATGAATACCTAGCCGTCAAATTCCAGTTCATTAGTTTTAAAACAGGAACATGATTAATTTTCCTTTCCAAAAGACTTCCAAAAAGATGTTAATTCAGCAAATAAGTACGGAGACGTATTTCGAGGAGTTGGGCGCTTGTTTAGGACGCCATCCATCAACGTCGCGCCACAGATAACTGAAGAAGCGATCTATAGACAAGTGGGATATTGGTGTACTGTAGTCGCGGTATCAGTAACAGCATATCGTATTATCTGATATTAGTTTACATCATTCCGGGGACAGAACACTTTTCTTTTTCTCTCCCCCCCCCCCTTCAAACTAGGGCTCTACGCATACATGAGCCCTAGTTTGAAAGAAGCTGTTTGTCTGTTTTGTTTATACAATAACTGAGTAGGTATAATCTATATAGCATGTGTTTGTTTTGATTATAATTATACCCACTTGTTTTTTTTTTTTAGCGTGGTAAAATCATCAAATGAGTCCTCCCACCCCGGGCAGGGCGGGAGGGACTGTCAGACTTGTACTTACTAAAATCCACGGTGTCCTTCAATAGCCCTTTATGTTTCGGGGTCACGGTAATGAGATAAGTCCCCGACCCCGGCAGGCTTTGGCCCTCTAGAGAGGGGGCCCCGTCATTATACTGACGCTCTTTGAGGCGCGCGTGGAACACAACGCGCCGTCGACCCGGACCCCATGGTCCATGGTCGGGCAGCGAGTTGCCCTTTACTCGCCGCCCGCATTCCCGCGCCTACGGTGGCCGGAGATCGTCTTGCGACGTCCGTCGTCGTGAGCATCCACCACCGCAGGTGGGGCGGAGGGAGGACATTGTCCTCTCCCTCACGCGGCCCGCCTCCTCCTCAGCCTGACTACTTCGCAGAAGGAGGTGACCGCTTCCCACTCCGTCTCGCCCCGCAGCATGGCCTCGACCAAAGCCGGGCGCGAGAGGTCTCCGCCTATCAATTATACCCACTGCCAAAAATATGGGTGTGCCAACGATCCCCAGACCCAGGGCGCAGAAATAGCAAGACCAGAACCAGAATTGACCAAACCACCTCGCACTGGGCTAATAAAAGCGTTGCGGCAGAGAATGATGTGTGAACATTGTTTTTCCCTAGATGTTGCAGTTACAAATGTATGTACCTATTTTAAAAAATGTCTAAAGCTATTAGCTGAAAAAGTTTATACGTTAGTTAATTTAAATATTCCTACATTAAATGATTAAGTACAAATCCCTATTTCACTAAAAAAGATCACAGATGTCTAGTACTAAAAACTCCAATTTAACTTAATAGCTTAAGTTCAAAAACAAATGACACAAACGTTTTTTGCAAACATTTCAAATGCAAACCATTTGCGTCAGCATGAAAACTTTCCAACCAAAAAATATGGAATCACATTCAGATTATAAATCGTCAACGTTGTTACACTAACATTTATATCGACAGCTGTGTTCAAAAATCGAATGAATAAAAATGAAAAATGTACGGAAAGGTTGCTGAATTAAAGTTTTTGTTTAAATATGTGGGATTGCGGGTGGCGAGTAATGGGTACCTCGCCGACCGATCAAGAATCTAGCCCGGGTTGACGGCTCGTAGCAGCTCCTTGAGGAAATCACACAAACTGACAGAGCCCCCATAAGCCCAAATTGGCAAACAGCAATTGCAGAAGAGGAAGCAGTAAGACCTTTCGCGCCAGTCTGGGCGGGAACACATTTGATGATTTTAGAGCAGAAAAATGGTGTGGAATATTGTAGGTCCTTTATTGAGTTAGCGCTGGTAAGCGTGACTGTCAATAGGTTCAACCCCTAATGCGTGTAAAATTAAAATATAGCAACAAACATTTCTGTCTTACCCTTCGGGGATTACAGGCGTGATATTAAGTTATGTAAAATTTTGTAACACGCTGAATTCAGCTGTAAAACGTGATGAATTTGTCCTAAACCGCTAACCACGTAACTTACCAGATTAACTTAGTTTAAGTTCACAAAGGAAATGGTCCATCCCTTTGGTCCCCAATACAACCGCACTTACTGTATTAGTTAGTCCTATTGACGGGGGATTAGCCAGATTAAAGGATGACGTAAATTTTGGTCCCACCCTCCAATAGCAACATGTAATACGTCGTTGGATAGGTATTTTTAAGTTAAACAAAAAATACTATGGCACCAAGTCTGAAATATTAGTCCGTTCTAGGATATCTTTGATTTAATGTGACAGTTTAAGAATTATAACCGAATGTTTTTTCGTAACATATTAATTACATTTTGGTGCAAAAGGAGGGGGAGAAAAAGCTCGGTTCTAAATAATTACAGCCGTGTGCGGCTGTAATTATTGGGAGAGGCGGGAGAAGCAAAGGCAGGAGAAGTAAAAGCAACAGCGGGAGAAGCATTGGCGGGAGAAGCAAAGGCGGGAGGAGCAAGGCGGGAGAAGCATAAGCAACTCTGGGAGAAGCAACGTTGGGAGAAGCATCGGCGGGAGAAGCAAAGGCGGGAGAAGCAACGCTGGGAGAAGCAAAGGCGGAAGAAGCAAAGGTGGGAGAAGCAACAGCGGGAGCAGCATTGGCGGGAGAAGCAAAGGCGGGAGGAGCAAGGCGGGAGAAGCATTGGCGGGCGAAGCAACTCTGGGAGAAGCAACGCTGGGAGAAGCATCGGCGGGAGAAGCAAAGGCGGGAGAAGCAAAGGCGGCAGAAGCAAAGACGGGAGAAGCAACGGTGGGAGAAGCATTGGCTGGAGAAGCAAAGGCGGGAGAAGCACTGTTGGGAAGAAGCATTGGCGGGAGAAGCAAAGGCGGGAGATGCAAAGGCGGGAGAAGCAAATGCGGTAGAAGCAAAGGCGGGAGAAGCAGAGGCAGGAGAAGTAAGGGCGGGAGGCAACGCTGGGAGAAGCATCGGCGCGAGAAGCAAAGGCGGGAGAAGCAACTCTGGGAGAAGCAACGCTGGAAGAGGCAAAGGCGGGAGAAGCAACTCTGGGAGAAGCAACGCTGGGAGAAGCAACGCTGGGAGAAGCAAAGGCGGAAGAAGCAAAGGCGGTAGAAGCAAAGGCGGGAGAAGCAAAGGTGGAAGAAGCATGCGCCGGTAGAAGCAAAGGTGGGAGAAGCAAGCGCCGGGAGGAGCAACGGTGGGAGGAGCAACGGTGGGAGAAGCATTGGCTGGAGAAGCAAAGGCGGGAGAAGCACTGTTGGGAACAAGCATTGGCGGGAGAAGCAAAGGCGGGAGATGCAAAGGCGGGAGAAGCAAATGCGGGAAAAGCAAAGGTTGGAGAAGCAACTCTGGGAGACTCAACGCTGGGAGAAGCAACACTGGGACAAGCAAAGGCGGGAGAAGCAAAGGCGGGAGAAGCAAAGGCGGGAGAAGCAACTCTGGGAGAAGCAACGCTGGGTGAATCAAAGCCGGGGAAGCAAAGGCGGGAGAAGCAAGCGCCGGGAGGAGCAACGGCGGTAGAAGCATGCGCCGGGAGAAGCAAAGGCGGGAGAAGCAAAGGTGGGAGAAGCAAAGGCGGGAAAAGCAGAGGCGGGAGAATCAACGGCGGGAAGAGCATGCGGTAGGAAATACAAAGGCGGGAGAAGCAACGCTGGGAGAAGCAAGCACCGGGAGAAGCAACGCCAGGAGAAGCAAAGGCGGAAGAAGCAACGGCGGGAGAAGCAAAGGCGGGAGAAGCAAAGGCGGAAGAAGCAAGCACCGGGAGATGCAAGCGCCGGGAGGAGCAACGGCGGTAGAAGCATGCGCCGGGAGAAGCACGAATGACGAGAGACGCTTCGTCGTGGTTGCTTTAAAGTTTTCAAGTCATGTAAGCAAGGCAAACGGCAGGAGAAGCAAAGGCGGGAAAAGCAACGCCGTGGAAGCATGCGCTGGGAGAAGCAACGGCGGGAGAAGCAAGCGCCGGGAGAAGCTTGCGCCGGGAGAAGCACGAGTGACCAGAGACGCATCGTCGTGGTTGCTTTAAAGTTTTCAAGACAGTTTCTTGTTAGGTAACATCCTTTTCATTATCTGAACCAGTAAAACCCTCCGTTTTCGGACAAAAATGTATTTGTTTTTACGGAAACCTTTCTATTATTCTGTCAGACGTATTGTTTTCGGCACGCGCCACCGGCGACGACAGACGAGATTACAATTACATTTACTCGTAACTGAATTGGCATTTCATGTGCCGTTGGGCAGGAGAACTCGTAATTATTTTGTTAATGTAAAAAATTTAAAAAAAAATGACGGGACCCCTCAGAGGGCCAAATGCTACCGGGGAACCGTAATCAACGGCTTTTAAGTATTTTCTGAGGCACGGAGGAAACCCGGATAGATGGTCAGTGGTCACCCATCCATAAACCGTCCTCGGCAAGCGCGGCTTGACATGGAAAATCGACCTGTGCGGCTGTTATTATTTAGAACCGAGCTTCACCTCTTCCTCTTCTGCACCAAAATGTAATATGTTACGAAAAAAGCATTATTTGGTTATATCTTAAACTGCCATATCAAATCAAACATATCTCAGAACGGAGTAATATTTCAGACTTGGTGCCGAAGTATTAGCTATGCAATGATATTATTATATGTTGTTATTAAAGGGTGGGACCAGATTTTATACAAACCCTAGCATCATTCTTTCAATTTTGACCGTTTGAAGGCATTGATAATAATTGTCCTTTGAGCTTGGGATATACACTCGATTCAAATTTCTGGTAAGTAGAGACTATGTTTAACTCTGAATACTCCTCTTTAGGTTTGTACAGACCGAAACTGGACATATTGTATACAATATCTGTACCTCATCGATTTTGTTAATTCTGACACACATCTTTGTTTGACACATTTGAGGAGCTCGTGGCTAAATATTTACAGCCGCACAAGCCGATGCCAGGGTTAAGCCGCGCTTGCCAAGGTTGGTCTGTGGATGGGTGACCATCTGTCATAACGAGTTTCCTCCGTGCCTCGGAAAGCACGTAACGCCGTTGGTCCCGGCTGTCATTTGTAGATCTTTGACAGTCGTTACTAAAAGTCAGAAGCTCTAAAAGTCTGACAACTAGTCTTACCATGGGGTATCGTATTACCCAGTTACTGGGTTGTGGAGGTCCGATAGGCAGTCGCTCCATTTAAAATACTGTGATCTTTGTTTGACACATAAATAAAATCACACCTCTTGGACAAAACCACAGAACGCCGCCTGTTACGATCCTAACATACTCCTTTCGTCCACGTTCGTACGTCTGGTCATACAAGAACGCCGCTTGCGTAGGTATACTCGCAACCGGGGTTCTTTTAAGTGAGGTGTGTAGTACTCTAGGCACCCGACTTTTCTGAAAAACCTCACCAATAAGGTCAGTGTGGTCGCGGGACTTCAAATTACCGTGATCCTGGAACGTAAAAGGCTATTGAAGGACACCGTGGATTTTGGTCAGTACGAGTCTGCAGTCCCTCCCGCCCTGTCCTGTGTGGGAGGACTCATTTGATGAATAAGGTCAGTGCAGGCAAATACACACATCATAAATTACTATCATTTTTGTTTTATGTTGTGAAAAATATTTCAATATCATCCAATGAACTGTCCAACTTCCCAGTTTTTTATGGGTTTGCTTTCAGCTTTGTCTTGTACCTAAATCCTAAAATAACAAAATGCTGAAAAATGTATCTTCGAACTATAGTGAAAACATTTTAACAAAAGCCAAAGTATCAAAATTGCTTGTCATCAAAAGTTAGCACAAGTCAGAGTAACTTCCCGATCGCCAGTCATAGTTTTAGCTCGTTTCCTCGTCTTTATTTATGACAAAAGTAGGCGGTCGCCAATTAGCTTTTTTCAGGTATCCGTTCAGAGTACAAAAGGCCTTTTGTTCATAGTATTCTTCGCAAAAATTACGTCGAACAAAAACTTTTCGATACGATACTGTTTACCAATTTGTCTTTCCCATTGTTTGGGCATGACAGACTATTTTTGCTCGGGTTAGGAGGAATGTTTATGCCCAATATTGGGTGCTCGTTATCCTCCTAATTTTCCTTATCACACCTGAGATTAGAGGTATCTGATTGATAATAAGTTCGGAATGAGGAAAGATAGCGTAATTTAGCTTTCTTTTATGTATAAAGCATGTAACCAGAAATAAGTGGTAATATTTTTTAGAATGTGATGTGGATGAATTTTTTGATGCTCTTTGTTAGTTTTAGTAATTATTTATAGGTTTGTTAATTTAGTTTTTTAATGTACATAAACCACCATAATATAATGAATGTGAAATAGTTTATTAAATACAACTTTTTCTTCAGTACCAACATCGTATTCGCAAAGAAAATATTGGTTGGTAATATTAAAAGTGAATTTTGTATGAGACAGCTGACTCCGAATATTGTGAGGCGTGAACTGACTACATTCAGTAGAAATCTGACAGATCCGACGAATCGAACAGTCCCTTCAGTTCCCCCTAGAGTGGGAAGTTTCCAATCCAACAAAAAAAAGAAAGTTGATAAGTTTGATAGTATGTCATAATAATATGTTGTACGAGTACTTGGATTTAAACATACCTTTCTATTACATGCTGTAAAATAAAAACAAGTCAAATAATCCTTAAACAATTTTGTTGGTAACTGTAGCTCGATCCTAATTTATTCCGCTTACAGTGAGTCGTTATGTTGGTAACTGTAGCTCGATCCTAATTTATTCCGCTTACAGTGAGTCGTTACAGCGTTTCAGTAAGAACACTGCATTAGTTTCATGCAATATTGTGGTCTCTGCCACACTCGACGCAAACTGTTTTCGTGGAATAAGAAAATCTGGTTAGCTAGTAAAGTGAAAATTCATTCCATTTTGGCTGTGATCAAGTTCAGTATTTACTTGATTTAAAATGTATTATGAACCACATAGTCTTTTCTTGTCTATTATAAGTAACATTGAGTAATCTATGACTAATTAATATCTTCCTCAAGGATGGGTCACCATCTTTTATGTACCAGGTTATCAACGTGCCTCAGGAAATAGATACGATAGGCCTCGTCTTACAAAATACTGGGTTATCGAGATCAGATAGAAAAAAAGAAGAAAGAAGAGTGAATCTGATGCTGATCTTTAGATGCAGTTCACGTGTCCCATACGCTCGTCATACGTCATCGTCGTACGTCACTCCATCTTAAACTACTAATATTCTGCTGCATTCGGTTACTATAAACAGACTCCCAACATAGGGAAAAAACTTGGCAGATGATGTACCGCTAGCAAAATTAGAGTTAAGTTTTGAGAACTTAATTATACGTTCATGTCACACGCTCTCATTTGCATGCGTTGCTACCGACTAGCCTAACTGAACGGGGATCCAGCTACCAGCTAAATATTTGACTTGCCGGAACAAGTATAGTCGCTCAGTGACGAACAACAGGACATACGAGTACTTGCATAATGATTGCGGCTGTTTCTTTAGAGAGGCCTATTTCTGCAGTGAACTACGAGGCACATTATTTGCTATTTACTACAGTTAGGGTGAGGCCAAACGAGCGTAATTTTTGAGTCGTGAGTCGCAGAATTTCGGTCGCTTTCATACAAAACAAAAGACGACTCTCTCGCGACGCAAATTTTTTCTATGAAAGCGACCGAAATTCTACGACTGAAATTCTGAAATTACGCTCGTTTGGTGTCACCCCGTATGGACATCGTATCGTCACACAATCCGTTGTAATTCACGGGTGAGACTAGACTCAGGGCAGTATCTCCGCTTTATAGACAAAAATCGATTGCAATCCAGTCGCGCTTTCCCACTGTACTTACATACGTACTACATTGCTATTTTTTTTAATATTTAAAGTATCCAACTTTAACTTACTTAAGATGGAGCGAGCTCTCTTAGAAGGAACTGGAAACCCTAAGATCGTTTATTTTTTGAACATTGACCCCCGCCCCCCGCATTAGGAACTTCTCCTGGATCGCAGGTGTATTTACAAACATTTAAACTCACACGACACAAAGACCCATCTCATGTTTGGCGCTGGAATCCAGCAGGATGGTGATCGTGAGTCAGGCAACCCTGGTCTATAACATTGGTAGGATTACACTGACAGGCATGGTAGGCAAAAGGCCTGTTGTTTACAACAACCCTTTCTCAACCTAGCCTGGCTTAATAGCTAAAGGTAAACTGTTGAACCGTCTGTCTTTAAACCTGTTATAAACAACAAACTACAGCAATTTCCCTTTTGACCGTTCCTTGCAGCGATCATTACAGACATGTTTAGTGGACGGTTAACAGACTATGAAAAACTTATTCCATTAAGAAAGTTCTGCATCTTAAGTAGATGGTAGCAACAGCAACAATACGGCAAGTTCACGGGTTCAATACATTCTACAAAAATACTTTTATAGCCGAGCAAACTTTTACAGCTTGCGCGTTATTGAAAACTGTAAATCCGTTTCTTTATTGCTGTGTTTTTGCATTGAGGGAGATGAGTGAAAGAATACGCTTCGAGCTCTTAAGTATTTTTTATTCGGCAATAAGTTTGAACCTGTAAAAGCTATTATGATTTGCACTTTAATTTCATCAAGAAGAAACATTATGTTATCGCCTATTTTATACACCGTGACTTTTTAGTCGTCTTACAAAAGCAGCCCAGTTCATGTATCCAATGAATAGAACACGTTTTTAATAAAAAATATGTATTTAAGAGATTTGAAAAATTTAATCATAAAACTTTAATTGGTTATTATGACACAAGGCGTAGTTAGAAACGCCCTTGTCTCATAGAAAATGGAAATGGAATGATTTACCCTACTATTGCGCTGGGTAGGTACACTCTACAGATTGATACGTAAACATTTTAACAGGGTGTTTCATATTTCTAATGTACCTATTTATTAAAAATAAAAATTATTATTAACGATTAAAAAAAAATAAACTCGCCTAGAGGTATTTTAGGTCGGATACATTAAGTGGACGACTTTTGTAAGACGACTAAAAAGTCACGGTGTATAAAGGTCGTTTTTTAGGGTTTTGTAGTAAATAAGGAACCATTTTAGTTTCGCCATGACGTCTTCCTGTTTGTCCGCCGCTTAGTTTAGAGATGCTAGTACTAGAAAGCTGAAATTTGGCATGAAATTACTAACATTAAAAATTTTTATTGTTAAAGGTCGTTGTCAAAATATTAAACATTTTGAAAGCAATTGCCGCTTAGGTAAACTTTTTAAACACCCTTTTCCATGCCGATGAAACCGAAGGGTTACGTCAATCTCCAAGCTCCAGGAACCAGGTCTTTAGTGACACCGTTACCGCCTTTGGCACTTCCCGTATACAAGTAAGTTGTTTTCTCAACACTCGAGTCATGGGTTGGCAATCTTAAAAATTTTGCTATTACATCCTTAGTTTTTGGAAACAATTTTAACTAGTGATGCATATTTTTCATTTCCCTATCTAACTAATATGTTTAGGATGTTTAGATGGATGGTTGTCTGGAACTCAATTACGTTAGAGCGGCTGTGATACAAAAAACCATCGATACGAAAAAATAAGATACAATTAATATTGTATCACTCAACAGACGCAAAAACTAACACTAAAACTCCTACAAAATTCCGTTTACCATAACTGATAGACGAAACTACACTTTATTCAAAATCCATAAAAATACAACCAAGCACACAAGCGAAAACAGCTTTATAATACTTATTTAAAATTTTCAACTTCATAAAAGCTCAAATACCCATTGTAATGCAGTGTCGTTACCCGGCCCCGCCCGCTTTATAGCGTGTGTTTATGACCGACACTCTACGTCGTCGACACCCGCCATAACTTTGTAGTGACGTCATAAACCACTATGCATCCTCAGGAAGCCGATGTGCATGATTGTACTATTCCATGACGTCGTTTCAAAATTTATAGCTATAAAGTCTGATAAATGAAATTGTTTGTGCGGTATGCTTCTGAATTTATGGTTCTTTCTGAATGATATAATTATTTCTCTCCTCTGTTTTAATTGCATTTAAGTCCTGTTTAAATATCATCATTCACTGCTAATTATCTGTTTATTTTTGTGATAATAGACCATTTATTTTTTTGCACTATTTTAGAAACAAAATCTGCCTGTTATTTTTGGGCTAACCACATTGGACGATGAAATTGTACTTACGTGTGTTAGTGAGACTTGATATTATCAACACCTACTCCGATTGGCAATTATACATTATGCCCCACTATCATAATTATATATAATTTTGCACGTGCAGATAGAATACACTTTAAAATATCTTTTGACAAACAATGAGATAGAAACACTTATCATGAATACTTTATTCTGCCAGCTCTCTTTCCACCAAAACATCTTCAACGAAGGCGTTATATATCAGAATGATAAATTAAACATGAGTTGATTTTTCAGTTTCTCTTCACACATTTAGTACGCGAAAACGCTTTAGAATACTTTAAATAGCGTTGTCACAAATAATAGTTTTCGGGATGAAAAAGTTGGTATTTTTTTGTGATAAGTTGAGTTACTATTTAGTTTTTGTTGTTCTTCAATGTTTCAGACTGAAATGTGAAACCCTGACACAGCCAGAAAGCTTGACAATTCTCGTAGAAAATGAAGAGATGCTAGACAAAATCAACAACCAATGGTCCACATTAACGTTAACACTGACTTAGAAGAGCTGGTGCCCATGGGAACAATACCTTTTTTGCATGTTAATGCAGCCATGCGTCCCAGTATTAATTTTAGACTAGTCGCAAATTGGAAGCCTATAGGGGAGGCCTATGTTCAGCAGTGGACGTCTTACGGCTGATATGAGTCAAACAATTCATCAGTAGTACGTACAGATAGCGTCCCGATATGGCGACATGGTTAACCCCCCTTGAATGTTTAGGTGCTTTCAAGGGAGTCACCACATCTTACGGTGTCTAGTAACTATAATGTATAAATAACATCTCACTTTGAATTCTGTGAACTATTCTCAACAATAAAATATTATTTTTCGTAAATACAAAGACTGACATTTGCCTACAAAGTTCAGTTGGTGGGTAGCACCTGTAAATAGACTCCTATTTTTAATTTCTATGCCTTAACAAACACTATGTGGGTGAGATCACAATCAGGTCCAATTACTTCGTCCTTACAGCATTCCTATTTAAAGTTACCAAAAATAACAACAACTAATAACGAAAAATAAATTAGAAAAAGAGATTTTATCAAAAATAATGAAATAATTTTGATGAACTCCTTTTGTTAGTTAATCAAGTCATGGCGTTTTTAAAATGCACTTCTGAATATCAGTATATTTTGATTTTAGTTATATAAACGCTTATGCATTGTGAAAAAAAAGGAATTTCTCCAAAATCAAGTTTCAAAGGTTTCTTAAAAATTCTTCTCAGAAGGAACTGTTCTGTAGCTCCAAAGCGCTAGAACAACGAAGCGTAATTAAATTTTAACCCCACTGTGCCTTTGATAATGCCGCTGTTATATCCAATTTCAAAGGTAAACAATACCGGGCAGGCGAGGAGCCGAATCAACCTCATACATTCTTGTATCTTCGCTCTACGGTGAATAGTAAAGGTCATGTCAACAAGAATGTTGATTTTCTCTAAAAATATACACTACTAGCTTTTGTCCGTAGCTTTGCTCGTGTTATTCTAAACAGACGGTCTTATTTTTCGATACTATCGACAATAATCGACATTTCAGCCAATTTACACAAAATCTTACTGAATCCGTGTGAAAGTAGATAAATAAATAATAAATAAATAAATTCTTAGATTAAGCAGTATTTGAGTTTACAACGTTTAAACATATCAAAAATTATATTTTATTTGTAGTGAACACCAAGGGAATTTTAGTCTCACCTCACGATGTTTTCTTTCATCGATTTTTACTTTATATCCAGTAAATTAAAGTCCACCACCGTTCGTGGATTTGAGCCTTCGGATGTCTTTTTACTATATAAAAAGCAATTCCCTGACATATTCCAGTGATTGATTAATTTACGGATTAACATTTATTTTGGAAACGAATCTTCTTTGACAGACCATTTTAACCTGTATGCCATTCCAATTATTTGGCCAATCCGTGAGTCAAACCCGTTTCCCTGATTAACTGAATGAACTAAAAATCCAATAAAGGTATTTTTCTGAATCTCTGGAATTGGACATCTGTGGTTTTTAGTGAGAAGGTGTATACTGTTGTCAGTATTCCGAAAGACACAGTCGACTGATTAAATTATCTCGAATGAGCAAATAATTACTAATTGTTAGGGCTGATGAAATTATTTTTTACTTTTAATAGATTTTTTTCCTGGGTGCTTTTACAAATATTTAAACCCATATGCACACGCACGAGTGGCGACCACGGACCGGAAGACGCAGCGTAGGTAGGCCTCCCACTAGGTGGACCGACGACATCGTGAGGGTCGCGGGCAACCGATGGATGCAAGTGGCGAATTGTCGTTCGGCGTGGCGGTCTAAGGGGGAGGCCTATGTTCAGCAGTGGACGTTTTCCGGCTGATGATGATGATATGCACACGCAGACCCGGAAAAATTACCTGTAGGCCATACAAATATTTATTCCGTGCGTTGATCTAACCTGCGGCACGCAGTGCAGCAGTCGACCGCTCAGCCACTGAACCAATCGTCCGTTAAAGTATTCATAAGCTATTAAATTTATGTGTATATGTATAATAATAATAATTCACAACTATCACACAACGCCATCTAGTCCCAAGCTAAGCAGAGCTTGTGTTATGGGTACTAGACAACTGATAAACATACTTATATATTTCTAAATACATACATACTATAGATAAATTACACCCAGACACAGAACAAATGATCGTGCTCATCACACCAACATTTGTCCTGGGTGGGAATCGAACCCACGACCTCCAGCATAGCAGTCAGGGTCACTAACCACTAGACCAACAGGCCAGTATATATATATGTATATATATATATATATTGTTTGTTTATCTCACAAACTAAACATTCAGTAAATCTTATCCCTAGAACAGATTATTTGGCAGATAATGCTTAGGGTGCTTGCAAAATTATTAAGAAAGCCAGCGTATTCTATTTAATAAATTAACGATATTTATTCAGCATTAAAAGTGATACAATACAACAAAAATTATAAAATAATTACAGTACTAAAATGTTCGATGCCTGTACTAGCTTAATTTAAACCTATAACAGGCGTCACTAATGCTAATATGTATAACTAGCTTCCGCCCGCGACTCCGTCCGCGCGGATGTCGGTCTTCGTGTGGATGGTTTATTTTTCCATTTTGAGTAACTCTGACAATGACATCTTATAAATATCCATTGGACCCAAATACGGCTAAGCCTATAATAATTAAGGAGATCTATTGAGCTACTGCTGTTGAGCTCGCGTTCTAATAATAATAATATAATTCAGAAATGCGCGTCATAGGCACAACGCCATCTAGTGGTGAGTGGTGGAACCTTTTCAGAAATCAATGGAGGCAGGCGTGGCGTAATGTTCTACTTGATTGATAATAGGTGTCGCCAGTGGTTCCATAATAAGGTTTGTTACAGTTTTTTTTTTCTACGTATTTTTCCAGGATAAAAAGTATCCTATTTTATGCCCAGGATAATAAGGTATAATTATACCAAGTTTCATCGAAATCGAACCGTTAGTTTTCACGTGATGCCTGCACATACAGACAGACAGACAGACAGACAGACAGACAGACAAAAATTTTTTTAATCACATATTTGGGTTTGGTATCGATCCAGCAACAGCCCCCGCTATTTATTTTTTCAATATTTTCAATGTACAGAATTGACCCTTCTACAGATTTATTATATGTATAGATTACTAGGTACTCTTGTACAACAGATTCCTAACAATATTTAACATCAATTTAAAATAGTTAAAAAATTACGAATTATTATTTTACTTAACTTACTTATACTCTATCCCCCTTATTAATAAACGTGGACTAAAGTTACGCCAAGGTTAATCTTCGGATTAACCATACATTTTTTAAGGATTAACTTAAAGGCGTAACTTTAGTCCACTTTTATTAATAATGGGGTTAATGAAAAAGAAAATAAGCATTTAATTCTGTTGCAAAGAAGGTTGCTTCCACAAATAATATTCGAAATGAGAAAGAGAGCAATCACGTAGAATCTGTGAGTAAAGTCACGGCTGTCGCGACTTGCCGTGTGTCACTGTGCACCACGGCGACGTCTAGCACTGACATCAATTTTATATAAAATGCACTTGCCAACGCGATGTGCACGCTGAGTCTCTACTATTCAATTGTAGTGTGATTTATTTAATTTACTATACTGTGCACGTTGCTTTCATTTTGAATTAGTTAAAGTCGGTAAAGTGAACGAAACTGAGCATGATTGGATTTTTTCATTGAGAGTTTTTTAGTAGAAAGTTTCTCTGTAAAGGGCAACGTCCCGAGTGTTTAGCACAAGTTTTCCGTATTTAACTGTACTGTATTATTGTATGGAAAATGAAAATGCTTCGATTGTACGGAAGAGGAACTATTTTTTTCGATCTTTACGTCGAAATTTTACTTCGTAATAAAGACCTCTGTCTCTTTGCCTAATATCCACAGAGTGGCAAAATAACAGGTGTTTGCACTAATAGGACCATTTTGCCTTTTTTTTGTATGTAATTTCAACTTTAGGTTTTAACTAAATTCAAAAAAAAAGGATTTTAAGCTACGTGCAACTTATTATTTATTTTAACGCAAGTCATATAAACATATATCTTTTAAGCTTAAAAACAAGAGGTTAAATAAATTGTTGAGTGAGGCCAAGTCTATCTTAGAATTTCGTATGTCAGTGGCATTACGACGCGAGCACCGACTTCACATTTATCATAATATGCGCTTGCCACCGTAACACACTGTGCACACTGAGCCAACGTAATAAATTGTAGAAAAAATATTTATTGTGTGAGACCGCTTAATGTTTTATTATAAAGAAGTAAAGTGCGTGTTCAGTAGTTTTCCAATATTTTTTTAAGTAATGACAAGTATGTATGCTAAATTAACGACATGAAACAATTTATTTTCAACCATAGAGCAAGCGAAACTGCAGGTAAAAGCCAGTGTTGAATAAAAGTAAAGCCTCAGTCCTGCAGACACACGCGATTAATCGCGCTGCGACAACGAGCCAAGCTAATTTCCACTCTAAAAATACTGTGAATGGACCGCGACATGTCGCCCCGCGCGATTAATCGCGTGTGTCTCTAGGAGGCTTAATTTAAATTAATAGTGTTATTTATCTCAAAATGTCATATATTTTTGTGATTTTATTACCATATTCAATTGACTATGATCCAGTACAGTGTTGACAAAATTTTATTTATTCAGTTCTGTATTCATATTATGTGAAAAATATTACACCATTTCCATTTTTTATAAAAGGATGCCACAATGTTTGTTAAAACTTTTGCTCTATCATAAAATGCTTTTTTAACCTGCAAACTTCGATTCTTTAGGTAATTTAACTAAAAGCCTTATTAACAACTTAGATATCTTAGACTCAATTGATATCATAACGATGTTTGAAGAAAGTTGCTTTCTTTTTAATATTTTTAGAAAGATTACGAGTTTTCTTTTAAGAAAGTTTGAAACCAGTTTTTACCACTCCATCGTCGTCGAGGGAATAATTCATTTAACTTGTACCTCACTAATTAATAACGAAACGTCAACGTAATTAAATAATTGGGTTTGCAAATTTTAAAGTTTTAAATGAAAATTTGAGTTTTTAGCGATTTTATTTTATTGAACTTGAAAACGTTTTAACCACTACACCATGAATACTAGGGTGGGTCGCTTTTGTATAGAAAAAAATAAAATTGTCCAATACGTTTTGTAATAGTAAAAAAAACGTGACCCACATCCATTTATGAAAAAATAACGAAATAATTTTTTTCTAGTTAAACCCCTTCTACCCGCGCATTGAGTTTGAAAAACTGAAATTTTTAATTTTTTTGTGAATTATTTGAAAATCTATTTCTCGTGGCTCATAGGAAAAACAACTACGTAAACTCATAAAATAAAGTGCTTTTGGACTAAATTTTATTATTAAGAAAGAAAAATAAACAAATAATAAGACAAAATAAAAATACAATATTTTCAAAAACGTTAAAATCTTTCTAACTTTCGAACTTCTTGCATAAGCTTTCGTGAAATAATTTTATTCTTAATTAAAGCTTCTGTTGCTGATTTGTGGCAAAGCTGCATAGATGCCTCTGTTACTGTTTTTACAGCCCACTCCACAGCTTGAGTATGACATGGTAGCTGCAGAACAAGGACTTCATCATCACCACCTGTCTCAACTAGGGAATGAATAGTCTCATCCGGAACATTGGTCAATAATGGTGGTTGCGAGTAAGATTGCTGCCAGTCTAACAAATCGATGTAAGACGAAGCGTTTAAATTTATCTTAGGCACTTCAAATACTCTAAGCTGAAGGGATTCCGATGGTTTCCTTGCCTTTAAAATGCGTCTAGCGGCAAGTTATCTCACATTATTTTGTTCGTCAGATAACATAGACAAGAGCAAGTTCTTTGGGTGCGCAAAAAAAAGCATTTCGCTTTATTACAGAATCAACAACACTCTTCAATTCTTGCGGAAGATATCGAGAATGAAATACCAACTTCCAAAAGTGCCTTGCTCCATCTTTACATGTCGGATTTAATTTGATTTCGAACCAAGTAGGAGCATATACTTTAACTACAAAAGTGGCGAGTTATTTCAGTTCGTTTGTAGGTATCTCAGTAGAAACATATATTAAGCGCAAAATCCTGTTGGCCTTTGTTAGCCACCTGGCATGCGACATTTTTCCCGGAGAGCGATTAGACAAATCAGGAGAGCACTTACCATTTATGACGGCAGATGTGATGTCATAAAGGTAACGTTGATCAGAACTATGTTGATCTATTACATTTGAAATGTTTGGTAACCTACCTTCTATTTTTTCAAACACGACAACAGAGCGCTTCTCACAATCATCTCATAACTTTCCGATAGCACCTGAATAAGTAATATGTCCTGTTGTGGTGCCATCAAGTTTTGCAAATAAATGATGATTATTTGGCAGTTCATTTAAGGGTAAAAGGCATATGATCCATTAAAGTGGTCGATGTAAACACTTTTCTAAGAGCCGTATGACTCCGCCGTATTTGTCCGTATTGGTTACCGTCCCATTACAACCTATGGCAAGAGTGTGATATATGTGGGTAGTTGATTTTCGTTATTTTTTTCCGGAGGACCAAAAATGGGACAACTTGTGGATTTTTGGGTATTATTTGAAATATCCATGATGCACAACGTCACAAAACTAACAAAAACTACTTAAAATAGCAAAAAATTTAGATAAATGCGTGCGATCTTTCATCGGGAACTAATTAGGCGCACTGAGACAATGACGCGTGATCGACAGTTTAACGCCCTCTTTCCCCACTCCTTCCCGCGCATTATACGACGATTATTCTAATATTTTGGTTTGATTATTATTTGTACTACGTGTATCTCTGAATATAATAATGTAATATCATTTTGCGCCATGTAGTTTATACAGTAAACTCTGATAAAATATATCCAATTTAACAATTTTTCCGAATTTTCAAACGTCATGCGCGGGTAATTAATGTTAATATTAATAAAAAATAAATATATACGTTTTTAAGTCTCTACCCAGGTCATGTTTTCCGCACTATTACAAATCGAAATTCGGAAAAAAATATTTTCGACCCACCCTAATGAATACTATTTAAGTATTTGAATCATTTATCGAGTTTAATGTAAGTAGGTACGTAATTATAAAGAAATACTTGAAATCTTAGAAACGACTACCGTTTCGAACCTTCAAAAGTGTCTTAACTCAAAATAAACCAGATGCACACCAAACTTATTTTGATGAAAAATAATTCAAACATACACAACTCGACATAATCGTGGTACAACTTTTGCGAAGACGCTCTCGTTATGCACAATCCGTGTCACAGAACTATGTTGCGGGCGGTCCCCAGTGTGTCCGCAACTTTACGCCCGCGGCGGTTTGAGCTCGCATTACTACTGCATTTACTTAAGGTCGTCCCTCAAGAGATGTCGTCTGCTTCGTACGAGACTACATTTTTGAGTAAATTATTTATGAGTAAGAATATCGGTAGCTCAGTGGATTTGATCGGTGCAGGTCGTTTTGTATCGCGTTATTTGCTGTCACTAATAAAACGGGTAAATGATAGCATGAATAAATCTGTTGCGCTGACGCGATATCGAAAAGACGATGACGTGTCAGAAACAAATCTCTCAAAACAACGTTTCTAGTTTTCACGCACCCAGTTTAAGTCTCGTGAAAGTTACCGAAAACTCGGTTTATTACCTGCAGATGGAAAAATAAGTAGTTCTATCGAATTCTAATTCACTTTTTGTTCAAAAACAGGGCATTTTCTTCCTATTTGCAGATAGCAAGAGCGAGAAGCAAATATGACCATGTCTCCGATTTTCGTGCTCAGTTAAAATGGCTCCCTATCCGACTTCGTCGTGATGTGCACATCCTTTCTATTCTCTACAAAATCCTCAAAGACCCGTCCACTCCTGACTATCTCCGCTCCCGGTTCCGCTTACTACCTCCTAATCCCCGGCCTAGGCGCGCATGTAACACCAAGGTACTTGAGTGTCCTAGAGGTAATACCAAATTCTTTTTTAATTCCTACACTTTTCGAGCTGCACAACTTTGGAACAGGCTACCAAAGACAATCCAAGACTCTCCCACGGTAACATCATTTAAAAATAGATTGAAAGAGCACCTCCTTTCGCAAATATCTTGATATTTATGTATGTATATATAGATATATATATTTTATTATGTATAATATATGTATGTATGTATATATTTTATGATATGTATAATATGAATATGTATAGGTAACTAATTATTAATAAATGTGTACTGACTTGTCCCCGTGTATCATCATCTCAAAACAGTTTTACAGGTTGGCTGGAAGAGATCTCTTTAAAGAGATAAGCTCACCTTTGTGAATGTAATTTTAAGTTTGGTTTTTATTGTAAATTTTGTGCACAATAAAGAATAAAGAGAGAAGCTCCGTTGTACAGTAACCTAATCTACTGCGCAATGCAGCTTTCAAATGAACTAATGAACGAAAAAGGTTTTCATATAAATTAGATAATTGGCCTGAAATTCTCCAAGACAATAGTTCCTCGACTTAATACCGAAATTTGAAACCTTTGATCTCAGAACAATAACAGGCGAAGTTTGGACGGCTTTGTTCAAGTTGTGACAATAAGAGATGCAAGTGTCGGGACTCGGTGCAACGTCTTAGCGACAACGACGAGATTAAGAGATTACTCACAACTTGTTAGTTGCGCAAACAAACATTTATCAAACGTACTTAAAGCTTTCACAAAATTGAAATGAATTGTATTATTCGGATTATTTATTCTTGGTATTTGATTAATAATTTGCTTAGCTTTGCTATTTATAGTGAGCTAAAATTATTATCATGGCTTGTGTAAATATTGAATGATCTCTTTCGTTGAATTAATAGTTACTTTGGTTCAAGGCGAAAATGAACAAGGCAGACAGTTAGACAAATAAAAACAATACAATACAATAGATGATAATGTATTTTCTTTGTAGGGCAATACAATTGGCAACCAAATGAATTGGTATAAGGAAGACATTTTCTGAATAAAACATAGATGAAATTCACCGAATCATATTTTCCATGACGAAAACTTGTACTAGAATGTTGTGTACAATATTGAACAATTTTAAATCCCACAGAAAATCCAATCAGCTTTTATCCGATACTACGATCCCTGGGACTAACGGCTGGATACCGAGCTTAAGACCGAAAAGTCCTCTACAACGTTATATAAGAAATTTCAACAAAGGTGAAACTAGTGACGTATTGAAATACCAATATTTAGTTGCGAATTTTTGCATCCTGCAAAGGAGACTCAAGACTCGAGTCACGGTTGCATGGCATCTGTGCCACAAAGATCACGTAGCCAAGACATGAATTTTATTCCACGCATCCGATACCGTTGGAGAATTGAAAAAGGCATTTCACCGCATCCAAGTCGGACGGTAGCATCGGATATCGCTTTAAATTTTTACCTGTCACCGTATTTTTTGCCGCAGTTTTGAGGAAATTAGAAACAGTGTGTTTGTCACGTATGAAAAAAAGAAATGCTTCGGAAGCGTGACCGGAATTCAGTTCTGTGTATTGAATAGTGAAAGTTACGTTTTTTACTCAAGTTTAAGGACTGAATTTTATTCTTTTATTCTTGCGTTATGTTAGACGTTTTCAAAATGCGTGTTAAGCTGAACTCGTAGTTTCGTATGATGCAGAAGTTTATTGTTGACGTCTTTACTTACTTACTTACTTGAATCTGATTTGCCATGTTGTTTATATGTAGTTACTAGCTTATGGCCGCAGTTTCGCCTGCATGCAGTTCGGTTATTGTCCCACAAAATAGTCCTGTTTTTTTTTTATTTAGTTTCTAAACTATCATTAAGCCAAATTCTAACCGAACCTGTTCAGATCTTTTTTCATAAAAATTTAACCGCCTTCAAAAACAACCACAAAAAAGGGTAAAATAACCTACAAAATAACTTTTCTTTCGGAAGTCGGTGGCATAAAAGACAACGAAATAAAAAAAACAAAGCCATCGACTTCCGAAAGAAAAGTTATTTTGTAGGTTATTTTACCCTTTTTTGTGGTTGTTTTTGAAGGCGGTTAATTTTTTTTTAAGTTTTTTTTGATTTAGGATCGAATTCAGATCGGGCAGTTGATGTTGCGTTATTTAAGTCCTACCTAACTACACCGGCGCCGCTTCGTTGCGCCGCTAGTTACTAAACGCTATTGTTCAATAGCCAAGTAGCCAAATAGCTGGCTAGCTAGCTGGCTATTGCACCACAAATAGCCGGTTAGCTAAGCTATTGAAATTTCGGCTAGTTACCCATCTCTAGTGTGTCTAATATCAAATAAATGTTTTTCTATACACCGGTCGATTTATACACTATCTAGTTGTTGGTTAGTTTGGGTTGCGGGACTAACGAGCTACCGTGACCCCGGAACGTAAAGGGCTATTGTAGGACACCGTGGATTGTAGTCAGTACAATTATGACAGTCCCTCCTGCATGCCCTGGGTGGGAGGACACATTTGATGATTTCAATACGATAAAAAAAAATATTTGTTAGTAGTTCCATAGGTAAAAAACTAAAATGAGAAAAGAATGTTAAGGTCGCATACAAATGGAAAGAAAAACGAAGGCGAATAGCATGTAACTTGAAATTCAACTTTATAAATATCAATAACGTCACCAATCCTATAATGCTAGTTTCCCCGATTTGGACGCTTGTTATTGTTTTATAGTCTGCACTGAACTGAGCACGCGTTCTCAACATGGATAACACCACAAGCGTTAGCGACACTACCGACATCATCTTAGAAGCCATAGTTGGATATAATGAGAGTGCGGACGAGTACTATTTCTACGAAAAAATAAACAATACCATTTTTATTGCGTATTTTAACAACAGTGCAAATAATAACAGCGCAAACGACACGACTGAAGAAAGTGAAGATAACAGCGTTGCAATGAAAATTATTACACAAGCCGAATTTATAACACTTGTGTTAAGTCTTGTTGCGGTTATATACGGAGTGACTTCCTGGGGAATCTTGAAGAAGTTTCGCCATATAAAGAATTATGTGATTATCAACGTCATGTTATCTAATATCCTGTTTTTTTGTGTTTGCCTTTATTCCGATTCGGTTGTTTACTTTTGCACTACCACCAGTGATTTCCACGTGTGTGTTTATAGTTTTTTAACAGTTTATATGTACTGTTTTATTTCTTGTGAGTACTGGGTAGGTACTCACTTTGTCCTATAAGTTTTATATTGATTTTGTAAAAGTCTTCAACAGAGATATTCGTAACAGGTATCTTAAGAGTACACTATTAGGATGGGGTGTACCTTTTATATCAACATTCATAGTTTTATTTATTAGTTTTATATATTATTTGATAAAATCGGATGATCTCACTATGTATTATAGTGTGGCCTTGGGGTTTGAAATAGTACCTGAGACAGTTACCTTATGTTTTGGTGTCATAGTTATAATTTCTTTATTTCGCATTAAGGCACCTGGCGGGAGTGCTTCGTATAACAGATGGCGACATCTCTACCTAGCTACATTAATATTTCTATTCATCAAAGATTTACTAATGACTCTACTTAAAGCGTTTAGCAAGTGCAGTAATGTTTGTGGTGTAATAAATGACCTAGTAACGTTATTGAGGACAATAGCAATAATTGTGTTTCTTTTTATAGGTAAAAGCAACCGGTCATTGTGGATAGAATATTTTAAAAAGAGGTCGACGCTTAGACGAACATCGCTAGAAATGAGGAGACTGTAACATCTAACAGTTTTTTAATAAACGCAAAAGATAGTTTAAACTGTACTTATAAAAAACCCATTGTTTTTATTTCTGTATCTCTGTTCGTTTGTTCGCTGGTGCAGTTTTGACGGTTCAGAGCTAAAATAACAAATACCTTCTACTGAGCGCATGTGAAGTCGGGATATTACCAAGAATGAAAGTATTTTTGTGACTGTACACCAGCATGGGGAACAGGGTCCAAGCTGCCGATGGTTAGGACTCCACAGAGAGGACAATGTCCTCCTTCTCACTATGAGAGCAGTTTTTTATTTACACAACTAAATTGTGTAAATAAAAAACAATAAATTAAATAGAAAAAAAACTAGAGCCTCTCAAGGTATTGGTACTTCAGGTCTTCGCAATTATTCCATTTACCGTAACGACTATGGGCACAATGATTGCTGAGTCCACATTCCACATGTCGACAATCTCGTGTGCTAAATCAAGATACTTGATTTTTACCGTTTTCAGATTTGACGGGATTCCCGTCATGAGGGATAGTGATATCAACAATCATTGCACGGCGCTCTCGGCACTCCATCATCACAATATCAAGTTTATTTGCCAAATAGACTAAGCTATATTGTAACTAACACAGACTAAGCTATATTGTTAATAACATAGACTAAGCCATATTGTCACTAACATAGACTAAGCTATATTCTTAATAACATAGACTAAGCTATATTGTTAAAAAAATTACTAAGGTGTATTGTTAATAACTATATTGTTACTCACATGCTCTAGCTATTTTGTTAATAACACAGTAGTTGATATATTGTTACTATTGTAAGAATTAAAAATCTATGTTTAAGTGTTATATCTAGTGTGATATCTGACGTGGCATAGAGGGCCTACCTCCTGCAGAGAACGCGGGTCTGTCTAAACAGGTAAACCTTTAACGTAAAGGGCTATTGAAGGCACAGCGTTGATTTTAGTCAGTACGAATCTGAAAGTCCCTTCCGCTCCACCAAGGGCGGGAGGACTCGTTTGTTGTATAAGGTCTAGTATCACCCATTTCAAGGACCACATCGAATTACAAATCACCCTGTATATGTCATAGTGTAGCTGGGTTCTTGGAGTTCTACATCAGGTGTTCCAGATCTTCAAATTTATTCTCTCAGCAGATAATGCTCATCACGTGGAACAATTTTTGTTATTGTGCCATTTTTGTATCTCTTATAGTTTAGCTGGTCTGTTGCGGTTCTGCATCAGGTGTTCAAGTTTCCGAGATAAATTATAGCCTATATGTTGCCCAGACTTAATGATAGATAAAATTAAAGTTCCTCGTTGATACACTGGAAGCGCGTTTTCATTTCAAAGTAGGAAGTGCGTTCAAATACATCGAATTCGCTCTAGGGACTCTGAACTCTACAAGCCAGTGACTTAACTGTTATGTACTTTCAACATACATTATCAAACAGGTTATACAACTGTGTATTTAAAAATATATTTAACTTCAAGTAGTTAATTTATGCACATAAAACATGTCTGATACGTCACATGCGCCGACGTCAGGCCACCGCTTGGGCAGAGCACCGCCGTTTTCTCACGGAGGCGAAAGGCGGCGGCAACCTCGCGCCGGCCTCCGCTCAGGCCGGACCTCGCGACCCAGCTTCCGTGGGAGACGCCCACGGCATATGCCTGCCTGAGTCACGAGACTTTTTATCAGGAACCGTGATCTTGGAACGTTAAGGGTTATTCAAGGATCACCGTGGATTTTAGTCCGTACAAATCTGACAGTAACTCCCGTCCCACCCTGGGTAGGAGGACTCATTTGATGATTTTACCACGATAAATATAAAAGAAAACAATGTTTTCTCAAGATTGCAAAGAGTTATACTAATATAGCATAGTTTATGTCAGTAACAATATAGCTTAGTCTATATGTTGATTTATACTCTACATAACTAAAACAGATTGGGTACATTTACATTTGGTAAATGTGTGCTAGACAGCAGCAGCAGGATGGTATTTTAACTGTTTTAACTGTCCAGAATCTTGCCGAGTAGCGATGAATATCGCTCGTGGCACTTTAGAATCGTAGCCGTCACAACAATATTAACATTCTTGTTAACATTTAAGTTTTATTGCCCGCGACATCGCTCGATCCCAGATGTTTTTCACGAATAATAATTTATGTTCAAAAATTTGCCACTATTATTTTTAAGATATCCACTATTTGCATCCGAGCAGAGCTCGATCAACCAGCTGGTTTTATATTAAAACTAACTTCTGCTTTCGGCTTCACCCACGGGAGCGTGCTGTGTATGAATGAGACTTTTCGTACATTAACCCCTTTTAACCCCCTAGAACGGAATTCAACACCGCCAGCTCGATTTGAAAGAGCGTCGGATGTACTGAATCTGCTTACTAGTGATCACAATATTTTTTTGATGGGTTCATGCGCTCCACACGTCCACACGTCTGTGCATTTGCCATTATTTAATTCGTTCTTGGTCCTCTCAGTGTCGACCAGACACTAAAGTCCTTAGTAAAAAGACCAAAAGACTTGAACATGACTTGAGAATAAAAACTTGTATTGATAGGAGACATACTCGTACTTATGTAAACATCACAAAAATAACTTTAGTGTTGACAAATGCACTGATGTGTGGGTGGACCGCATAGGTTGCCTTCTATGCGGAATCTAAAAGAAGCTGTCCGTGGTGAAAGCACTGGGGCGTGCGGTGTGGTAGGCATCTTGCTACGCACCCAGCTACGCACCTGGCTTCGGCGTAGCGTACACTAACTACAAATATAACCGCGATAGCTGCTGTTCTCTTCTCTCACCAAAGTGTACCGAGATTCACACGAACGAGGCATTTTTATTGAAGGATATAGTGGATTTTAGTCAGTACAAGTCTGACAGTCTCTGTTGCCCGGTCCTGGGAGGACTCATTTAATGATTTTAATACGCCAAAAATACGTTGTTGGTTAGTAGTTCCCTAGGTAAAAAAATAAAACGAGAATAGAACATATATTAACGTCGAATAACAAAGGTGATTAGCATAATAACTTGAAATTCAACTTTATAAATATCAATAACGTCACCAATGCTATAATGCTATTTTCCCCGATTTGGTCGCCTGTTATTTTTCAATAACCTGCACTGAACTGCACACGCGTCCTCAACATGGATAACACCACAAGCGTTAGCAACACTACCGATGACATCGTGCAATACTTCTTTGGATATAATGAGAGTGCGCACAAGTACTATGTTCGCAAACAAATGGACAATACCAGTGTTTACGCGTATTTTGGCCGTGCTAATAAAAAAAAAATGTAACCGCCTTCAAAAAGAACCACAAAAAAGGGTAAAATAGCCTACAAAATAACTTTTCTTTCAGAAGTCGGTGCCTTTGTTTTTTATCATTTCATTGTCTTTTTTGCCACCGACTTCTGAAAGAAAAGTTATTTTGTAGGCTATTTTACCCTTTTTTGTGGTTGTTTTTGAAGGCGGTTACATTTTTTTTTTGAAAAAGTTTTTTATTTTACTCTTTTTAGTTTAAATATTCAACCCAAATTCTTGTCAAATAAATCATTCTCTTACATGTGCTAGTGCATTTTGTAATCCGTAGCACCGGTAACAACATCGCTCAAGTGCACAATAAGCTAATAAAATTCCCTATCTCAAAAACTCCTGAACCGATTTTGATGAAACTTGCTGTATTCCGTAAGTTAAACAATACCTAGTTCAACAAAAAAAGAATGACTTAAATTGGACTTGCAGTTCCGGAGATATGCGAACACAAACTAAATCAGTCGATGCCTACTCCTTACTGTTAAGGAGTTGTACCTTCCATCATCAGCTCAGCTACATGAAATTATGATTACCATACGCAAGTACTTAAATTACTTCGTAAAATTTGCGAAAAACGGTGTGTCGGCCTATAAAATTCGAGGGTTGCCCTCGATTTCTCCAGGATCCAATCATCAGATCCCAACTTGGTGACTATGGGACCACCTCAGAAGTACCTCCTTTCGAACAAAAAAGAGTTAAAAATCGGTCCACAATTAGCGGAGTAATAGCGTAACAAATATACAAAAAAAAAAAAAAACATACCGTCGAATTGATAACCTCCTCCTTTTTGAAGTCGGTTAAAAAGAGTAACAAGCATTCATCCATACAAACTTTGCAATTGTAGTTGAAACAATTTCTCAGTACAAAATTGTCTTCGATGTAAACACAGTCAATATGAACTACTTATTGCCATGCACAAGTTGCAGGAGTCAATTATGGGAAAGCGGGTTGCCTAATAGCGCACCCAGGAGTTAGACTAACGACTTGTGCACTGCTGCAAACTCCAAGTCATCATTTTCTATTGGCATTGCTTATCGGTAGCATGTGTTCCAATGTTTACGGTTGCACCTATCCAGAAAACGTATTTTATGTTAAAATGGTTACAACTTTATAATAGTAGAAACTACTCTCACGGCCATGTATATTGTTACGTCGATCGGATTGCGAGACCAATCTACAGGCTTCTCGAAGGTTCCACAAGGTTCTCGACTATTCTACTGAAGATTGGTCTGGAAGTTTCTAGAAAATTCTACCCTGTTCTAGATGTTTCGAGATGGTTCTTGAATGTTCCAGAAGATATGGGACTATGTCGAAGTCTATGGATGTTTCCAGAACATAAGACCATCTTCTAGAAACATCTAGTGGGTCCGGTCAGGGTATAAATAGGGACGCCGTTTGGCGACGTGAGTCTGTCTGGTTTTGAATACGAACGAGGCGACTCGAAGCGATCTCTAAGTGACTTTTACGTGTGATTAAGTGTGTGTATAAGTGTTTAAGTGTTGAGTAGTGTTAAGTACTTGTTGTAATTAGTGATTCGTGTAATAAAGTTAATATGGTTTCAATTGGTGTTAATTAATTTACCCTGATACCCAGCTCGTAACAATATGTTACGGGCGATTTGATAAGTCCGGGCACCGGGCACTATTAATAATGGCCGGTCTGTATTCATAAAGCCCGTCTCAATTGGGCAATGTGATTAAAACAGCATGATTAATCACTTTTCCCGACCATTATGAATAATGCCTACCCTATCTTGGGCAAAGTAATAAAATAGGTTTACTGTAGTGTTTTTTTTTTATTAAATGAAATAATTAAACTTACAAAATTTTCATGAAAAGTTAATAAAAAAACGGGGCTCCGTCAATCTACCTTGGTAGGCGATAATTAGCAATTTGACTAAGTGTGCAAGAGCGAGCGAAGCGAGCTCGGGACTTGGGGCACCCCGACTCGGACAGGTTAGGTTCGAAGGTTCCCTTCGTGTTAGGTTACTTTAAACCTTGCAAACAGAAATAGGAGCCCCGCTAAGCGGGGCTCCGTTGAGCTACCTTGATAGGCGGTAATTGCAAGTCACAGCCGCGGTCCAATTTATCACATTTCCCGGCCACAAGTAGGGAATTATTCATACTGCCCGGTCCAAGTAATAAATCCAAGCTATCTCAATCACTGACTTATTATATGGACCGCGGGCCGTCGGGCATTATTAATAATGGCCGGTCAAAGTGATAAATTATTCACTTTGCCCATCGTTCTTGGGTATTATTAATAATAATGGCCGGTCCTTAGTAATAATGCCCAGTTAATCACGTTCCAGCAATCTGACTTAGTCCCCTTAGAGGGTCAAAGCCTGCCGGGGTCGTGGGACTGTCTTGTCATGTTGCCGTGACCCTAAAACGTAAAGGGCTATTAGAAGCATCACCGTGGATTTTAGTCAATCCGAGCCTGAGAGACCCTCCCGTCCCGCCCTGGGTGGGAGGAATTTAGCATGATAAAAAAACAGTTTTAATAATATTACATCGATGCACAGGAATTCCAGTAGGTACCTCCTGGCTGAACTCGCTCCATCTTAAATCTCATTTTTGTCTCTGGGCTGGATAGAAGCAAGATCAAACCCATTTTAATTTTAAATAAATAATAAATTACGTACATTTAATAAAAATATCTACTTGTCAAATTGAGAATGTCCTCCTTTTAAAAAATCGACATGTAAATAATTCATGTCACTCCATTCAGATTCTACTTTTTAAGTCCTCAGCTGTAAATATACTAGGTAACATGACACGATCTGGCCACCCACTTGCATATTGAAATAGAAGCTGCTCCGGAGCGCCTCTCGAGCCACACCTACGTAAACAAATTCAAAGGATCCGTACACATTGCTGGAAAAGAACTCCGGCTTTCACAAAATGTAGTTTAAATTGGGAATATTTACATTGCTAAACTGGGAGTTATCTTCACTATTTTTAAAGCGTTATGCTTGGCTATGATCATTTTCCTGTCTCTATCTAATTTATTTGCTGACTGTGAAGAAGAACCTTACATTTTTTTTTTAATTAGATGGTTTAAATTTTTCATTTATAGCAACGGAATTTAACGTGAGCATCAATCTTGTACACGAGTTTGAGTGAAAATGTAAAGATGGTCGTAAAACTACCACGGACCTACACGGATAACCTGTAACAATCCTAAAATCTCTTACATTATTCAGGGACATTGCTGTTTTTTTCATAACCAAACATGACTTGAACGCATACCAAGGCATTTATAATAGAACACTATATCAGAAATTATTGAAAGATCGAAACAAATGATGTCACAATGGCAAACAAAGATATTATAAATTATTATATGGGTGCTTAAACTAGCCCAACGTAGAACAATGTGAGTTCATCCTTAACCAATTGAACCGTTCCAAGCAGCTTGCAAAACTTACAATTGGTTCTCCAGAAGAGTGTCGTAAATAATAAATAGTTTACAGTAGCTTCTTCCCTCTCGACGATTGTATATTTTGAACATTTTTGAAAAGGTTGGCAGTTCTTTATGGTTGAAGTTTTTTATTGCAATATCGGAAATATTGTAACTATCTTTCCGTACATACATATTTTAAAACTTTGTATATTTTCAATTCCGTTACATTATAAATAAAGAGAAATACCCAGATTATTCTTCTTAATAAAGTTGTATTTATAGTTATTAAGTCAGAATTTTAAGCAGAGAAATATGTTTCTGAGGTAGGTAGACCCCGAGTTTACAGATCTTCAATATTTCTCAGTTATTTGTACCTACAGCATTCAACATTCCATTAATAAGGCATTCCAACAATTAGGTATTATGAAAGGTGAAATGGAACCGGAATCGTTTGTTAAAATGTTTACAAAATTCCCGTTTAATTTCCTTAAAATTCTCATCAAATCATACCAATCAAGATGGCATTAAGAAGTAATTTCAAAGGTCTTAAATAGGACCAAGTTAATAAAAAATAAGAACGAAACGTCTTCCCATCCAATTCTATCGTTCTTAGCACGTCGACAAAACAATAGCGAGAATCGGAATGGAATTGAATACAAAGATGAATAGGTACCACATATCCACCTACACAGATTGTACAATTACGACAAAGGTATATCTGCAAACTCGTGAGGTAAAGAACCGAAATAAAATCTCGTATTTGGTTGAGACGTCCTTCTCAAAGAAATTGAAAATTTTCCATTAAGGGAAATCAACAAAGCTTTACAAACGAAGTCAATGAAAAAAGTCAAAGCGGGGGAAGAACGTACTTCAGCCGAACGTTGGCAAGTAGCGAAGCAATTATTGGAAAACTAACTGATATAATTAATTGAACCATTTGAACGCTTTGTGATCGAACAGTTAGTGTGTTTGATCGATTTTTCATTTAGCTTTGTTCAATTAATTAACTTGCATTAGGTTCATATTAAAATATACCACTCACATTAATTTCTACAACAGCTTGATATCAAACGAGTTTCAACTTAATTACCGTTTTAAAATCGAATTTTGAAATACAATACAGTGGACTGCTCACTAGCTGAAAATAAAGAGCAGAACTCACTTTAGAACAACCGTTCGCTTAGTTACATCATTTATTTCCTTTTACGTGGTTAACCTCGTAAATAAATAGCCATCAGACCGGAGGGGATACCGCTTGCTTCATTCGCACACTTCGTACTCTTGTGAGAACATTACTCTATATAAAAAAGGTATTCGAGCATGATCCAGAACATTTTTATATTACCTACGTGGGAGATGGGAGAGTGCGAAACTGGCACGCAAGGCTCGGAAGTAGCGCACACTAAATTAAGAGCACAAGCGGCGAAATTAAAATCTGCGGTTACATTCACGAGAGGTTCCGACGCTAATAAACTTATGTGAATAAGCTTTACAACGGGAAATAAGTATTCCCCTTACAAAAAACGTAGGAACGTTCTCTCAACAAATGCTTTCGTGTGTAACGGAATAATTTTATTCAGTTTAATATAATACAACAAAATGGAATAACAAGAAATCTCGTTTGAGCTACATTTTAGCCATTTTATGTAGCTATTTAAATTACAAGTAGGAACGGAAAACCTGGTTGCATTCCTGGAATGTTCCGTACAATGTGTAATAATATGAACTGAGAACATACTTTCAGCTCGGAAGCACCACTTATTGGAATAAATTGTTGTGTTATTTAAACTAATTATGTTGCACTGGAACTCCCCTTGTGGTGGTTTATTTAAAAAAACCAGCCAAGTGCGAGTTGGACTCGCCTATGAAGGATTCCGTAGTAGCAAGCATAGATTAGGGATATAATTATATTGAGATTAGTAAGTAATATACACAAACGATAAAAATAACTTTGTTTTTCATAGTGTTTGTATGAATGGCAAAGTTATATTTGCGGTTTTTGAAAATGTACTATATCTCAAAAACTGCGAACTGTTTCTCATCCAAACCAATTTTCATTGGAAGTTTTTGTTGAGGTCTACATTATACATTTTTTTTAGTTTTATCATTCTCTTATTTTAGAAGTTACAGGGGGGGACACATTTTACCACTTTGGAAGTGTCTCTCGTGCAAACTGTTTCAGTTTAGAAAAGAATGATATTAGTAACCTCAATATAATTTTTAAAGACCTATCTATAGATACCACACACGTATGGGTTTGGTAAAAAAAAATGAGTTTTAATTCTAAGTATGGGGGGCACTTCCAAAATTTGTTTTGTTTTTATTTTTGTTTGAAAATTCTAATGCGGTTCAAATACATCTACCTACCAAAAAAATTAGCTGTGACAGACAGACAGACAGACATGACGAATCTATAAGGGTTCCGTTTTTGCCATTTGGCTACGGAACCCTAAAAAATACGTGTAGCACTCGGACGGAGCCTGCCGTGGTAAAGCTAAAGCTAAAAAAAATGCTTTGCAGTCATAGCATTTTTTTAAAGAAAAGAATAAATTATCGCCTACCGCGAATATTTAACGAGAATATCATTTATTTATAATGTGTGTGGTGCACTATTATAATAAAGAAAAATAAATTACAATGAATATTATATTATATGAATATTAAATTCATTCCGTTGTCATTACAAAATGTGTAATGAAAACTGAATGAATTTTCATCACAAAATAGTGAATTCCATCCATCTTTTATGACGCCACTACTATTACATTGTATAAAATTTTTACTCGCTTATGCGAACAGTTGCTGCTTCATATCCAGGGCATCCAACTTTTAAAGTAGGTAAGCTTTGTCCCCAGAAAATGTTCCAGTGACATTATTATACAGTATGGATCTAAAACTGTCATAAACTAAAAATAGATCTCCTTACCTGCGCTTGCTTCCGAGCGATTTAGTATGCATTTAACGCATAGATGCACCCTTTGTACTCCTGTACGCCTACATACATGAAAGTGCTTTATACCGTTGGTTATTCTTTAGAACTAAGTTATTTGCTGCACTTTTATGGACAAAAATATGCTTTGGTGACATTCTACCTTTGCATTTTAGCTATAAAATCTGTTTTAGTTTGGGATGTTAGTAGGTTTTAGGTTCCTAGAAATGTTATAAAATAATAACTTCGAAATAACCCGAAAGATGCAAGTGTTAAGCCTCCTGCAAACACACGCGATTAATCGCGCGGGGCGACATGTCGCGGTCCATTCGCAGTATTTTAGAGTGGAAATTAGCTTGGCTCGTTGTCGCAGCGCGATTAATCGCGTGTGTCTGTAGGAGGCTTTAAGGTAGAAGGGATACCTAATATTACACTCAATTTTATTAGTTACATAAATTAAGTCTCGTGTTTGCGAGATACTCTTTTTTTTTTGACTTCCCACAACATTTCATATACATAAATCTTGGCATTATATATATGCATGACAATCGACTGTATTGCTACGTTTCCGCTAGCACCATCCATGTTTACTACAATTAAAAGCACTGGTCTTTTCGTCAATGCCAAATTGCATGGGTGCGCAAAACTTCACCTAAATTTTCAACTCCGATAATTGGAAATCCGAAAATGTTCTTCCTAGCTTTTTTCTTCCTAACAATCACAATTCCTAACTACTCTGTCTCTACTGTTTATAATTCCGAAGCATTCAACTTCATAATGTAGCAATAAACATCTATTATACTTTTATTTATTTTCCTATATTTTCTCAACATAACCATCTTTTACACTATTATTCAAAGTCATTTCTTTTTTGTTTAGATATAAAAGGATGCAAGAGCGAGTGAAGCGAGCTCGGGACTTGGGGCACCCTGACTCGGATAGGTTAGGTTCGAAGCTTCGAAGAGGATCCCCTTCGTATTAGGTTACTTTAAACCTTGCAAAAATAAATAGGAAAAATAGTATGAATGAAAAACTTTAGGATGAAAAATTTTAGGAAGAGTGATCTAATGATTTGTAATCCGAATTACAAATCATTAGGAAGAACAATTTCGGGTACAGAACTTTAGGTGAGCCAATATAATGGACCCCTATTGCATACCTACTTACTGATTGTATGAACATTTTATCAAAAGATCCTTTGAAATAAAATATAAGGGAAATCTAAAAAGAGGATTCCCTTGCCGAGCAGTGGGACACAAGGCTATCAAATCATATGATCAAAATATAGAAACGCATAGCAGCGGTTAATTAAATATTGCTTTAGTTCCTCTGTAAACTTGATTAATTTAGCTCAGTTAATGGCGAATGCATTTGCAAAGTAATTGCCACTGTAAACCGTTTTACTACTTGTGTGAAAGTAAAGTTACCTACAAAAGGTGAATAATGAATTTATAGAACAAGTTTTTATTGTAGAAGAATATAATAGTAAAGTAGAAGTATATTTGTTGAATGAATTGAGAAGTAAATGCTTGCCGAATATACTACAGCAATGAAACGAATTTAAGTGTTTCGATTGAGTCATAAAGGTTGGTATTGATGATACCAGGAGCGTTTTTAATTAATATCATCCGAAACAGATCGCCAATGCGACGAGAAGTTCCTAAATAAAACGACTGAGTACGCATAAAAAGTTGTTAAAAACAGGCCCGAAACATCGGAAAATCAAAACTAATAATAATAAACATGAATAAATACCTCGTTTTTTTTATTCATATGATTCTTTTTAAAATAAGATAAATGAATGCTGATATCTACAAATTATGTATAGGTTTTTAGATTTATCTCTAAATTAATCACTTTATAAGGTTTAATCCAAGAACGAGCACCAAAAGATTAAAGTTTCCATTGTAATCGACTACATTAACTTCAAGTCGTTTTCAGTTTCAACAAGCACTATATTCCCAGCAAAATATTGAACGGTTACCAATTCCCGTGACGCATAAATCCGGCGTCGCCTTCAACATTGTGGGAGCACCTTCAACAACACTCGCTTATCGACTGCCTTAAATCTCTCTCGCTGAGTTGAGCACTCCACAATTTATTGTTCTCATTGGCGAAGCGGCCACACCGCGGAAACCAGTCTACACGCGTGAAATCGTCCCCCAACACGAGAATTGGGTACTAATACTTTTTTATTTTTCCACAAAGAAAACACACCTGTTTTTTCTTTCTCCCCACTTTGCGGGGGAAGGAAAGGTTTTGGCATTTCCTGAGCTTTTTATTTTTGTTCCCTTTATATGGATAGGCGGTGTTTTGCTTCGGAGGAAGTCGCATGGGATTTGGGTTCGACTTTCCTTTTTTGATCGGTTGGCAGTAGGTAGTATGTATCTGTAGGTAAGGGAATAAGGATACGCATCGGATGCTTAATGTAATAAAAAGAGGATCTTTAGGTGTAACTTAACACGAACTTAATCTTCATGTTTTTAGTAAAACCAATCTTAGTACTATTCAAGAACGTTCCCTAATGAAAGGATATAGTAGAAAGGCGTAGCGCAGTATTGTATAAATTGATGCAGAATCTTTGAATCGAAGTTTTTGCTGTTAGATTAAATTCATTAGGTACCATTTAAATATGCTATATTAAAAAAAAAAAAACAAATCCTGGCTTCATTGTATAAATACAACTTATTGAAGTTAGATAAGTCTGACTATACAAAATCACATTTTAAAGATATATACGATTCGGCATATTTCTTTGAAACATTTTATTAACCTAATAAAAATATTGTTAACTACGTAGGAAAAAAAAACTTGGTTCAGTAACATTCTTTAAAGAAAAATATGAATCCTTTTCTTTTCGTTCAAGTGAAACCACTTATTTCAATTAAGCCATCAAAAAGCACTTTTCAATGACAAACTTAATAAATAAAAGAGAAAGATATTATTCTACACCCACATGACACTTACCAGGCACACATAAGTTCGCAGCGGTAGCCATTATCTCAAATAGCAAATCTATTATTCCCACTAGTTTATTCCTCACCGAAGTCACGCCGCAACGCTCAGTTATCCGCTATCCGAAGGATACTGAATATTTTCATATAAACTAGTACGTTCACTACCGAGTTATAGAATATTTGCCGTTAAACTTGGTCACCACCGTCCATGTTTGCCACAATACAAAGTCCAGCGAGAAGCAAACGAAGTGTTTCGAATACTTTGATGAAGTTACCGTTTGTAGATTCTTACCTAAGATCATGGAATATAGCAGTCAGGTGCAGTTGAACGGGAAACCGTGGATTTTTAGTCAGTACGAGCCTAAAATTTCCTTTCGCTCTACCCATTTCATGACATTTGATGACTTTAGCAGCTTAAAAAAGTGCACTTGATATTTGACTTAATTTTACATAATAATATTATGCATGATTAACACAAATAAATAGTTTAATTTTCATTCTTACTAACGCTTTTGTTAACAACGGGGAATAAGTGACCTAAGGGTACATCAATGGTTGCGGGACTTATCACATTACCGTGACCCCGGAACGTAAAGGGCTATTGAAAGACACCGTGGATTTTAGTCAGTAGGTACAAGTCTGACAGTCCGTCCCGCTCTACCCTGGGTGGGTGGACTCATTTGATGATTTTACCAAGCTAAAAAAAAGGGTACATCAATTAAACGCAAAAACTGAAGACTAGCCTAAAGCCTCCTGCAGACAGACGCGATTAATCGCGCTGCGACAACGAGCCAAGCTAATTTCCACTCTAAAAATACTGCGAATGGACCGCGACATGTCGCCCCGCGCGTTTAATCGCGTGTGTCTGCAGGAGGTTTTAAGGTAGTTTTGTTTTTTCCATTTGTGAACAATATGAACCCTCGATGAATATAATTTATTTATTTGAATTTTAAAAAGAAGTAGAATTTAAAAAATTACCCATAATATTCCCTATCGTTCTTTTTTCTGTGATCTTTGGTTTCCACCTCAGCTTTAGAAGATGGCAAAGACACTTGCCTTTTGCCTTGCGGTGTACTTTGTTCGAGCACTAGCTACTTCACAGGCTCAGCGCTCAAGGACTTTAGAAAAGCATTCTATCTCTATTACAGACGGTTTGTGTACATTTTAGTTTCACAAATATTCGCTTAATTTTGTATGTAAAGTACTTACCTATATTTTTAACTAGAATTTGTGATTGGTAGTAAATAACAAATTCTATCTGTTGCTTAAAATCGTAGTTAATTTTAAAGTACATATAAATGTTTAAAATATATGTGACTAAAACGATTACCACGATGAGAAAAACAGTCGTAGAATTTTGTTCGTGAGTGTAAGAGTAAAATGTAAGTTCATTTCGTGCAATGGAAAATACTACTTATGTTGTAAGTAGTAGGTAACTGCATTCTGCACTTTTTTGTAAGTTCTGAACATAACACAACTGCCATTATTCAAGTCAATGAATCCTTAATTTTAAACGCAATAAAGCTCACATCATCAACTCTACATAAAACCACAGAATACTCAATAGTACTACGTACAGTAGTGTCAGTTCACTGTAAAAACCGCCGGCCGGCGGCGGGCGGTGCGCCTGCGTATGCTTTCAGTTCCATACCTACACCGCGGAGTGCGCGGGCGCCACGCCTGCAGTGTTCAAACGCGCTCCGTATATATTTTTGGTCAAAATGTACTTTATTTTCTCGAGCTTAGATTTTACATTTGTTTGTTTTTGTGAAGTGACACTTCTGTACGTAGTACTATTAAATAATCTGTGATAAAACTTACATTATTACAAACTTTTGTAAGCATAACAATTGCTTTTCACACCAAACATTTTTCGATTGTCGGTCAAAGAGGTTATCCCGTCAAAAAATTAAAACAACTGTCTTACCTTAAGCCGCTGTTAAACTTATCTTGATAATAAATAGGTACATTTAAGATTAGAAACTAAAAGTTTCCATCTAAAAAACGTCACTCTAAATTCCAACTTACTTTAAGTCTTGTAATCCAGAATTTTCAATTCATTTCAAGATGCTAGAGAGAAAGTACCCTTCATAAATTCAACCCGACACAAACTTTGACACTCTGAAAAAAATTAAATTAACTTCTGACGCGAGTAAAAAAGAGTATTCTCTGAATATAATATTTTATGAAAATGATGAGGTTATTATCCTGAAAAAGGCAGATGTGAGTCACAACGCCGGGACGGGAACGGCATAGAAACACCCACAGGAGGTTCTTCTGAAAGGATGGATGCGTAGTACGTACGTACTTGTATGACTAGCTATGCTATTCTCTAAAAGACTAGTTTTAGGCTATGCGCTACGACGACATCATAGAGACAAAGCTATCAGATAGTGTCACCTCACTGTCAATATTTTATTTCATGCCAAACTGTAGTTTCGACGCTGGAGCAAATAGCACTGCAAATGTTTAACGTGAAGGAGGCGAAATGAGTATATAAGAATTGTAACAGGTAGCGTTCTGTGGGTTTCATCTGCCCCCATGGAAAAAAGACGATGGTTTATGAAGGTATGTCTGCATTACCCTAAAATTTAAATATAACTGCGGTGTCATAATATGTATGCTAAATATTGGAGCCTAGAATCGTCTGTTGAAACTTCGTTAGTCACTCCCTTGGGCAAATTGATAGGCGTTCACGTTACATAGTTGTAGCTGTAGTAACCGCTTTCGACCATAACTAATCTATAGTTAGAACAAATGTTTCGTGAACAACGAGGATGCCGAAATAGTAATCTAACGTTCGAGCCATTTAACTAAAGGTCCATTTGTCTTAAGTATTATGAAGGGTGTTTGCCTCTTTGGTCCAGTGGCTGCTTGGACTACTGTCTTGCAGGAGCTCTTGTGTCCGATTTTTTTTTCGTAATTTCACAATAGCAGCTCGGAGTCTGGGTTTTGTAATACGTGGCGGCTCTTGGCCTCAATTTAGGCCATGGGCAAAGATGCAAAGATGTGGACTACGATGGCGCGAGCTCATCTATAAGGAACAAGAACTCCCGCGCACGGACGGGACACTGAAAAAACTTTTTGGCTCCGAACTCCGACAGACTTCATTATAACTGGCGCATTGAAGGTTTAATTGTGTCTAAACTTTCGGATTTTATAATGTATCACTTTGTTTTGAAAGGGGTGAGTTTACCGCCCGAGTGGACGGAATGGACTGTCAGATTCTTATATCGGGCTCTTACTGACTAGAAATCCCCCCTGTTCTTTCGACTGCCCTTCGCGTTCTAGGATCATGGTGCCTTTTCTAAGACAGTCCCGCGGACCCTATAGACGTCATGTTATTATAGGTTGCCAGGTCATAATCGAAAATCGAAATTCAATGGTTCATATAGTTCCTGTTCATACAGAACAATACTTTGTAATATTTTCAACGAATAGGTAACTGAGAATTATGTAGGTAGGTAAGAGGTAGGCTTTTCTTCATTATGACGTCATAAGTAAGGTGTAGGTGATTAATAGTCTACTCCTTCTGTAACCATTAATATCTTACACGGCATTGTTAATCATATTCAGCACACTTTAGCGATTACTTATTTTGTACGGAATTGTTAACACTGACAAAAAAAAGACTGTACCTACACCCTATAATTGTAAAATGTTGCTCCAGGTCAGGAACATTTTCTACGGGAATCAAACCCGTATCGCGCAGCAGCCAATCGCTCAACCATTGCGCCAACCATGCGTACAGGCCCTGTAGCCATGTTACAAACGATAAACGCAAACGCTGAGTAGACTTTAATAGATTTTCAACTTTATGTGCTTAGGTATAACGTGGAAGATCTAGTGGAGATTGCTTATCGTTTTCGATCTTTCCTGTCGCTAACGCACAGAAATCTTAAATAGGTTTTCAACTTTAGGCTCTAGGCTATAAAGTTGAAAATCTATTGGGGAGTACCGAGCGTTTACGATTATCGTTTGCGACTTGTTGTGACTTGGCTAGGGGGGCAGGAATCCAACCTCACTATCGTAACTCATAATACTTGACTTTGCACAGTTAAAAATGTATTATGTATTTGCCATTGTTCTTTGCGAGATAGATGCTGGTGTAAATCCACCTTCAAGCATTTCCCCCTTCAATGTCTACAAAAGAAGACTTAAATTATCTAAATTACTTGCAACTGCTACTAACATAAAATATTACAAACAATCAGCTGCAGAACCTAACACTTATCTCTGACTGTCCCACAATTGCAAATGTGTCAGAAAATGCATGACCATTTCTGTCCTCACACAAGTACATGTTGGTGTTGGATTTAAATTGCGACAATGCATAATTTGCCTGTCACGTCATGGACTGTCGCAATTAAAGCGCAACGGATGTCTGAAAGCGCTTTCATGCCCCATGTCCCTTTTCAAACGTTCTTGTAATGATCAAAATGCGAATTATGCCCACAGTGGTTAAAGATTTAACGCCACATTTTGCCAAACTACATAAATATTCGACGGAATTACTTACTGTGTCTCTCGAAAAGATTTGACATTTTTTTTTTTTTGTGGTTTACGTAATATAGAAGGTTTCCAACAAGCCTCAAACGAAACTTGTAACCAAAGGTTCAAGCTGCAGAAAACTGTTTTGATTGAAGACATGTGGTCCATAGTCGTGGTAAAATAACCATGAAGAAGAATAATCTAGAACGTCGATGAGTGAGAAAATGTAGAGTGAAAAGCTTAGTCTTATTAATTACAGTTAATCTTAATATGTAATTTTTTCATTTCATATAGAATGTTATAAATCCTACATTTTAAATAACGAACATCTTTAGTTGCTATCAAATACAATTCATTATTTTATTACGCAGTTGTTCGCATGTCTATTGAAGGCCTATAAAATCGAATACAAACCACTCCAGTACCAAAAATATTTCCCACCCTCTGTTTCTACACATACCTACTTAAGAATCAATAAGTGTCTCGTATTCAGGAATACACATAGGTATTGAACGAAGCCTCTTTGTGTAGAAATCCCCAGGGCAGATTGAACGGCCAGAGCTCATAATGCACCCGGGTAAGCTGATAGGTTCCACCGTACTCTGTTTATCCTAAACGGCTTCAAAAAACAAGCTCCAATTTCCTGAATCCTCGACGTAACGTTATTAAGCCTTTGTTAAATCTGTTTTTCAAGAATAAACGAAAATACGGACCCAATCTGTTTTAGATCGCTCAAGACTTTCTGATAGTACAGAATGACAGAATGACTGATAGACTACAAATGTGTTGCATTTAGAATTATTATAGATACATAGATAATCGCATTTGCAGTAGAAAAAAACCAAATGTTTTCATGTAAAAAATTGTAAAAAGAAACACATTTTTTTAAATTAAAGCGGCTACATTTTATCACAGTTATTTCCATAAAGTTTAAGCGTCCTTGCAAACTCTTGAATACATTAATTTTACAAAGTATGCAATTTTGATTATTAAAAGGAATAAAGTGAACGTTTAAATGAACATTGTGTCTGAAATATTTTCTCATTTTATGTAATGACAAGAGTAAGTAAGACCAGAATGGCCAGTGGCTTTTAAGTGCCATATCGTGTGGTGACTTTTTATGACAACAACTGTGTGGATTAAAACGTTGTGGTTTTCTTTAGAGGAGAGTGGTTGCTCGACACAACATTGAATATTTCATTTTATTCTCCATCATTAAAGTCTTTCAAACTCTTCACATTTGCGTGTTGTGGTCCTGAAAGTCTTATTTCGTTAAGGATAAAGCGAGGCCGTTTTATCCTTGTTTCATTGTATCATATTTTGTGAACTGCAGCTATAAAAACTTAGGTCAGGTCATTGTTATTATTATCTACTACATTTCTCTGTTTATCACCATTGATCGGAATAGTTAATATTTTCCTTAAAAACCATTGTCTTAAGAGGTCTTCTTCTCCGCTTCCTATTGCGATCACTGTTTATCACACTAGTTAGAAAAATCTCTAACACCCGAAATTAATATTTTATCTCAATCCCAAACATTCCTTGGTTTATGTCGGTTGCTTTTAATGGATATCTTTAAGACTCAAATAGAGAAATTTGGTCGTTGATAGTTTGGATCAAGATTACCCCGATTACCCGATTACCCTATCGTGATTGTACGACTCGAACTAATGAGTCCCCATTCTCTTTCTATCGTACCTTTGCCAACCAGATATATGTCTAAATCGGTCCCCAATCAGAACGTATTTTACCCAAAGACCAAATCATCATCTGACCTCTGTAATTCAATTACCAAAGGATACCAATTTTCTAAGAATACCTCTATTAATTACGTAATTCATACGATGTACCTACAATAAAGAGAATTCCCGCTGTCGACATGATTGTACCTATAGATTGCTGAAGATCAACTTGGGTTTTACATAACTACAGACTTATAATTTACTTAGGGCGCGTTTCCAGTAGGCAAGTTTTGCTTACAAATATGACGTCACATTTGCATCGACGTGTTCGTCAAATTTCTGCCCAATACTCTTAAATAGGTGAAGAGAAACATCGTGACGAAGCCCCATCTTCGACCAAGTAATGTTAGAATCTGTGACATGTGCGTTACGGCCTACCCTCTCACAAAACGGACACTTTAATTTTTTTTATTTGAGATAGGTTTGGCCTTAAGTATTGTCTAGGTCAGCGGTGACAATGACAAAATCGATGGAGAGCTTAGCCAGAAGAATCATGTTCACTCTAATTTTGTAGAAATCCGGGTGTATGCGTTCGGAAACAATGCAGTGAGTACGTTCGTATATTTTACTGTGCACATTCTGAAACATATTTGGATGCGTAAAAATACAAACTTGGCTAATGTAAACTTAGGACACATTATGCCCCATTAGGAACAACTGAATATACAGTGTACCTACTCTCAGTTAATACATATTAAGCAATAAATTATTAAAATATATTTCTATGTATATCTAAGAAGAGGCTTTAATAAATAAATAAACATGAACAGACACAAGCAACTTCCATAAATTCTCGGCTCTTATATGTAACCAAAATCCAGCTTATTTACTCCTCGATTAAATCCCTTAGGAGAGATTTACTACAAGTAGTTTATGCTACTAAATATAATTGCTGTGGTGGCAACTGCTCATAAAGTTGCCACTGTGTGGTGCGAAGCTTTGTCTTGAATATGAAGCAATTATCACAGAAATAATTACTTGGATTTGTAGTTAATTCATTGTAGTTGATAAATGATGAATGCCAGCGTATGAATTGTTTGTGTGTATTGTAATAACACTTAAACTATACGACACGATCCACGGCACGGTTAGTGCAATGACTGAGCTATCTATTGTGGCGGGTTCATACAGGTAGTTCCTTGTTCAGATTTTTCATAACTTTGGTAAATGCGCCCATAATACAAGAGTAATGTCTGTCAACTATTACTGTCTGGTCCTATTACAGCGGCTAATGTTGTAGTAGAAAACAAGCTTGGTAAGTAAGGAGTAAATTTAATAAAAAAAGAAACTGCAAACAATACCGACGTCTTCTAATAAACCGTGTAATTTTTAACACTTTAGCACTGTCTTAAAAACATCGCCATTTATTTCACTGTTCACAATAACCTAGATTTTATAAAGCACCCAGTGAAGAAGACAACAAAAAAAATTAATGACACCCACAAGACTACGCTAAGATATTTAAGACACAGCTTTACAAAATGAATGCCTGTCCTCCACCTCAATTTCGGGCCGGTGTCAAAAGCAGGTATTCATTTTTCAGCTAATTAAATTTCGTGGCTCAAACTCGTCTCTTGAGCCTCGTGTTAAACAACTAGTTCAAGGTTGTGCACTACGAGGATAATATGGTACTCTAGGGATTTAATTTTCTACACTAAAGAGCCTGACTGATGCACGTGATCCCTAAACAAACGATTTTAGTGTAATTGTTCAAGGGTAGAATAATAAAGACTTTTTATGAATTGTTTGATGAAAACGTGGCTTTAAGTATTAACACAAGAGGAATTTCAATAAGCCAGTAGGTCTGTTTAAGTAGTCATAAAAGTAAAGGCAAAAGCATCTGCAATAAAAAATCTACCCATCTATGTACATAGAGATCTTTAATACATAAGCTGTCGACATTTAGCGCATTTAAATTGCGAATTCCGTTTCCAGTGTTAACATATGTAATTGAGAACGAACCAAAATTTTAGCACAGAAGTGCATACTTACATTTCAAATAGAATGATCTAATGCCAAGTTCCGCTCTAGTTTTCCATTTAAAGCTTAATTTTTGTACTTTTACAGGGTAGTTTATCAGTTAAGTGCTATTAATACTTAATTTAGCAGGCTCACGAATCAACATCCCAAATTTATTGATTCCATCCCCGCATAATACCACTAACGAGAACCCTGTTTATACTTGCTAATCAGGTAATACATTTTAAATGTACGATATATTGCACACATTATTAGCCATCGAATAAAATTTTAATGAGCAATTTACCATGATACAATAAAAACGGTAAATTGACAGAACGTAACAAGCGCGTGGAAGCGACGCAATTTGTACACGTTTCTGTATATAAAGATAAGACGAGGTATCCATAAAGCGAGGGCGGATTATCACGAGGTTGTGGATATAAGTCCACGTTTCATTAGTTACATTAGCGAGATCCGAGACTCGGGCCAGGATAATATGATAACAATACATTACGTCGGGACAAGCGCTTAATGTCTCCTGGGACTTAATTCAAGCTCGGCTTCACAAAGAATTCTTTTCCATTCTTTTTGTTTTAGTGACACTATCAATTTGCCCCCATTTAAAAGCAATTTATTACCGCAGTAGCCACAAATAGTTCACGACGAAAGACTTGCATAACCTCGACAAAAGCTGAGTTTTCAGATTCTAATCAACTTTGAAGAGCAAATCTCAAAGTTTATAAAGATCTCGCTAAGCTTTCCGAGCCTAAGATGGTATTGAAATTAAATATTACGCAAATTTTCTTCCACCTAAGCATGGAAAGGCGGTGGCTGAACACAGAAATTGAATTAACCAAATCCCTTTGACGAAGTTCGTGTTTGCTGGCAACTCGGTTAAACTGTGAAATTATTAGCGGCCGCGAACGTCGGTGCTTTTAGCGGCAGCGGTTATAGTGCTGTTTATTTTATAAAGATTAACAAGAAACTGCGTAGACAGTATTAAAAGAACATTTTGTTTGTTCTTTTTTCGGGGTGTAAAATATGAAAAATATTTTCGGCTCATGAATATATACGTAAACATGTTACCTACCTACACGGTTACACTTCCTATCAATCCATAAGTTTGCGCATTGAAACATTGATCTAAGCCAGGTTTCAAACACAAGCCCGTTTGATTTCCATAATACAGTTCATCGTAAGTAGGCGACACGATATTTTGTCAGTCCTGAATATATTGTCGTTGTAATTCATTCACATACATTTCGTTTCGAATCGAACTTTCGAGGAGATAAGTTCCGGACAAGTCGAGATTATCGACTGAATAAATCAGGACGCGAGGTGCCCTGAAGATTTATTGCGTGTAGAGTGAAGAACACGCCTTATCTTGTTTTTGGACCGAAACAATTCTCTCCTTTGCCGAAATACATGCTGAGTAGGTACCTACGGCGTAGGTATGATAATGAAGATTTATCACTATACTTTCAGTGTTCATAATCCGTTACTGCGAGATATAAACACTCGTTCGTTCAAATAACATATCAGTCATTTTATTACAGCTATTCTTACAGACCGTGTTGCCAGCGGGTGTCTTCATAAATCAACTTTCTGGGACTCTATTGGAGGGGTATCCGGTAAATTCTTATGAGAAACTGAATTATACATATGCTGAACTATAAATTGCAGGGGACTTGAGCGACGGCGATAAATGATAAAGTACGGCAGTTTATGTAGTATCTTTGTAGTTTATTTGAGTATCTCAGATATCACCTGAAACTGCAGACTTTATTCTAATAACTTAGTCGTCTACTAGATATCTTTACTGCAATTCTAATCACGCGTGCAGACACTTGCTATGTAATTGAATCAAATCAAAATGTTTACTTGCCAGAGAAATACATTGTTTATAAGGTAAGATCTTTAAGCCTAAAGGTGAATTGTATTCTGCCTGTGAGCTTATAGCGTTTCATCTATTGCACTCCGTATCCAGCATCGGCTTCCCATCCGTTTGCTTGATTGTCACCTTTCTGGTATAAAAAGTATAGTCAGCCAATAAGTTTGACTCTTCAGGGCCACGGACCTTCTCTCTGTTGGAGGGAACTCCACTTGGCAGTTGTCACAGGTCTCCGAAATTTTAGGTTCAAGGACATGCCAATTTCCTCAAGATGTCTTCCTTTACCCTGAATAACGTTACAATGAACCTATCACAATTATAATCTATGAAGCCTACCTATCTAAACAAAGGTACGAGTATCATACTCGGTAGAGAATCACAAAACGTACAAGCCAAGACAAACTACTGAATATTTGGTCTTCACCAAACGCAAGCCTACCGTTGTTATTGAAGACCTTACCAGGAAAATGGGTTTGCTATTATCAATATACCTAGAAACTATATTAAACCCATGAATATTAAGTTAAAGCCTTTGTATTCAACCTTCGAAAGCGCACAAAGCCACAAACGAAACGTGAAATCAATCCATAGCAACTTAAAACCTCAGTTATTAATTTTTGTTCGTGAATGGAATAGCTCTTCTCACATTTGATTTAAAGGTTATTAATATCTTCTGGTATTTCTCTTGGGAACTGGAAGAGTGAGCTTCTTTTAATTAAATAATGAAAAATGAAAATGAACCAGCTGTTTTAGTTTTCATGTTTGTGTAAGGTAGTTTAGTCTTTGTTCTTATTGATATAGTTATTTTATACCTAATACTGACGGAAAAAGTAAACTGAATCTATAAAGCCTCCTGCAGACACACGCGATTAATCGCGCTGCGACAACGAGCCAAGCTAATTTCCACTCTAAAAATACTGTGAATGGACCGCGACATGTCGCCCCGCGCGATTTATCGCGTGTGTATGCAGGAGGCTTAAAGTTAACAACAGTAAATGGAACGTGATATAAACTTTACTCTCTAAGATTAAGTAAAATATTCTGTTAATAATTATTTTGAAATAAAAAATAAATTGTTAACAGTAAATATAAATATTTGAAAGCCAATTTAATATTTCTTATAAACAAGCAAACAAAACTAATTCTGTTTTGCTAACTAAAATTCCAATCTTTAATGTAATTTTGCGTTCCAAAACTAAATTCAATTTTAGGTTCATCAGCATAGAATACAATCTAATGTTATTTTTTCATAAAACTTGTTTATAAAGACATTTTGAACTTCGATTATTAGTTCGAAGTTTATTTACAAGTTCGTTTGTTAATAAATTATAATCAAGCAACGTGGTTGAACTCAAAGTTTCATACTCACACCCACTTTGTTTGGAGTCGAGAAAGAAACTTCGGTGTTCGGTCGAACTCCGTGTCTATACACAAGTCTCAAACTTCGACTGTATCGTGTTTGTGTAATAAACTTTTTAATCTAGCGATATGTATGTCGAAGATGAAAATCGAAAACGTTCAACAAAGTTGGCTTGCAGATCTAGTTGAATGTCATATTCATAGTCCCATAACATAATATGCCAACACAATTGGCACGGACTTACGAGTACATACTGGAAATAAAAAGTTACGAGAAAATCTAAAGGTAAAAATGTACAGGCCTGTAATCCCAAAAGGGGTTCCCTAAGGAGTGGATCGTACCTTCAAAGCTTATCACTGACAATATTTGGTCGCAAGTGACAGACGCCCAGACTTTTATTTATTAGTCAGACTTACAGCTGGCTTTTATAGACCATAAAATCAGTTTTCGTCTAGACATAAGATTATTGTCCTAAAATACAGATACCTGTAATAATCCTGAAGGGATTATTTTTATTTTACGACGGCAAAGACAGGGTTATCACAATTTGTGTTATGAATTATCCTATTTACTTACAAAGACAAGCTCTTGTTATGTTTACTCCTAGTTTCATAAGTGTATTCACCTTCCCTACATTGTATAAACGAGAGGTTCTCGGAAACATTATGTACGGCACAAATTCAAACAGTAGGTTTACTACCGAGAATTGGCTAACGGGTAAATTGAATTGTTTCTCCAAGTAAATCAACAGATCAAATCAATACTTCAGTTAAAAGAGCCACATGACTGAATGGGACTGCTCTACGAATGACAACCTGACTTGATGTACGACTACCTCAGAGCTGATACTCAAAGATGTCGTTGTTAGTAGATGCTACATCAATAAAACACCAAGATTGAAATGCCAGACGTCGCTGAAACCACCGCAGTCATCAATTTCCTTCTACGACACTTGCTCTCTTACGAGACGGGAGATAACTTGATACACTGCATGTTCTGTTTACCGACGGAAAACCGCAACACAAACGAATACCGGGTTCCACGCGTTTCCTATTTCCTTGTGTCATTATTATTAAGGAGCCTTGAGATGTCAAGCCAAAAATGGGGATGAGATTACAGTACACGATAAAGATACTCCGATACTCCCAATTATTGGTAGTTACATATTTTTGTTTTGCTATTTTTGTCATAAATACTTTAAAGTATTTATAGATGTTTTGTAATGTTGGTCATTCCAATAATTCTATTCTATTACGAACTTAAAAATAAATAAAGAAGTGACTTGATTTGAAATAAAAAATAAATACAAGTTTGGTATATATGATTTCAAAGTTTTGTGCTAAAAGAGAAACAATTTTCAAATATCACGACATAAAAGATGAATAACGGCTCGTCCAAACCCTATATTCATGCTCGCCAAAAAAGGCCATCGTCACACTACCGCGAGCTCCCGAACATTTTGATATGGCCTCCACGTACCATTTACCACGTCCCTGTGTTTCCGTGACGTATTTTTGTAACATATTAACCGATTCGAATTTTGTTACTACGAGTATTTGGAATTGTCGTTCGCTGGAATCGAATCGGCACTTTATTCGATTTCGACGTGCGTTGTATGTCTACATTCATGGATACTGAATTCAGTGAATTCACATGTTATCGTTGCTTTTCGAATGTTAGAAAAAGGATGAATCTAAAAAAATTGTAACAATACCAAGTGTACTTGGGCATGCGGGCGGCAAGTAATGGCGCGCCTCAAAGAGTGTCAGCAAAATGACGGGCCGCCCCCTTCAGAGGGTCAAAGCCTGCCGGGATCGCGGACCTTATCGAATTACCGTGACCCTGGAACGTAAAGGGCTATTGAAGGACACCGTGGATTTTAGTCAGTACAAGTCTGACAGTCCCTCCCGCCCTGCCCTGGGTGGGAGGACTCATTTGATGATTTTACCACTATAAAAAAGTGTAAATGTAAAAAGAGAAATGTAGATGCTTTCATCATAATTATATTTTAACAACTGAATTGTAGTGTAATAACATGATTTTAACTTTGTTTTATTGCATAACTTCCTAACATTGTAACTAGTGCTCGCTTGTAGTCCAAAATTAAAAAACACGTTTGAACATTACCTACCTAATAGTGAAGCCTATTAATTCACATCGAGCTCTCACCTTTATTAACCGTGATGGACAAAATGCATCCAACTACTGAATTAGTTAGTCGACAAACGCCATCCATATTAATAAGTTATTTTCAAGTAATATTAACCCGTTAGGAACAGGCCGTTTCACAAAATAATTAATAACTCTACTGAGCGTGTTAGTTTTCGAAGTTCTGTTGAAAACAGTTTGTAGAATAAATATTTGGGAGTGGGTAATAATCAACATAGTTTTTTATCAGAATAGAAACCTGAAAAATATTAAAAAAACACTGCTGCCCTGTATTAATGGACACTAATTGTCAAAGCTTAAAATTAAATTAACAATTATCAATTTTACAACTCAATTAAAATTTAACGTTGTACACGGACCTCCTTCATTGCCTATAATTTCATTTAAATTGAGGACAAGACAAACATCGTTTATAGTAGCCAACTTGTAACTACCAGCGAACAATGTCTATGAATTAACAATCAACAAGGGTCGGGGAATTGGTAGCTTTTGGTCAAATTGCGTGTATGCGTAAACCAAGAACCATTTTCTAACGGAAACTAGTTCGCACCATAATAGGTATTTGAAATCCCTTAGCTTCAATGCAGTACGAAATAGTTCTGTTACCGTAGTATATTATTTTCAAGACAATTGAAACGTGGAATTTGAAGGCTTCGTCTCTAATTTATGGCTTCACCTTAGAAGTATTAAATCGTCTTATTACGACAAAACGCCGTAGAACACTAATTAGACGTAAAATAATGGCTGATAATTAAATATAAATAATAAATTAGGTTTATGTAATTTGTGGAGATAACTCCACAAATTACATTCATACTAGATGTATGTTGACAGGCATTTTGAAAAAAAAATGTAATTTGTTTAGGCCTGTATTATAGAACTCCAGGCCTCCGCCAACTGGGGGCAGTTAAAACCTGGTAAAAGTCGTCAACGTGGTAGAATTACGAGTCAAAGTTGATGTGTGAGTGTATATTTGTGTGTGTATGTGTTTGTGTGTGTTTGTGTGTGTGTGTGAGTGAGTGTATGTGTGTGTGTGAGTGTGTGTGTGTGTGTGTGTGTGTGTGTGTGTCAGTCAGTGTGTATGTGCGCGTGCGTGCATGTGCGATCATGTGTCCGTGTGGTTGTGCATGGCTGTATTATTTCATTATCTCAAGGTCATTACTGTCCCTAGCAAATTAAGTCAAAATTTAATTACTCATTAGCTTTAGTATTAAGCTAGATTGTATTTTTTATGATGTTACCGTATTAGGACACATCATACAACAAAAAAAAAAATATCTCAAGGAGCTTTTCTGTATCAGCATAGTTTAGATTTAATAACAGTTTATTTATTTTGTCTTTGCATTCAAAGGAGAAGGGGACTTCTGGGCCCAGCATTTAACTAGTTGAAATGTGTATTAAAAAAACCGTCATATTTTTCTAAGGGAAATTACAAAATATGGTACCTAGTTTCTATCTAGGAAGCGAGAAAACTTAAATTAAGTAATGAAACTAAATAATCGATTAAATAATGCCTGAAATGTTAGTAATCGATTACGAATAAATCGGTAAAATCTCAGAATATGTGTGAAAATCGAGTAACGAGTATTTTTTTGTGGAATTGATTCATAGCGAATCGATTTCCTTTAATTTCTCTGCTGGCAACATTCCTGTCTGACAGAAGTCTGTCACCGATTGACAGATGGCACTCGTTCGTTGTTTTTTCGTTCTGAATGCGCACGTATTTACCTTGTTTTATTGTTTAACCCCACGACCTCGGCTTTAAATAAACTTTGACGGATCTTGCATTTCTAAATTACCTGGCTCTCTATTTTGGACAACTGTTTACGCCTATTGATCGAATATTGACGACATGAATCGTTGTGTAAACTGTATGATTGCGACTGGTCGCAGTAACTCTTTTGGCAGAAGAGTCTTGGAAGATGAGGCGATTTTATCAGTTATTCGTCGGTGGTTACTAAAGGTAGGTGCCTACTGCTTCTAAGTGCAGGATATTGGATGAAGAAACTTGTCTTCGACTGTAGCGACTGTCTGGGGCGCGAGAGAGTCAAACGTGTCAGATCTTCGACTCTTTACACACGCTCCATGAATAAAACCATAACACAATCAAAGCCATTCAAAAGTATTTCGTAAAAAACTGCAATTGTTCTGGGTGGACTGTATGACTTTACTTTAATTAAACACTGCTACGTTTTAACACTTTTATTACCAATTTACATAGAGCAGACACTTCACCATTTAAAACTGATTCACGTAATATAATCACAACAATTTTACTTCACTATTTACACTTCTGAACATAATAACAACATAATCATATATACAAGGCACGTGGGGGCTCACAGTAGTACTTAAAACTAACTTGTAAATATTATAAACTATAAGAAAATAAAGGAAAAACTAAAAACACTGACTGAACTTAAAATTGTCTTACTATTATAGTAAAACGCCACATCGTACGTTGTGGCGGGACCTTGCTGTGTCTCCGGGCCGTCTGACCAATCATAGCCCTTAAAGTGATTTTTCCTAGTTATTTTAGGTTGGACAGGTTCCGACCTGTCGGAAGCCCCGCCCACAATAGACGATGTGCTGCTTTCATGACCATATTTGGTAATGTTTTCGATATAACATGAACACAGTATTTTCGCTACCTTATAAGGAAATGCTGTTGAAAATAAGTTTCATAACAAAGTTTACATACATTTTCCGCCTTGTGCGGGCCTATCGTTTCTTTTATTTATCCTTATGCTAATTATAGGGTAATTAATACTAATTATACATCATATAAAGCTTATTATCTATAACGATAGGCTATTCGACGGGTACGGGGCTCGGCGTCTGCTTCATCTCTCCCCCCGGCGTAGCCTGCGCAGCCTCTTCTTCCTTGTGCAGCACGACGAGCTTACTGACGGGACGCTTAAAGATGCCGGTCCTCGTTCGCACGTCGACCACCCTGATGCCGCCGTCAGGTCCCGGGTAGAGTTTCTCGACGACTCCCATCGGCCACACGTTCCGTGGCAGTGTGCTGTCGGCGATGATGACGACGTCGCCGATTTCCGGCGGTCGTCGGTTGCTCTGCGGCTCGCCGCGGGAAACCAGTGTCGGAAGGTATTCCCGCAGCCAGCGTCGCCAAAAGTGGTCAGCAAGGGCCTGGCTGGCCCGCCAAGCACGTCGGTCGGCCTCGTCACAAGGCCCGGTTGAGGGTAGGCCCATGGAAGACCCCAACAGGAAGTGGTTAGGGGTGAGGGCCTCTGGATCGGTGGGACTCACGCTGACATGAGTCAAGGGGCGCGCGTTGATGGCGAACTCCGCTTCAGTGAGCAGAGTCAGCAGCACCTCTTCTGCAGGTGCCCTTTCGCGCAGAGTCGCAGCGAGGGCAGCCTTCACGGAGCGCACCAGCCGCTCCCACGCACCTCCCTGGTTGGGTGCGCCAGGAGGTATAAACCGCCACTCCATCCTGTGCAGCAGTCCTTCTTCTCGCAGCGCCGGTGCCCACTCCGCATACGCCGCTCGCAGTTCTTGGTCGGCTCCCTTGAAGTTGGTCCCGTTGTCTGAATACATGAGCCGCGGCCAGCCGCGGCGCGCGGCCATCCTTCTCAGCGCCATGATTGCTGAGTCCGTGGATAGCGATGCGACGAGCTCGAGATGCACGGCGCGGGAGGTGAGGCACGTAAACAGTGCGCCCCACCGCTTCTCTCGGCGCCGGCCCACCTTCACCATCATGGGCCCGAAATAGTCCACGCCGCAGTTGGTGAACGGGCGGTGGAAGGGGTCCAGGCGGGCGCGCGGCAGGTCTCCCTTGGCCGGTGGTTGTGGCGTCGCTCGCAGCCTCCGGCAGTACGCGCAGGCCTTCTCGATGGCCCGTACCGTGGGCCGCAGGTGGATGATCCAGTAGCGCTGCCGCAGGTCGTTCGTCACTCGTTCCCTGTTGGCATGACCAGCGGCGCAATGCTCGCGCATTACTATTAGTTTACATACCTGATGGCGACCGTCTAGAATGATGGGTCGCTTGACCTCCACTGGCGCGTTTGAGGCTTCAATACGTCCTCGCACGCGCAACAGGCCGTCTTCTATTACAGGGTCCAGTCTGTACAGGCGACTCGCCCGAGTGATAGGGCGAGCAGACCGGAACCTTTCCATCTCTTCAGCGAAGCTGTCCCGCTGTGCCTTCAGCAGGAGCTCCTTCTCGGCGCGTTCTATGTGCCGATGCTGTAGTCCAGTCGAGACGCGGCGGCACGCGTCTATGAATGCCAACACGCGCGCAGCAGCACGCACCAGCGTCTCGTATCTTGAGAAGCGGGCAGGGTCGGGCAGCCAGCTGTCTCGTTCAGGGCCCGGCACAGTGTGCAGGACCTCTTCTTCTTGTGTATCTTCTGACGCCGTTTTCCCAGGCCAGTCCTTCTCTGGCAAGTACAGGAAGCTCGGCCCGCGGAACCAGCGGTCGGTCGCGCTGATCGGCGCGTCAGTGAGTCGTGTGGCGTCATCCGCTACGTTGTGTTCCGTAGGCACCCAGCGCCACTCCTCTTTGCTGGTGAGCTCGGCGATTTCGCCCAGTCGGTGTGCGACGAACGGCGTGTACCTCTTCATGTCGTGGTGGATCCAGTGCACCACCGTGGAGGAGTCCGTCCAGTAGACTGTCCTGTCGACTTCGAGGCGGTGTTCCCTTCTGATGGTGTCGGCGAGTCGGGCCCCTATTACCGCTGCCTGCAGCTCCAGACGTGGTATCGTCTGGGCTCGCCGCGGTGCCACCTTTGATTTGGCCGCGACCAGCACGACCTCGATGCTTCCGTCTTCGTTCACCGCTCTCCAGTAGGCCACCGTCGCGTACGCTTGTTCGCTAGCGTCGCACAGCACGTGTAGCTCGATGCGCTGTGTTTTCTTGTTGAGGTAGCACCTGGGTAGCCGCAGTCTGTTCACCTCTTGCAGTTGACTCAGCCAGGCCGCGAAGAGCTCGTTTTCTTCCTCCGGGATTGGCGTGTCCCACGTTGTCTGCAGACGCCACAGGCTCTGGAGTACTATCTTCGCTCGTATTGTAAAATGGCTCAAGAGACCTAGCGGGTCATAAATCGACATCACGGCGCTCAGCGCTTCTCTCTTAGTGGGCGCACGGATTCTCTCTCTCACCTCTGATGGCACTCGGTTCATGGACGTGTTGAACCCGAGTTCGTCTCGTTCCGCGTTCCAGTACAGCCCGAGGATCTTGCTCTCAGGCTGCTCTCCTCCTAGCTGAGTCGGGGTGGTGGCGTGGAGCGTCTGGGGCACGTCGCGCAGGACCGTCGCATCGCTGGAGCTCCAGCCTCGCAGCGTGAAGCCGGCGGCCGCGTGCACCTTCCTTATTTCTTCTACCGCTCTCCACGCCTCCTCTGGATCGCTGTAACTTACTACCAGATCGTCCATATAATGACTCTTTGTTATGGCCTCCAGGGCCCTGGGATACTCACTGCCGTGAAGCTCTGCGTTGTGGTTCCGGACGTAGTGAGCCATGTATGGGGAACTCGCTGCTCCGAAAATCATACTTGTCATCTTGTAGTGGCGCGGGGGCGACGTCCTGTCCCGTCCTCTCCACAGGAACTGCTGAGCTGGTTGGTCCTCCCGTCGTATCTTCACCCGCAGGAACATTTCTTGTATGTCCGCGGTGACCGCCACTGCCCGCTCTCTGAAACGGAAGACTATTCCCGGCAGGGACAACAGCAAGTCTGGACCCTCCAGCAGCTCGTCATTGAGACACTTTCCGTAGCTCGTCGCCGCCGCGTCGAAGACTAACCTTTGTTTCCCCGGCTTGTTCGGATTCTGTACGGCGAAATGAGGAAGGTACCAGCAGACGTTACTCTCTTTCTCTGTCCCGTCGCATGGCACCGCGTATCCCTTCGACAACAGGTTGTCGATTTGTGTGGTGTACTGCACGGCGAAATCCGGTGACGCGTCCATCTTTTCTTCTATCTTTCTCAACCTTCTTAGCGCTGCTCCGTAGCTGGGTGGCATGACAACGTTGTCTGTTCGCCACGGCAGCCCCACCTCGTAGCCTTCGTCGATCTTCTTTATCGTCTTTTGCACGATATCCGCCGCCCTTTGGTCTGCCTCGTTCACTCGGGGCTTCCTGGCGACGCCCAAGGCTTCTATCTTGAAGTGCGCTTCGACTAGGTCGTGTAATTGTTCGTCTCCTTTCCTGTTCTCGATGACGTGCAGCACATTTTCTTCGTCAGCGACGATGCTTCGTGGCGCTGTTCCGTGCACCACCCATCCCAACTTCGTCTTTGAGGCAGCTGGCTGATTGGGGCCGCCGACTCGGAGTTCCCTGGTCACTATGCACTCCCAGTGGTCCGTGCCCACCAAGAGTCCGGGGCGGACCTGCTCGTAACATACTTCTTCTTTCGGCAGGTCTCGCAGGTGCTTGTGATCCAGCAGGGTGTCTGGGATGGATTGTTGATGGAGCCTCAAGTCCTTGATGGTTCTTGCTCGAAGCTCGTGCGACTGGCCGTCTTTCCGGATGCCTCTGACTTGCACCCGTACCGCTTTGCTTTCCTGCTCCTCTGAAGACATGTTCACGCCGCGTATGCGCAGCGGGCGTGAAGTACCCTCCGCTCCGATGCTGGTCGCCAGGTCTTCATCAATGAGGGTGACGGTTGCTCCTTCGTCGAACAACGCGTACGTCTTGACCTCCCCCCGTGACCCGGTGACTATGATGGGGCACATCTTCAGCAGCACTCTCTTTGGGCCGGCGGCGGACTTAGTCGCCACCGACAGCACTGCTTCCTCCTTGCTGGGCTCTGCGGTAGATTTCGCGGTCGTCGCTTCTTCCTTATTGGCCGCCCTCTCTTGGTGGAGGGAGGCGTGATGAGGTCGGCGGCACTGATTTACGCCGCACGCCTTGGTCTTGCAATTATATCGCCTATGGTTCTTCTCGGCACATCGGAAACATATGCCGTTGGCCTTCAGGTACTCCCACCGCTGGTCGACACTCATACCCTTGTACTTGGGACACTTTGGTAGCACATGATTTTGTTTGCAGTTAGGGCACTGACCTTTTTCTTCCTGGTTTTCGACGGCTGTGTAGACGGGGCTGGTCTTCTTCCTCGCTGTCACTGGCTGCCTGGTCTCCTTCTTCTGGCTGGCGGGTGCGGCGCTGGTGGGCGGGGCGTATGTGTATCTCAACGCCCTGTCAGCTTCCCGCATCAGGAAACGGGACAGCAACACTATCTCCGGCTCCGTCGTGTCGTCGTTGTCGTAGGCAAAGTCGCACCATCTTGCTCGTATGTGCGGGCTTAATTTTTCCAGTACCTCGCGTGTCAACAACGGGTTGTACAGGTATCCTCTTCGGTCGACCGACTTGATCACGCTCACTGTATTCTGCACCTTGATGGCGAAATTGTTCAGGTCCGCGGCTGATGCAGTGGGCTTCGTCATCCTCTTCAGCTCGTCGATAGCGCGATCGATGAGTACTTCCGGTCGGCCGAAACACTGTTCGAGTGTCTTCATGATGTCCCCTGGATCGGTAGCGGTGTGTAGGAGGGCGGACACCGCCTCCCTTGCTTCTCCCTTAAGGCAGCTCCTTAACCGTTGTATGTTCTCAGCAGGCGATATGTTGTACATGTTGGTAGTATCATTCACGGCCGCTTTGAATGGCAGCCACTCGTTGACACCACCGGAGAACGCTGGTAAATCCGTATGCCGCAGTCGGGGTCTTGCCATCCTTTCTAGGGTCGCTGCCAAGTTGTCGATGCTGTTCCTGTGCCTCGTCGGTGTCGGCGACCTTCCCCGTGGCATGTCGAATTTGATACGTCTCGAGTCCTCCGGGGGGGCTCCCGTGCCCCCCTCCCCCCGTGCTCTGAGGGGGTTCGTTTGAAGCCATTCGTCCACTCGACTGTGGTGGCTTTCCTCCTGGGGAACGAGGGGCTCGTCCCGCAGGCTCTCCTGTTCGTCCTGTATGACGGACACTTCAGCGGCTAGCCTTTTCTTGACCATGTCTGCTTCTATGTCAAGAGACTTCTTCTGTATGGCTGCTAGCTTTTCTGCAGCCTCTAACTCTGCTAGCCTTATGCGCGTTGCAAAACTATTCGTTGACCTTTGTGACCTCTGTGACCTCTGTGACCTCTCTGACCTGGCGGGTGACCTTCTTCGTTGTCCATGGTCTTCACTCAGTAGAAGTCCCGATGATGGTCCCGCCGTGGTCGTGTCCACCGTCGTAAGGGGCGCGGTATTTAGTCGTGAATTGATAGTACTTTGGTCACCTGTTACAACTGGCGACGCTGGCGGGTCTAGTGAAATCCTCCGTAGTCTCTCCCTTTGAATCCGTTCCGCTTCCTGGCGAAGAACTGCCTCCCTTTGCTCCTCTGCCCTCCTTTGTAGGGCCCGCCTCTGGTCCTCTGCCTCTGCAGCATCACCTTGGCTTCGGGTGATGACCATCTTTCAAACTGATGGCTGACTAAGCGTGGAGCACAACACACGACAGTTCGTAACCCGGTTTGGACTTGTCCAGATCCGTTCACTACGACGTTACACTTACGCGCACTTCGACACTGTTACTATATCACGACTAGCCCTATTTACCGCGACGGCACTGTATACTTCCGACGGACGACGCGGCGCGCACTATATACTATGGCGCGCTTATATACGATGCGTATCTACTTTTTACGCGACGGTCACTTCGTTTAATCGAGACGCGAACTAGTTATTTTTCGCGACGCGGTCACTCCCGAAGTATATAACATCAGTATATACTTAATAACGCGCACAGAGTCTTATTTACACTTTACTGTGAGCCCCACAGTTCTACCGGTCACTTTAACGCGCACTATGATCGCGATTTTCGACACAGAGAACACCACTTTGCCTTTATCACGATACTTTATTCACTCGCGATACACTTAAGTTATTATTGTTCAGTACTTACAGTTTTATATATCTGCTTACGACACTTTGTTTACGCGTTTTAATATACCGGCACTTTTCTATCACTTATTCGGCCTCGAATGGACCAAGATGTTCTGGGTGGACTGTATGACTTTACTTTAATTAAACACTGCTACGTTTTAACACTTTTATTACCAATTTACATAGAGCAGACACTTCACCATTTAAAACTGATTCACGTAATATAATCACAACAATTTTACTTCACTATTTACACTTCTGAACATAATAACAACATAATCATATATACAAGGCACGTGGGGGCTCACAGTAGTACTTAAAACTAACTTGTAAATATTATAAACTATAAGAAAATAAAGGAAAAACTAAAAACACTGACTGAACTTAAAATTGTCTTACTATTATAGTAAAACGCCACATCGTACGTTGTGGCGGGACCTTGCTGTGTCTCCGGGCCGTCTGACCAATCATAGCCCTTAAAGTGATTTTTCCTAGTTATTTTAGGTTGGACAGGTTCCGACCTGTCGGAAGCCCCGCCCACAATAGACGATGTGCTGCTTTCATGACCATATTTGGTAATGTTTTCGATATAACATGAACACAGTATTTTCGCTACCTTATAAGGAAATGCTGTTGAAAATAAGTTTCATAACAAAGTTTACATACATTTTCCGCCTTGTGCGGGCCTATCGTTTCTTTTATTTATCCTTATGCTAATTATAGGGTAATTAATACTAATTATACATCATATAAAGCTTATTATCTATAACGATAGGCTATTCGACGGGTACGGGGCTCGGCGTCTGCTTCAGCAATGTTATAACATAACCTCACTTATTATTATTATATTATTATTAATCAAGTTATATTTCATATAACTTGATTCCTGGAAAGCCAAATTTCACCAAATTTTCAATGAGGCCTTGTTACTATATTCTCTTACAAATAAGGCTAGTTTGATTCAGTTAACACCTGGGCCCAGGAATGTATGGAGTAGTTCCCTTCTCCTTTTGGATAGTTGGCAATATTGATGAGTTTATGAATTTTGTTAAATAATTCGCCTCCTCGATATGGGAAAAATCTTTGTGCAAAGGATGTATTGACGGCCACAGACTCACAAATTGCGTAGTTTCTTCTGGAGAGGGCAATGCGTTTTCTCCTTTCTTCAGGTAAATTAGAGCGCTGAAGAAGTACAGTTAGCAATATATGTATACAACTGGCGTACAGTTAACACTTGGGTTTCCTCATAAAGCGTTGACGTGGGGAAAAGACGAGGTTTGGATAAACTCACTTTTAATATCATTCTCTGGGCCCTTTCAACGGTAATCATTTTGGATTTACATACTCCTCCCCATGTTGTGATGCAATAACAAATAATTGATTGCACCAAAGCTTCATAAACCATCTTCATTATTTACGTTTCTCTGCTACGTCACGGAGTTGTTAATTTTTATTATTGTAATCAGTGACGAGTTGAAGAAGCTCCTAAACATAACATAGGATTCGGTTCTTCACATGCGCAAGGAATTCAAAATTAAGTCCAGTTACAAAGTGTGAACCTTCAATAAATGCACATAATCAATCAGCACCGGTCTCCTAAATACCCGAACTCCCAAATTAATGTTTCCTGATTAATTATTCGAGAATAAAATTTATAAAACCCGCTAGCCCAAAGGGTGCAATTTTTTATGAAGATTTCCCCAAGTTTTTTCATTAAATTTCTTGGAGTATTTGTAAAGTTCCATTCGTTTTCAGCGCTGGGAAAAATCTCCTCACTTTTTCACTCCCTTAATGTTGACCGAAATTCTTAAAGGAATACCTATTTGTACCACGTAAATCGTTGAATCCTCAATTCTTTAGTATTACGTATCTGGCAATTGATGAAAACATAATATTGAATGTGTAGGTGTACATTTAGTCCAATATTTATATAATTCTCGAGAGTGTTTTCATGGGTTTGTCTACAGTATAATATACCCATAGCTTTCGAAATTATGACACAATTTATAACTCAACCGTTTTAGCATCTATTCAAGATTGTAGAAATCCATTGGGTTAATGTAATGGCAGTAATGTTTCAGTTACCAATAAAGTCTAAGCTTAACACTGCATCTAAATCAGGATTCACGACCTAGAAAAAGCTTTCTGAAAATTATATTACGCAACACATCCGAACTTGCGTTTACAAAAACAAATAAACATCGAATTTTTTCAACAATAGCTACAAGATCCGCTCACTCAATACAGATTGGTTGGTGGAAACGGTTGCGTTGTTGCGTGCTCCCATCCCATTAAGATAAGCCAACCAAAACGAGACGCGTGGCTTACGATTAATGACGGGAAACAAAATGCTGTCTGCAATCCTGTTTGAATGGACCAAATATAACAACCACAATAGGGTGCCACAATTTTAATGGAATGAATGTACGGGAAACCGCACAAAACATAAAGGCCGCTGATTATGTATTTTTCAGTCAACAACAACGAAAATAAACATTTGCACAACGTACAATAATAACCAATCACTTATGTTGGAAAACATGAAGAATATTATAAATATTCCGATTAAAACGGGGTGGCGTGATAAATATTTTAGACAACAAAGACAACACAATTATTGTTGCTATAAACTTTACAGAACAAAGTGTAAGTAAACATTGTCGACAATGTGTGAGAACCACAAAATGCTGGTATATTTAAAATGACGGAGTTAAAACAATAAAAGGCTCGTTTTAAAACAAAACTATCTACATATTTTACGTGTTAAGCCCAAAGTAAAACACTATTCAGACCAAACAGCCCATTTCGCGGGTCTAAGCAATTATGACAGTTATTCGACTATTATATTTCGCGATCTAAATCTAAACAAACTAAAAGGCGTGATAATCTGAACCTTCACAATGACTGTGTAATTAAATATGTGTGGCCACGAATACAGCGATTGTGGCTGGTACAAATGGAATATGTATTAGGAGACAGACGCGTCATTGCACTGTAATTAAGGACATCATTGTACACACCGCAAGCCACAGCAGATATACATGACAACTATCTCCTTGATGACTATAGAGGCTGGCTAGTAATAATTAAGCGAATTCCTTGAAATGGGTTAAAATAATACCTACTAGAGCTAAGCAAATATGTTGCACTTAACTGTTTTAATTTTGCTAAGCAGTGTTGCAGAAGAAAGTCAGTCTTTAAAAATAACCCAGGTAGAAAACGTTGTTGAACTATTTAATATCAATGGTAAAATTATTTCAAATTACTTCTATCAATCACCCATTTAAAGGCTGGCACCCAATTACCAATCAGCTCGTATATAGGTGTTGTATACAACGCACGTCAATCAACCTCAGCGGTTAACCAAAGATGCTGTGCTCAATTTACCAACGACAAAAGCCCACTATGGGTCTGAGATGCCACTTTAAACCCGCTGACACCTTCTATCATGCAAATATATTCGGCTGTCTTAGTCACGGGTAGTTAGAGGCACTGTCTTACGAGTATGTCTAGTTAGACCTGAAGATACACGTAGATATAGCTTAATGCCGTTATGTTAACTACAGACTTGTCCAATTACCAGATTGTCAGCAAAATGTGACGCTTATTTATTCTGTTTTTGCGACATACACTTTTTCAAACATCTGACTTGAATATTATACAACTTTACTTTGATTTGAATTTCTGTGTTTTAAAAGTTTACATTATTTTATTGTGGCTCTGTCACACAACGATACACAATAAGTTCTGAAATAAAAACTCTGAAAAACACTTTTCCGATGTAATCCTTATTTTATCTCCAAATACTTTTGCAATATAAAATTGTAATTATTTCGGCTTGATATTTTGAATTTTATGGTAATTGTGTACTCCTGGACACGACGCGTATTTTTAGGAGGTTCCTCTCTCAAGAACCCTGACCACAGGTAGCTCGGACCTTTTCTCGAGGTTGGTGGACTACTATTTTTAATATTTAAAATAAAAAACAAAATATTACGAATTTAACGTAAAATAATAATAAGGAAAAGTAAAAATTAAAGATATTCTCATATTTTCTGCATTTCTGTATCGTTTGACAAAGTTAACATAGTATGAAAGCAATAATATTTCATCAATAACACAAATACTCCCCCAATACAATGCAACAAATATACACAATACTAATACATGAATAGATCTGTCTCTGTTAACGCTGGATTAGAGATTGTCGTCGATTTATCGTCGTGTCTCATCCAGTAGTTCAATGAAACTGTAATAGATCTGTTCGCGCTACTAAATCACTATGTATAAAGGGAACGTTACACCGAACAACGCGATAGCGGAGCGGAACGTTCGAATTAGTACGAAGTTTAGTTTTACAAGCTTCTCGTGTTTTTACTGGAAGATTTTGTTGAATTTTGGAACAAAACGAACAATACTTCCTGGAGGCTAAATGGAAGTTTTTCTCATTAAGCCGCCAGTACATATTTCACCAGTTATATTTATGTAACTAGTGATAAATTCCTAATCGGAACACCTATTAACACTTTGTCTAACCAAGGAGTTATATCCAAGCCCTCATGAATGCTCAGTAAAAGTGATTGCTATCACTAACTAGACCAACGAAGCAATCGACATAAATAATGATATGGTTAGAAAAAATTGAAGAAAAAATGACGTTGAAAATAAAATCCATTTTTATTACGACCCCACATTAAAGTCTATATTTCCTTAATATCAACCTGTTTCTCTCCATTATTTCCTCATCTGGTCACATCCGCTTATTTCAAAGCCCTAAGGACCTTGCGTACAAACAAAATTTTAATCATTATTAAAACGGACGACGGAATGTCTCCCCAGACGTGCGATAAAACGCTTTGACGGGACCAAGAATGCTCCGACGATTACCTATTCCCAAAGCGATTCAACGGAAAATACCTAAGCTACGAGGATATTTCCTTGTTATAAAGATATTCACTTATCTTTATTATTGCTGATTTTAATTGAGTTTGTTTTGATTGGGTGCTCCGTCTTAGTCACTGTCGCATGTTTATCTATAAGCTATTTTGTATGAAACAATCTAACTCAAGTATAGGTACAGGCTAAGGATACAGCGATAGGGGTGCGGGACTGTCTTGAAAGTGCACCGCGGCCTGGCCAGGCGTGTGAAGGAACAGTGTCGTTTTTAGGCAGTAAAAGTCTGACAGTCCCGCTATACCTAGCTATGCTAGACACGAGGACTCATTCAGTGATCTTGACATAAAAAAGAGAGAGTGGCAGCACACTATAGATGCTCCTTTCCTTTAATCTGATTATATTTAGCCAACTTTTATAAAAAATAAAACAAGATACTCCAGGACGTACAATTTTAAAGTTTTAATTAGGAACACAATTTTGCACAAATCAACTGCAGATAAAACTACGTTATAAAACAATCTATAAATGTAACGAAATACATAGTGAACACAATAACTGTGCACAAAAACATTAAAGCTTTTTTTCCAATTAAAATGCAAATTCAGACAAATAATTATTCTGAAAGGGAATTTTTGTGCCCTCATTAACAAAAGCCCCCTTTTTATATAGGAACCGTGGTGCAAATGCTGAATGTACGCAATTGGCTTAATATAACGGCTTGTTGAATTAATATCTAGGATAAAGATATAATTTATGACGAAGAAAAGGCCCATATTCAGTTAAATTGATAATTTATTTCTTTTGAATGGTCCAGCTGAGAACACTTCATTACCCAAGGTTTGCTATATCGCACCGTTTCACGCAAAATTTATAAGTCAGGGAAAAATGATACCCTCGTTTAAAAGTGTAATCAACAGTCTTTAAATGTGTAATTGTGGTTAAAACATTTTAAGTTTTTTAGGTGAATTTTAGTATGTTTACAGATAAATCGATTCTGATCTAGGAACTTACATGTAATGTTTTGGCCTCGTCCAAGTTCACACACATGCCAGTCGTAAGTACTTACCTACGACAGCATACATTCAAAATTATTATTGATGTCCTTTAATATTTAGATATTAAGACATCAAACCAGTCAACAAACGAATAAATCTCACAGTTGAAATCAATTGGTATACAATAGTTTTGACAGGAGTAAACTAGCATTTTAAACCTACAGAATGATTTCCTTCAAGATCTTCGTCGAAAACGCAAATATAAATTGAATTCCTTGTTCTCTGTCTTCTGAATATTCTGAATGGAGATTTCATTTAACGGAATGCAGGAGACCAAATCGAAATGAGGAGAAATCGTTTTACATGCAAACTCGAATGACCAAAGAATTCATTTCCCTGGTCATCTAAGAATAATTTATTCTGTTAACACAGCAAAATGTACACAAAGTCTTTAAAGCAGTTAAACCAAAGATGTTTTAAAACTTAAATGCTTAAGAGATAGCTTTACTTCAAGTATATTTAACACACAAAGCTCCATATTACTGGAACATTAAATTATTTAGGTATTCTACGAGTGATTTCAGTACCACTATCTGTAAATTGTGTTAAGCGTATGCTAAAGTTATTCAAAATTTATTTTTATTGAAAATACTTTTCAAAGAAGCCAACGGCTTTGAGAGATCATTTTTAGACCTTAAGCCATAAGACTTAAATGATCAAACTTCTACCAGTAACATAACCTTGAGCAATTTTTATCAACACGGAAAACTCACTCTGCTTCTATAAAAATAAAGTTCAAATTAGGTGGACTGTTTTCATGGAAGTCCAAAGCCGTATTGCCGCACGTACCCACAGTGGCGTTAAACTTTGATTGCGCAAAACATTAAAAAACAAAGTTATTATATTTGGGGAGGAACAACTTTTATTTTACAACTTTACAGTCTCATATAAAATGGGATGCTATTACAATTAAAAAAGTACGAGCATTCCCGATTCAGCATTGTAATAACGGTAGAGCTTACCGATACTTTTTAAATGGATACAATGTGTGTTAAAACTTTTTTGCATGTAATTACAACGGCGCAACGGGCGTGAACTTCCGATTGTATCGTTATTTTCGTTGAAACTGATCGGGCTGCGTGTGGGCACGCTCTTCCCGTGGGTATCGTTAAAGATTTAATGAGATGGGTTGGGCAGCAGCCAACACACGCCAGGTCTGATGATTACTATCTTTATTGAAAGGTCGGATGGCAAGGGAGGTTCAACACAGTATTTTTTGAGGGGCGTAAACCGATAAATATTCACTACAAAGAGAATTAAGTAGATACTCAATACAAAGCAAACTTCAATAGGAAAATTCGATTGTTATGATTAGAATCCAGTTTCTTCCAATTCATCAATGGCACAGCAGGAACATTTGGATTGATCAATTTGTCGGATGTTCTTCCCTAAAGACAAATCGTTCCCTAACGCTTACCGAAGCCCGTATTATTGTAAAACTGGGCATGAATTATAATACACCCAACTCGTACATTCACCAACTCGAAATCCGTCCATTTTATCTTGCTCTTGAGGTTTTCCTGACAAATGAGATATCCGGAACGACCCTAACGAAAATATCCTTGGGTTTCCCACCACATAGCCGCTTCTTACATACATTCGGATTTATATGAACGTTATTTCATGCGATCGTGCCAGAATATCGTGTTATTTTCGCCTTATGGTCAAGATTCTAACATTATACTCACTCATATTTTGTCTAGGAGCCAGATTTTCATTTCGACGCCCGACGAGGGTAGTGAACCCATATCTCCTTTAAGAAGTACTTAAATTCAGTCGCAAAACATCAATAACCCGTTTATGGTCACTTGCGCGTTACCACATGAAAACTTACGTCTAAGTTATTGTATAATATATTAATATCGTTGTAGTAGACAATATTTAACGGGAAGCTACGCTCGACTTTAGGGCAATGAAGCATTGATTTGATTGCTTTTTTTTATATCTCATATTTTATCGACATAAAAAGAACCTGCTTATCGTTACATCATATTATTTTGTGTTGACAAAAAAGTTTCAATAAGTAAATAGAGGGTGTGAATTTTCCGAACTTTCGTCAAAAAAGATCTGTTGATCCTCATAAGTTTTCCACAAATGTTACGAAGTATGGGTTTCATAACAAAAGTACATTTGCAAAACAGTTTTAGAGTACTCGCACAAAAGAGATTTGATTCTGTTGATTGAAAAAAAAATGCGCTGCGTTTTAGTCTCCCAACGGCATAACCTCTTTTTTTGCTATGGTTAAATATTTATGGGAATGGCCATGAATTTACTTTTTTATTTATAATCCCAAATCGCGAATTGGCCCAATCGCGAATAAGGTGAATTGGACCAATCGCGAATTGGACCAATCGCGCCTAAACGACAAAAAAAAACATAACAAACTTACTGGCGACTAGCTAAAAATTAAAAAAATAATAACACAAGCGAACTAATAACAGTAAGCCCGTAGTTCAATGTGAACTCAACCGAAAATCTCCCCTAACGTGATTAGTTCCAAATTGATAGGTCTCCAATAAAGCGATATTTATAACATCACTCAATTTATTACGCTAGGGCAATAAATTGAGCTTGGCCGAAGGTTTGTTTCGCGACGTTAGGTCAAAACGATCGGTAAAGGGCTCAACGTTCGCCGTCCGATATTAGCAATTTTGCTGACCGAAGAGCGGATGTGAACTAGTTGTTTGTTGTGTGTGTGTGTTTTTTTTTTAAAATTCTACAGAATGATGACTTAAGGTTCGACATTAAAGAAGGTAATTAGTGTTGACTAACTTGACTCTATCCGTGTCAAAGCTTTTCAGTTATTTCATGTGGTAACATAGACTTTGAAGGATTTTGAAGGCTGAATAAACTTACGAAGATCGTACCCACAGGCAATTTCTGAACTCGACTCGAAAAGTAAACGAAACAGTTCACCTTAATAAATTGTATGTTGGTTTATAAATTCATCTGAGACTAATAAATTACATTTCATACTAAAAACAAAGTTCAATCATGAAATTATAACGGCCATCAAAAAGGCTTTGATTAGATTGACGAAACTTGGCCATTTTACTGGGTAAAGTTGTTCGGCCGTGTTCTAAACAAATGATGATAACCTAAAGTTTAATTGAAAATCCGGGAATCTGTGATGATAAGGGTTTTTATTATACCCCAGGTAAAACATAAACTTTGTAGCTCGTAATTGGAAGGGGCACTAAAATAAAATTTTATTATTCGCGAGTACCGATACCGAAAACTCCAACGATAGAACTGTTGACCACTTAACGGTCGACACTCAATATTTCCTCAATGGGAGTTATAAATAAGAAAAGAGAAAACACAAAAGTTGAACCAATAAATTAAATCAGTAAAAAGCCAGGAAGTCTTTTCAAAAGCACGTATTCCGTCTTTTTTTTCAACAAGAGAAACAAATAAATTATATTATGAAAGATACTGAAGTTTGTGAGACTTTTGCGAACGTATGGACTTTATTTTATGTGTTAAAACTGACTCATTATATTTTGGTTGTTTTAATTATGCTGGTGTAAATGTTCATGTTCCTGATTGGTGGTAGTCACAATTTTTTTTTTTGGATCAGTAGGTACCTTGCGTTTTCTGCGAGCTTTTTACTTCACTGTTTTAAAACAGTAGTAATAATAAGTAAAAATAAGAATTATTAATATGGTTGTGTAAATTCTCAGGTGCCCATTTTTATCTTTTTCGTCTATTTGATTATATATTACATTATTGTATACTTTTTTATGACTATTTTTGTTTAGCTTTTGTTAAGAAGTTCCCTCTTCTTATCGTACCTACGATGTTCTCTCGTGTTTATGTAATACCAAACTGTAACAATAACGTTGTAAAAGCAAATATTTTTAAAAGAGTACTAATGGAGTTTCTTCTCCATGGAAACGACCAACCGGAACCGTGCCATTTTTTTTCCTTTCGACGTTTTATATGCGCCCATTGAGGCCCATGTAAAATAAAATATTTTGATTAGAATACCTCATTTCCTCACAATATTATAAATACGAACATTAGTTATTTAATCACGTCAAAATTGTTAAACAGACTTGGAAGAAATATGCTACAGAGATAAGTTATAGTATGGAATTGCACATAAGATACCTTTTATCCCTATTATCACGATCTTTTGGGATAATTTTCGAGATACAAGCATGATTGGAGCCTTTTTCTTTAGCATTTACACAAAACATTGAATGTCCAATCAAAACGCAATCTCTCAAATAATATCCCCCTAATGGTAAAGTCAAACATATCATTGACAGTCGCCCGTCCCATACACCGTATTTCATTTTCTATCTGATTTCCACAGGATGTGTACACAGACTTTCTTGAGAGCAATTTCGCCTCGGATGTCAACACTCGAAACGATAAAATGCCTCTCGGTTGGAATTCAGGTGGCTCCCAATTATTTACTTATCTTTTTACGAAGACTTCGTTATTCCATTTGAGTTTTTCAAAGTTTTAATGACACTTAATGACGTGGACTCAATTATATTATTAATCCCTTAATACGTCAAAGTTTCAATGGGAGTTTTTAATTACTAGCTGAATATCGGACTGAGTTATTTTTGATTTCTGGTCGCGTGTTTAAAATTTGACCACATAAACTAATATTTGCTAATTCTACCATGTTCATATTTTTTTCTACGTAGAGGAACAGTAGAGGTATGATGGGAAATCACACACCTAAGGCAAACCTAACACAAAACTAACTATTAAAAAAAAACGTCCCCGTCTTAGACACTGTTCCCCTAACACTAGAGGTAGGTTTCTATATTGAATTTATTATAACACTTTTATCGATGACTGTACCATTTTTCGCTCTAGTCGCGAGTTGACGACAACAAAAATAATTAAAATCGGAATGTGCCAACTCGCTCGAGCGAGCGAGTTAATTGCGCGCGAGTTGACGAATAAGTCGTTGCCTCGCTACAAAACTACATTTATTTACTCATAAGTAGCACAAATTACTGTTTTAAGAACAGTTGTTACGATAAATTGAACGTATTTTTAAAGGAGAGCGGATACTCAATTTATGTTACGTTGCAATTAAGGCCATTAAAACACCGATGTTTTCTAACCCTTGATTAACTAGCGGACTATCCGAATGGAGCTCCAAAAAACCGCAAAATTGAGGATAAAACAGAGAATCACAAAGGCACAATGGTTCATTCGGGTCTGAAATTTACGGCATTTCGTGGCAACCGCGACACAGCGCCGTCAGCTCTTAATGGTATAAATGAAAGCGCGACATAGGAAGCAAGAAGCTAAGTTTCAGTAGCATAAGTTTAGTGAAGCGCTTAGTTATGCAACGAACGTCGCCTCCGCGTGCCAGTCGAGTAACTTGTGTGGAGGCTTCAAGTCAGCCAAGTTGCACGAACGCACGTGTCCCATCTTGCGATGAAGCAACGGCGCCTATTTTAATTCGTTTTATACTTTGCTATGCTCCAATAAGTTTAAATTATTCCGTCTCTTGTGTACAAGTGTAAGTTCGCTTACAGGTGCAGAATGAAATCTTTAGGGAAATTACACAAAAAGAATCTTTGGTTGATTTACTGAAATCTGTTCTCAGTGAATACTTAGTACACTCGCCCTTCGTATCCTTGTATGGCCGTGTATTCTTATGTCGTAACTTTTGATTGCAATACTGCCTAAAATCATTTTATGTGCAACCTTACAATTTGTTTAATAATTTGTAATTAATTGAACTTCCATAAAAAATATATACATTATTTCAACTTTTAACTCAGGAATGTAGAGTTTCTATGACCGCTATGAGATAAGTTGAGCAAATAATTTGTAAGATGTAAAGTCCGACGCACCAGTACCAACAGTAACTATGGACATTTCTAATAACCTCTAAAACATACACAAACTTATTTGCGTCACTAAGTTTAAAATGATCTTGAAAAAAGTTTAATGAACCGTTAAGTGGTTTCGTTAGGGTCGCGATGGACCTAGCAGTGATGTGAAATGACCAACGTTTACCACCTGACCTCTTCCAATTCATTGACGATGCTAATACTGGCCACTAATTGGTTTGGAAACTTGGCGTGGTGTTAGATTCTGCATGCGTTATTTGTGTGAAAAGTCATATTATTTTGCAAATTCATGTGCAATTGCTTCATACAAAGAGATCAAAAAACAAAAATGGTTACAATTCATGAGGGGTTGGGTTACGATCCCACATGTTATTTTATGGACAGAACCAGAACAAGCTACCTCCACTTTAAGTTTGTACAAACCCAAACCGGACGCATTCTATAAGAGATAAGTAAATAATGCTTAAAGCCTAAATAATTTTTACGTTATAATGTAATGAAGTCTTTACATAAATTAGCTGCCCTTAAATAAACGACGAGTTGTGGGAACCTAATATAAAAATAAATTTTCAAAGTTGAATCTTAACTTCCTCAATCCAATCTTTCTAAATCCAAAGAACTTTATGATTACTTTCTAACTTTCTATTTGGAATCTATACTAACATACAAAGCTGAAAAGTTTGTTTGTTTGAGCGCGGTAATCTCAGGAACTGCTGGTCCGAATTGTATTTTTTTCTGTTAGATAGTGCATTTATCGAGAAAGGCTGTAGGCTAAAAAATATCACGCTAGGACCAATAGGAGCAAAGCAGCGAGAACAGTCAATATAACACGTTTTATTTATTATATCCTTCACACATAAACCTTTATGTTTAAACGTGCAAAATGATCAATTTACTGTTACACAACGATTTAGAAACCAAGTACATATATAAAGAATTAGCATTGCCATCCAACGTGGCAATGCTGCCAGCGTTCTGGGCACTTATCCCGTTGACAGCGATGTGGATGAATTTTTTGATGCTCTTTGTTAGTTATAGTAATTATTATTAGGTTTGTTAATTTAGTTTTTTAATGTACATAAATAACATTATAAGTAATCCATGTTGATAATAAAAGTACATATTATACAACATAATACTTATTTTTTAGGTAATATGTACCAGGTACCTTACTTATAAATAAATCTTCGTACCACCGTAAGAACAAAGTCAACAACTATCTAATAATAAAGTTAATTTAAATTTAAATTAGTAGACTATTAATTTTAAATTAATTTGGTACCTAGTAACGAGCTAGAACAAAAGAAAATGTCGTGCGTGAATAATAATTAAGAATATTTGAATAATTTAGTAAAAATACGGCAATTAGCATTTTAATTACGAAATCAACAGTATACCTATTTGATATTTTTTTTATTACATCAGAGACAGGGTGTAACTGAAACATCTTTCGTAGAGGAGATGTGAAAAATTTAAACATTTTAATCTAATATATAAAATTCTCGTGTCACAGTTTTCGTTGCCATACTCCTCCGAAACGGCTTGACCGATTTTGATGAAATTTTTTGTGCTTATCCGGTATCTATGAGAATCGGCCAACATCTATTTTTCATCCCCCTAAATGTTAGGGGTAGTCCACCCCTAATATTTTTTTTATTTTTTAGACAAAATTTTTAATTTATGGCAAAACAACGTTTGCCGGGTCAGCTAGTGTTTTATACGCATCAACGCCTGTGTGGTAAATTGTATTTTTTGTTTTTTAGAAAAAAAAAAATCAGTTGCGAGCAGGATTTTATTCCATTAATAACCATATGATATTAAGAATGGAAGGCCGCAAGTTCAAATCCTGCTCGCAACCGATTTTTTCTTTCCAAAAAAACAAGAAGCTTCATGATACAATTACCATTGTCCTGCCCTTATTAAAATTTATTAAGTTAGGGTATCATGTCATCATATTCAATACTTCTCTATTCCTCTTCATCACAGCAGCCTAGTTGGCCATCTCATCCTTCTCACAGTCCATTCATACTACCCAAATAAACTTAATAAATTGTTTTAAAGTGTATGCACCCACAGTAAATACCTTCCTATAATTACTTCCCGGTATAAACGCGGTAAGGTTATGGTAATTCGTTTTAAACTTATTTACGTACTTACTGAACGCCACTTCACCGTGCACCGCGGTACCGCGTTTGTCGCAGTACTTAATTTTCAAAGTAGTTAGCGTTAGTTATCTCCAAAGTACTGCATTACGTTTCCCGACTTTATGTTCCGGACTTTTTCCTCAATATTTATTATTTTTAAGAAGATACCACGAAAATATTGCTGTCATCACGTTTGTCGGAATCTCCATAAACACAACGCGAGCTGTGCAATATAAGGCCACCCATAGCGCCGAAAGTTATTTCACCTCCCTTCAACTTCACCTTGGCCTTACAAAACCAACTCTATCTCTTAAACAATAAAGCAGATTATTAAAGTTCACTGTAATACTCGTAGACTCGTTTAACAGCTACTGAGTTTTCGGTGTGACACACGCAAATTGTAGTGGAAAGTGCTATAATCGTAAATTGCACGTAAATTGGCTTTATTAAACGAGCGTACCTACTTACTGTAATAATACAAATACTACATGATATAGGAACCATTTATTTACGATCATAATATTATGCTACATTTGTCTTGCTATTTTCCAGGGATTGGTGATGTGTTCACGAAGTAGATAACGGCTCGCAAAGTAAAACAAACTAACATTTCTTTCATAAAGTATGTCCCTGTCTCCCATCAATCAATTAGTAAACTCACCGATTTCGGCTACCGTTCAATCTTCGTATATTTTTAGGCCAAAATAATCCGATGGAGTTAACACAGTAAAAACATACAAAATATATGAAGTGTAGTATAATGTGGAATGAATTATGTGTAAGTATGAATTTTGTGTAATATTTACACTTCATCAAAGGAGAATGTAAGGTCCTAAGGTTTTAATGATTTATTCACAATGTTTCCAGTATTATATAGTTAAACACTTTTAATTGCCAAAATAATTACTTAAATGAAAGAAAAGCCTTAGACGAACCATACCTAATTTGAAGAACACAGAGCAACTTGAAAAACTACCTAAATGACTGCGATAACAAAAAAAAACAACTTAACAAAAGAATCATAATATTCATAAATGAAATACTGCCCACTTCACAAGTCTACATACATATCCACAGCGTATGTTACATCAAAAGGTCGTGAGAGGTATAAGTGTAGATTTCCCACGAGCTCATAATACGTATAAAAGTACCTTCACAAGTAAAAACTTCTCTCCCTAAGGACACAAGTTCTTCCCAAATAGATTACGATAGCCTTTACCAACAGACAATAATATGGTGGCTATTGTCGAAAATATAGTTCTTTAGTCAGTGTTCTGTTTGGCCTGAAAATATTTGACCTTTTCTCTTGTAAATATTAAAGAACTTGGCTTTGGGAATAGGCTAGTTCATAGATTAGGCCTTTGTGTTGGTTTGGAACTGAATAGGAGTTTATCAAAACTAAGAACAGCGGAATTGTGTGAGCGAAAGTGGCCTCAGATCCGGACAATGGAACTGACGGCGAAGCGGTGTTCCCAAAACTAGATAGAGTGACAAGTTGGACTCTTGCGAAAGGGATTAGGTCCAAATAGCCACAGACAATAGGAAGAGAGTGGAAGCCTTTGCAAGAAAAGAATCACAATAATCATAAACACTGCTAACAAAGAGAAGGAATAGTCCTTGACCATGCCTAGGTTTAATATTATATTACCCGAAAGCAAACGAGTTAGAAAACAGTGTACACACTTAGTTACTTACCTAGCATTATAGCTATTCAAAATTTGTCTACAGGTAACATTATATTTACCTATTAACTTGACAAAGTAATTAATATGGCCGGTGCACCCTCGGATGCGGGCAAAAACTCTTCCTTAGGCACTGTGTGCCTAAGGGGTCTCTTTGCCCGTATGCGAATAGCCTGTCGTGTGGACGCTTCAACGCGTGTCCCTCTGATTAGCAGAGGGCACAGCGGCGGAGCGGGCTTGCGGACGGAGAGTTGTCAGCAAAGTGGCGGGGCCCCTTATGGGGCCAAATGCCTGCTGGGGTCGCGGGTTTTTCTTAACACAGGATCCCGTGGTCCCGGAACGTAAAGGGCATTCGAAGGAACACAGGTGGATTTTATTCAGTAAGAGTCTGACAGTCCCTTCCGCCCCACCCAGGGCGGGAGAACTCATTTAATGATTTTACCACCTAAAAAGTTCTAATACTGCACTTAACACACCGAACCTGCTTAAAATGTACAGTCAGCATCAAAAGTTGCTGACCACATTCAAATTTTCAAAATTGCTGTACACCGTATTATTACGTGTTATTACGGTGTACAGCGATTTTGAAAATCTGAATGTGGTCAGCAACTTTTGATGCTGACTGTACAATGTACATAATTATCAGTGATCTAATTACACAACATTAATGTTTCTTCATTTAAACACCACTCATAAAAACCGGCCAAGTGCGAGTCGGACTCGTCCATAAAGGGTTCCGTAGCAGCAAGTAACCTAATATAAAAGTTCTTGTAATGAAATGAAATGAAATGATATTTATTTTTGCAAGTAGGTTAATATCAACACTTTTACACGTCGTCTTTTTACAAACTAGATGAAGCCGGTGTTTCGTACCTGACTACTCTGAGAAGAAACAGCCGAAACAAACTCAGAGGTCACTGTCTCTTTTAAAGTCCAGACATTAAATTGATAGTCATACGAGGGCCATGTAGGTTAACGTCTGAGATGGTCTTTTGAAGAAAGAACCACACAAATTTGAGTGGATCTGTCCAGTCAGTGCAAGCATTTGTCAGTTATCGTGTAGCTCGACTCATAATTCAAGGAGCTCAAAAGTAGTTGGTTGTAACTTTGAAAGGTAAGTTGCGGTTTACGATTTATGACGTATTAAAAAAAACTAATTACTTGATCTCGGTCAAACCAATTTCCGCTGGAAGTTTGCACACATCATATTATATTTTTTTAGTTTTATCATTCTCTTATTTTAGAAGTTACAGGGGTGGCACATTTTACCACTTTGGAAGTGTCTCTCGCGCAAACGACGTATGAGTAACCTCAATATCATTTTTAAAGACCTATCCATAGAGACCCACACCGATTTTTTTGTGTGTCAATTTTAAGATTTTTGTGTGAAAATCCTAATGCATTTCACATAATACGAGTACATCTACTTACCAAGTTTCAACAACAGGATAGCACTTATTGTTTCGAAAAAAGTGGCTGTGACATTCGGACGGACAGACAGACAGGCAAACAAACAGACAGACATGACGAATCTATAAGGGTTCCATTTTTTGACATTTGGCTACGGCACCCTAAAAACCTACCTCACTAAAATTCTACAGCAACTTACCCAAACCGTAATATTAGCTTTGACCAAGTTCAATCTCAAAGGACCAACGTTCAGTGTGATGCTTGTGTTGCCGACGACGCCTCGAGCACAGTATTACAAACTTTACTAATTCCCTGATGTCTTCGACAAGTCTCGGCTAAATAATAACAGCCGCAAGGGTCGAACTTGCTAGAGGTCCGTGGATGGGTGACCAGTCAGTCCAAACCGAACTTTTCAATCCATCCCTAACATCTTACGGTGACGTTTACGTTATCTATTGCAGAGTTATCAAATTACTGCCACAACACATCACAGTCAAGTCAATGTTCTAACAGATGACAACTACTATTCAATAATTTTTATTCGTCAAATCCTGCTCACTGTCGAATATTTCTTTTCGCAGAAAATCTTTGATATTCGCAACGCATGTTATAATGAGTTTAACATTTAAAAAAGTTGTACCTACATATCGAGTTTTCTACGTGCCTTGGACAGCAAATAAAGCCCTTGGTTGAAACTCATCATTTGCAGCGGTTTCAAAGCGTTAAAACCAGTTACCAAGGGTTAACTTTAGTCAAAGGATATATCCTATAACGCAGTACTAACTTGGTAGTGGTGATCAGATAGAATTATAACTTCGTGAAAAATACAAGGTGTTCAGCTGCCTCCAGTTAGACTGAAAGGCGATCAGCATGTCTGGTTAAAGGCTAATCAGATAATGTCTTCGACACTATCTTTAAAACCGGCTCCACTAACTACGGAGTTCAAGCGGTCCATTTGAAGCTCTAATCAACAGGAAGACCATTGAATTTACAGTGTGATTTCCAGTAAATATGTTAGTAGGAAATAGGAAAAACTATTGTTAGAATATGATGTGAGAGACATATTAATAGAACGGTTATCCTGTAACAGACAAGGTTTCCTGGTATCGAAGCGTATATTTTACTAATATGTGGCTTGCTCATCTTGTAGGAATTTCAATCATATTATGTCAGAAAATATTGCGCAATACTTCCATATTTACAAAGCCTCTAATCTCGTCTCAAAAATAAACCTTTGAATAAATAACATCCAAAATCTTGACAAGATTTGTAAAACATTAAGACATACCTACTCTCGTATCAACACGAACAACAAAGTTAGTGACGAAGGAGAAAATTTTATTACAAACGCTCACAAACAAACTCTTTATGTTACGTATATCCGAAATGATCGTGAGAGTGTGCCAACTAAGCCGGATACAGTCTCGCGATCCGTCACCCCGTGACAGCCCCACAGAACAAGCAATAACATGTGTTACGTTACGTCTACCCGAATTTTATTACGATCCAAAGTTACGTGGTTCATGAACATAAAATCCAATCTCATTTCTCATTCCACAAAAAGTGTAGTCTTATGCCCCGCAGTAACGGGCCATATTCATATCCTCTGTACACAATACATGACCTGAATTCTAGAAAAAAGGTTTGAAGGACAACAACGATACAAAGACGATAAACAAGAAAGAAAAAATTAACTTCCCACGGACCGCAGCGGATCTCATTTGTCTAGGAGAAAAATCTTAGAGCCTCAGATAAGCCCAAAGTAAAATGGAGATGAAACGGAAGGATATTCGAGATGAAGCCGAGGACGCCATATAAGCTTTAAAATATAGCGGGATACGGGAAAAATCCTTTCGCAGGCCAAGTTTGGGGCTCGAATGCAAAGAAACTTGGTCAACAAAGTTTGTTAGTGCCGTTTTTCATGCTTTTAAGACTAACTTGGAGCAGAAGCGCAGAGATATTTTAAAGACGCATATTTTAAAGTTAGCAAACAAAAACGAATGTGGTGAGAAAATATTTAACAACACCTTCGTGAAAGTTCAAAATGTATAAAATAAGATTTTTACGAGTGTTTCTACCATACAAAATAAGGCACCAAAATTACAAAATTTACGATTCTACGTCAATTTTACTTTAGCAAACAAATGTGTACGTGCCTTGTTTGTGAGGGAAACAAATACGTTAAACGTAATTTCTAAAATGAAAAGCTTTCATTTGATTTTTCCACGAACTAATACCTAAGCAATATTCATAAAAAGCTTTGTAATAAGAAAATTTATTAGAAACACGTTAAACTTGATGCTGGCGCAAAGAAAATGTAATCCAAAACGAAATTATTTTTTTGTCCTCCTCTAGGTGTTTCATTAAAATATTTTCTTTTTAGGTACGCAAAAGAGTAAAACCTTTCATTCCGTTTAAATCTAGCAATTTACAAAGTGATTGAACCTACTTTTTTAATCTTCTTTTTGACTACTAGGTATAAAAGTATCTACAACGATATTTCTTTGAATCCTTCTACTTCTAATTAGATGAAACTTCTTTAGTAGTCTCCTATAAATATTTACCTAGTCTGGCACTTTCATTTTATAAATAAGATTTCAATTAAAAATTAATTTCAGAAGATTTAATTTACAGTTGGTAATTAGCTGATGTCGTTAATAATTTTGTCATAACTCATATAACATATTGCTCTGACGTTTTACGATGTATGATACAATATAGATAGATACAAGATAATGATGCTTTATGAAAATTTGTGAGTTTACAAATTTTCGAACACCGCGCCGCCCAAAGCAAAAAACAACATTATTTAGTATAAAATCGAAAAATGACGGATGCTGATTACATTTTTTTCAAACACGTATACGTTTGAAAAACAATTGCCTGCTGCAAACTACGTAGGTGGAAGTAGTGAGGTAAGCCACGCGTAATAAAAGCTAAGGTGCAACGTGTGTAATGCCTTGAGAACAATAGCGCCGATAGGTGGCGCTGTTGTCACGTCGGGCGTGCACCGCTGTGGCCGGATCGCGTGACAGACATGATTGATAGCCGATGATTCTCCGTTTTCTGGGTTACTTCCCTTTTACCAAACGAGAAATAGGTAGTTACGTAGATATAGTATTTTGCAAGTTAGATTTTCTTATGTTCTAAACAAAATCGTGTGTATTTATAAGAACAGTAACTAATGCTCTGAAATTTAATATAGGGACGTTGAGTACGTAAAAGTAGGTACTAAAACGTGCTCTCCTCTTCCTTTGCAAATCTTTATTAACCCATCATCTCTTAACATAACCCATAGAGGTCCATGTTCCTAAACAAACAATCAAATACATTTGCTGCTTCTTGCTTCACTCACCCCCAAGACAAAAGCAAATAACCTTAGAGTAAAGGGCTCAGACTATTTACGACCGGCATATTGCGTTATAAAAAATGATAGCGGTTTTCTCCCGGAGAAGCCTCGTTTGCCGCTTATCGGCCAGACTGATAACGCCAGGCCCGTAAAGGGAAGCGAGTCGACAAGAAATACTTAGCCTTATCTTATAATATTGACGAAGAAATATTTCATAATATTCAGGCGGCTGTCAGCGAGCTCGATTAGCCTTTTGTTTATCTACACAGCTTGCGTTTTTAGGGTTCCGTAGCCAAATGGCAAAAACGGAACCCTTATAGATTCGTCATGTCTGTCTGTCTGTCTGTCTGTCTGTCTGTCTGTCTGTCCGTGTATGTCACAGCCACTTTTTGTCGAAAGTATAAGAGCTATCCTGTTGAAACTTGGTAGAAAGATGTATTATGTGAACCGCATTAGGATTTTCACACAAAAATCAAAACAAAACAAATTTTGGGGGTGCCCCCCATACTTAGAATTGAAACTAAAAAAAAATTTTTTCACCAAACCCATACGTGTGGGGTATCTATGAATAGGTCTTTAAAAATGATATTGAGGTTACTAACATCATTTTTTTCTAAACTGAACAGTTTGCGCGAGAGACACTTCCAAAGTGGTAAAAAGTGTGTCCCCCCCCCCGTAACTTCTAAAATAAGAGAATGATAAAACTAAAAAAAATATATAATGTAGACCTCAACCAAAACTACCAACGAAAATTGGTTTGGATGAGATACAGTTAGCAGTTTTTGAGATATAGTACATTTTCAAAAACCGCAAATATAACTTTGCCATTCATACAAATACTATGAAAAACAAAGTTATTTTTATTGTTTGTGTATATTACTTACTAATCTCAATATAATTATATCTCTAATCTATGCTTGCTGCTACGGAACCCTTCATGGGCGAGTCCAACTCGCACTTGGCCGGTTTTTGCCCAATTTTTCCCCAGAGCCGTAAACGTTTGTTACATTCGCGCCCAGACGAAACATATTACAATAGAAGATACGATGGCAATAGAACCCACGAGTATGTTTCTTACGCAATGTTTTTTTTCGGTTTTCTGATTTAACGTAAGTATTACTACAGAATACGTTTAATCTTATCTCAAAATGCAATTCAGTCTAATGAAGTTTACTTGTTCCAAATCCCAAATCTCTTACTTAAATATTTTATGGGCAACATTATTTTAATTAAGACTCAGTGCAAAACCCAGCGTTTTATTTTAAATTGAATTTTGTTACAATTGTTCGTACCTATCGTTGGCCACTAATTACTCAAGGGAAGCTAAGAATTATGAGTCTCGAGATAACGATGTTGGAAATTAACACAATTTAACACCGTCTTGAGCGTTTTTATTATATTTACAGGAAACTTATTATTTTTCCTCCACTAACGTAGTTTTTTTTTCCTACTTTTTTCCCAGCTATTGCTACAGCTGACCTGAATAGCCAGAATTAGTTTGGCAAATATAATGAGAAGGTATTATGCTTGATTACTTGGTCATCTTACTTACAATGTTAAGGTCCATGGAACTTTGAGTACCCTGTTATAATCTATGGTAAATTCAGAATATTGATCCTTTAGTATGGCAACATCACTGCCCTCTGTTAGCTATATTCAACATCCGTCATGTCTGCCACTTCCTTTCTGCTCCGTAATGTGTGAAATGTGTCCACAAAATGTAAAACTAAATTATAGTTATTCTGTGTTAATAAACGTCTTAAATATAGCCGATGGCCTTTATTTCACATCCACCACTCCAACATGGTAGCAGAGCGTGGTTGGATGGTTAAATGGTGAAATACAGTGAATTGATACAAAACGGCCACGTGCAAGTACTTCTCGCCGCAGTTTGAGACACGAGCAATTATTGAATCAAGAAAATAAGTTAATATAATCACAAAATGGCAAAGCAAGCAAAAATAGAAGACGTAATGATACCGATATTCGACGGGGCAAACTATTCCAGTTGGAAATTAAGGTTAGTAACCTTGCTGGAGTATAAAGAGTGTAACGAGCCCGCCATGTGCGAAATGCCGGCAAAATCCGACGAAGCAAACTGGAAGAAAATGGACCTGAAGGCGAGAACCATAATAATGAGCACCATCTCCGATAAACAATTAGAATATATAAGTGAATGTACCACAGCATACGACATGTTAAAGAAATTTGATAAGATGTACCTAACGCAATCCACCGCCATGCAAATTATATGTCGAGCAAAAATTGAAGAAATTAAACTGAAAAATTACGACACCGTAGAAGATTTCTTTGTCGATTTCGAGAAAACAACGAATAACTTCAAATCAGCAGGTGGAAAGTTATGCGAAGCCGAAAAAGTAAGATACTTGTTGCGAGCATTGCCTCCCAACTATAGTTACATTGGAGATTTCATAGATGTAATCCCAGAAGAACAACGAACGGTAGAATATGTAAAATCCAAAATTAAAGAGAAGAATATGACTACTCCGGACAAGAAAAGCAACATAAGTACATTTTCAACAACAAGTAAAGGACAATGTTTCATTTGTGGTAAGACCGGCCATCTGAAGAAGGACTGTTGGTACGGTCAGAAAAACTACCAGGGAAGATACCCAAACAGTCAACGCCAACAAGGACAACAAAGAGGTCACAACAGAGGTGGATTTCAACGAGGTCGTGGCCGAGGCAGAGGTCAAGATCGTCCCAGAGGTGAGTCATCGAGCAATCAGCAAGACAGTTCTTCGGCAGAGTCATGGACAGCTCAGGTATGTAATTCAGAAGTCAATCAGGTAGCGGAATGTAACACCGGCCAATGTGATAATAACAGTGAAATTAATTGGTTATTAGATAGTGGTTGCACAGATCATATCATAAAGACTGATACATGTTTTTATAATTATTTGGATTTGAAAGTTCCCATAGATGTGAAACTGCCAGACGGTAAAATTTTAAAAGCAACCAAAGTGGGTACTGTTAAAATCTATTTCAAAAATTATTATAATGAAAAACATATTGATCTAAAAAATGTTTACTTTGTCAATGGTATTAAGCAAAACTTGTTAAGTGTTTCAAAAATAACCAAAACTTGCACAATAGTAGCTAGAAATGAAAATGCAAAAATTTATAATCAGTCCAGAGAATTAATAGCTGTTGCTAATAAAATAGATAATTTGTATTGTATTAAAAGTTTTGTTTCAAAAGTTAATAAAAACAATAAGTATGTAAATTCAGTAAAACTAACCTCTAAAGAGAAATGGCATAGGGCACTTGGTCATGTCAATTTTCAATATTTAAACAAGTTAATAAATAATAAATTACTGGAAGGCTTGCCGGATAAGATTGAAAATATAGAAATGAAATGTTCCAATTGTATTGAAAGCAAAATGGCTAATGTACCTTTTGAAAATAATAGAACTAAGACTACTGAAATTTTAGAATTGATACATACCGATTTAAACGGTCCACATAACACAACTGGTTACGGTGGGGAAAAGTACTTTTTGACATTTATAGACGATTATAGTAAATGTACGAGAATCTTCTGTATTAAAAGCAAAGCAGAAACTGCAAGTTGTTTTATAGAATTTGTTAACTTGGTAGAAAATAAATTCAATAAGAGAGTAAAGAAATTACAGTGTGATAATGGCAAAGAATATTTAAATCGAGATATTTATAATTTCATTAGACATAAGGGAATAGAGTTATTACCATGTCCACCATATGTCCACGAATTAAATGGTGTAGCAGAAAGGTATAATAGATCTGCTATGGACATAGGCAGATGCTTAATGAAAGAAGCTAAAATTCATAGAAGGTATTGGCCTGAAGTAATAAAAACAGCAGCATATTTAAAAAATCGAACTATTGCTAATACAGTGGAAAATAAAACTCCTTATGAAATATTTTTTGGTATTAAACCTAATGTTGAGCATTTAAAGATTTATGGAAGTAGAGTTTTTGTCAGGATTCCAGAAGTTTTAAGAAAAAGTAAATGGGATGATAAAGCCCAATTAGGAGTGCTTGTAGGTTATAATGAGAATGGTTACAGAGTTTTATTAAATAACAGAATTATTAATGCCAGACATGTTCAAGTAGTTGAAGAAAATATTAAATTGATATGTTTAGAAAAACTTGATGATGAAAAGGACAGGGACTTGGAAAATAAAACTTCAGATATTAAAGACGAACAAATTAAAACTGAAATTGATGAAGACTGTGTAGATGAAAATGAAAGTAGTTCTAGTAATAATGTGGAAGATTCTGTTAATGATGATAATTTAAGTAATAATAAGGACAAGCTTGTAATTCAAAGAAAGTCAAGAAGAAAGGTTAGCCCAATGTCTAGATATGGTAATCCAGTATCACATTTTATTTATGTTAATTATATTGATGCAAATGTACCAGATACATTTGAGGAGGCGATGAGCTCTCATGATTATAAGCAATGGCAGGTAGCAATGGACTCTGAAATAAATAGTTTAAACAAAAACAACACATGGCAAATTGTTGAACGGCCGAAAGATAAAAAAGTTATTGATGTCAAATGGGTCTATAAGAGAAAAGATGAAAATGTTTACAAAGCTAGATTAGTTGTAAGAGGATTCCAGCAAAAGGATTATATTGAAAATGTTTATTCACCAGTGGGAAAAATGCAAACATTGAAAATTTTATTATCATACAGTTGTAAAAATAGTTTATTTATAGAACAAATGGATGTTGAGACAGCATTTTTAAATGGTCATGTAAAGTCAGAAGTTTTTGTTAATCAACCAAAAGGTTATGAAACTGGAGATAATAAAGTTTACAAACTGCAAAAAGCACTCTATGGTCTCAGAGAGAGCCCTAGAGTATGGTATGATTGTTTTACCAAATTTATTGAAAAACTAAACTTTGTTAGAAGTAACTATGATTATTGTTTATATGTTAACAGAGCGAGCAAAGATCCAATATACATATTAATATTTGTTGATGATCTCCTAATTTGTTGTAAAGATAAAGATAAAATAAAACAGGTAAAGACTAACTTAATGGAAAGATTTGCAATGAAAGACTTAGGAAAAATTAAAAGTTATATTGGCATAAACATTGATTATAATGATAAGAGAAATAAAATGACCTTAAGTCAAACAAAATATATTGAATCTTTGGCTGCAAAATATAATTTAGAGAATAGTAAGCTCTTTGATACTCCAATGGAAACAAACTTAAAATTGGAACAAGCTACAGAAGTAGATGATAGTATTAAGTATAGAAATATAATTGGTGAATTGTTGTATATCAGTACAGGCACAAGGCCTGATATAGCCTATAGTGTTAATTATCTAAGTCGTTATCAAAGTTGTTACAACCAAACCCATTACAAATACGCAATGAGGATTTTAAAATATCTGTATAAAACTAAGGATTTAAAGTTAACTTACTATGACAATGTAAACTCTGAAACATTAGATTGTATGGTAGACTCTGATTATGCAGGAGATAATGTGGATAGAAAATCTACGACAGGTTTTATTATTAGATTATTTGGAAACTTAATTTTTTGGAAAACACATAAACAAACTTCAGTAACTAAATGTTCAACTTTTGCAGAATATACTGCCATGTCAGAAGCAGTCACAGAAATACTTTTTATTAGAAACTTGTTAATTGAGTCATTCAGTGTAAAATTTGATGAACCTATAAAATTGTATGAGGATAATTCAGGTGCAATTTCAATTGCCAAATATGGCAATTTTACTAAAAATTCAAAGCACATTGAAGTGCAGTACCATTACATAAATGAAAATTATGAAAAAGGTATTATTGATATTGTAAAAATTAATTCCGAATTTAACTTAGCAGACATATTAACTAAAAGTTTAGACAAAACAAAATTTTTGAAAAATAGATTAGCTTTTAATTTAATTTAGATATTATTACTGTTTTATGTAAAAGATCAATATTTTAAATTTAAGGAGGCGTGTTATAATCTATGGTAAATTCAGAATATTGATCCTTTAGTATGGCAACATCACTGCCCTCTGTTAGCTATATTCAACATCCGTCATGTCTGCCACTTCCTTTCTGCTCCGTAATGTGTGAAATGTGTCCACAAAATGTAAAACTAAATTATAGTTATTCTGTGTTAATAAACGTCTTAAATATAGCCGATGGCCTTTATTTCACATCCACCACTCCAACATACCCATTCCGGAATTCCGAAACTCAGGAATCTTTAAGTACCGATAAAGTTGATAAGGACTTAACAAGATTGGCCGGAAAGAATTTGTAGCCGTCGAGTTATCCCTAGTGGGATAACCGACGTACCATTGAGTCTTATCGTCGATGGCACTTGAACAATACAGTTGAAATTCAAACAAGCGCCGTCGATAATGCTCTGCGTCTTGATCGCAAATCAGGCACTTACCTCCCGCGGCGTGCTCCACGGTTCTACCATAAAACATTATATCCCGAGCGACGACAAACTTCCAAATCATATTTTACGTTATATTTTTGTATTTACACAGTGTATTTCTCTCGCCTTTAAGCTAGAGCACGATACAGTAAGCCAGTGAAGCGCTTGGAACAGAAGATGGCAGACTTAAGACCACTTTATGCGTCCCACTGAGTGCACTAGGGCATAAAGATACATTTTCGCGCTGCCGGCTTCGAGCACGGGCCCTGCTTACTAATAGCTTGTATTAAAACATTGCATTAACATTTAGTTATCTTAATTAGAATATGTTTGTATTTAATTAATCCGTGTTAGCGGTTTTTGCGCGAAGTAAGGAAAGCTTTAAAGAGCTGTAATGTTTTAGAGCTGCACTCACGGAACCCAGTTTTGGGTTGGATTCTAGAGACTTCAGTACATGGTACATTATTTCGTTTATTTTTAAAAAACATTGTCCCACACTAGGATTTTCTCCTGTTTCATGGGTGCGTTTACAAACATAGAAACATACTTAAAAAACCAGACCCGGAGTAAACTACTTGTAGGTAACATTCGTTCCGTGCGGGGATCGAACCCGTGACACGCTGCGCCTTAGTCGATCGCTCAGCCACTGCGCCGTAACCGTAACCGTGACGTCAAAGTTGTAATGCTCCAATGTTCATCTGTTGTATATTATTATGTAGTCTTGAAATCCTTACGTTACTGAAATCTCACATTTCCCAGAAAACTTCTAAATGCTGACCAATAGCATCCTCTGGCGTATTTTTTATTTAAAAGCCTTTGACTTTTGTTTTTTATATTACATTTTTTTCCACAAAAAATGTCCTAAAAATAAGAAAATAACCCTACGGGGCTGAGAGAGGGGCCACTCAAAACGTGGGGGCGTATATTTTTTTAAGGGATTATTTATGGGTTATATTTACATGACGTGTATAGATCGTGGGTGTAACTTGCAAAGATACGCCCCCACGTTTTGAGTGGCCCCTCTCTCAGCCCCGTAGGGTTATTTCCTTATTTTTAGGACATTTAAAAACGTGGGTTTTTAGATTTTTTAAATCTATTAATTATTTTATTATTTTTATCATTGTTTATCGGGTTTGAAGCTACACTGAAAATTTCAGCCTGCTAGCTTATTTGGAAGTGCCTCAAAGCCTGTCCGCCATCTTGGACGTCCGCCATATTGGATTTAAGTCACATGACTATTTTTTTCGTATTCCTGACAGCAAACCATTTCATTTGATACCCATATCATGGGGTGGATTTCAAACAGCCAGTCTACCATCTTGGACGTCCGCCATATTGGATTTAAGTCACGTGTCTATTTTTTCGTACTCCTGATAGTAAACCCTTTCATTTGATATCCATATCATAGGGTCGCATTTCAAATAGCCTGTCTGCCATCTTGGACGTCCGCCATATTAGATTTAAGTCACGTGACTATTTTTTTCGTATTCCTGACAGCAAACCCTTTCATTTGATACCCATATCATGGGGGTGGGTTTCAAACAGCTAGTCCGCCATCTTGGGGAGGCCGCCATATTGGATTTGTTATGACGTTTCATATCTAGTCATGTATTGTCATCAGAACTCAAAGCGTGTACAAAATTTCAGCCTGCTAGCTTATCGGGAAGTGCCTCAAAATTGAGTTGCAAAAGTCCAACCGGAACGACAAACAAACAAACAAACAAGAAAAGTGAGTGTATAAAAACGGGAAAAAGAGAGCAATATCCTTCGGAGCCATAAAACTATTATGTTTCGTAATGGTTAATTTCCTTGATACTCCAATATCAATTGACCGGAGAAAATAGTCTGGAGCATTATTATCACGGGAATCGCTATACATGACTCACATTGAGATATGAAGGTGAAAAAGAAAAGTGAGTGTATAAAAACGTGGGAAAAAATACATTATTCTTTCTAGCCGACTGCGCTAGAAGGAGAGTTATTGACCTGATAATTATATTCTAGAGCTAATAAATAAAGTCGGGCTTTTTCATTCTTACCCCAAAAAGTTAAACATTTGTTGAACACTTGTCTAAAAAAAGTGTTTCTGCAAAACGAATCTTATATCAATGTCAAATGCCGTTTTGAAACTGACAGTTTTTTAGACAAGTGTTCAACAGATTTTTGACTTTTTTGTAGTAAGACGGAATATGTCTATACAACATTATTTTTAGTATATGCGAAACCTGAATATATTTAGTTTGTTCAGAATCAGTAACTGATTCGATTCCAATAATTTTTACACCGTGTTATATTATTTTTTTTTTCAAAAATATTTTAATTCAATTTTATTACCAATTAATTACAATACAATCACCATACGGTTAGGTACCTATTGCCAAACTATTATCATGAGTGTATAACACAGGAGACGCAGTTTTTCCCACGTTTTTATACACTCACTTTTCTTGTTTGTTTGTATGTTTGTTTGTTTGTCGTTCCGGTTGGACTTTTGCAACTCAATTTTGAGGCACTTCCCGATAAGCTAGCAGGCTGAAATTTTGCACACGCTCTGAGTTCTGATGACAATGCATGACTAGCTAAGAAACGTCATAACAAATCCAATATGGCGGCCTCCCCAAGATGGCGGACTGGCTGTTTGAAATCCACCCCTATGATGTGGGTATCAAATGAAAGGGTTTGCTGTCAGGAGTACGAAAAATATAGTCACGTGACTTAAATCCAATATGGCGGACGTCCAAGATGGCAGACAGGCTATTAGAAATGCACCCCTAAGATATGGATATCAAATGAAAGGGTTTGCTGTCAGGAATACGAAAAAAATAGTCGCGTGACTTAAATCCAATATGGCGGACGTCCAAGATAGCAGACAGGCTATTTGAAATGCACCCCTAAGATATGGATATCAAATGAAAGGATTTGCTGTCAGGAGTACGAAAAAAATAGTCGCGTGGCTTAAATCCAATATGGCGGACGTCCAAGATGGCAGACAGGCTATTTGAAATGCACCCCTAAGATATGGATATCAAATGAAAGGGTTTGCTGTCAGGAGTACGAAAAATATAGTCATGTGACTTAAATCCAATATGGCGGAAGTCCAAGATGGCGGACAGGCTTTGAGGCACTTCCTGATAAGCTAGCAGGCGGAAATTTTCAGGGTAGCTTCAAACCCGATGAACAAATATAAAAATAATAAAATAATTAATAGATTTTAAAAAATCTAAAAACCCACGTTTTTAAATGTCCTAAAAATAAGAAAATAACCCTACGGGGCTGAGAGAGGGGCCACTCAAAACGTGGGGGCGTATCTTTGCAAATTACACCCACGATCTATTACACGTCATGTAAATATATCCCATAAATAATCCCTTAAATAATATAGGTACGCCCCCACGTTTTGAGTGGCCCCTTTCTCAGCCCCGTAGGGTTATTTTCTTATTTTTAGGACATTTAAAAACGTGGGTTTTTAGATTTTTTTAAATCTATTTTTTAAGCATGTTTTTGAACGGACAACCAGGTAGGTAATATACAAGCGTATAACTTTGTGACTTTTAATGATACGGTTTTAAAATTTTGTAAGTACATAGATTCTTTACACAAAAATACTAGATACACCTGGTATCGGGTTTCGCATAAACAAAAAATGGTGTTGTATAACAACATTATAATAATTCAATACCTATTCTTAACCTATTTGATCGATTAACATCTATAAATACTTTGTCTGAATCGACTACAAACAACCAATTTTATTGTTCTGCAAAGGCTTATTTATACTATTTTGTTGAATGATAAACGTCGAGCACCTGGTTCTACTATTTGTAGTACTTTGTTAGTTCTTTCTTAACTTTAAATCGACTTTATTTGCGACTTCTATTCATTTCGGCTCTCCCACGAAATGTTTTATTTTTCTTCTTTATGTTTGTTCGTGAGATTAAAATTGTCTTGTGGTAAGCCTATGCGATTTTGCTTCCAATATAGAATTACTTAGAAAAGTTTAGAATAGAATATGATAGAATATACTTTATTGTACACCAAAAATTAATAAACAGAATTTTTACAATATTTTTACACCTAAGGGTACAACGGCGGTGGGCACGCCGCAATCGCGGCGGTAAGACCCCTCTTTGAGGAGTGGCTGGAGAGGCGTCACGGCGTCCTCACCTTCCGCCTGACGCAGGTCCTCACCGGACACGGATGTTTCGGGAGGTTCCTGTGTCGTATGGGCAAGGAAGAAACGCCTGGCTGTCACCACTGCGAGGATCGCCCGGAGGACACTATGGAGCATACGGTGCAGGACTGCCCCGCTTGGTCAGAGCACCGCCGTGTTCTCACGGAGGCGATAGGCGGCGACCTCTCGCGCCCAGCATTGGTCGAGGCCATGCTGCGGGGCGAGACGGAATGGGAAGCGGTCGCCTCCTTCTGCGAAGCAGTAATGCTAGCAAAGGAGGAGGCGGAACGCGTGAGGGAGAGGACAGCGTCCACCTCACGACCCAGCCTCCGCGGGAGACGCCCACGGCAACGGACGTCGCAAGACGATCCGGCCACCGTAGGTGGGCCGCCGCCGGGCATGCGGGCGGCGAGTAATGGGTGACTCGCCGTCCGATCATGGACCATGCCCGGGTCGACGGCGCGTTGTGTTCCACGCGCGCCTCAAAGAGCTGTCAGCAAACTGACGGGGCCCCCTAAGCGGGCCGGAGCCTGCCGGGGTCGCGGGATTGTCTCACTCGGTAACCGTGACCCTGGTACATAAAGGGCTATTGAAGGAACACCGTGGATTTTAGTCAGTACAAGTCTGACAGTCCCTCCCGCCCCACCCTGGGCGGGAGGACTCATTTGATGATTTTACCACGCCAAAAAAAAAAAAAAAGGGTACAACGGCGGTCTTATCGCTGATAGCGATATCTTCCAGACAACCTAAAAGTGTATCTTGGATAAATCACTGACAAAACCTGACATATAAGTCGTTGGCCGCTGGGGTTCCCTGAAGTGGTTTGTTTAACATTAAAATCAGGGGATGGCCACATCTTAACACGAAAAAGCTTCAAAGTTGGCTTTCCTGAAAATGTAAAACGTTAATAAATACGGTAGGAGAAAATCGCTATCTAAGCCCTTAATTATCACGAGTTTTCACTATTTTACTTTACAGCGTCTTTCCAGTATTTACAGCGGCACTGAAGTTGTGCACAAAGCCAATAGGGCCGACCGGAGACCTTACAGTTTGTTCTAGCAACCAACGTGATCACACTTGGATCACAATATTTCACCGGTGCGGTTTGGTCGCTTTTTGCTCCGGTCGGCTTGCGACTTATACGCTTCGGGAAAATAAATAATTCCTCAAAATCCTGCAAGTGATGTTTCGAGGTTCGGATTTCAGATAGCCGTCTCTGTTTCAAACTTTGATGTATTTTATTCGAAGGCGTTCGAAAGCGAAGGTTGGCTTATAAGTTATATTGCTTTTTCTAATTGAGTTTAGCAGGTATTTTTGGCTTTATTTTAAGTAACTGGTCATTCATCAACTCACTCTTAACCATTCAAATCATCCTTATTTAGCCAATATTATTCTTTATCTTGACCAGGTAGTTAACCTAAGGCAGGTAGCAAACCTTCACATTTCATCACAATACGAGTATATCTTTATACGAACTTTCTTATATATAAGTAAAAAGATTATTGGAAACTACTACGAACATTTCAGATTGGAATGAAATCGTTCAAGTTATCTAGGTAGTACCTGCACCGTCATACCCCCCTCGCTTTATTATCTGCCGAACAGAAAGAGATACTTCTGTGTATTTTCAAACCGTAACAATACATACATTCTCAGCAACTGCAATACGTTGGAAGCGATGCAATACAACAAAAATGCAATTTTGATACGAACTCACACAATGGGAACACTAGAACGTTGTTATCAATATCATTCGGTATTGGGAAGAAAATGTCCCCCCTTATTGCCGTGTATTTCGCGAACAAAACGAAGGAATAATAGGTATGTCTTTGAAATCCTTTTTTGGGAAGGAAGTTGTGAAAAACCTTTTTTGATCAAAGACTAATGAGGTCCTAAACACGACAGATCAAGGAGGATTCATTACTACTGTGTTGTTGCGGCGCTGGCAACAAAAACATAGGAGTAAAAAACAATAGAAATAAAAGCGCTTGAACTATCTCTTAGGCCAGAAACGCACAGGCCGGTGGCTTGCTTAGCGCCTAGAGCCTAGCGAGTCACGAACAATCGAAAATGTTCGTGAACGGCACTTGACGACTAGCTATGTAGGTGTCAAGCGCGCAATGCGGCTGTTCACGAACATTTTCAAACGTTCGTTATACTAAGGTGACTCGCTAGGCTCTAGGCGCTAAGCAAGCTACCGGCAGGCCGGATTGTTCGTGACTCGCTAGGCTCTAGGCGCTAAGCAAGCCACCGTCCTGTGCGTTTCCGGCCTATAGGTTAGCGTCCACAGGTCCGCATCGTACGGACGTCGTGCCTACAAGCGATGCGTACCGTACCGATGACGTCATACGGAATGCCGATCAGTGGACGCGCCCCGCACGCTTACTGAACCATTTCCATTTTTTTTTCTTGCATTCCTCTTCTGCTAATAAACAAGCAATAACGACTTCTTCATCGCTTTCCTCCTTTCTCGCGCCCCGCGGCTTCCCTCATGGTATAGTCAGGAGTTAAACCACAGTAACATCCTGGATATTATAAGCCTAGGACACTGGGTTAATATAGCTAATTAGCACTGTGAGGTTCCCAGAGACGGTATAATTAACCCTGACGGCAGAGGCACCGGTGATTGTGGTGGAGGAATAAATTAAAATGTAGTAAATTATAGATTCAAAGAAATCTCCAGCATCTAAATTTGTAAACTTCACTTCCTTACTAAAATAGAATTAAGCATTAAGAGTGGGTGAAAGGTGAATTTGATGACAAGGCCCTTAAACAATGATGACGTCATCAACATAGGAACCCATGATTGTCAATTGTTTAACATGAGCCACCTAATAGATTGCTACAATGAACGGCCAAGGGGGAATAGTCCCTTTGAAATCACTGTTATCAAGATCATAGGTGATGACAGAGTGTCAGTCAATGAAAAGCGCCTAGGATGTTACTACTGGGAGGATAATAGCGATGCATACACTGTGAATCGGTTAGTTATGATCATCATGTATTATGCGACCAGTCTCTTGCTAACTTAAATGACATTCCTTCAAGAATTTGACTAGATCTGTTCACTATAATACGGACGGTGAAACAAAAAAGTAACGATTAAAAACTATAGATCAAGACTTCTGAATATTGGTGAAAATTAAGATGAAATATTCCGTTACATTAATTTTCATCGAATTAATTTTATTAACCTCAAAGTTCTTGTTTACTTTAAAGTTCAACAAGAACTACATAGAGTTTGTCAATGTGTTACTCAATTAACTCACTGTTCGGTCCTTGTAAAAAGATATTTTTAGAAACCTCCTTAATTTTTTTACATTTACTTTGCACTTGAGCCGCCGAATTTAATTTTAGCTCTCATACAGCGCCTGAAGCTTAACCGTTATTACATTTATTTTCTATATTATCGTTGCTAACACAATTCCAGTAATTGTAGGCTTGGCTTAGAACTAAAACTAATTATGCTGAACTCGTTATTAAACAGTACAAGAAGGTCCAAGGGGTGTCGTGTTATGAATTATTTATTCGATGAAAACGCTCCTGACTAGTGAACAAGTTGTTACCACTGAAGCAATTATCTTCGTTTGTAATATTCGCAAGGACACCTGATATTTTGTAGTACAAGTTTATCAGATTTTCATAAATTGAATTTCTTCAAATTGCAACTTTTATTGTTCAGACTTTTTGCTGCGAATAGTCCCTTACAGGTTTTTCTTTCTGGTCACTGGCTACCGGGGTTTTGGAACTGTCTAACCAGGTTATCACGACTCAGGTACGCAAAGAGCATTTGAAGGACCGGGGTGGAATTCACCCCAAAAAAAGGATTCCCTGACTGCTTGAGTAATCAGTGTATGTTTATCACTGGCTATCTGCTGGGATAATGTATAAGTTACTTTATACAAAACGTTCAAGTCACTCTGTCGCAACGAATGGCACGGTTGAGGCAAAAGCTTTAATTATTTCAATTTCTTCTTCTTTCACAATTATCATTATGAGTACAGGCTCTATTTATGTAATAATTACATAGTTTTTAAACACGTCTTCTAAAAAACTCTTCAAAGCAGAATATTCTTTTGAAATCCTACCCAAAAATAAATATGTTACGCACAATGACATCTTTCAAAATAAGAGACGAGAACTTTCCAGAAATGAATAATCATAAGCATAATATTTTCTCCTCAGAACCATTTATTTATATTAATTTAAAAGCCGTCACAGAAATGTCCCACGATTCTATTTATGTCTCGAGTAATTAAACGTACAACGAGAACCCTCCATATTGGCGAGATAATATGATTAAATATAATTAACATAATTAAGCATAATAGAAGCAAATTAATGAGGAGAAATATTGTTTTTATAATGTTTTGTGTGTATTATATGAGACTGTGTAACCTCGTGGGTTTCATTATGGAAATAACGACTGAAATGTGTTTATGAATTAGCATTTTAATTAGGTGTCTGTTGTACTGATGTAAAGGTCCTATCATATTAGTGCCGCGTTGCGTGACACGACGGGGCTACCCTGCGTAACAAAATATTCTTTATGTGAGATCCTAGAGGAGACCGACATGACGTGTCTTTGTTTTAACTACAGTAAAGCAGATGAAACTGACAATATATTTTGCGTTAATTTCGTTGGTTTTTCTGTAGAGCCATAACTTTTTGCATGACGTTGACATAACAATAAAAATATAACAAATAACTAATTGACTAGCAATATCATTGTGATCGTACCTTAACAACAGAGCAAAAACTTCACAAGCCTTTGAACGACAAAAAACTTGTATTGTTAACGCAAAAAATTAAAGCATTATTTTAACACAAAACAAACAAGTTTTATTCCGTAACCCTATCTCGCCTTTGTCTCGTAGAAATATTTTACACTCAGTGTTTTATTGTGGTTCGTATTCTTTACTTTATTTTGCGCAGATAGTTCACAAGATTTACCAGATGTAGACAACACAAAATATTTCAAAAATTAAAATTATATAAATGCGATAAATTCTAGTTACTGCAACATTTTCTGTAGAAAATATGACCACTATTAACTTCAGCCAACGTTTGCTATAAAAATATGATTTATTTGATCTTTCGTTTGCAATCGCCTTCCTCGTGACCCATAAACGCAAGAAGTTTAAATTATATAATATTAATTATGAAGTGCTCCAACCCTTCTAGAAACGTCCGACACAGGACGTCTCTTAAGTAATTAATTTTTCATAATTACGTATAATAAATTATATTGAGTGGGGAAGTCATTATTATTAATCAAGACTTTGCAGTTCTGCTTCGAGTATTTACGTTGAGTTTGTTTTTTTTTTTTTGGGAATACATGAGGCTGGCAATGAAAATTAATAAGTCGCTTAGAGGATACTGGATCAAAACAAAAGTAAATAATCTGGTACACATAAAATTCCATAAGCATTATAATTGTTTATGTTATAAAGCATTGACTTTTTTTTTGGGTGGCAAAATCATCAAATGAGTCCTCCCGCCCTGAGTGGGGCGGAAGGGACTGTCAGACTCTTACTGACTAAAATCCACCCGTGTTCCTTCGGATGCCCTTTACGTTCCAGGGCCACGGTATCCGGATTAAGAAAAATCCGCGACCCCAGCAGGCATTTGACCCCATAAGGGGCCCCGTCGGTGACGCGTGAAATACGACGCACCACCGACCCGGGCTTGGTCCTTGGTCGGACGGCGAGCATACCCATTACTCACCGTCCGCAAGCCCGCTCCGCCGCAGTGCCCTCTGCTATTCAGAGGGACACGCGGTGGAGCGTCCACCCGACAGGCTATTCGCATACGGGCAAAGAGACCCCTTAGGCACACAGTGCCTAAGGAAGAGTTTTTGCCCGCATCCCAGGGTGCACCGTCCCGAAAAACTGGTCTTCCCCCCGGACGTATCCGAGAGGGAACTCCAGTCCACGGGCGCACGTGGAGGTTTCCTGTCTTAGCGACGGAGCGAGAGATTTTCCAAAAACAAAAAGAACAGTAGGGAAAAGGTAAATTGATTTCTGAACTGCAAGCTAAACTTCCTGAAGAAGGGCAGGACTAAAAAACGAGCTTTATTTCCCACACGGTTTTTTAAGCTCTACTAATAATCATCAATAATAGCACACGTCGCAAAAAACCTACTCATATAACCATAATCAGTCAAAAGAAAACATTTTTCCGAGTCATATGAAAGTCTTTCTTAGTAATCATTTCCTACAAAAACTCCTAATGCATGGGTGCTTCAGTTTCATGTGTATTATAACAAAAAACGCGACTGCCACTAAACGTAACGGTTCGGCTTACGACCTTTGAGCCATCAAGACGATTGCTGTCTGGTCTGACTGCTGACTCGAAATCTTTCTTATATTTTGTTTGTTTGTGTAAGAATGTACGTTTGTTACTCTATCAAGCTTTAACGGCTGGATGGATTGGAATGAAATTTTGCACGCAGCTAAACTGTATTGTACTAGACTGATATATAATTATACCTAGTACTAAGTATTTTTGGTAGATATTGTCTAGAAACCTTCTAAGATTGGAACGGAAACTATGTAAAATTCAAATTTACATATCAAATTGAATCTATAAAGTTTTATTGTTAATCAGAGTTTAATTTTACATTTATTTGCTGGTTTCATTTATTTAATTGAACTCTTTATTTCATTCTTTACTTATAAGTTATTGCCCTCTCAGACTTCCGAGCAACTGGAAAAGCCGAGAAAGTTTTGATTCTCCCGAGATGAGAAGAACTTTATGTTCTTTTCCTGGTTTCAACTTAGGTTTACCTTTCTGCTTTGCTAAAATTGCTGCCTTTGTCTTTTAACTTATGACTTGTGTAACAATGGATAAATTCATGTTTATATCGTTTTATTATTCGAATCCACCAACATTGCGAAAAGTCGTTAACAAAGAATTCTATTACACATAATATGTGTAATAGAATTCTTATATACATATTATTTATAATAATAATAGTGTAAACATCAGTTATACAGACTGGAAGTTTATGTTGAATCGAGAAAACACGTGTGAAACTTCTCATGTTTATGCAAGATGGAGGATGTTCTTAGACTTCGCACTTAGAAGGTATTACAACACATGCGTACAAATATTTATATTTTGTATATTATGTTAGTATCATCGTAAGATGTAAAGATATTCCATTGATACGTAGTCCCATTTTGAATATTATGTAACCGGTGCTGCCTTTATTACAGCACAAACGTATTAACTCAAGCAGAAACTGTATAAGCCTATTATTATCATAATATAGCTTATCTTGTAAAGGTCACCAGCTAAGTGGTTTGACGCTAGAATGAGCACAGATAATAAAGTCATTACTTTGCTCGTATGAAAAAAAAAAGACACTTTGTCTACAAAAGATAAATCCTTCACATATCCTCCTAACTCCCGCATGTGTGTAATATGTCTAAGACTAATCCGTGACTTTAAAACTATTGTGTACTCGCCTTATTTACGATAGACTTAGCCGCGTGAATCGTGCTGGAATGCGCCACTGGAGTTTTTTATACAGAAATACTGCTGCACAAAGATACTCCATTTCAATTATGTTATGTACTGAGTGGAAGAAACGAAGAAACCAGTCGAGAGACTAAAGTGAACAGATAATGTACAATATACACGTTTTATTCCGAGATCTTAATGTTAAACGTTTACGATAAAAAGCTAAGAAATACAATTTAGCTCAATTCAATTGTGATATATCTCGGTGTTGAGAGCGAACGTTTTTATTTTAATGCGAGGTTAACGACGCGCCGCTCCTACCAATATAACGTAAATCGCTTCTACGTTGTGAAAATTATGGAAAAGAAAAGACTTTATTGTTATCGTTCGTGTTGAAACGGTCCGGATGATTATCGTACCTTTTACTGTCAAATGATTTAATTTATGTATACTTGCTTGGGTATTTGAGTAAGTGCCAAAAGATTTAGATTTTTTTTCCACAACTATCACACAACGCCATCTAGTCCCAAGCTAAGCAGAGCTTGTGTTATGGGTACTAGACAACTGATATTTCTAAATACATAAATTAATATTATAGATAAATTACACCCAGACACAGAACAAATGATCGTGCTCATCACCCAAACATTTGTTCTGGGTGGGAATCGAACCCACGACCTCCGGCATAGCAGTCAGGGTCACTAACCACTAGACCAACAGGCCTGTGATTAGCTGCTATTTGCTTGAATAAAGTTATATTCGTTTTATGACAATGAGTCGTGACCGCAGCATATTAAATAAAGCCATCACCGAACAAACAAATAATCTCGCCCAGTGCAAATGGGCACGAATATCGCCAGAACAAAACGGTAGGTTCAAATGAGCCGAGCTAATGTCATACCCTGATCAAAACATTCATTTATTTGTTTACGTTATAATGAACTGTCTCTGTGTTGCCGGTTACTACGAATGAGCGTCGCAAACATTTGTAACCCTCGCGGGATCACTAATGGGTTCCTGACCCTTTGCGAAACATTTTCATAAAACAGTCAAAATGCTCGGTAACACACGTAAAGCTACAGACATAAACTTACGGTAAATGCTCGTAGCGTGCCGGAGTAATGGATTAAGTAGCCAGGATTAGTACGCAAAAGTTAAACGGGTTGAATACTTTAATATACTCGTCAAAACAAAATAAGGGCCACTTTTTAAATTGCACTTTAAACAAGTATTGCTCTTATTCTGGGTACATAATAAATACTAAAATATCTTGTTATGGTTTCTTTCAAGTATTAATACTGTTTCTACTGCATAATTGGAAATTCATAACTTTTTTTTAATTAGATATTTGAGATTACTTAGAATTTACGGTATGGTGTTTTTTAATTTTCAAACTTCTAACGGAGTTTTCTTCGACTAATACAGCAAGCAGGCTATAATAATCTTTCAATCTCATAATGTCATGTATCCGGAGACATATGGACGCAAAAACAGCCACTTGAAATGTCACCTTAATCCAGGGGGCCCGCAGCCAGAAGAGGTAGGTTTAACGGTGGAATATTCCCAACGAGTGGTTCAAAATGCTTGAAACTGGTCTTAAAAGACGGGTAATATCACCAGACGCCGTGATCAAGGAAGAAAGTAAGTAAGTAAAGTCCAAGAAGACCATTAAGTTTGTTTAACCGCGCAAATAGAGCGAAAATCTACTGCGCGGACCGTACAAACTCCATTGCGTCGAGCTACAAGCACCCCTATAACTGACTACACTATTCCGAATCGACTCCATAAAGACTAACAATACTCAAGAAAATGCTTGGTTCGCCTCCAGTTAACTGCAGTGTATGGTGCAAATCGTGAAACATTTGCGAAAGAGAAAATTTATTGAACTGTTTTGACTGGGCTTCATTGCTTTTTATTGATGACTGGTGGGTTATGTTTTTTCAATAAAAACTGATGCATAAGAGTGTAGAGAAGATCTAAACAACAGGCTTCAGGTCCTTGCACTCTTAAAACAGACTGTTCTGGCGAGTTCTGAGTTATGCTCTGGGGCGGTTATCTCTATCACGCAAAACTGAGCTCGCACTTCTTAACGAGGGTACTGTAACTCCTTAAAATTGCGTAGAGAATGTGGTGCAACTCCACATTATCCCATTCACACAGCAAGGAATACCTGAGTTCTTCTTGAAGCAGGATAATGCTCGAGCGAACACGACGCGACTAACAGTGCACACATTCCCTTACCCTCGAATTACGATGTTACAGTGGATACTCAGGATTTTTACCTGAGTTCTATTGAGCATTTAAGAGATGAGTTAAAGAAGAGTGAAAAAGAAAGTAAAATTCCCTTCAACACGCAGCTGGATCTCATAAATTGTCTGAAAACTTGCTGGTAGAGTATCCCAAAAGAAAATGTTCGGTATTTAATCCAGACCGTTCCACCTCCCATAAAATGAGCAGAACAGAGAGAACAGAGTTAAAAGAAAGCTTAAAAGAACACTTTGGAACATTAAAGACGTAATTTATCGATTTTTTATGTTTTATGTAACTTGATACATTCCTGCAATTCCTCACTTTTCATTCAATTTGGTTTATTTTAACGATTTATTGGAATACATATTTAATTTTTGTGTATTTTCATCTAAAACCATTAATATTAATCAGATTCAGTCATTGTAACTAGTAATATTTAAACATTATTTAATAAATCGATAAATACTAGGTGGCTCTTATTTTGTTTTGAGTAGTATAGTATAAAGTATGTTTTCAACACATTTCAAAAAATGCATTTACGAAGCCTGTATACATTGTTCGAAAGTTAAAAATTATGCACCATACAACGGAAGTGCGCTAAAATAGGTACTCTCACATAAGTACCTATTTTACGGCATACCCCGTTATATAGCACCGTGCGTTTTCTTTACGGTTTTTTTTTTAATTTCCATTAAAAAAAAAATAAGAATTCCACCAAAGAGTTTCACATTATGAGAATAATCAACCTGACTATTCGAACCTCCTTGGAAGCGCTTTTGCTCAATACGTTGTCTCACTTTAATACTAAAGAGTAAATGAGACGAAAGATGTAGTTTTCATTTTCACCACGTGCATGTGGCGCCATTTGCAAATTCGTGCCATTTTCATATTAGAAACTTCAAAAATTGTTGCGACTTTCCCACTGTTAAATAAAATTTGTTTAATTACATATTTTACTGTTTTCTCGCAAATGTGTTGAAAAACATTGTATGACACACGTGCAGAAATTGGTATTTACAAACTCGTGACTATGGTAAGCCCTCGACTTCATCTCGGGCTTACATTCGTCTACTCGTTTGTAAAAACCAACTTACCGCACTAGTATCATAAATAACTATTGTGTAGCTATGAACAAAAATTAAGCCACTATGTGTCACATTAAAATATTACTAGAAAGAATAATACAATAAACATTATACATTTATCACAACACAGTACTTGAAGAAACAACATTTGCCATCGCTACGAATGTGTGCTACGATTACGGATGCTACGCCGTAGTACTCGTAGCAAAAGCCGTAGCACGTCACCAATCATACAATCGTTGCGAGCTCAGATTCTTAAAATAATGGTTTTCTGCTTGGCATATTTTTTATCTTATCAGCACACTGAGTTTAATTTCAATTTCATCAAAGGCTGCTTTTGTCCTTATTATGTATTTTAAATGAAAGTCTTTATCAATTATGATACCTTTGTATCATACAAAGGCATCATGTTATAGGTTACAGTGTTAAGAAAGTTATTTCTGAGAACTCAAGCATAATCGACGAGCGAATATAAGTGAAATTCGAAACTTGAGCAAACCATAATCTTGGTAAATACATAGGACTAAGACAAAACATTATTTGATTCCGATAGTAAAATCCGGTTGAATAAGATAGTCATTCACAAATAGACATAACAAACCAAACACTTACCATTCATACTTCTACATAATAGCCACTCCATTTAAACTCCAACTGTCATAGTAATAGGATTGCATATCGCACGCATCACCGCCTCTTCCCGGTCAGTTCATCCCATCAGAATGCAATCGGCGCGCGATGTGCGCTCAGTGCCGTGAAAAATTGACATTCTTCTTCGAACTAAGGCCCATTGCGACGCTAAAAGGAACTCATTTGATTTATGCAGTATAGAAAGTTTTAGTTCAAGAACTATTTTATACAGGGTGCACACGGAAAAAAGGACGTCTTATATTAAGACAATATCGTATTGGTCAAGACAAATACTGATTCATATATGGGGAAAACAATATATTTTTGAATGAAGTAAAATATTGTCTTAGTTATATTGTCTCCTTCGAAGACATTAGACTTGAATCAAGAATTATTAAGTTTAATTTTAAGAATATCTTCAGTAAAAACTATATATTTTCTTTAATTAAGATTGTAATAGTCTTGAATAAAAAATATATTCTTATTTCAAGAATTAAAACCAAGTATTTATTATTCTTAATTTGAGTAAACAGGTTTTCTTCGACTGAGCACATTTACTTACATCAAGAAAATATTTATTAGGATTGAAAAATTTTTTGAAGAATATTGATATTCTTCGCAGAAGAGATTCTTTTTTTTCCTCTGTTAAGTTAAACGGAGGATTCACTTTAGGAAGGTCTAGAGTTGAGTCGTTTGAGTGATGTTTTTTTTGCGATTTCCAGGTCTCATACTAAAAAACAGCTTGTATATGCATCTGTGAGTACTGCTGCGTGTGCTAACTTTATTGCGAAAGAATTTACAGAACAGCAGATTTATTATTTTCACCTTAAGATTATGTTCTTAGTTTAACCTTACTTATTAAAAATGGACGATTAAAAGAAATGTGTGTAGCTTAAGTTATTTATACTTAATTAGGGAAAGGAATTAATAATTTAATAAAAAAAAACCTACCTAATTTTACCCGTATCTCATAGTAACATAATTATTGTGTCGGAGGACATATTTGGGCAAAACCTTCCTCTATTTCTTCAAAGGGCACAACACATACCTAATTGGAAAAGGTCTAATTGAAGAATTTTGACGACACGGTTGGCGCAGTGGTTCAGCGATCGACCGCTGTGCAGCGTGTCGCGGGTTCGATTCCCGCACGGAACAAATATTTGTATGATCTGCAAGTAGTTGTTCCGGATCTGGGTGTTTATGTATGTGAGTCTATATGTTTGTAGATAAAAAAATATTGATTGTCGTGTAATTTATTGCTTTCAATAAATAAATTCCAATAATTATTTTTTTACAACAAAGAGGTTGTAAACTGTAAAAACGAGTAAATACAGCAGTAGGTTGCAAGTACGTATTTCAATTTCAAAATGAAACGTTTGTAAAAGTCAGAGCCGGGTCAGTGAGTAATTGAGTTACTGCAATGATGAAGCACTTTTTGTACTGTTTGTAACGTTTAACATAAAATCAATAAATAGAGAGTTAGAAACAACCAGTACCTACAGTTCAGGAAATGTTTGTTTCGCTAAAATGACTCCCCTAAGTAAAGCCATGCAACCATTATTCATTTTATTATTAAGCTATTGCATAGCTTTATCGCGGGCTCTGAGCGCGGCGCGGCGCGGCGACCGAATTCCCAAAAACCTAACGAAAAAACCTAAGGAAAATACCTGACACCACGCATCGTCTAACGTCATTTCAGTTCGGGAGACTTCGGCAATCGTAAAAATAACCGTCATAAAGACAATTTACTTTTTTTACTGATTCTAAACGGCCAGCTACAAAAGGAGTTTTCACAATGAAATTTACTTATAAAATTCTCATACAACAAAGCAGTTCTTTATTACAGTAGTGCACCACAAACATTTTAAATAAATGATATTCTCGTTAAATATACGCGGTAGGCTATTTTTTTCTTTTAATATAAAAAAAATGTTATGCAATAGCTTCACCGGGGCGGTCTCCGAGTACCACATGTATTTTTTTTATCGCCTTATGATAAGCGATCTGCGATGATGTGGTCGACAGTGAAACACGATTGCCTACAAGTAACTTATTTACTGTTGACTTTAAGACCTCAAGATGCGGCGGGATACATTTTCCTATTCATACCAACCTACAGGTACACATTTTCATATTCGGATTTGAAGTTCGAAATCAGTTCTCCAATAGAAAATCCAATCATTCCACATCATCACCTCTCGTGTATTATACGAGCTCACGAAACCTCCAATCACGGCCGTATCCACCAAAAAGAAAAGGAAAATCATCGTGATCTATTTTGGTGGCAGCCCTACGTCCCTCCTATCTATGCAAGTTCGGTAAATAATTTAATGGCAGTGCGCCCGTCCGCAGGGCTGTCACTGACAGCGCCGCACTCATTTGTCAACGACGTGATATAACAGGTTAGCAGACAGCCGACCATTTGCATGCCCCTATCTGTGAAGTTAGCTTCGTAATGTTGGTACGTTGGTATCACATTTTGTAACTAACTTGGTAATGGGTGAAGCTGTGGCGCTGTTAGTATAATACTGCTATTAATTTCATTGTCTGGTTAGTTCCCGAAGTCGTGGTAAATGCAGTGCATGCTAGTCTTATGACTTAGGGAGTTTTTAAATGGAATAAGTTTAAAGTTTGTGCAGAAGTATAGGGAGACTAAGTATTTAGAAACACGATATAGTGGCATCAATAAGTAGTAATGTCATGACTTAAGTAGACCAGTCAATGTAATCATGAAATCTTCATTATCCAGAAAAACTCCATCAAACATCAAACACATTCAAATAGTAAGCACACACCGATAGTAATCAGCGTGTGATAATGAGATGTCATCATTATCAAAGAACACAAAAAAATGACACACGGAGCATAACATAATCCATGCTCAGTAACCGGATCGGGCACGCCACAATTGCGGCGGTAAGATCCCTCTTTGAGGAGTGGCTGGATAGGCGTCACGGCGTCCTAACCTTCCGCCTGACGCAGGTCCTCACCGGACACGGCTGTTTCAGAGGTACCTGTGTCTGAGGAGAAAGGAGGAAACGTCTGGGTGTCACCACTGCGAGGATCACCCGGAGGACACGGTGGAGCAAACGGTGCAGGACTGCCCTGCTTGGGCAGAGCACCGCCGTGTCCTCAGGGCGGCGATAGGCGGAGACCTCTCGCGCCCGGCATTGGTCGAGGCCATGCTGCGGGGCGAGACGGAGTGGGAAGCGGTCGCCTCTTTCTGCGAAGCAGTCATGCTCGCGAAGGAGGAGACGCGCCGCGTGAGGGAGAGGACAGCGTCCTCCCTCCAGCCCAGCCGCAGTGGTAGACGCCCACGGCGACGGACGTCGCAAGACGATCTCCGACCACCGTAGGCGCGGGCATGCGGGCGGCGAGTAATGGGCGACTCGCTGCCCGACCATGGATCATGCCCGGGTCGACGGCGCCTCAAAGAGCTTCAGAATTAGAGGGCCAAAGCCTGCTGGGGTCGCGGGACTTACGAATTACCGTGATTCCGGAACGTAAAGGGCTATTGAAGGACATCGTGGATTTTAGTTAGTACGAGTCTGACAGTCTCTCCCGCCCTGCCCTGGGTTCCCACCCAGAGCAGGAGAGACTAATTTGATGATTTTACCAGGTTAAAAAAAAAGCTCAGTGACCGGAAAGCACACTTTAATTCTCAAACGGTCAATCAAGAATGTTCTTTTTACTTTTTCAATCGTTCGCAATTACAAACAAAATGCAATACGAAATGGAACGGGTTAAAATCAACAAAATGTCGGTAAAATCAAAATGTAAAAGATCCTGATTGATGGGTTTGTTTTACCTCATTCGTCCCCATTCGGTTGCGACACGCGAATCTATTTCAGTAAATGGCGTGTATTTTAATCTGATTTCGCGGATGAATTCAAATGAAAATCGGAATGCTGCTGGATTATGGACTTTTTAAAATATGCGCATATACGGAAGCGAATATTGGTGTATCAAAGTCAATTCCGAACGGTTGGCGTTTCAAGATAGGCGTTTGAAGTGAGCCCGCATAATCTTTTTGGATGGACGATTTGATGTGGTAGGATTTGTTCAAAAAATGACTTTTTGTACGCTATGAAACATTGAAATTCGCATGAAAACGATGAATTTAATGTGTAATTGACTCCGTCGACCACAGAAGCGAGGTTTTTATGGAAACGACAAAGTGAAGGTTTAACGGATCGTGAGGCCGGAAATCATGTGTCAGCAATGCGACATTTATCTGTGTAAACATTCCATTTACTTTAATTACTATTTTGTCAGCGATTTCAGTTACTATTTATCCTGACTGTGGACATACTTACTAGGCAATTTAAGAATTAACCATTTCCCGACTAAGCGCATATTATTTTGAATGACAGTATGACAACTCACTTACTAAGCACGAAGTTTGAAATAGTTTATAAGCTCAAGTTGAGAACACATCGATCAGGCTTTCATAGCGCAGGTTGCTTTGCATATTTTTCAAAACAAAATTCATCACTCACTCTAAAACGGTATCCATTTATTTCCTGTTACAAATAGACTAATATTCGCATTACTAATTGAACTGTAGTCAGTTTTGTCAAAGACTTATTTGGCCGTAATCGTTCGCCTTCAACGTTTCGCTTTTATAATGGAAATTTTAAAACCGTTTTATTACGAGTAACGTAGTTCCCGTGGCAGAAATCATTCGCTTGTTTAATATAAAACGGATTTGTCACAGCTCTGTTTTCCACTGTGTTATTTTCGTGAGGCGCATCGTCTATTGAATTTACATTCGCCTGCCGCGCCATGCCTGTCACTTCATGCATATGTATGGCCTTATGCAAACTGCAACTTTGCCTTTCATTGAATAAAAATATTTGGAATGTGATGACAACGTTTTGAGCTTACAGATTCTCTGTGATGAAATATTTAATAAACATTGATCAAAATAGTACTTGAATTAATTGAGTTTGTTCCGATTCCGGCGAAGCAATGTCCATAATGATTTCCTAGTTTAGGATTCCGGGCACAATTTTATATGACCGTCCGCGGCTGTCCGCGGCCTTAAAACAAAGCTAACGCAATGGCGCCACAACACAACAATAGCTGATCAACACCTAATAGCAGCAACTGAGACGTTCCTTGATGCCTCGGTGGGAGATTCTGAGCTCATTACCGGAGACTGGAGTATTTTACGCCGTGACAGATCTACACCTTGTGGAGGAGTATTGCTTATGGCACGTGCACCCATTGTGATGCGCCGCCACCCTGAGCTTGAGACAGGCTGTGGTGAGGACCTGTGGGCAAGTTTCAAGTGGTACGGACGCTCCGTTTATGTATGTGTTATCTATATAAAACCCAGTGCTACAGACGATACTTATATGGAATGGTTTACCAAAGTTGAAAGTTTTATTAATGACCTGAAAGGAACAATTTTTATATTAGGTGATTTAAATATGAACAGTGCTTCTGTAAATGTAAATCATTATTATTGTTATTTTCAAACTTTTTGTAATTTGTGTGATATGAATGTTGTGAGGAATGTGCATGGCGGTATGCTAGACGTGGTTTTGGTTCAGGAGAGCGCAAGTATAAGTGAGATTTCAGTAATATCTACGGAAGGTCTAGTGCCGATTGATGCATACCATCCACCGCTGGATGTCCAGGCAGAGTTGCAATCATCTGGACAATCCGACAAAATCGAACCCAACAACATTGACCGCACCAGGGACTGGAACTTTAAAAAATGTAATCATACTCAACTTTTTGATTTGCTGTCTAGGGTTACTTGGGACACGGTTATTTCTTCTAATGACGTTCGCACTAGTACTCATAACTTTTATGACGTAATTTACAGCTTGTTCGACACCTGTGTACCTAAAAAACGTCGGAATAAAAAATTAAGTAGGAGATACCCTGCTTGGTTTACTTACGATATCATCAAAGATGTAGAGGCGAAAGTAAGGTTGCATTCAAAATGGAAACGTACTAAGTGTGAACGAACGTACAAGTTGTTTTCTGACCTCAGATCCAGTTTGAGAAAACGTATATTGACTGAGCACAAGTTGTACGTAAGACATATAGAGAACAATTTAAAGAAAAATCCAAATGAATTTTGGCAGTATATTACTAACCTGCGCTCAAAAGGGGGCTTTGAACCTGATATAGTCTATAAAGGAAAAACTTGTAGTGGCATTGCTGCTGCCGAAGCTTTTGCTGAGTTTTTTGCAAGTGTTTTTCACACCGAGGTACCGAACCTTAACACTGAAAACTTAATCAGTACGTGCAGTGTCAGAGCACACAACTATATAAACATAATCAATTTTTCTGATTATGATGTGGAGTCAGGAATCAACAAATTGAAACTTAATAGTTCTATAGGGCCGGATAATATACCGCCTTGGTTTCTAAAACAAGGGAAAAAATTTATCATCCAACCTCTAAATCATATTTTTAATTTAGCATTGAATACCGGAGAATACCCACCACAATGGAAACTATCACGTGTTACCCCTATTCCAAAAACTAGTAACAAATCATCCGTCGAGGGGTATCGCCCAATAGCTATACTATCATCTTTAGCAAAGGTTTTAGAGAATGTCTTGCATGAAAAAATATATCGACAAGTGAAGCAATATCTTTGTGACGAACAACATGGCTTCCGCCCCCAAAGATCAGTCAATACCAATCTGTTGACTCTTGTCGACTTTATCTCACGCACTCTAGACCGTGGTGGTCAAGTAGATGTCCTCTACTTTGACTTCCGCAAAGCATTCGACAGAGTAAACAATGACATCTTAATTTCAAAACTAAGTGCTATGGGTGTTGCTCCAGGGCTCCTGCGTTTTCTTGCGGATTATTTACGCGATCGACAACAATTCGTGAGACTGGGTCTTTATGAGTCCCGTCCTTACCATACTCGTTCAGGAGTCAGTCAGGGTTCAGTACTTGGACCTCTCTTTTTTAACTTAGTGATTAATGACCTACCTGCAGTAATTCGAAGGGCCAAATGCCTTCTGTATGCTGACGACTTAAAACTCTTTTACGAGATCAAATCTGAAGAAGATTGCATCGCTCTTCAATCAGATGTAGATGCAGTATACAGATGGAGCGTAGAAAATAAAATGGAGTTTAATGCTGCTAAATGTCACGTCATGACTTTCAGTCGAATGCGACACCCAATAAAGTTCACGTACAAATTAGACAGCAAAGCTATTATAAGAACTGATTCAATGAAAGACCTAGGAGTCGCATTTGACCAAAAGCTCACTTTTCATGAACATATCGCACACCCAGAACAACACTGCACTAAGTCTAAATAGCTCATTTTTCAGAATCGACGAAAAACCGTTATCTCATGTTATGTGACAGTTATTGCGAATGTCCTGCACATTGCATGTAAAGAATCCAATGCGTATCAGCATTATTAAGTTCAGTTGATTGTAAACGCATTAATAATGCAAAATAATTCATTTTTTGACTTAATTCACTGTTGTGGAATGACTGAACGAAATAAAACATAATTATTTTGAGTTACGTCCTTTTTACTGATTGATTTTGAAATAATGCACTATCATTCTACTGTTTATTTATTGAAATTCAATAAACAATAACGACCCATTTGTTTTGTTTTTAGGAATATACCAATTAATAATGAAATAAAAGACAACATTTTACTAAAATCAGTAGGAACTTTTATTTTGAACATAAACTAGTACTCGTTTTGGACACTTATAACATGTAAATTCCAAAAAAAAACTTCTGTAGTCTTCTGTTAATCAAAAAATAAGAAATATTAATGGCAAAGTTGGTTGGATACAAAACAATTATAAGGAACACAAAAACTGTTATAAATTAAAAACAAATAAACAACAGTTACATAAAATAAAAACTGTTTAAAATTTTATGAACAAAACAGTAATAAAAAAACGTACGCACTTCAACTTACAATAGCTACGATATTAATTCTCATTAAAAACTCTAAAAACAGGACATAGTGCCATAAAAAGTTGGTAACAAAGAAACGATAAACACTGTTTAGGACCATAAAGCTATCTTAACTCAAAATTTTACCTTGGGCTCTAAGGGTATAGGTACTTACTTATTATAACCAGTCTTCAAGAATAACAAGTCATAAATAAATCACCAAAGTATTACAATAAATCACAGGTTTAAATATACCATAATATTCACTATCTTCAAATAAAAAATATCAATTATATTTAATAAAAAATACTATAAAAACGGAGAAATACTTTTTTTATATCTAATAACATAGGAACTCAACGTTTCATTTTTCAGTCAGTGCTACTATTCTAAATTTAATGCAGTCTTATAATAGGAACTAGCTTCTGCCAGCGACTTCGTACGCGGATCCTGTTGCTTATGCCAGCGACTTCGTACGCGGATCCTGTTGCTTATGCCAGCGACAACGGGGTCATCAAAGTCGAAAAATCTAAAACGTCTGATGTCGAATTCTAGGAGCCCCGGGAGGGGAAAACAACGGGATGCGCGAGACGATTCGAGACGTTCCAGATCTTTCATTCTTGTAAGACTAAACAACTTTTGCTAGGACGTCATTCCGATATTTGTTATAGTGTCACAGGGCTTTGGAGTTCCACAACAGGTGTTCCAGATCTTCGATTTTTATAAATTAACAGAGAGTGCTCATCAGATTGAACAACTTTTGCTAAAACGCCATCCCTATTTATGTTATAGTTTAGCTGGCCTCTTGGAATTCCACAATGGGTGTTCCAGATCTTCAGTTTTTATACGTCAACAGAGAAAGCTCATCAGGCTGAACAATTCTTGCTATGACGTCATTACTTGAGCTGCTGGAGCTTGACGATGATGAGCTTGAGTCTGACGAGGAGCTAGAGGAAGAAGAAGAGGAGAATCTTCTAGGGATTACAAGAGGCCGAGATATTTCTTTAACAGGTACTACAAAAGTAGGATCCGTGTCCGAATCATCTATAAAATCTTCTTCATCGTTATGATCAGATAAAATAGAAACGGGGACCTCCCTATCTGATGCTTTATCGGCTGATGCTGCCTTCGCTGACGTCTCATCGGTTGATGCGGCAACGGTTGTACCTATTTTCGACATCCTTTTCCACGCTGCTTTGTTGAACAGGTCCGGTTTCTTCTGTAATTGCTTCCATTGCCCTTTTAAGTAACAGGAGACCACGACCTCTCAGCATCTGCCAAATAACAATTACTAATTTAATTAATTCAACAACAGTGCATTATCTCAAACAAAATTATTAATCTTTTTGTAAATAAAGAACAACACAAATTGTAAATATACTTCTTTTAATTTACAATGTAAGTAACAATTATAAGTATAAAAAAATATTTATAATGATTTTTTAACAAAATTAGGGCATAATTTATACCTACCATCAATAGTGCATTATTTAACTGATTTTCACCTTTTACGAACAATACAGAACCATTTTGAAATAATACAAAAAATCTAACATACCTTCGTCAACAACAGAGTACTATTTCGAAATAGTATCAAACACGTTGTTTAAGCACAGTCACCAACACTGAATTAAAACTAAATGATTCGGAGTATTTTTTATGATACATTCAACAACACCGCATTATCACAAAATAATTCACTGTTGCGTAAAGGATCTGCTTGCTGTTCCCTAAGGCGGACAAGTTGCAACTAGAAATAGTTTTGTGTTCGCGGTACAACTCTGGCTGCGCGTCTTCACCAATAGAGAGTTAGCGCGCCATCTGTTAGACATTTTTGTAAATATAAATACGCCTGTCTTCGTGGTATACGCGGCAAATTTTCGGCTATTCAATTATATTTACAAGTCGATTTTGAGATTTTTCGACATAATACAGTGTTGTTCTGGGTGTGCGATATCATATCTGTTTCGAAAGAGTCTTTTAAACGCCTGGGTTTTGTGTTAAGGAACTGCCGGGATTTCCAAAGTGCTCATGTTATTAAACTCATTTTTGGGACCTTAGTTCGAAGCAAACTTGAGTCCAGTGCATGTGTATGGAATCCGTACGAGAAGAAGTATGCGCTTATGTTGGAGAAAGTCCAAAAAGCTTTTCTAAGATATTTATATAAAAAGTTGTATGGGTATTATCCTTACTTATATCCAACGAAATTTCTGTTGGGGGCTTTAGGTTTTAACTCTTTGGAAGTGAGACGGTCGTTTGATCAGATGATTGTAGCATGCAAGGTTTTATTGGGGAAAATTGATGCAACAGATCTCCACGATCAAGTTTGTAGGTTGTTTGTGCCAAATAACTATTGTCGTGGTAGACGGCACAGATTGCTGGCGGTTCCATCGTGCCGTACTGTTGCACGGTCAAACTCCCCTCTACCAAGATCACTAAGTAATCTCAATGCTCTCCTGGACTCAAACCCAGATTTTGATTTATTTGCGGATGAATGGAAGTTGTTATTGTTGGAATGTTTGAATTTTTGCGAGAAGAATGCATGAAACTTTGTAAAATATTGTTAAAATGTGTATAATGTAAAGGGATTAAATAGTATAATTGGCTTCGGCCGTTCTATTTAATGTAATAAATAAATAAATAAATAAATGACTGTACTTTTTCCAAATTTATGAATATTTGAATAACAATGTTTTTGAAACATGCACTCATGGGCGCATTATTATGGGGAAGGGTACTGTTAAAACAAACTAGTTTATTTCGTAAATGCGTTTATGCAAGCTAAACTGCAGTATAAAAAAAGAACATTCGTCCAGAAACAGATTCGTTAAACTGCTACTATAAATCGTGACCATAACTCCAGTACACATACAATCCTTTTTTTTTTTTTAGCGTGGTAAAATCATCAAATGAGTCCTCCCACCCCGGGCAGGGCGGGAGGGACTGTCAGACTTGTACTGACTAAAATCCACGGTGTCCTTCTATAGCCCTTTGTGTTCCGGGGTCACGGTAATGAGATAAGTCCCGCGACCCCGGCAGGCTTTGGCCCTCTTGGGCGGGGCCCCGTCAACGTGCTGACGCTCTTTGAGGCGCGCGTGGAACACAACGCGCCGTCGACCCGGGCATGGTCCATGGTCGGGCGGCGAGTTGCCCTTTACTCGCCGCCCGCATGCCCGCGCCTACGGTGGCCGGAGATCGTCTTGCGACGTCCGACGCCGTGGGCGTCTACCATTGCGGGTGGGGCGGAGGGAGGACGCTGTCCTCTCTCTCTCACGGCCCGCCTCCTCCTTAACGAGCATTACTGCTTCGCAGAAGGAGGCGACCGCTTCCCACTCCGTCTCGCCCCGCAGCATGGCCTCGACCAATGCCGGGCGCGAGAGGTCTCCGCCTATCGCTGCCGTGAGGACACGGCGGTGCTCTGCCCAAGCGGGGCAGTCTTGCACCGTATGCTCTACTGTGTCCTCCGGGCGATCTTCGCAATGGTGACACCCCGGCGTTTCTTCCTTCCCCATCCGACACAGGTACCTCCCGAAACTTCCGTGTCCGGTGAGGACCTGCGTCATGCGATAGGTCAGGATGCCGTGACGCCTTTCCAGCCACTCCTCAAAGAAGGGTCTTACCGCCGCGATTGCGGCGTGCCCGAACACATACAATCCTTACAATTAATAACCAGAAACTTGGAACATGACAGGGAAGTTTTCAACAAATGTTACAAGTTGTTACACTGAAAATTCGCAGCGTGGTACTATGTACATTTGTAGGAGCACACGAGCTGGAGACGACAAATATTTTCGTACAAGTTTGCGAGTGCAGCCGGTTAGTTCTAATCTTAATTTACAGTTCGCCTCGAGTAGTTCGCTCGCAGTAACAACTAGTAAGTTGGTCGAGGCTCGAATCGCTCCGTTTACAGGTAACTCAACAACTTGATGCCATACACTCCAGGTTTATTAGCTTTGTATTGAAGCGTTTGTTTCATTGTGTTAACGTGTTCGCTGAAAGAGGAATAGAGAATGGCTCTATTGTGTGAACATTGTCAATTTGCGCGACAATGAACATGCGAGCACGAAATAGTGTTTATGTTTCTTTTTTATACATTCTGAAGTAATAGAAGATCTTTTGAAGGGGGCAAGGGGGCGGCGAGTAATGGATGACTCACTGACCGATCATGGACCATGGCGGACCATGCCAAACGCCTGCCGGGGTCAGGTAACCGTGACCCTGGAATGTAAAGGCGGATTTTAGACAGCACGAGTCTGAGAGTGGGTTCCGCTGGACCCAGGGCGAGAGGACCTATTTGATGGCATTACCACGTAAATAAATATACAAAAAATCCTCCCCTTAAACGCCCACGTTGTCTCACCACTCTTTTCAAAATTATTTTCAAATATATTCCACTAACATTTATTTGTACTCAATTAATTTTGGCTCGCAGACTTGAGCAAAACCCACGTTCATTAATGCAAAGTTTCATTAAAACCTTTCCCTTTATTACCCATTATTAGTTCAAGTTTAGTTTACAAACAATTTTATTAATATAAAGGTCGTTTTATATAACGGTTTACGTAAAGGCCACTCATGTTCGGGTCACTGGCTTGGCAATTAGCACGTAGTAATTACTATTTTTATTATTATTGTAAATGATTATTATTGTTACTTACGAGTATGTTCAATGACTAATACGGAATCTTAATTTATTTTTATGGAATTACTTATTCATTCATTCACTTACTATTATAACTTGTGTTATGAAGATATTGCTTTATCGGACGGCGAACAATCATGCATATGGATTTCACTATTTTGTAAATGTGGTGTATCGATATTTTATAATTTATACGTATATTTCAGAAGTTATTGATTATATAATACACTGGTATACGGGAAACACTATCACTAACATTGTTCCAAAACTCGCTTTAAGTCAATTGCTCAACTCAGCTATAAGACAAGTCGTCATAACAACGGTTGAACACGCCCACCAAATAGTATTCTAACAGCTTGTAGCTGACAATGTGACAATGAGCTGCGACTTTAAGGCGTGTCGAGCTTGACTTACGCTAAGTCAGCAACTGATAAAAATAGAGAGAGTAGGGGCAAGTGCTGTGCAGAGTGCAGTGGTGGCCCAGTGGTATCGGCCCCGACTTATGAGTAGCAAGTCGTGGGTTCGTACCCAGCCAGGCGCATTACTCTGTGTAATTTATTTCATCACCACTGCTCTCAAAAACGCTGAAGGAAAACATCATGAGGAAACTGGCATGTTATAGAACAAAAAATTCGAAGACAGGAGACATCCACCAACCCGCACTGGGCCCGCGTGTTGGATTGTGGCCCACTCCCTCTCACAGAGAGGTGTCCCAGCAGTGGGAAAATTAATAGGGATGAAGTGCTGTACCTATAGACGCTTTTACCTGTGGACACCGTTAATTCTGGAAACGGGCAACCGTACCTAAGCATTTGTCTATGGTTGACAGATTTGACGTATCGCCATCTTTTTTTTTTTTTTAATTAACGGTGTCCACAGGTAAAAGCGTCCATAGGTTTGACACTTGCCTATACATAATATTATGATTTCTAGAAAGACGTGAATTTAAATTGAATGTATTAGAAGCAAACCAATACATTAAAATAATGTTGATATGATAGTTGTAAAATCGCTGATCATCGATGAAAAAAATAACATATCTGTACCCTTAGCACGAGTTTTCACTCTTTTACTTTACAGCGTCTTTTCAGTATATACAGCGTTTCTTGTATGAAAAAATGGAACAGCGCCTCTGGTGTGCGAATAAGGAACAATTTTTTTCCTTGAAAATTGTCAGTTTGAAATTGTCAAAGTTCCAGTTTACTTTACGTCTCAAATACTGCAAATTCGTGCTAAAGGTACTGATAAGTAACTATTCACTAAAATATTAGACGTCTGTGGCTCCCGTATCGTACCTGAAACTAAAATTGTTTTAAATATATTTAATAAAATTACTGAAACCCTGAATACAAATTCTATTCGGTGTATCTAATTTGACATGAAAAGATAAATAGTTCTTTATGCTTCAAAAACAAACAACAATTTTCCAAACGAAATAATCAGAAAACCGAAATAATTTAACCAAAAAAAACGATTTATTCATGTTCTATTAAATCCACTTTTATTGACAACATCAGGTCAACCACTAACCCGGTTAGAATTTTAGTGCGAGACGGTGACTGACTAAAATATTAAGTAAGCTACCGCACGACTGTGTAATGTGTGTCCTAAATTAACTCAGTTCAGTTTATTTAGTTAATACTTCGGATGGTACTCCGTTATAACAACTAAAACCAATTATCTTGACTCGATCAGTAAATTAGATGTATGAGACTTTTGCTTTGTTCTCTCTATGTAAGTAATGATCACTTTATGCCTACATACACGTATTCTGTATAATTTTAACAAAGCGTTCCACTTTAGTGAGGGAATATGAATTTGTAGAAATAATATCATAGAGTAGTGGAAGAGGAGCTAATCAAATATAGCTTGAAAATGTTTGCAACCGAGTATTCAAGATGCTAAAGGTTGTATTGCAAGGTTTGTATTTATGTTACGTCTTTTGCGTACGGTTGGTCGCATATTTAAGTAATAAAGAGATACGCAAAATTGACGTCCGCCACCGACATGAGCGCAATCGGAATTAAAGTCCTATGCCGACAACTTTTTTTTATTTTTAAATAGTATCTAGATACAGATCTTAATAAGTAAGTTAGGTGATTCACCACTGTACTTACATATTATTAATTTTATCACGTCACATTCTAGCACAATATAAGTTAAAATTAAACATGTTTTAACTAAAACTCTTACCGCTTATGTTTCTAGCAAACAATCAACTTTTCCGTTCAATCGAAACTGCAGCTAACAATCTACGGCAGTAATTTACCCTGTCTGTCGCTATTCGCTGTCGTCACAGTGCAGACGGTAAGCCCAGCTCACTTCTGCGGTTAGTCGGCGCCTTCAAACGCTGTCGTCGTGTCGGCACACCTACTGCAATATCGTTGGAACCTGTGCCACCGTCTAGGAATTTAATTGAATAGTGCATCGATTTGCATATTCAACCTTATATTCTGGAGCCGACCAGTAGTGCCGTCTTTTTTTAGACACGCATTCAAGAATAACAGCAGCATGGGTCGATTTTCAAAGGTTAAACAGCTCTTACCAATTTACTATACCCGCGACGGTTCGTTGATGTATAACCATCCATTACATACTTACAGAGTTTACTTAGTGCCTCGGAAATCATGAAAGGCTTTTTTCCGGGTATCATTTACAGATGTTTGATTTTTATTGATATTCCTCTACAACTGGGTAAACTGGAAGCCGACTACAGAAAAGCTAACTTTCTTGGAAAACGAAAATTTCTTGGAATTTCTCATGTATCGTGGGTACGTTTACAAACGTATGATATAGATGTTTAATTTTAATGTAGTAAGAAGGTCTTACTACATTAAAGTTAAACATCTATTGTACACTTGTCTTAAAAAAAACTGCCAACTGCAAAATGGAATTTGACGTTGTAGTTACACTTTTGTTAAGTGTTCAACAGATGTTTAACTTTTAGTGGCACGACGACTAAACTCACATTCACAAAACAGTCTGACTCTGAACAATTACATGTGGATCTTACAAACATAAATGTATTAAACCCATTCTTCGTTAGTAATGTTGAATCCTAAGCATTGGAGTGAGAGCTTATTGTCTACTGACAGGCTCTTGCATATTCCGAGCTGCTACGGAGAAATCCTATACAGACATTTATGTCTTAGTATCAGTATACATTTCTCAGTAACAACTCGGAATCCTTCCTGGAAATCGGACAATAGATATCGCAAACAATTGAAATACGCCAACAAACGCACAAGTTGTCCCAAACATCTACACATGAATTTCAGCATAATAGATTCTTCATTGATCCTGCATTTGGTGCATTCTCTGATCCAGTTTCGATGGTCGAAAATTGGTGAGCGTGTAATGTGATTATCCAATGGCAGATAATGAGACAGTAGCATTCCTAATCCCTCTGGAGCTTTGGCTTTGCTTTACTTCGATTTTGCAGAGAACTTAACTTGAATTGTTACGGAAAATGTTTTTATTTTATGGCAAGTTTCTGCTGTATGGGTTCTTGTGTCCGAAATAATTATTTATTTGCGCAATAACACTAAATATATCTATCTAATAATTAATTTAATTAGGTACCCATCACACTGTCATGTCGTTATGAAAATTGCAAATAACACAAAAATTAAAAGACCTAACAAACAAAATATGGGGAAGCTAAGCAACAAGAATTAATTCATTAGTGTACAAGTTGCAGCAGACAGTTTAATTAATTTGCAAAACGTATAATTTAAAAGTTTGCTGAACGGCTACCAAACCCGTGGAGTGTGACGAGGTCGCCGCCATTAATTTTTCAGACGCTTTTGTTTGTAAGATGCTGCATTCGCTCCTAACTTGGGAATTTGTAGGTTAAACAACGAAAAAAGAGAATTGTTAAAACTTCTGTAGCGATCAACGCCAACTGTAAATACAAAGAACACAGCTTGGGGATGCGAAAGCTGTATTTACTAATAAAGTAACTAATAAACGTAAATGTTATCGTTTGAAACAATTAAGAGTTAGAGAAAACACAGTTACGGCAACATCCACACGGGTAACGAGCAATAACAATAAAAAAAAACGAATGGAGTTTTAACATAAAAATAATAATATGATTGTTTGCAGAGATGATAATACCGGGTAAACAAACCTTACACAAAATACACGTCCTATATTTTAATCCATTCATAATCCTAACGGTTTGTATGTCTCCGTCTAGTTTTAGCCTCACCTAGTTAGGTAGTTAATAATTTCACAGTTGCTGAACTAACTTCAAGTACGTCAAAGGGATTCGGCTAATTTGATTTCTGTGTTCGTCGGCCACAAGAGGGTTGCGACGGGCCTCCGTCTATCGGACACACAACACGCATTTACGAAACAACTGAGTTACCTCTCATCATAAATCTAGAGGTTAATAGTATAACAGACATCAATACAAATAAACTGGAGTTCATTGATTCTTGCAGTAAGTAAATCCATGTTTCGAACAACTAATTAGAATTCATTCTTCTACTACAATTTTCATCTGTTGTTTACTGAACTGTATGTACAACTAGCACTTAGCGATAGGTACTCAGAAAAATATTACACAGAATAGATTGATTTCGAAATAGCTATTTTAACAACCTGTCCGTCTGTGAAGTTCGGAATTATTAATGAGTCAGAAACCCTTACACAACAAGTCAAAAGCAATGTAGTAACTAGCTGTACATAGGACTTAACTTTGGCAAGAGATGTACTAGACAAACTAGAACTAGTTAGCATATTCATTGCGCACCGGCCTACCTGAAAGGCTAGAATATTTAGCTTACATTGCCTAATTATGTCGCCAAAAAGGCTTTACTTCAACACGGTATTTCATCTCAGAGCTGTTTTAATTTCAGGGAGCAGGTGAGCTAATGATAACGGCCCCAATTTACGAGCTGTAGATCGTGTGATCAAACCCAACAGATTTTTTATATAATTTACTAGCTGACCCTGCGAACTTCGTAGCGCCACAAAATCAATACTACTACACTACTAATACTTCTACTACTACATCATTTGTTACAAAAAATGTGATAAATGAAGAACCGCTCGACCGATTTTTTGCAAAATTCACATAAACCATCAACTAAATAGCCCAAACAAAGCCTAAACATTTGATTTGGATAGGTGAACCCATTCTTGAGTTATAAAATTACAACCAAAAGTGGCATTGATTTTTATATATATTGATTCATCACCACTGCTCTCTGACGGTGAAAAAAAAAACATCGTGAGAAAAAGTCACAAATTCGGAGATATGTGACTTCTACCAATCTTGGCCCGCGTGGTTTTTACGCCCACTCTCACTCATAGAGAGGAGGCCTGTGTCCCGGCAGTGGGAACATTATAAGCTGGTTATTACTGTCACTGTAATTATTACTGACTATTACTGTCGTAAGTCTTTTCTATTAAAGTACCTACTTTTTTAATAAAATAATTACTCTCAAATTATACGAGTCCCGTAAAACAGCCTACATCATAAAGTGTTATTTCTGCACTACCCTAAAAGTTAGCTAAAAGTTGGTGTGAGACAGAAAGTATCCACTCACCATATTGATACGGATTCCTAGCAGTTAGGAAACCCTAAAAAGCCCCTATTCACTCAACTGGACAATTGAATCTGGCTCCGGCAATGACCAAGCTTTATGGAGACAGAGTAATTACCACTGCCACGATTTATGGCCACACACCAACATTATGGTCAGGACATTCAAACAGGCTTACGACACTGAGGTTCGGGTTGAATATTCGCGTCAATAGTGCAGTTAGTATTTAGGGGTACGAGGAGAGCTAGCTCGCCGACCGATCAGGGACAATGCCCGGGTCGTTGGGACGTAGTGTTCCACGCGCGCCTCAAATAGCTGTCAACTATCTGACGGCCGCCCACCGGGGTCGCGAAATTGTCCAAACGGATACCTTGACCTTAGAATGTAAAGGACTATTGAAGGTAGATGTTAGTTGATACGAGTCTGACAGTCCCTTCCGCTCCGCCCAGGGCGGGAGGACTCATTTGATGATTTTACCACCTTAAGAAAAGGTTACCTGTATCTCACAGAAAAATGAAACTCAACAAGATAATAATAGAATTCGGAATCCATGGATGTTGCTTCAGATCGTATTATTTATTTGGCTGTCGCAAGTTTGCGTACATAGAGCCAATTAATTCTTGACACTTGATTATTACAGGTAATTTCATACCTCTACGTTGTACAATCAACAAATTACCAGCTATGTTTAACATTACCCATTCCAGTACCAAAGGTTAGTTGGTTCCACAAACATTATTAAATTTTGTCCACCAATATTGTGGGTACCTATTTATTAAATTCGCTCTATGTTATATAGACAAAGTTACCGTAATTTTCTTAATTGGGTAAATAGATATAGCGTGTGTTATGAAAAAAAAGTAATTGGTATAATCCCCTTTGTTAGTAATGAAATCCCAAATACGCTGTAATAAGATAAACACATAATAATATTATGAGCAGAAAAGAAAAAACTAACCTACAAAACACGAGCTTGTTGAATTTTTATGCGCTTCGTAAAAATCGAAACAAAGTATATACTCAATGCAGTATGTCGGTATATCTAACAAGTATTACAAATGCGAAAGTTTGTGAAGATGGATGGATGGAACTTTTTTTTTAAAAAACGTTGTCTCACTAGGAATATTTCTTGTATCATGGGTGGTTTACAAACAAAAACTCACATACGCAAACACACAAACCCGGAACAACTACTTGCAGATCATACAAATATTTGTTCCGTGCGGGAATCGAATCCGCGCCACGCTGCGTGGCAGTCGAGCGCTCAACCACAGCGCCAACCGTGCCGTCAAAAGGGATGGATGTCTGCTACTGGCGTTTCATGAAAAAACTACTGAAATTAAATGAAGTTTGGTACACTGATAGTTTATAACCTTAATTAACACATAGGATAGTTTTTATCCTGATTTTATGCCCCCGTGGAATAATATTCGAGTTGTAGCGGGCAAAACGCTGGCAATAGCTAGTAAAGTATAGGATTTATTTGAAATAACCTTAATTAACACATAGGATAGTTTTTGTCCTGATTTTATGCTCCTGTGGAATAATATTCGAGATGTAGCGGGCAAAACGCTGACAATAGCTAGTGAAGTATAGGATTTTGTTAAATGACCTTAATTAACACATAGGATAGCTTTTATCCTGATTTTATGCCCCGTGGAATAATATTCGAGTTGTAGCGGGCAAAATGCTAGCAATAGCTAGTGAAGTATAAGATTATACTATGTATATGAACGTATAGGAATAGTTGTGGGCGTCGCGGCGTCTGCACTTACTCCGCTGAGAGGCTCACGATCCCATGAATAAACCATCGGTTGAATGTGGAACTCGTGTCAAGTGAGAGCGTGTTGACGGATGGCCCATTGACCTGGCGTACCCTATTACTGCAACTGTTAAACGAACAACTACGACTGCTGTTTATAAAAAAGGCTAGAATCTATTTAAGGTTTGTTCACACAACCTCTACAGCATTTAATTCTTTGATCTTTGGTTATGATAATTGGATACCTCAATAAATTATTTTAGCCCCTTTTTCCTTATTAAACTTTCAATAGTTAAGTTTTCCTTAAGCTTCAAAGCCAGTTTCCCATCTGACATAAAGCTTCAGGTTGAGTAGTCACAAAAAAATCTTTTCATATTTCAAGTAAAAATACGAAGTACCTACCTACGCCTTCCAAAGTTTGACGGGCTTCAATCACCTGCCAGTTGGGTCGTAGATATTCCACAAAATTCCACGAACTAATCAAGAACTTTCAATCAAAAAATCGACCATAAAAAATAGTCGACGTGATTTCCACCTTGTGGCCTTGCCATATTTCACTTTAATTTGTAAATTGATGTTTCCCAAAATGTGTTTGAAATTAAAGTGTTGATAAATGGATATTTATAAGGGCTTGCGAGTTAAACCAAAATAGATTGTAATTGATGAATCAACAATTTCCAGGAAGGCGAACCGTTTTAATAAATACCTTACAAATGAATTCCGACAAAATCCAGAAGATCGCTTGTTCAAATCACGGTTAAATCACAATCTCCAATTTACGTTTGTACGTTTGTCTGATATCGAGTGTACAATAAAAGCAGTTTCGACTCAAGTTAAATCTCTCTGCGAAGCGGAAAAGCAATTAATTAAACTGGTTTGTGTAAGAAATATCTTCATCCAGCGCGATGCTGCATTTTGGAAAGGATTGTTAAGCAAATTTCGATTTGTTCGGGCGTATTCTGGAGTTTGTAGCTCTAATTGTATCAATTCCGTTTATAGCTTAATTTAGACTGGTCCTAGTGTTGTTGGTAATCCTCGAAGGAATATGCAAATAGGTGCTTTGGCTGGCCGAAAGTTGGGCAACAACCCCATAAGGCCGAAATGAGAATTTAACACCTTATGGTTACCATACCGGTCGTGCGGTAACTGCAAACTTCTGTTGCTGGAAAACAGCCATTTACGAGTATATTTTGTTTGGTTTGAAATTGGGCTTATAAACCGTCTATACCTAGATGTATAGTGTCTCATGCTTATTGCTTATAGCGGTACAGTATGCGATTCACATACTGTACCGCATGATGATGCGTAGCGCGGGAGTGCCGTGTTATTACGTTGCTTGAAAGCTTTTGAAAGTATCCCTCAAGACATTCATGCACGTGTTCAGGACTTAGTCGCTACGCGCCCCGCTGCGTGATGCGGTGCAGTGTGCGTATTGCATACAAAGGAGTAGGTAGGTACCTATAAATACTAAACATTTTGACTTGTAAGTAAATATATCTATTTTGTGGTTAAATAGGCAGAAAAATCGTAAAAGCCTGGGTTTAAACTTCCAACCTCATGTGTGAGAAAGATGAATCAAACATTTTTTCGCGAATACGATAAAGACCCTTTTTTGCGTGTTAAAATCATTAAATGAGTCCTCCCACCCAGAGCAGGGCGGGAGGGACAGTCAGACTTGTACTGACTAAAATCCACGGTGTCCTTCATTAGCCCTTTACGTTCCAGGGTCACGGTAATGGTATTGGCCCTCTAGAGGGGGGCCCCGTCATCTTGCTGACGCTCTTTGAGGCGCGCGTGGAACACAACGCGCCGTCGACCCGGGCATGGTCCATGGAGTTGCCCATTACTCGCCGCCCGCATGCCCGCGCCTACGGTGGCCGGAGATCGAATTGCGACGTCCGACGCCGTGGGCGTCTACCACTGCAGCTGGGGCAGAGGGAGGACGCTGTTCTCTCCCTCTCACGGCCCGCCTCCTCCTTCGCGAGCATGCTGCTTCGCAACGATAATAGACCCTTAAACAAAAAAAAACAAAAAATACTGTACAAAAAGATTTTTTCGATAAACGATTTTCTGACTAACAAGATTCCTAAACAGGTTTTGGAAACACCACAGCAAAATTTTCCTTGAAAAAGTACTGAAAAAACTGACCTACAACTTTTGTATTCTTTGAAAGCCTATTTTATTTATAAAAGTGGGCTAATTAACTAAAGACTGCTCTTTACGATGCTTGGAGTTAGTTGAAAGCTCGTCACTGAAGAAGGGGAGGTTATTTAGCACCCTAAATTAAGGCATTCACAGCCTTAGCTAACGTTTAAGTAATAATAAGATAAGGTTTAAAATGCCTCGGATTGTAAAGGACGTAGGTTGGTTTAGGGTGGGTTCATATCTGACGGAACATCCGTCGCGGATGTTCCGTCAGATATGAACCCACCCTTAGACAGGAACGTTCTAGAAACGAAACTTTGTTGAATTTAACTGTTAAATAACTGGTAGTAAAGTAAAATAAAAAATAGTTAAAATCCTATGCATTAGTTAAAATGTGTCGGATTTTAATGCTTCACTTAATTAGTATTGAAGTAATTAAGTTGATTTGAAATTTTATACAAAACTTTTTCAAAAATTTCGATAAAAGTGTGGAAAATTTGTTATTGTATTCATTCGCTGCGGAATACTCAGTACTCACCCGAGCCCATTAGGCGAAGGTAAAAGGAGCCGAGAAGATCACTTGGACGCATTGTCCACAAGCTAGAGTATCTGCTCTACAGTTCTATAGCTTGTCTTATTAATACTCTAAGCAGTATCTTTTACTTACGGAGTACTTTAGTCCTATTATAGCGAGGCACACATCTCTAGGTAATGTGTAAGTAGCTTATTTGCATGTCGCGCCCGACTCACACTAACTCGCTTTAGTTCGCACTAGTTAGTTCAACTTATGTTGAGTAATTAAGACACTTTTACTACTATGTAATTGGGCCTACAAATTTTGCAATTGTCTCAAAATATCTAGGAATCGTGACGTGATCTAACGTGATTTTGGGTCCGTTAACAAACATTTAAACATAAAAATATACAAATAATGAGAATTGGAACTACCTGTAGAGCATACATAATATTTGTTCCGTGCGGGAATCGAACCCAATACGTAGCTCAGCAAAAAATCGTTCGGCAGATGGCATATCGCGCCTCAATCTGTTCTATAGTTTTAATCCATAATCCTCACAAAACACATTTATAATTAAAGTAAAACAATATATGACGTGTCACTGTGAATGTGTCACTATTTGCCATGTTTGACAGCTCGTAACACGGAAACGTGACGCTTTACGAGATTTTGCCGCTTACATTTTATATTTGTATTGATGTGATCTATCGATTTATGAAAGTTTCATTCGTGACCGCCGTTTTGAAAAAAAAGCAAAATAGCGGATAAGAAACTGGTACAAAAGGCACAAAGCCCTTTGCGTGGTCTACAAATCCTGCTTGATGCTTTTCAGAATGCTAAGCGCCCCAAACGGCAGCAACCGTCCACATAGCAAGTATGACAAATGGAAGATGGTTATAGTGAATCAGGACGCTAGCTGTCACGTACAAGCTGTACCAAAGCCAGGGGATATACTAAAGGTGGTTGCACATGTATCCACGCAGTACTCGCCGCACGCATCATACGCACTGCATTATATGATGTCATCAGCACTGTCAGCATCCTGCCCAAATCTTGCCTTCCATATTCGAATGTTGATAGATAGCATTTTCTGTAATGTGGTGCATGCGCGCGAGGTTTCATATGATTTCATACAATGAATTCTAAAATACGGCGCGTACGGTGCGTGGGTACCGTAAATGTGCGACCACCTTTAAACGACGGCCGCTGAGGATGTGAAAATAAAATTGTGAGAAAACTGGACACTGAAAAAAGGACAGTAAACGTCAAGGAGCTTATAATATAAGCTGTATAAAAATGGGCAAAGGAATATATTCAAAGCGTGTTTCGCTTGGTGAATTTGTTTTGCAAATATTTATATAGGACTTATGACGGATGATATTTTCTTTTTAAAGGAAACTTTTCCCCTCGCTTGGAATTTGTCCTGCATCGTGAGTGCATTTCGACCATTGAAACCGAGATAGGTCATTGATTTCCAGCGTAAATTATGTTCGATATATTCGGAAACTTTTGATACGCGATAAACTTTTTACGTGCATTTATTTTCAAGTACAATTTGTAAATTTCTTTCTTGTTCAAGGCTAGGATAATTTAATAGCTTATTCGTACCATGCTCGCGCACACTTTACATGAAATTGTTTTATGTATAATTGATTATATCCGCCTTTATCGATGGGTTCCACGTCTTTATCAAAATGTGGTCCAATGAGTCATCGCCTCCGTTGGGAAATTATAAGTTTTGTTTTCTTTCATTTCCATATTATACATTCTTGAACTAGCTTTTCCCCACAACTTCGTCTCCTTGAACTTCAATTTTTTTTTTTTATTTGAGAAGGGAAGAAGCCTGTTCTCTCTAACTTTGAGGAGGTTCGGGTTGTATGCGCTCGGAAACACCGACGCGGGAAGTGAGTCAACTGTCATATGCTTACATACTAGCACATAAGTTTACATTTTTGTTTTCAATTACTGCATTTGTATGTTTTGCTGTTGGTGTACCTTATATATAAATAAATAAGTAAATAAGTGAGTTCAATTCTTTTGCTGTGCGCATTATGAAGGAAGATTGAAAGTGTCTGGTGCGAAACGAAATATTGGATTTGAAAAATCAAATGTTTTATCCAGGTTAGAAATCTGTCTGTGCACCAAAGTTTATTCAAGTCCTTTTAGCCGCTTTTACTTATAGGAGTTATGAAACTTTTAACCTAACAAAAATATAAATAGTTGGATATAACCATAAAAAGAGAACCCATAAAAAGAGAAAATTCTGACAATAATGCTGTCCAAATGTTTCATATAATTTTCAAAACATGCTGTTGTTTCCCCGACAATAACACGTAGACGTTTATTATTGCTGTCATCACGTTATTTTTTGGAAAGATAATATTATATTCTTCTTAACCAGAAAAGGACCAGTTAAATACATATTAAGGAAGTTTATAGCATCATATTTTGTTTACCTAAACCAACAGGTAAAATTACATTTATTAAAAGAAATCAAAAAGCCTTTGCAACTGACCAAAAAAATAATCAATTCTTTATAATGAATCGAATCGATGTCGTTATTGTTACAATTATTTACGCTGTTCTGTTGAACAATTTACTGATTCAAAAGCGTGGTTCACATCACATTAATTACCCTTGTACTGAGTTCTATGTTATAATTATCCTGTGTTGTATTTTGTGTACATAAATAGTAAAATAAATAAATCAACAACTTCTGACGGTTTGTCTATAAAAGAAGAGTACAAAATATGAGACCACGGTCGGCATGGTATCGGCACGGAGATGCGTTCAGCATTTCTTGTATCCTTTATGCTCTCTCGACGATGCCATGTGTTGAGCCCCTAAAAATAATGTTGCACCCACGTCCGGAAAAAGTAAAATTCATTAAAGGAAGAGTACCAAAGCAAGCAGTAATAAAGCAAGGTATACCAGTTAATTAAAACAGGCCATGTGCAAGTCGGACTCGCGAATTAAGGGTTCTGTACCATCTGCACTAACAATAGAGAGGAAAGATTTGATTGTATGTTTGTATGCTAGGAAAGTACTGGACCGATTTTTAAAATTCTTTTACCAGGTGTAAGCTGCTGCTTATCTATAAAAACGGCAAAAAAATCATGTCTGTTGTATGGGAGCCAGCCACCTTAAATGTTTATTTTATTCTATTTTTTAAAAATACATCAGTGAAAATTTAAACTGTCTAAACGTCACTGTTCATGAGATACAGATTGACGACAGACAGACAAACAGACGACGCATGGACAGACAGCGAAGTCTTAGTAATAAGGTCCCGTTACCTTTTGGGTACGGAACCCTAAAAACTAGGTTAAACTACGAGTAGGTAGGTACACTGTAAAAACGTCACAATGCAATAAAAAAATTACAACTTCAAACTTATTCAATGATGGCGGCATGGCAGCGAAAATTCTCGCATTTTAGATGGCTTCATTTTTCAACAGTGTTCCAAAGTTCCCCGGTCAGCTTGTCGCTTCAGCTATCGATATCAGTAAAACAGATAGACGTGCTAACATTGTAACTTGTAACCACCGTTCACGAACAACTTTGCCGAACTGTGATAGGTAAGTACGTACTCGTTAAACATTTATTCAACAAAGTTTCGGGAAATGGATAAGGTATTCAATTCACAAAGCAGTAAGGTAATTAATAATATGATGATTTCTGAGATGGAATAATATTATTTCAATGACCCCAAATTAATTAGAATAAAGGCCAGCGAAAGATTATGAGGAAATGAGGATGTGACAATATACTTAAATAAGTTGAGCAGATCTCAAACTCTAAAACACTGGTGGTAGGATGGAAACAACCATTTGCTAAACAGGACAATTTAGCCTTATTGTAAATAATGACTTAATTCACAAGAACCCCGACCAATACCGGGTGTAAGAAGACTCTTAACGAAGCCGAAAGCCACGTATTCTACCCATTATTTGGATCATTTTTTTCCTTTAGACCATACCTGGGACTCCACGGGTTCTCGAGATATTGAAGGTCAAAGTTGCATTTTTTTACGAAATCGAATTCTAAGTATTATTACAAAACTTTTTTCCAAACAAACATTACCTGAATTTTCGATTTTTCTAAAAAAATTACGCACGCACGTCGATACGTTCTTATCACAGCGCGTCCCAGCATAGGCGCGCTTGTGTGCGTCAAGCCGCCCGCCTACGCACACAACGACATGAAACCCGTTTGCTTTACATTGCGCACAATATTTTTTTTTTTTATACCTAAAAATTTAAGTCGGTTCCCAGCGATAATTTTAGCGTAAAGCTACTTAGTTAGATGTACAGTATGCGTAGCTAACGGCTTTGTGATGTGTTTAATTACATCCTGTATATAAGACCAAAATAAAAATAACAGGAAGCTTCTCCCGCTAGGCTTTCGATCAACAATCTGATTCAGAAAGCAGTAGTTCTTGACTACTATTTTTATGTTATTTTAAAAGTTTTTTTTGTTTTAACTATTATGTTATAAAGATTTATAATCTTAAAACATTGAATAAAGTTAATAATAATATCACGCTTTTATTACCCTATAGCCACAATAAACCCAGGTTTCACCATTTGGTATGCTCATAAATACCCTATGAGGGCGCACCTATCACCATCATTCAGGCTCAACTCATGACTCCCAAATCCCAATTTCACTTCACCTAGCCAGTAAGTGGAACTCAAGACCAGAACCGGCCTGGTTCTATCTCACATTAAACTGAGATTAATTAGCTACAAGATCTTTAATTACAATCACGTACAAAGGCGTGCATAATTAAGCAATGACTAACCGAACTAGATACAATTGGCTCGCACAATTGGACATTATTACAGAGCCGCTATAACGCTAATTTATTAGCATCGCTTTGTATGATACATTATTGATAAACGGACAAGATAACTACATACTATATACTCAAATGAATGACCGGTCTAATTGGCGTATAATTGTAACTAGGGTCGTGTTTCGTATGGCATAGTAACAGCCTTCGACGTTAATGCCTTGTACAGATTACTTACAAAAAGTAGGTATGCATTCCGCCAACCATCATTTTATCTTCAAATAAATTGTTTGAGGCCAGAAAGTGGCAACTTTTAAAGCAGTGACGGAGGCCTTGTTTAGATGATGAGTTCTAAAAAGGCTATAGAATTAGTTAACTATTTTGTGTTAAGATCGTACGTTAATCCACAGATATAAGAAAGAATGTTTATCACGTTAATGCTTTATGTACATTTTTATAATACTTCTCAAAACATCTGATTGACAGGTAAAAAAGTAAGGTTTTAATTAATAGGTGTCGAGACGAGACTAATGTCTGAAAATCAAAATAGGGCCGAAAAGCCACTTCTATTCAATAAGTATTTGCATGAGTTTGGTTGTCAAATCGGGAAAATGATGAAACGGTAATATAGCTGAAACGCACAGCATATACGTACATAGATACGAAGTGTAGCAGTACAAAACTTAGAAACTTTGCCACAGTTTCTAAGAAGTTACTCTATACCGAGACGAGCTAATTCAGACTCGTTGATTATTGAAGCACATCTGGTTTTCTATACCTACATCTAACTCTGTTCAAGCAATGACGTAATTCATTTCAAATTACTATCATGATATTCTGACTTGTAGTTATCTGCTAATCAGTATTCAATGCCAATTTAAACCTTGTAATCCCGATTCACCATAATATTGCCAAATTAAACAAATATTGTTAATTTGGTACGGATCGAAGTAAGGCATAAATACGTGAATATTTCAACTTGCTGCTAATACTCATCAGCAAAGTGAAATAGGGTGATTGCGCCGGTTAGCGACCAGTTAGCTGGGTTGCCCACTTAAGATGAGGAAAAAAAAATGTTGTTTACACGCAAAAGAGTATATGTTAATGTGAATTTGTCCCAAATATAATGTAGTTTGGATACAAAAACATAAAATAAGATCCATTCATACAAAAATATTTATAAAATGCTGAAAAAGTGAAAATATAGCGAAAACGTCGGTTTACGACCATTTTTATCAGTTTATGACCACCAGTGAGCCGGTTTGCGACCGCTATTATAATATGAAAAATATGCCATTAAAACAATTATAATCGCTTTAAAAATATTTTAATTTTCATATTTTAATAAAAACAAAAATGTTAATCATTTGGTGTAATGATTTCTTATAATTAAAAAAATAACAATCTTACATTTTATAGAGACTTAGTCATAGTTGTAATAGAATCAACAATCATTGGTCGAACAATATCCTTAATTATGTAGTAGTATAACATTTAAAAATAATCAACATCAATCAATATTAAAAAATAAATAAATTTATATTTTAGGAACCATATTCCGCTTTTCTTATTCATAATTATGATAGATTAATCTTCGGAAACTGCAACAATATCTGAATCTAGTTTTTTTCCTTTTAAATATTTATAGAAAGTAAATAAATTTACTTATAATATTATAATTAAACTGTATAAAATCTACAATAAATAGCATTTTCACTGTGATTTTTCGATTCGTTATCTAAACAAAAACTGTTAATAAATGCTATGGCCAAAACATTGATTATTTTTAATAAAATGCTATTGTAGATTTTATACAATTTTTATGATCGAGAGCTTTTTTCAGTGCTTCTGCTGTGTACTGGACAGTCTTTTTCTTTTTTTTTGTTGACTCCAAATTATTTGGGAGCTCCATCTAAAAAAAAATAAAAAAATATATCCTAGTTTGCTAATTGTTTTAAATTTTGTTTTAAACTGAAAAATAGTACTTATTTAGTTTTCGACAGTTTAGGTATCTACAACAAATAATTATGAAACGGACATTTCAATAACCAACGAAATTCAAAAAATCAGACGTGGTCGCATACTCAATGAACTTTCATACTTATTTCTGTTAGCGGCCGTTATTTCTCTCATACTAAATTATGGTGGCCGGAAACTAATGTCTTTATTTCGCTTACTTTGGTTTACGACCACGTTTAGCGCCCAATTTTGTAGGTAAATTAAACAAACTTCTTACAAAGAAACTGGTGGTCGCTTACCAAAGAACTACAAAGAAAAGCTTTTAAGATACTACATTCAAAATTGTAAAAGTCCTGTATGCAGCATTAGGATAATATTAATCAAAACAAAATAATGCTGATCTCGTCGGTTTGCGACCATGTGGTCGCTATCTAAAGTTTTTGATAAATAAGCATTTCGGTTACCGACCACTTGATTTTATCATAATAATAAGTTTAAAAAAAGCAAAATACAACTAAATTATAACCCATACTTATCGATTGAACAATTTAACATATAACTGGTGTGTAAAACATGAAATAAGTACTAAAACTTACCTTTGAACGCCGCGCGCCGTGTTAGTTTTTTTTCAACTTGCGGTACGTCGACTTACCACGGAATCAAGACGCGCATTGAACAATATTTTTTCGGCTTTGGGTTAACCCATTTGTTTCAAACTTTGCAAATTCTTATTTCATAATTATTTATAAAGCACGTTAGATTTATTTTTTATGTATGTTACCTCTACAAATACTATTTTCTTGATTTAAAGAAACTTAGTCCGTCAAATGGTCGCCAACTGAAGGTGGTCGCGAAACCGGCGAAACGACCCTACTACACTGATAGAGAAACCGAAATCTTGTAGTGAACTACAGATTATTTACTTTTAATATTGCTTGGTAGTAGTTGAAATTAGAGAGATAGTCTGTGTTTGCTATTCTAGGTAAATAGCTCAGTTTGCTTCAGGAAAACACTAATTTCATAGATAATTTCTTCATCTTTGATATCGTATCTGATTCGGGGCCTTTATATAATATCTAGAGGTGAAACTTAATGCTCTTTACTACTTCAATTTGTTATTGCGGGACTCATATTAATATAAATCCTAGGTTGCTATTCTATTTATGTGTCACATTTTTGTTGAATACATATTTAGATACTACGTGATCAGTTTGAGTATATACACAACTCATGCATTGTCTAGTTTTTATAATGTTGTTTGAAAATGATAAGTTTAAATTAATTAAGTAGTACCTACTGACGATATAAACAGTGGTTAAGTAACAGTTAGCTGAAAATTAAACTCAATATTTAAGTGACCATTAATTTAATCATAGAAGAAGAGTTTAAAAGTATTATACCATTATTATAACAGTCGAGTGAGCCTGGTTTACGCAACACAAAATCACAGACTGAAGACTATTAATTGATATTAATCTGTTGTTTGTAACACTGCTAAAGAGGAAAATAACAGTTGAAATTACCGATAGCACCTATAAATATCAATTATCTCTTCCGACCAGCCATTCGTTTTGACAGCCTCTTCCTGTGAGTAGCATTTTTGGGAAAACATTCACGCAACATAAATGTATTGAATTCGTATGACTGGATCCTCAGAATAGATTCAGGTTTAATAACAGCTATGAAATGAAATCTGTACTGCCACACATGAAAATACACTACTTGGCTGGAGGCTGGTAAGTAAGTAAGCTGTAGGTAGCATACCACAAGCACACCTGCTAGTACTTCCAAATAGATTGTGTAGACCTAACAAACTAACCTTTGTTATTCAAAAAACGAATCTTCTATAGCAATCCAAACCCTCCAGTTTCGATGCTTAAAAAGGCATGAAGAAATCTGCGTCTTGCAAAATGCTCAGCAAACATTTGTCCCACGACTGAACTAAAATCAGAACAAACAAATTATAGCCATAAAGGAAACTGCTGCTAAGACGAAGTAGGGCGTGCACTGGCCCAGAGTTATATTGCTCGCCGTCTCAATGCAATGATATGCCGGCCGCAAGCTACGCGGAATGCACAAACTATGCCCGGATGCTCAACGGAATTTCTTCGCCTCGGGGAAGATATTTTAAGTATAAAAATGTCTTTGCGACTTCCTGCCGAGCAGATAATGTATGAAAAATAGGTTCATAAAACTGAGAATGAATTTATATGACCTAGTTGTAGAGTTTTTTTCTCTGAGATCGTTGAGTACTTTGAAATTAAAGTGCTTCTGAGAATTTATTTTCAATTATTACACTTTAATTTCCACTGACATAATCCACGTTTCAATTTGAAAGTCGGGGCGCGGTCTCATGTGGGTGTAATCACAATTTCCGCTTAAATCCACCAATCATGGATTCTGGAATCCACGTGTATTCTCACGCATGCCATAAACCTAATCCTCACGTATCACCTTAAAACAGAACCTCCATCTGCTCCCAAAGTAATCAACGCGGCTAATTTATGACGTAAACAGTCACAATTTCCCGTCGAGAACGGGTTTCGCCAGTTTTGTTCCACAAAAGCAGTAAATTGCTTTAAAGCAACAACTGGGATTGTAACTGAGGCTGGATGCAGCGACTTCGTGATTCACGCAGTTTTGTTATCGATATTTACGGGCGAAGTTGTTTTGGCAAAGGATAAGTTATATGTACGGTGTGTTTGCACTTTCAGGTAGATAAACTGAGAAGAGTGGGTGATCGTGTTCGTAAATGGTGTGCCATTACTGTCTCTCGGTGCGGTACTCGTGCCGCGAAGAAGAATAACAGGAACGTAACAGGCATGTTAGCAATGTAACGTACATTGACAGTCCATTAGGTTTTTCTATTAAGTTCGTGGGAAATATTGTAGGTTGTTATTTTTATGGAAGGAACTGTTCTTGTGGAATTTTCGCTACATCATCAGTGGGATATTGTACTGAAGAAAGATTTTAGACCAGAAAGGAACAAATAGCTTAATTAAATTGTGTGACACATGGGGCGTTACATATTTTATGATATCCTTAACAGTTTGGTATGAAGAGTTCGTGATTAAAATTAAACGGGACCTCTGTGTGAGTCTAAAACTCGAGGGAATTGAGAAAACCATCAACGGCCACCTGAGCAAAAATACGGAAGTCTCTCTGCAATAATTATGTCCAATCGGAATTCCTCCGAAGACGCTATAGAAATGTAATAAGATAATCAGCTAATTTATATAAAATTTCAATAACTACTCCACCCAAAAGTATAACAATGCATCGAAAAAAATAATAAACGTATACAGCCTTACTACAAAAACTTAAACAGCTGTTGAACGCTTGTCTAAAAAAAGTGTGATTGCAAAATGGACCTTATTTCAACGTCATAATCTGACCTTTTTTTAGACAAGTGTTCAACAGACGTTTAAAAGTTTTTGTGGTACGACAGATACAGTTTAAATGCTCCACTGTTTCGGTGTTTGCAACCAACTAAGAGCATAAAACAGAACAATTTTATCTCATAACAAGTTTCAATGGCGGTGCCCTCGGGAGTATGGTCCACACAAACTTACAAACGACACACAACTTTGCCCACCGAGGGAGTGACCCGCTCCACTTTTAATACTACATTTACAAAATCCACTACATATCATGCTCTTATACCTACGTACGTACAGTCAGGGGCACGAAAATCTGTTCACAAAAAAAAAATACACTTGAAATGGACCTTATTGGTGATGTTCTTCAGAAGGGTCAGATGTTGTCGTGGGAAGATGTTAAGAGGTTACCGCAACCCTGGAACGCAAAGAGCAATATAAGGAACAGGGTGGTACATGAACAGGGTCTGTAGTTACCACCCACAACAAGGAAATAGCGATTTTCACGTGGAATATCGATTTCGTTTTGAGATACGCCCTCTTCATAGAGGCTCCCATACAGCAGTTATATGACGTTATAGAATGTTGCATAACATTTGTTATCTTAATTTTTTCTGAAAAGCTTCAGCTGTATGAGACCACCTTATTAGTGTGAGTTTTAAAACTCTAGGTTCCTAACATTTACAATCTATGGGTAAAGTAGGATCACTTTTAAAAGTTTCCACGTGTATGTGAATTAGTGTTCGTGACTGTACATTAGTCGAAAGATTTGCAACGGAGAAATGGTTCAGAACTTCACAAGTAAATTAATTCCGCGTCGACTGTGAGGGAAATGAAAATTCTAGGTATTGCAAATGTAAACCGTTATTTATATTTAGTAGCTGATGAATGAAGTTCCCTTTGCACGGGAAAATATTATTGACTGCATGTATTGGTATACATGTAAAACTGAGGCTACATAATATACAATTACACATGGAATCGCTGATGTACTAACGTTGTAGCCATTTACGTGAGCGAGCATTCATTTATTTGTCTTAATTGATCTTGTATCACAGATCGAAAGCGGCCTAATGTAGCCTCAGCATCTTCGATCTATATTTATTCAGGTAGCTGAATAAAAATTTATTCTGAAGATAGATCATTCTTCTGATTGATCACCCAACCCATAAATAATCTCTAAACCATCATCAATTTCTATGTATAATTTCATCAATAGCTAGGCCAACTCATTGTCTGAAACGTCATGGTTTACCATCAAAACGATGAAAAACCTTATTGCGAGGACACCAATAGTCGTAGAACCAACAATTCAAAGATAGCACATATTTTATATAATTTATTATTTAACGGTAGGCACGCGTTTGGCCACTGTGTCTTAGAATGTTTGATTTCTACGACATCCAAAAATCCGTACAGGGTCAATGTAAGAGATTATCTCATTGTGAAGCACCTGATTTTGCTTAACCTGTTTATTTACCAAACAAGTAAACCAGTTGACCAGATATATGAACATGGACTAAGCGAAAAGAATAGTTAAGGAATTTTTTCTTTATTTATTTAGAGGCTTTTGTTCATACATACATGACCATGTCAGCCTCATCAGGCCACATACACATTCATACACTTAATTATAACTAATACATTTCACAATCAGTCTGTTATCATACTATGTATATAATATATGTATATAATTTTGCATTCTGTTATATCTTCCTCCATACGGATATATCTGTGTTACCTGCACCGACCAGTACCAACCTGATACCGACCTGTCTGCACTAACAACCTGCTTCTTTAAAAAAGCATCCAACGAACAGTGGCGTGGCTATGAAAATCAGTTATGTATTCCGCTCAAGTAGAACTACCCCGCTCGAATACACACTCGTCATCGAAACTCCATTATAAAACAATCGGAAAAATCATAGCCAACATGTGTATTGTTTGATCATTAGGGTCAGTTCAGACCGAGACGCGAAGCGACGCGACGATGCGCGCACACTTTTAAGAGCCATTCAAAATACGACTTTATTTTCTACACCAAAAGAGACACATTTCGTTGTGAGAATTTAGAATACGTTGAGATGCGCAGCGATGCGCCGCGATGCGCCGCGCGACGCCTCGCGGCGCAGCGCGACGCATCTCAAAGCAGCGGTGCTGCGCTGTGCCTCTCAAGGCCTCACGACGCAGCGCGACGCAGCGCGGCGCCGCTTGACGCCGCTCGCAGCCGCTCCACGATGCGAGGTGAAGATCGGGAGCTAGAGGTGACTGAGTATGCATAATTGTGAGTAACGAATTTCGCCAACCGATTTAAGTTAAGAAAAGGTCAAAGAATAACAATGTAGAACTTGCCGGTCAATTTTTTGGTTCATTTTTTTTCGCCCTCTTCTCATAAACGTAAACGGAATGTATTAAGTACATGATTTAAAATCATTTTAATGATTATTTCCGTAATAATTTATAGAAAAATCAGATCACCTTTTTGCGGGACAGATAAAGTGCATAATAATATTATTATGTTTATGAATTCGGTCATAGTTCCCGTCACTCGGATTTTACATACTCAACTACCTCTAGCCCCTGGACTATGTAACTGAAGCCGCCATTTGCATATGGGACTGCGGGAGGACGCGGGGCGGGGCGGCAGCACGTGGAAAATCTAGACACGTTCTGCTGCACTGCGCGGCGTCTGGATGCGCCTCGCGACGTTGCGATGCGTCCGGCGGCGCAGCGAGGCGCATCGCGGCGCCGCGAGGCGTAGCGCGACGCAGCCTGAAATGACAGGCCTCTTCACGCATCGTCGCGTCGCTTCGCGTCTCGGTCTGAACTGACCCTTAGTGATAATAAGACGGAAGTAGATGGCAGTAATGACCTCGCTACCTAGCCACAGTACAACACTACTGCAGTTCATTAACAAAATTAATGCTCTGTGCATCCTTTGTACTAGTGAGCTTCGAGAATGGAATGGGACCAATGCCGCTCGCTAAACCATGATTTACTGAAATTTATTTTAATGCCTGTAATTTTCGGTGTTATCGGTAACACCGAAGAAAAAGCAAAAGCTCACATCCAAACAGAGAAAGACACAACGAAAGACTTTTATAGCTTTGATTCTTCCACAGAAAAGGAATGAGCATGATCGTCACACATGCAGAATTTTAATTACGAGTAAAGATTTTAGAGCGACATAGCTGTATGTATGAAGTTATTAAAACAAAATTTGTTACGCGAACGTTTGAAAAATTTCAAAATATACGTTGGCAACTTCCTAGGATTGAACTCGCAACTTTGGAAACAAAAACAGATCAGAGAAGAACAAACCAGCACAACAATAAAATCTCTAAAATACGTACTAGTTGGATTTCAGAGACTTGATCGTCGTCACGGTAGCTCGTTAGTCCCGCGACCCCGACAATCTGTTACTAGCCTTGGGATCCAAAAACGACCTTAGCAATATTTCTAAAACATTTGCCATAAAATTATTCTAAATCAGACGCGGGACTTATCTCATTACCGTGACCCCGGAACATAAAGGGCTATTGAAGGACACCGTGGATTTTAGTCAGTACTAGTCTGACAGTCCCTCCCGCCCTGCCCTGGGTGGGAGGACACATTTGATGATTTTAAATTAACAAAAAAAACAATTATTCAACTCTATCACTTGAGCAGTAAAATAGAGTATTCCATTCGTCGCAATGCATATTGTGATGTTGCTAAAGTGTCATTTCTAGACCCGCTTATCATGTATTGTCTTTGTACAATAGGTATGCCTCCAGTTAATTATGGCAATTGTGGCCAGTTCTAATATACCAGTGCCAACAATATGTTGTTCACCAAAATTTACTTTGATTACATTTTCATATAGTAGGTATGCATAGTACCTCCACGCGACATTCGGCTCGTATTTAGCAGCTGCTAACTAGAGTAACTCAGTACGGCGGCGGGCTAAATGTGTTTCGTTTGTTAAATTAAACTGAAAATCTACACTAATATTATAAAGAGGAAAGATTTGATTGTTTGCTTGTATTGCTCCGAAACTACTGGACCCATTTCAAAAATTCTTTCAACTGGTGAAAGAATTTTTGAATTCGGTTCAGTAATTTCCAGAAAGCTGCTTTGGTCCTGTGTGATTTAGACAATTAGGGGGGGGGGGCGAAGCTGCTGGAAAATGCTAGTAATAAAACAAAAAACGAATAAAATAAATACGAAAACATTAGTTTCAACTATTATAATTCAAGTCATGTAAGTGTCAGTAAGTATATCAATCATTATAATCACAATGATCAATAGCAAATACTCGTAGATGACAGAAACCGAACTGTTTTCAGTAAAACACAATTCTATTATTCATAATTTTTGATAAAAATATGTATGCATGTAAAATATTATCCATTAGATTGATCGAACACCCGCACAAACAAATTTCTAATGAAAATTGATTCGAAAATTAGTTTAAAACCTTGAAAACCTCGTCTACCTAACCAGCCATTCAACTTTTAGTTGGACATCTCTCGAAGGCGGAAAATGAGTAAAATTCTAAAGCACTTAAAAATTTGGGTACCACCAAATTGCGGCTGTAAGTATCCACCCTATTAACTTTGCACTCACACTTTTTGTTTTAATGTTTACTACTGTTTACAAATTATAGTAACGACTTGCTGGAAACTGGGAATGTTTGCTGGGAAACATTTAACAGGCATAACTAGGAACATTTGTAGGTCTGTGACAGTCTTTGTGTATTCCTGTTTGTACAGACCTACCTAATTATTAAATTCAAATCATAGTGTGTTTGTATACGGGAGTAATGTGTTTTTGAAATAAAAATTTACGAGTAAAAAAGGTCATTTATTTATTAAAAAAAAAAGAGCAGCTATGGATGAAGAGGGAAAAGAAGGCTAACGTAAAGGTGGATGAATTTTTTGGAAAAATTAAAGTGCTAGAGCCCCAGAAAGTGTGCGATAATTGATTACGTTACGCATTTGTTAGAATATCCAACCATATAATATCAAATTCGCTAACTTAGCAGCATATAACGAAACGGCAATCATTTAACTGTGAAAATTCTATAAAATTTTCCACTAGAATTAAATACGCCAGGCATATTAAATTCTGGCTGAAAAGGTTGAAACTAGAAAGCCAAACTCCCTTGTTCACTAACCATGTCACCACTAAAACAGTGCACAAAAAAACCCTTCAATTCTTTACAGTGGGGGACACAGTACACAGGGTGTGCGTCCCACCGGTCTACAATAGAGCGTGGCCGGTCCCGCAATCTCGTTTAGAATATTTTGCAGGCGCCTGCCCGCTATGCATGACACGACATAGTTGGAACTGACGTTGGTGGCTTGCTGGCTAACAGCTTTTGTTATACAAAAGCCGTAGTTACGGTACTCCTAAATCAAATCTCAATTTTGTAACTTTAGTTGGTAGTACGTGCTGTTTTTATGAAATATTATGGATACAAATCAGAAGTAACCAGTTTCTGTTTAAATAGTGTATGAAGTGGATTGTTATCTAATGCAAAACAGTTTTTACTTTCATTATACTTTTTTCTGTTGCTTTCACAGCTGTCAAATAAATCTAACCAACGGGAAAAAAATCTTGTTGGACAGACTATTCTAACCATTAATCTAGCGGGTCGTTCCCAAAGGTCCACGATTCTTTTGTTCTCTGTTTCCCAACGGCTCCATGACAAATTATAATATTGTTTTCAATTTGCCTACATGAGTTCCCAACGGGTCCACGAGATTTATAAAAAGTACAGTCAGTAAGAACGATTTCATGTAAGAGAAAGAAAAATGTTCAGAGTTGTCTTTTCGACTGGTTTGATATGCTTGTGATAACAACTAATGAAATGTGAATGGTCTCTTAATATTTACACGAGCTTCTATTATGTGATATGTATTTTATAAAAGTACTAGGCTTACATGAGCACTAACAGGAACCAGGGTGGTTTGTTTTTTAAATATATTTATTCTGGGAAGGTTTACTAAAAGCTTTCCAGCAAAAGTACTAGGATACCATAAGTTCAAGGAGGTATGTATTTGATTGAACACCTGCACTAGACCGGTCTTGATCTTTTACTTTATGACTATTAACAATGATTAAATACTTATGACTTAAAATAGAAACCACCTTGAACTTATGCCAGCCTAGTACTTTTGCTGGTTAGTAATATTATTTCAGTTTTTAAGCTTATAACCAAGCTTTTGTTGTTGACTGTACCAAACATTGTCATGGACCCGTTGGGAACAAAAATTTTAATATTTTTAAATGTCGTGGACCCGTTTTGAACTGTATGAACGTTCAATTTTTGAGAACAATAGACTCATGGACCTGTTGGGAACGACCCAATCTAACCACTAGGAAAATACGCATTTAAATTCACTCAGACCCGAAATTTTCTACACCGACCGCGGTAGACCCCGAAAAAGTCCCTTGAAAAACGAAAGCAAGTCGAGTTATACGACGTAAACAGAAGAACATAATTATTGCCACTAGTAATATGGCTTGCAGTTTATTTCATCGGTGTACCCCACACCAACCGCATAATATTAAACTAATATTGATACTCACATCACGTATCAACTCCATTAGCTTCAACCAAATAGCCTTATCACGTCTTACAATCTATCGAGTTCTAAAAATTCATCAAATCGTGTGACACTCTATTAAAACCTTACGCGAGGAGTTCAAAACCCCATTTAAATATGAAAGTATATTTATATTCTTAGTCACATAATATTCTATTTAAGAAAAGATAAATATAACGACCCTAAAAAATGTGACGAAATTATGCACAAAGATGAAAGCCTTAATTTGAAAATCGCAGTATTTGAAATCTTTTGAGTACCTCGTACTTCGTTATTACATTCAATTCAATACGAAAATTATATATTTTTACGTTATTGAGTCTGAAATACTACTTCAAAGATACTATTTAAAATGTTTGGCTGGGAAAATGCAGAGCTATGAGAGCAGAGAGAGCAGAATTATGAGAGCACTTACACACTCGTATTGACTAATTTATTTCATTGTACTTATTCATAACTTGTTTATATATTTAGCTTAGTTATAGCCTATGTTTATAGCTACATAGTGGCATTATTTTCTCTGACTTTAATTCCACCAATTTTTTTGATTCAATACGGGTACTGCCTGTCATCAGTCTGTCAATTTATAACTAAAAAGTTAAACCGAACACAGCATGCCCTTTAAAGAAAATCTGTTTTAAATACTTAAACAATTACTACAGGGGGAATTTTTAATCTTCTCATAATGAGTAAGGGCCACTGAGATTAAGAGAGAGAATTATGAGATTAGATGGCAGAATACTGTAAATTATAACCACCAGCGAAGTAAAAGCTCACCATACTTTTTGTTTTTATTTATTACACGGATTTGGGGTTCGTGTATTTTATTTTATCCCGCTCTGGTAGAAAGCTGAAAGTGTTTGTGTGTCCACACAAACGCAACATCAAATATTTGCCGTGCCGGCGAAATCGTAAAAGTTTATTGGAAGAGAAGGAGTTCTGGCGAACAATCTGACACTACGGGCATGTATACGTTACCATAAAAAAACTCTAAAGTCAAAAGTCAAAGGACAAATATACTTTTAATTTTTAAGCTTACGCCGAAATATTAACAGATTTTTCAAGGTATTAAAAATGGACGAGAACGCAGATATTATCGGGAAATTCCTGGGTTTCAAAAGAATTTTAATCATCGATGCATTTCAATTTTGATGGCAGTGTTTACAGATTTTTTCGCGAGTTAATATTCCTAAAATATTTTGTAAATTAACTAGATATTTAAGAGTTTTAAAATCTGTGTTAAGGTCGGCTTCCAGTCTAATCCAATAAAGCTGAATACTAGTATTTTAAATGGAGCGATTGCTTACCAGAGGCTCTCCACAACCCAGTTCCCAGGATGTGACGGTCTGATAGGCAGTAAATCTTGGTAAGACAATACTCGTAACTTAACCCAAGAACACTTCCTAAGAAATCCTCTAACAACACAAAATCGTCAAACATCCACGTACTCAAATCTATCTTCATGTCCCACGTATAATCGGCAGGGGTATGTCTATAGTACCCCGGTCTTTGTTATTCGGGGTAGGTGATAACACTTACTTGAGCGCATCAGCCCATGAGCCTACTTCTCCACGTATTCCGATCACGACTCGCACATAAACTTTCATGGGTAACTTATTGCGTATTTGTGTCGAAAACCAATTACCTACACAGGATTTCGTATCCCTACTTTTGCGTAAAAAAAGAGGCGACACCGTGAATTTTAACTTGCCAAATTAATATCGGTCCGAGCGATCCGATTTATTTGGCAAATCGTTTTTAGAATTACGGTTATTATTTTGTAAAAAACTGAAATCTCAGTGGGCCTTATTCAGATTAAATGTAAAATTAATTATCAAGTCTACAACAACATGTACGAGTACCTACACATAAAAAAAAGTTTTACGAAAATTCGGGACTTCAACTAAGACCTTTTCTGCCCTCTGGCAAGTGTGTGATACACATAAACTTAAGAAGTCTCCTCTAGGAATATCTAATGAGATGTATATATTTGGGAACACATTGTCCGGTGGCTGGACCGTCGGACCGTCGGACCGGCAGACCGCCGGACTAACGGCGCAGTAAACTCGAGCGGCGGCGGCGCCGTGTAAGGTGAGGGACGACCCTCGCGACACCTAAATTTCGGAACATCCTCTAAGTAGGTGCTTAAAATTCATGAGCTGAATTCTCTGTCTTCTTAGAAATATTTATGTTTTAGCAATAAAAGGCCAGATTATTACCGTTCTAGGCTTTGAATTCTATTATCACTTTGCTTTTATAAAACCTATTGGATAGAAAATTAATAACTTTTTATCTTGGGCGCCATAAAACTGAAAATGAATCAATTTGCAATGAATACATTTTACCTAGTTACAAGTATGGTTTAGAAAATGTAAAAAACGAGCGAGCCTTATTGTCGCACATGATGTTCTGATTCCTACGGCTAAACTTTGCTCACAAATCCAAAAACAGGCTTTTGGAAACGTAGCTTTACTTTGGTTACCTATTCTCAGACTGACCTCATCAAGCGATGCGTCACTTTGGACACCCATCCAAAGACAGACCTCGGGAAACGTTACTTTCACGTACCTAATCCGATAAACACAACTATTAGCTCCAAAAAGCAGATTAGTGGCATTGCTCAAAAAGCTGCCAAGATAATATGGAACTGGCCTGGCCACGTCTGCCGGATGCCCAAATGAGGTCAACATTGGTAACAAAAATAACCATAAAGGCTGATCTCTACACTACTACTATTAAAACTATGGACGACTACGCTAGGCAAAGGTCAATGACACCGAAATGTGATCGATTGGAAATAAGTGTTTTTCCTCAAATCATTAATTTAATATTTCTTCTAATATTTGATACAATGACAGTTTTATCCCTTACACTTCAGCTCAAGAAGGGACGCAAACTTATCAGTCCCAAGGGCAACATAAAAAAATATTGTGTTGACTTCGAGTTTACAGTGTAAAGTTGTTAACCCATATTTTACGACCACCATAACCTTTTCCCTTTGCCAAGTTTACTGCTGAAATACAAAATAAGTATATGATAATATACATTTGACTGCATCCTTGATGTTCCGCTGAACATGAGCCGTGGGTTTCATTCCAAGGTCGGGCAAAGTGTTATAATCCCTTCAGAATTAGCCAGTAACCGCCTTAACTTTGTATTCAATCACGGTTGCTGAACAATAGGCTCTTTTACATACGTGTTAAATATAACTAGTAGAGTTGGTGGCACATGATCCATCTTCTACGGCAAAACAAAGAAAAGTGCGTCAAGTAATGCTGGTCACTGATCGTACTATACATACGTATACAAACTATACAAACACGTTAAGATCGAATAAGCCAATGACCTCCACCTGTCAACTGTCAATTGAAAGTTACAAATTATAACAAAAAATATTTTGTGCTAATTAATTTTCAATATTTTTGTAGCGTCACAATATGGCAACATCAAAGTTTCGTTTATCGTGGCCGCATAGCACTACGAAATGTGCGTGTTCTATTAAGTGCACTTCCTAACGCTTCAGGAATTACAGACGAGATTTAAGGTCAAATTAAGATAAAATAAACGCTTTTCTCGCCTTTCCTTCTAGAAACAACATTGACATGAGATAAACAAATGTTTAAAAACTTTCTACATTAAAAGCACAAAGTTCAGGGTGATAAGTACTTTTGCCGCGGGTCCTAAACATATAAAGAGACAAGCTTTTAATAATATATACCTAGGTACGTAATACGGCTAAGTGCGTGCCCGCTATTATATTACCTCTTACCTGACTAATTAAAAACCCATTTAGACCTTTATTTTTGAATGTTGAATACGGTATTCTATTTCGTTTAGTTGGGCTAAAATGCCTTCGTAGAACTAAAGGAGGTTATTGAATAGAAAAGCCTTTTTGATAAATTGAAGTTGTGAATAATAAAGACGAGGTCAATTTATTAGGAAACGAAATGTTTAATTTAGTACTAGTTTTAGATTTGTAATTCTTATTGTTGATTTTATGTAAAATTTAATGTATTTAATTGATATAAATTAAATTATTCATGTTTTACCTAAATACAGTTTAGATTAGAAATGACAATAATAAATACGAGTAAACTGTTTATGTGTATATCCTATGTGAACGTAAAGTAAATATTTCGATTTATAAAATGAAAATTATCGTTTCCCAAATAATGCTTTTTAAATGTTTCGATTTAATCTATACTAATATTATAAAGCTGAAGAGTTTGTTTGTTTGATTGTTTGTTTGTTTGTTTGTTTGAACGCGCTAATCTCAGGAACTACTGGTTCGAATTGAAAAATTCTTTTTGTGTTGAATAGACCATTTAAAGAGGAAGGCTATAGGCTATATAACATCACGCTATCACCAATAGGAGCGGAGCAGTAAAGAGAAATGTTTCAAAATCGGGAAAACGTATTCCATTTCGAGAGCTTCCGTGGCGTGCGCTGCGTAAACGGTTAAAGATACACAAAAATTATGTATTACGCAATTATTCCTGATAAAAAGTTCTAAAATAAAGTCCGCGAGAGCATATATTTATCTTTTATGGTTAAGTCATTATAACCTTTTTTATGGAAATCAAATTTGATTTTAAAGTAATGCATTATTTGCGAAGGTATTTTCATAAACACGATATTAATCCTTATCCAAATAAATACGTTAATCATCACAAGCATTTAATTTTGAACAAAATTGCCCTTGACATTGTTTGATTTCAATGAATATCTTAGGAGATATCATAGTTTCAAAATAATACCACAACAAAATTAATACCTAATGACTGCCTGGTCATAGTGGTCATGTCATAATTGCGGCGGTAATATCTCTTTTTGAGAAGTGGTTGGAGATGCGCTGCGGCGTCCTCACCCTCAACCTGACGCAAGTCCTCCCGGGCACGGTTGTTGCGGGAGGTACCTCAGGGATTCGCTAGCAGGCGAGGGAAATGGGGAGCAATTAGAACGCGTGATTTTTGTTATACTCAAAAAGTAGGTACTGGACGGATTTGAATGATTTTTTTTCGCTGTATAGGTAATATGTCTGGCCAACATATAGGCTATAATTTATCTTGGAAACTTGATCAACTGGTCAACTTGAGAAATGGTGCCATAGCAAAAATTGTTCCACGTGATGTGCATTTTCTGCTGAGATAATAAATTTGAAGATCTGGAACACCTGATGTGGAACTCCAAGAGCCCAGCTACACTATAACATATACAAAAATGACGTCTTAGCAAGAGTTGTACAGCCTGATGAGCACTCTCTGTTGATGTATAAAAATTGAAGATCTGGAACACCTGATGTGGAACACCAAGAGCCCAGCTACACTATAACATATATAGGAATGACGTCTTAGCAAAGTTGTTCAGCCTGATGAGCACTCTCTGTGGCCCTATAAAAACTGAAGATCTGGAACACCGGATGTGGGACACCAAGATCCCAGCTACACTATAACATAATTATAAAGAATGACGTCTTAGCAAGAGTTGTTCACCCTGATGAGCACTCTCTGTTGATGTATAAAAATTGAAGATCTGGAACACCTGATGTGGAACACCAAGAGCCCAGCTACACTTTAACATATATAGGAATGACGTCTTAGCAAAGTTGTTCAGCCTGATGAGCACTCTCTGTCGACGTATTAAAACTGAAGATCTGGAACACCGGATGTGGGACACCAAGATCCCAGCTACACTATAACATAATTATATAGGAATGATGTCTTAGCAAGAGTTGTTCACCCTGATGAGCACTCTCTTTTTTTACCCGGGCTCTTGGAATTGGACATCAGACTTATCAGCTGTTCGATTTTGACGACCCCGTATCGCTGGCATAAGCAACAGGATCCGCGTACGAAGTCGCGGGCAGAAGCTAGTTTATATCTATGAGGACACTAATTTTTGTTTTCATCAAAAATATAACCAAAATGACAAAGGATATTTGTATTTTTTATAAAAAATCGGCGTAATTACTTTATATTCTGTCATGCACTCGCATCCAATACATGACCAATACGTGACCAACTGACCACAGTAAGAGAAGTGTGAGTAAGAGAAGCGTAGTCGTAACAGACGTGGTACTGTTGTTACCCCAATGGTAAAATACGTTTATGCATTTGAATATGATATTCAGTTTCAGAAATCCAAGGACCTTAAGTATCTCGGCGTTATAAAGTTACAATAACATAATATCAAACAAAAGCAACACTGTCTCACAATTGTTCGGTGTAATAAAATACACATAACACGTACAAACGTAGCACAGAACAAAGAAAGCTTTATATTATTATCTTGCAATACAATTTATCTTGAATTCTATTATAACGATGTGAAAATGCACAAGTAATTTCCTAACAATAGAACTGCACACAGCTTTGATGGAAAAGTGATTTACTAATGGTGAACAACGAATGAATTTTGATATTACAAAGCCTTTGATATTCCTAGTAAGATATTACTTTATTAAAAGCACTCAAACTGAAAGCATAAAATCTAATAAGCCTTGTAAATGCTAACTACTCACAAGCCCAGAATCCTATTACAAATAAAAATACGAAATTTCTTATGTCTGTAACTCAATCACCCAAAAACAGCTGAGCTGATGTGAATGAAATATGATACACCTTGGTTAAATAAACCACACTATATTAATTCGAAAACAAATCCTATATTAACATGGGATAGTTTTTATTCCGGAGTTACCGGGTGTAATTAATTAGTGTACAACACGCGAGCGAAACCGCAGGCGTCATTTAAACCCAGTGCATTACAATTAGATATCTCGTACTACTATTAAAAACTTAAAGCATAATCAGCCTACGTAACGTTTTCATTGCTAACAGGCACATAATGAGCCATAATTAGAGCATACACCCGGTTCTACTAACCCTTGAAAGAACCTTCAAGGAATCAGGTATTTTGATCTCATTGAAGATATTTATAGAGCCAGGTAAACTATACTACTGATACAAATACCTTGCACTAAAATAAAAGACAATACCAAAATCGATAAGAATAGAGTTGTTACCAATCCCTTAATTTAAAACTTTCCCTAATGTGGGGTCCACAATAACGGGAAATACCGTTAATTTTCCAGATAAAGTGTTTAAATGTTTGTATATACTTCCATTAATGCGAACGGCATTTACCGTGGCCCCAGCATCACAAAATAAATGCTCAATTTACACTTAACAACATGCAAAACATACTACATAGTCATGTTCCACGTTCCTTCATTGCAAGAGAATCGTCGTGACATTTTCTTGATCCCACGAAAACTGTAGGTCAGCTCAAGTCAGCTGACCGGCCGGCTCGAATGACATCCTCGCCATTGCCACAGGACCAAAGTGAGAGGTTTCAATTGGCCCCCATCCAACCCGTATTGGATTCCGTCCAAGTCACGCGGCCTCTTATTTGCCGAGTACCATTAGCTGATTTTAACACTTATTTGTTTCATCTCGAAATTATGAGGATACTCGTTATTCTTACAAATACACTACTAAGATATTTTTATTTTTGCCAAGATATTTACGCTAATGGAAACAATAGTAGGTACTTACTTTTTAGATCCATTGAAAGTTTCATAAGAAGTCGTGCGTAGTAACAAAGGCACAGGAGGTCTAAAAGCCAATAATATTTTTATCTATTGCCTACTCTATTGCTTCAGCAATGGAACAGAATATCCCATTTTACGAATTTAAAAGCAAGTCATCTTATCGCTCCTCCCACCGAATAATATCGTAATCGATAAATTCAAATTTTACAGGAAAAATAAAACAGTGTTTTTTTACGATTATTGCAAAAATTGTTCAACCTAAGAGAATGATTTATATATCAAATGAAAGTTAATTTTTTATAGAATCATTCTAAATAAACGTATTTAATTTTTATTATATTAGGACCAAGTTATTAAAGAAAATATATTTTACTGGATACGTTAGAAAAACATTATTTCGCAACAAAACATAACGATATTATTCGCGTAGAAACAAAAAGACAGCGTGCACAATAATAGTGTACTACAATGTTATTCGTTAAACAAAGACATCCAAACATAAACGGTAATAGACTGTAACTGGGATTTTCGCCTATATAATATAAATTATATATTAAGTTATTGTTTTAATACTATTTTATTCTTCAATTGCCTGTTAAGTAATATCCATTATTAGAAATATAACTTTCAATAAATCTATGGGTTTCTGATAAAAGAAAACTCATCATCATCATCATCAGCCGGAAGACGTCAATTGTTGAACATAGGCCCTTAGACCGCCACGCCGAACGACAATTCGCCACTTGCATCCATCGGTTGCCCGCGACCCTCAAGATGTCGTCGGACCACCTAGTGAGGGGCCTGCCTACGCTGCGTCTTGCGGTCCGTGGTCGCCACTCGAGAACTTTTCTACCCCATGGGTCGTCAGTTCTACGAGCGATGTGGCCTGCCCATTGCCAGTTCAACTTGCAATTTGTATGAGCTACGTCGGTGACTCTGGTTCTTCGCCGAATATCCATGTTGACGATTTTATCCCGCGAAGAAACTCCGAGCATAGCTCTTTCCATTGCTCGTTGAGTGACTCTTAGTCTCTCTAAAAGGCCAGCAGTCAAAGATCACGTTTCAGAGCCATATGTCATTACTGGTTAAACACCCTTGTTTTGAGACACTGTGGGGTTCTCGATAAGAAGATATCACGTAGCTTCCCAAACGCTGTCCATCCGAGTTGGATTCTTCGGGCGACCTCTTTGTCGAAGTTGGACCTAAGTAACTGAACAATCTGTCCAAGGTAACAACGAGGTCTACAACTTAGAGAGTATCATTCCCAACAACAACCGGTACGGGTGCGACATGGACATTCGACATGATTTTCGTCTTGTCCATGTTCATTTTAAGGCCGACCCGTTGGGAAACGATACTGAGGTCACTGTGCATAGCATTAAGGTGCTCCAACGATTCTGCCATGATGATTATATCATCGGAAAAACGAAGGTGAGTGATGTATTTGCAATTGATGTTGATGCCGAGTCCGTTCTATTCCAAGAGCTTGAAAACGTCCTCCAACGCGTTCGTGAACAGTTTTGGAGTAATAACGTGTCCTTTTCTCATGCCTTTCTGCAATTGGATTGGTTTCGTGTTCTATTCCTGAAGTCGGATGTGCATGGTGGCGTTTCTATACAAACACTTCAACACTTCGATATACCTATAGTCGATATGACATCGTTGGAGGGACTGCAATACTGCCCAGGTTTCGATTGAATCGAAGGCTTTTTCATAGTCCACAAATGCTAAACATAATGGCCGATTATATACTCCTCTGTCTTCTGTATAATCTGGCGGAGCGTGTGTATGTGGTCTATGGTACTAAAACATTTTCGGAAACCGGCTTGTTCGGGAGGCTAGGATTCATCAAACCTGCGTTTGAGACGTTTCGTAATGACTCTTGAGAACAGCTTGTATACATGGCTGAGAAGTGAGATTGGCCTGTAGTTCTTCAACAAGGTGTTGTCACCCTTTTTGAAGAAAAGAACAACCACACTCCCGTGCCATGCTTTTGGCGTAGTACCTTCGAGTATGATGGAATTAAATAACTTCTGCAGGAATAAAAGTACCGATTTCCACCCGCTCTCAGAAGTTCTGTTGTGATTCCATCTTTACCCGGCGCCTTGTTATTCTTGCGCTGTTTAAAAGCCATTCTAATCTCGTACAGACTGATATCCGGGATATCCTCGGTGTAGTATCGAGTCAGTTTAGCTCTTGCGTCTTGAGCTGTACCGACACTGGGTTATCGTGTTGATGTGTATAACTGTTCGTAAAACCTCTCAAGCTCTCTCAGAATCTGCGGTTTCGTCGAAATGATGCTGCCGTCGTTAATCTTCAGCTTTTTCATTTGGCTTTGCCCAATAGACGAATTCTTTGCGAAGACTTTAGAGCCCTGGTTCCGGTCGATTGCCTCTTTGATCCGTGCCGCACTATAGGCACGCAGGTCACGTCGCATTGATTTAGAGATTCGTTTATTGAGTTTGTCATATTCCGACATATCAGCTGAAGATTGCAGCCTCGTCTCTTGTCCGGTTTTGCAACTTGATGGTTCCGTTCGAGAGCTTTTGAGGCTTATTGCGGCGCGGGGTCTTAAAGAACTTGGACAGTTTCCACCAACCCATTGTTAATCTCGTCCACAGTTTCGCATTCGGTTAGGCACTGGAAGCGATTGTGCAGTTCGAGTTGAAAGTCTTCGGGGTTCTGGATGTGGGCAGGACCAGGTCGGAGCGTGGACTTCACCAGACGAGACCTTTCAAGCTTCACATTGATGTTCAATGTGCCTCTGACGATCCGGTGATCGCTACCGGTTTTTACCTTGGCGATCACAGAGACATCACTGAATATTCGCTTCTTGGTCGTCATGATGAAGTCAATCTCGTTTCTGGTAGTACCAGGGCTCATCCACGTCCACCTCCTAGATAGCCGCTGAATGAATTTCTTCCTTTTCCATGAAGTCGACCAGTCGCTGGCCCCTATGGTTTCGCTGCCCATACCCAAATGGCCCCACTCTCAACTCATCGCCATTCCGTGCGCCCACCTTCGCGTTGAAGTCCCCCATAACAACGGTGGAGTATGTTTCGGAGGTATGTATGGCCTCGGATATCTCCTCATACAATGCCTCTACTTCATCATCAGAATGTGTCGAGGTCGGCGCATATACCTGTATGACCTTCAACGAATACCGGTTGGTTATTCTGAGTATAAGGTATGCTACCCTTCTCGACACACTGTCGACTTTCATAACATTGTTGATGAGGGACCTGCGGACGAGAAATCCAACACCACCCTGGGATTTACGGTCTTCTTACCGGTAGGAGAGCATATTGGCCGGAATCTAGAACTATCGTATCCTGACCGTCTCTTCAGATTTCAGATAATCCCAAGATATCCCAGCGCATTTTGCTCAATTCTTCCTCCAGATCGATAATCTTTTCATTAATAGATAATACAGCAATCGTAGATTGAGTGTAGATATCACCTCGGTAAACTATTGCAAAAGTAATTGCTATTTTTTTTAAATATTTAATTAAATAGTAACCAGCATTACCATATTTTTGAAATAAAATCTCTACAGGAATAGTATTGTTAAAAAACTTTACTATAAAACGAGTTTGCTGTTCTTACTCGAATAATATCGTTATCGTAACATATTGAAATTCTTATTAGCAGTGTTATCCGTAATCACTAGAAGCGATGTTATTCAGGTAAATAAGTACAATAAATCTATAACGGAATATTAGGGCTATGGTTATTATAAAAACACTAATTTGTAATGTACTCATAGGAAAAATGTGAAAAAAATTGACAAAGTGTAAGAGATTACCTACATGATGAATATGCAATAAAACGCAAAGTATCGTTTTATCACATTACGATATTATTCGGTGGGAGGAGCGTTATGATTCTGAAAAAGTGGCCTTTTTAATCCTCACGGCTTAAATTACACATCTCCGTTTAAAAACACACCTGCACTCTTCAAGATCTGTAAATACAATCGATATGTATTTCAAAACGACCAGTTTCATCGCTCATCATTATTCGCTATCGATTCTATTTCCCACCACTTGAAAGCCGGCGTATCTTACTCATAACGAAAACGTGGGCCAACAATACAACAGAGTCATATTAAAGCAAGTACCGGTATTGCCAGCGAGGAAAACGTCCAATTTGCATTTTCCCCCACAACTCTATAGCGAAGAGGCTGTATGGAAACCCGCACCGTAATTCAGGGGTTTGGAAGTAAATAAAAAGGCTTCGTTCTTTCTCTTTGCTCATAAACCAACAAAGACTGGGGTTATTGACGACCCTAATGTTTGACTTCCCGTAATTTGGGTATTTTTAAGGGTAACCTTCTATTTATGTTCTTCATTCATTCACTCAGTATAGACTACTTTCGAATATTCAGTACTCATCGTGATCATATTTGCAGATGCTTCTTCATGTACTCGTGACATCAAAAAATAACTTTCAAAGAAAATTCCTTTTGAATTTTACGAAGTTGAATAATTTTGCATGAGTTTTCGTTACATTTGGTAAGATGAAATACCAGAAAACTCACTGAGCAATGTAAGATTTTCATAAAGAAGTTGCGAATGAACCTGACCACAAATGATTCTCAGTTCCGGAAAATCAAAGAAATTAATGAGCGTGTTTGAGACTAGCTCATGCTACGTTGTATAAAGCCACTGGAGCGTTTATTTCGTACTTTGTGTGGTATTCTTTATATACCATGGAAAGGTATTTAGGACTTTTGAGTGTTTTAAGTAATGAGTAAAAATACAAATGTTCATCGTTTTCGATACAAATGAATGTATAAATAGTAGCACACTTTAGCAGATTCAATAGTCATTTGAAATGTTGGTCAGCGTTAGCGAAATCGAGCAAAAAGGAAGAATGATTTTTAAATTCTCAATATTATTCATAGGACCTCGGCTATACATTGTTATAGGATTACAGCTATATAATTTTAACGTTTAAATTCCCAATATATCTAAGTGATTTTATGTTCTTTGTTGTATTTTTTTAATTAATTCTTTGCCACTCTCCTGTATCACGGATGCGTTTGCAAACATACATAAACAAAAAACTTTTTCAAAAAAATGTGCCTTTGTTTTTTTTCATTTCATTGTTTTTTTGCCACCGACTTCTGAAAGAAAAGTTATTTTGTAGGTTATTTTACCCTTTTTTGTGGTTGTTTTTGAAGGCGGTTAAATTTTTTTTGAAAAAGTTTTTTATTTTACTCTTTTTAGTTTAAATATTCAACTCAAATTCTTGTCAAATAAATCATTCTCTTTCAAGTGCACAATAAGCTAATAAAATTCCATATCTCAAAAACTGCTGAACCGATTTTGATGAAACTTGCAGTATTCCGTAAGTTAAACAATACTTAGTACAACAAAAAAAGAATTACTTAAATCGGACTTGTAGTTCCAGAGATATGCGAAAACAAACTAAATCAGTCGATGCCTACTCCAAGCCGTTGAGGAGTTGTACCTTCCATCATCAGCTCATCCACCTGAGATGATGATTATCAGATGCAAATACTTGAACAGCTTTAGAAAATATATGAAAATGGTACTATGTGCCTATAAAATTTGAAGGTTACCCTCGATTTCCCTGGGATTCCATCATCAGATCCTGACCTGATGATCATGGAACCGATTGGAAAGTGTACCCTTTCAAACAAAAGAAAAAAAATCCAAATCGGTCCAGGCGTCTTCGAGAAATCGGGGAACATACATAAAAAAAAATAAAAGATTTCGACGAATTGAGAACCTCCTCCTTTTTATGAAGTCGGTTAAAAATGTTTGTAAACGAAACAAAAAACATCCGAACCACTTTCTCATTATTTATCATCAAACAAATATTCCAAACCAGATGTCTACTTCATAGAAAACCAATCAGTGTATTTCTTATGTAAAAGTATCCTCCTTATACTTGAAGCTTTGTGGAATAAGATGTCATTTCCATTCTCCTGGTACACCAACGTGAGGTTCTGCTGATCCCTGATAACGTATTCAGTGCGCGGTCTTGGTGCCATATAAAACTTATATATTTATACCAATACATTCATACGTATAAGGAATTTGTTTTTTATGTATGAGCTCCGATCCCAGAGATGATTTGACGTAGTTTGACAAATCTTCAAGTTGATGTATTGTCTTCGCTTTGCGGAATTTTGTTACGCACTTTGATGGATATTTGAACGATGTAGGAATAAATTGTGTTACTGTAGTCTTTGACAAAGAAGGTTTATACGCGTCAAAGTATTAGGAGTTCTTAGAAATACTTGAGTTGTTCACTGTAAAACTGAAAGGTTAATAGCTAATAAATTTAATATTGAACGCGTGCCGATGTAGAGCTGAAACATAAAGGTTAATAACACAAGATCAAGCCAGTAATCCCCATAAGATTAAGCAGAGCTTTACTAAATAGTACACCTAATAACGTGAGTTATATTTCATTCAAGCATGATAATGACCAGCCTGTTGGCAACCGGGCACAGATCCAGATTCCATGGCTGATGAGACATAGATCGTATAACATTTTTTCCCTATCTGGGTCCAGGTCAAGCAGAATGTTATTGGTGAACAGACCCTGGGTTGGATTTACCGAAGACCTCAAGCTGGTACCGGTTGAACATGACAAATGATAACCAAGAAATAGGATCTACTACTAAGTTAATTAACTTCACTTCAAGAGTCATATTTAATGGAAAGTTAATTGAACGAGTGTTCGAAATGAGTTAAGTTACGGACCGCTAGAAATCAAATTCATTTTAACTGTCTTTATTATAAATCTTTGCAAACAAGCTGCGATACCCTAATTATATTACAAATTAAAGGATGTTCCGAATGTGTCTTCTGGTATACAAAACACGATGTTTCCAAGGATATCAAATTGAACAATCCCATTCATCTAACAATACACCATATATCATTTGTAACTCATGTATCTGGGGGTATTTAGGCAGTTACCAACGGTTACGGTCCAAAGCATTTCAAGATGATAATTAAGCGGTTCCAAAACGCAGTTGAAAGCCAACTTTGTGGCACTTAGTATAAAGTTGAAATTGAAGTGAAAGGAAATTCCTAAGTTTCAAATGTATGGATGCAGCGTGTTCTGTAAGTTATGATTAATTTATTGGTTCAATGAAGCGGACCACGCAATATAAATGGGTAAGCAGTGTGTTTACTCTCATATACATCATCCAAGTGGTCATCTTGGCAAACATACAACGTTCTCCGGCAAATATAGTCTTCATAATAATTTGAATAATTTAGCACAGTAATACTCGTACCAATAACTTGCAGTTGGTCTGAGCGGTAATTTTTTTGTTATATTTCCGAGGCAAAATTATAACTACTTCGCTATTGTGGCGTGTTAGAGATAGGGTGAGCTGTTAAAAACTCACCTAAGTGGAGCCCTTACTACACATGGGATGGAACCCGTCATTGACGATTCGACAAGTGAACACGGCTATGTGAAAACTATTTGGGCACGCCGCAATCGCGGCGGTAAGACCCCTCTTTGAGGAGTATCTGGATAGGCGTCACGGCGTCCTAACCTTCCGCCTGACGCAGGTCCTCACCGGACACGAATGTTTCGGGAGGTACCTGCGTCTGATGAGGAAAGAGGAAACGCCTGGGTGTCACCACTGCGAGGATTGCCCGGAGGACACGGTGGAGCATACGATGCAGGACTGCCCCGCTTGGGCAGAGCACCGCCGTGTCCTCACGACGCGACGGTACCTGTTGGCTACATCCCGATTTTTCCCTTTTATTAAACTGAACAAAAAAGCATTATAAAAATGCCGCTGCAGCACTATTTTCATTTTTTTATACATTCATTTCATCATTTTTTTACTTTGCGTGTATTCAATTCCGTTTTTACGGATTTTTGTTTCATAGGTTAGGATTTGCTTGGCAGATGACCTGCATTAGTTTATACGGAGCACGAACGGCTTTCAATGCAAAGAGGGTTTCATTACAAGTTATATTCCAGAAAACAACATCTAAGAATATCTTACAGAAAGGACTGCCGTTCTGTGAGTCATTTCCTCTTCTCATTTGAATAGCAAAAAGCAGAGATTTTATTCAAAACAAACACAACTTCAAGGAAATCCTGCAAACATTCACAGTAGTTGTAATTATAACCAGCTTATGCATACGGCGGCGTAAGTTGCTGGCGTGAATCTCAGTAATTATCTCATCACGTGAACGTCATACCGACTTCTTTTATGTCTCTACCCTATGTGTTTGAAAAAAAATAGTTCAATAGTTCTTGTGTAAAAAGTTTTTTTTTTTAAATGTAAAAAAAAAAACTTAAAAAAAACATCCACTAAAAAGGGTAAAATAACCTACCAAATAACTTTTCTTTGGAAGTCGGTGGCTTTGCTTTTTTATTTCATTGATTTTTTTGCCACCGACTTCCGAAAGAAAAGTTATTTGGTAGGTTATTTTACCCTTTTTAGTGGTTGTTTTTTTAGAAGTCGGTTACATTTAAAAAAAAAAACTTTTTTTATTTTACCCTTTTTAGTTTAAATATTCAACCCAAATTCTTGTCAAATACATAATTTTCTTACATATGCACTAGAATTTGATTATTCTTAGCACCGGTTATAACATCGCCCATGTACACAATAAGCAAGAACACCAAAACAAATGATTTTTTATGGGACCAAATGGCATATATATATGTATACTGCATCGAACAATAACCCATATGGTTCATTAGTATAAATGAATTAAGTCCAAATACAAGATAGCTGCTATAAACCGTTGAGGAGTTCCCTGAACTGTTCTTCGTCTTCATCATCAGAACCCTAATGACAGTTACAACCCATCTAGGTGTAAAGTTCTTATCAATACAAATTAATCAAGCTCAAACACAAGATAGCTGCTGTGAATCGTTGAGGAGTTCCCTCGACTGTCTTTCGGCTCCATCATCAGATATACTCCAGACCTTTATTTAAATTTTACTTTAAATTGTAATGCTTTGAAATACTTAATGAAAAAAAAATACTAAATCAGTCGACGCCTACTCCTTACTGATAAGGAGTTGTACCTTCCACCATCAGCTCAGCTACATGAGATGATGATTAATATACGCAAGTACTTAAAGTACTTCATAATATTTGCGAATGTGTGGGCCTATAAAATTTGAGGGGTGCGTCTCATTTCATATAAAGTTATTTGATATATTTTCATTTCAATAACGTTCACATGATATAATCAACGTGAGAAATACCAACGATTGATATAATTTCTTTACACATAATGTTTGTGTTACTCTAAAACTCATTTCATATAATTTTATTTGATATAACGTTTATTTAAGCGAAAATCATTATGATATCGTTTGAAACATATAATTTAACTTTTAAACCATTTTCTTTGATGACTTTGGCTTATCCTTTGGACTTTGATTGTTTGCCGTCACGAATGCTATTGTTATTAGAAAAAATTTGTATCCAAGAGCGAGCGAAGCGAGCTCGGGACTCGGGACATCCCGACACGGACAAGTTAGGTTCGAAGGGGGTGGCGGGGTCTGAAAGACCCCGCCATCCCCTTCGTGTTAGGTTACTTTAAACCTTGCACGCAGAAATAGGAGCCTCGCGAAGCGGGGCTCCGTCGGGCCAGCATGACAGGTAGTAATCAGTTATTTGACCTAGGATGCAAGAGCGAGCGAAGCGAGCTCGGGACTTAGGGCACCCCGACACGTACAGGTTAGGTTACTTTAAACCTTGCACGCAGAAATAGGAGCCCCGCGAAGCGGGGCTCCGTCGAGCCAGCATGACAGGTAGTAATCAGTTATTTGACCTAGGATGCAAAAGCGAGCGAAGCGAGCTCGGGACTTGGGGCACCCCGACACGGACAGGTTAGGTTCGAAGGGGATGGCGGAGTCTGAGGTTTACTAACCTCACGCATATAAATGATTCAGGTAATGTAAACTGCGCACAGTCAACACCATCACGAATTATAATTGGAAACGTGGCAAAGTTGACAATGCTCACGTTCTAAACACGGCATTTGCACAGTACTGCAACTATTACACATCGTGACAACTTCAAATTAGTTTCAGACTACAGACTATCAGCTAGACAGACCCAAAGTTAGATGAGAGTTGAGACTAACTTTACGTCTGTAATTGATGTTAAAATACTGTAAAAGTGCTAGGAATAAATGTCGGTGGCAATAGCGAGCGTTCTGGCTGAATGGCGATAGTTAAGCTGACTTGATCGATTCCGACGTGTTCTAGATCTTTCTTTTCTTTTAAGTTTTGATCGTATCGTTCTTTTCAATGTGCTGGACTGCTGGGTGTTTTAGAGAATTACTTTATTCTTGTTTATGATAAAGCAATCCAGTTTAGCTCATTGGCAAAATGTCATCATAAATAAACTAACATTTTTTGTTAAACTAGCAGAACTTTTTTATTTTTACCTAATACACCTGTTGCTAAACTAAACTGATTCAAGCAGATAACCCGAGAACACCCAAATACTCCGAAATATTTTATTCCGAATTTCGATATTCCGATTTTCAAAACTCCGAATATATTTCGTGATACCTAAAAATTACAATACCTATTATTAAGAATCACGAAATTTATTTTAATGAAAGTCGTATAACCGATTTATCCGATTTGTTCGTTTTCCGATTTTCACATATTCGAAAGATATAATGCTCGATGCATTATCGTTCCGAAAAACAATATTTCGATTTTCAATTCTCCGAATAAACTGATCCCATTCTACAAAGTCAGTAACAGAAACGAATCGCTGCAAATCGGCTCCACGTGGTTTTGTCCACCCTACTCCTAGAGCGTTATTTAAGCCTGCGTAGGCTCAGTCGCAAAGGGGGCCATGGCACAGCTTCAAAAGATATGGAAGAACAGAAGCATCTCCTTGAAAACCAAGACCAATCTTGTGCGCACCCTGGTGTTCTCCATATTCTCGTACGGTGCTGAAACTTGGACCCTGAAGAAAGCTCACCGCGATCGTATTGATGCTTTTGAGATGTGGTGCTGGCGAAAGATGCTGGGGATCCCCTGGACAGCACATCGCTCCAACGTGTCAATCCTACAAGAATTAAACATAACGACAATGCTCTCCACCATCATCCTACGTAGGCAGCTACGTAGGATTCTCGAATACTTTAGCCACATTGCCAGGAAGAATGACGATAACCTAGAAAGGTTAGTAGTCACTGGCAAGGTGGAAGGCAAAAGACCACGTGGTCGAAGCCCGACACGTTGGACCGACCAAATTCGCACCGCTCTTGACACAACGGTCCACGAAGCTCTGCACTCGGCGGCAGATCGGGACAGATGGCGTCGAGTGGTACGCAACAAACTGCTGCAACATGGAGGTGGTCACGACCCTCAGCATTGAGGAAACCGATTCGAGGAGGAGGAGGCTCAGTCGATCTATCTTGGTAGGTGGTAATCAGCAATTTGATTAAGGATGCAAGAGCGAGCGAAGCGAGCTCGGGACTTGGGGCACCCCGACTCGGACAGGTTAGGTTTTAAGGAATCCCTTTCGTGTTAGGTTATTATAAACCTGCCAAATAAAAATAGGAGCAAAATAGGGCTCCGTCGAGCTGCCTTGGTAGGTGGTAATCAGCAATTTACTAAGGATGTAAGAGCGAGCCTAATTAAATTCTCAGAATTCTAATTAATCGGTATTTTAATAATCGGAATTCGTTTTTTTGATGTTTCGAAAAATCATTCATTTTTTGTATTCGGTCTATTGAAACTTGGTATTATGAGAAGTGTTATTTTAAACGTTAGGAATATTGATATTTCGTAATTATGGAAACAGGAATAATGATCTTCAATCTTGAATGAGTTGGTATATTAGGAATTTTAAAGCATTCGGAATTATGAAAATCGGTAATATCGGTAATCGGAATAAAGTTTTTCGGGTTATTATAGTGTACCCAGATAACACGCACTGCAATTTTAGTTCTGCAGCCGATATATTCTCAATTTAAACAATCTATCTGTTCTTATTTACGCTTCCCCGATGTTTCTTTTGGCCAATCTAGTAAAAAGGTGTCGACTTCGGAACTGGACGTAGATATCCACTTACTTAGCTCCAAAGTCCTTTGTTAAAACCTTTTCCTGTTGCAATACGATACTAAAGATACTAACACCATTGCTAGGAAAAAAATAAGTCTTTCTTTTTTTTTCAAGTAATTTCCAGAAGTGCACTTTTCTGGACCAAACCAAAACGCAGTCGCATTATTCAGACTGATTTACGTCTTCTACCTCAGGAAATCTCTAAAGCGGGAGCTAGAACTTAACTTCTATATCTCTATTATCTCATAGAATTTATCTTGAAAATAATCAAACCAAAAAGCCCACAAACTATGTAAATTAAATAAAATTCGACATCATCTGAGAAAAGATTTAATGTAGGTAGTTTATGAAATAATATTTATCGGAGAAGCCTTTATCAGAATCTTGAGGATAAAACCTTCCAAAAGTACCTTTTAAATAAATCAAAGTGATGTTTTGTGAGTCAAAATTTCTCATAAATGAATCTAGGAATTTTGCAATAAACTACGTATAGAAAGCAGATTAAAAGTGACTCCAGGGAAAAACAGTATGGCATGTTGTTACGCATGAGGACCCCGGGGAGAGCCGTCAGCTATAGCCATAACGTTTTCTTATCAAGACAACACAGCAACCACGACGCCCATTTCCATTCGTTCCTCGACACAAAAAAACTTACTGATGTATACATTCCCTTCTTATGACTATGACCGAGTCAACATTGGGGATAAAAGCGTCAATGAAAAACAGCTAAGCAATTTCACTGCAACATAATGTAATCTCTTCACAAAATAATGTTACGTCACGAACGACACAATGATCAGTATCGAAAACTGTGTTGCTATGATTTATTCGAAGATAATGTACCTACCTGTTGGGAGAATAATATGTTTTCGATTTATATTTCTTGGAGTAGCCAAAATTCGTGCGGAAAATGCGTTCTTGTTTGCAGTAAATCTTGAGGAATAATAACTCTCTTCGATAAAAAAGGACCGTTTTAGTGTGTTTACGCACACAAATCGAACTGAATAATAAAACGGAACATGAAATCTCGAATGACTTGTGCTATGAACGACACGAAAAAATATTTTCTGCCTTCTTTACGCGTGGGCACGGTCTTAAACACAGAACTGGGCTGCTTAACCTCACTTAATCCGCAAGCAAACCATGGGCGAGGGTCGATTTTACACGCGATAAACCTGCAAAAGGATTTTGTCCGGCGTCTGTTGGCCGGGCACTGGCAATATTCGCTGGTAAGACCATAAATCTGGCGGCGATCGGACGTAATTGGCCGATTTCATGGACCGACTTTTAACGACTCCCCACTTGAAGAAGTAAGGCTCAATGCCTTCACATCACAGCTCACAGTTACAAAATTATGTAAATTGAAAACATCACGAACTGAAAAACTAAAAAGTTCGAATAATCCAAAGAACAATAAAAGACGTTTAAGTTCAAAATGAGTAAATAAACTAAGTAGAAAAAGTTTAAATTAAGATTTCCACTGCTTAGAATATAATAGGTATATTCTCTATCCCTTAATTCTACAATGTTGTGCAATTAGTTTAAGCGGCTAACAAATTAAAATAGGTACAAACAATATTGCATGGCTCAAGAAACTGGTCGTAGAAACAAACACACAATAAATATACAAAAACGTGACTGAGAATAATTTATGTACTTCTACCACAAATTAAAAAGGTTCAGTACCTACAGTCTAGAGGCCGAAAAGACACAGATAATAATAATAATAGGGGTCGGCCAACATTAATAACGAAACGTTTCGCATTGTCCATGTCCGTCCGTCTGTTGTCTACGGCTTAATTCAGTAAACACTGGACCTGTTCGACTGAAATTTGGAACACATGCGTAAAATTGCCTCTTTTCCGGCAAAAATATGGAAACTTATAAATAATTTATAATAAATGGAATCCGCAACGTACGACGTGTCCTTTCATATTGCCAGGCACATCAGCTTTATTACGACTTTGATATTCCGTTTCAGACTTAGGGTCAACTCATGTTGTCACGGGAGAAGTAAATCCACTGCATTTGTAAATATTACAGTAGCCAAGATCTTGTTTGTGCTTAACGAGAACATGTTTATGGACCGTTCATAAAGATAGATAGACAAGTCCTTTACGGGATAGTTCTTGTAATACAGGAACATGAAAGGCTTTATTACAAGCCAACGACAACCGTAATAGTTACCAATTAGTTTTATAGAAAAAAAAACTCTTTCTATGTTAGACAAAATTAATTGTATAAGTAACAAAACTGAACATACAGCAGCACGAGTAACATGGCGATTCTATCTCTATTCTACCAAGAAAAGACAAAGTTATGTCATCGTTATTTCTATACAATCGACTGTTTTTTTGCAAAAGTATGACACGATTCTTACACCATTAAAGAATAGAAACATATCTTTTCTATATTTTAAACATTGCTATGCTTAAATCGATATATCTTTTACGTTCTGTCATTTTGTCTATTCTCCCGTCGACAAAACCCGTTTCGTACGGCACCATGCTACGCGTGCTGGTAGTTTCTCATTATTCTGGCTTTTGTCATTCATCAAAACATGCAGTACACGTACTTGATTAGAGCATTACTAACTCGAGTTAGGTCCGGTTCAACCAGTAGTAATAGCTTCACTGTGTATTCAGCAACTCCTTAATCTCTGTTAACTAACTCGGCAAGTTGACTGTGAAGCCGACTGACATGCAATCTCAAGTACAACTCAAGATGTCTGAGTGTTATTCTAGGATACAATACAACCTTTGGGATTTAAGGTTTAAAGGATATTCACCATATTTATTCTTTGCTACTAGTGTGCTACTAGCTTTTTTCTTCAACTAATTTTTTTTAAATAATTAAAAAACCCACCTTCGAATGGTGGTTGAGACTTGGTTAAAAAATCAACATTAAAATCGATTTGAGAATAAGTTATTTGACTTGCATTTTAATTAATATTTATTCATGAAGATACAAGTACGGTCGGCAACAAGTACCCATATGAGAACATGTTTTTCTAATATTGTGTTTTGAGATGATCACAATTATTTTGCTCACATGTTATTATGAACCGTTACTGGACTGTGACTCCATTGGATAAACTCTACGACGATGTCAGTTTTAAAATTATTTTTTTAAAGTAGCTTTAACCCGCCATTTTTAACGCTTCAAGTTATATTATTATGCAAAAAAGTATAACCGTATCAATGGGACCCTAAATATGGTTGTTTATGGGCTACTCTATCAAAATATATAAAATAGTAGTTAGGACACAACAACTAGGTTTGCGACAGAAAATATAAAACTGGAGAAACAAAACATTCCGGTCCTTAATTAGGTACCTACTTGGGGTGCTCCGTTTGTTTTGCTCCCCCAACGACACCCCTTCAGGCTCCGGTGCTTTAAAACAAATAAAAACATGGTGTGAAACTCCGTCCCTGTAATATTTCGACAAACGTAATTATTATGTTGTGTTCTCCAAACGGACAAAAGGTATTTGTTAACTGATATGTAACATGGGTCTACCCGCATTCATTTAAGACATTAATGAAACTAGCTTTTGCCCGCGGCTTTGCTTGCGTTAATTTTAAATTTGACACTTTGACACGCAATTCGGCGACACGTGGTGCCATTTAGTATAATAAGAACGATATAGTTGTCTTCCTCGGGCTTACTCGTACTTTCTTCACAATGAAAGGTAACTTATGTCATTTTCTGTATGCCTGGTAATGAATTATATTGCGGTTTGGTGGTTAAGATATGAAATGGTGACAAATAAACTTACTTTCACTTTAATAATATTGAGTAAGGAATTAAGATAACCTCGTATTTTATCAGATCATGCTCCTTCCCGCATGAATATCTTAATAATATTTTGATACAGCCAATAAGTTTGATTCACACATACTGTAAGTAGAGCATAGTTTATATGTGTATGCTTTCTGAATATAGAATCAGATATTTACTGTAACGGAAGAACATAAAGGCCATTTTTCAGCAGCAAGAAGTCTTATATTAAGGCGTTTGGACTCTTTATTATATATATGTATAAAGACTAGAATCTATGGATGATAAACCCAGTAAAATATGTCAATGGTTTATGGTTCAATGAACCCAGATCTTAAACCAAAAACTGGTTAGCACTTACATAATTCCACATTATCAACGTCTTCTTATTGGGACAATAGAGTTTCCAGAATTCCCGGAATTATTATTCTTAGGCGCATTCGAGCCACGAATGAGATACTGCGGTTACCCATAGAACCGTTGACTGAGTGTCAAAAGCTTCCTAATTGTGGTTTACTAAACACTATTGTTTTGCTAGTTTTTGGAAAATTCAATTCCCCACAATAACGTGTATGAAACTGGACTAAGTTTCCGTTATCTTTCCATTAAGCTTTTAATATGCTTTCTGACACCTCTTCAGCAATTCATGAACATTTTAACTTCACCGAGTAAAATACATTATGTACTTCATTAGATCGGCACGCTTACATTTCGCCAGGCAAGCCCCAAGGTAGAGAGCGAACCATTGCCATCAACTGTGTTCAAATCCAAACACTGTGGCTGTTACTAATAAATTCATGATAGAACAATTCAAGAATACTTAATCCGACCTCGGCGTCGAACCCAGGCCCTCATTACCGGCAGTTGCACTTACGAACACTTGACTAACGAAGCAGTTTACTGTTGAGAATAATATTTCTAAGACAATCTTGTCTTAGAGTAGTTTCCAAATTAAGGTTAATGGATAAAATTCATTACATTTGCTCTTAAATATTTTCCATAATGGCGGATACACGTTACAGCATTGTATTGCGTAATACATTTACCATCATCTCATTTTATTATAATTATAATATTTCACTCAAATCCTTATCAGCAGTTAAAAATTAATTATGCTTAATTACATCAGACGCTACAACAAGCCATTTATCTCGTAGGATCGAAAATTATATTATTAATTTTTAATTAGCATAAGTACTTTTCGGAATTATAAATCGATAAATCGAAGTACGTATACCAATTAATTATAGCAAAGTACTGGAATTACCAACAACGCTTAGACATAACATCTTATTTAGAACATACGATACAGATTCAATGTGTATTTAACAATGTTCATGTCAATTAGCGTATTACATGTCGTACCATTTATTCAAGGCTCCAATTACGCACACAAAGACCATCGATGTTAATCATTTTAACTTAAATTAATATAATTAGTGAGATGTCTGTTACCTAGTACTACATACGTACAAGGTTGAAACAATACATTAAATTAAACCATAACCCTGTTTACGTAAAGTTGGAGTCCCACGATGCATGATATTGCGAACGGACGCACACAGCCGACGACTACGGACAGCATCGCACACAAAGCTCTTCGACGAAGACGTCTAATGGTCAATCAAAAGACGTCTAATTAAATGGTACGTCAGTGAGGAGCTCGTGGCTAAATAATGACAGATATACAGGTCGATTTTCAAAGTCTACGCTTGCCAGGGCCTGTGGATGTGTGACCATTTATCATGAGCCAGTTCACCACGCCTCGGAAAGCACGTAAAATTATTGGTCCCGGCTGTCATTTGTAGAACTTTGACAGTCGTTACTGTTACTTAAAAGCTTGAAAGTCTGACAAACAGTCTTACCAAGGGGTATCTCGTATTACCCAGTTACTGGGTTGTTCCATGTAAAATACTGGTATTCAGCTGCATCTGGTTCAACTGGAAGCCGATACCAATATAGTTGGGAAAAGGTAGGTGGTGGTTCGCGTCCATCCGCAGTTTCACGAACCGTGGGAACCCAGCTTAAATCTCAGTAAAACCGTAGACTATTTCGACATTCAAAATAACACAAGGAACATTCAAAATTGTAACATTTATGCCAGACTCAAGCCTAAAACCATAGGCTATGTTATTTGAACACACGTTATGTAAACTGTACAAAGCTCACAAGTTTATACAAAGGCTTCGCTATTAACTGTGCAAACAAAATAATATTTTGTCGCAGTACTCTGCCATTAAATAGACAGACTTATTCCAATTAGCTTGTAATCGCAGACCCAGTTCACGGGTCCAGTTTGTTTAGCCGCTTAGGGTGCTTTCAATTTGTGCAATTGTTGAGACCGAGGCGTGTCTGAAAGGTGATTACCGTCACTTCACGGGATTTTTGCAGCGCCCGGGGACTGTAATAGGGCTGCCAATGAAGTGTGATAATATTGAAAGACATTTTGATATTTTGTAGATGAAAGTAAGTATCTTTCTATACCTTTCACACCTTATTATCTCTACTAATTTAAATGGAATTTGGAATACAAGTAGACTGCGCCCTAGGTTAGGATATTTTAATCTCGGTAGTACGTTCTCATGTGAGATAATTCCCAACATCCAAGCAAACAAAATCGCGGGCAAATGGCTTTATAATTCAAAGTTGGCAATAGCATAAAATTGTTTTTGTCATAAATATTTCTATCATTTCTAACTTTTAAATTGTATTCAAACTTTTAATTGTACCTAATCATTAAAACAAACAATTCATTGTTTTATGCCCTTATAAACACAACGAACCGCAATAAACGCCTAAGCTAAAAGGCCATCTAACATGTTTATTATTACACCATCATTATTTACTTGGCTAACAACATAAACAGTACGCAATTAACGACTAACTAATTTACTAGAGAAACGTGACTTGACCTCATAGGACGCTTCCGGCTACGGAGACTGCTGCTCCAACGTTTCCTCGGATATAAAGACAATTAAGTAATCTCTATTAATCCTGATAACTAAACTGTTATTTGTCAGAGGATTTAGAGGAATCTTTGTCTTGGTTCACAGGATTTTCACTTTTAAATTAAAATAAATAGTACATAGTTAAGTTGAGAGTCGATTGATGACTGTTTACGTTTACCTAAAGCAGGCTAGATATATGTACCTATTTGGAAAATAGCAGCAAGTTGAGGATGGCTACAAGGATCCATGGCTACAAGGTTATGTTTATGCAAATATTATCCATTGGCTAGACGAGAACACCAGCCTCAAGATAATGTGCCGGATTGATTCGCCCGGTCGGTGCTATGTATACGAACAATTGTAGAAAATGCTTAGTATGTATTTAGGTACAGATATTTTCCAGAACACTCAAGTAATCTCGCAACCAGCACAGTTTTCTGTAAATTAATCCAACAATGAAAATAGTTTCAGCAAGGTCTCAGCAAATTAAACAAACGATTGTCTAGATTGAGAGCAGATGTCTAAGATCTAGGCAAATAATCACTAAAAGTCAGATTAAGCTAGGTCTCGATGTTGTAAACCCAAAAAACACAAATGTACAAAAAACAAGTCCATATAAAGAACCATGCGTAAATTACGCCAGATTAGACAAGAAACCATTAATCCTGTTCGAGCCGGCTGCCACATCCAGTGGACGTAACGTCGTGTATGCCCAAAGGACTCCACAAGACTGATATTCGACACATAAAGGTAGGCCCAGTACGCACGAGGGCACAAATTAAAGGGCCTGAAGTCCTTGCTTCCGATTGGTGTTGTTTCCACTTGAATGAATTTAAACTTTATACTAATTTAAATTAAGTTGTTTTCGAAATGATCGACCATTTGATCGCATAGCATGATCGAGATATTGCCCTTTGTGCAACGATATTTAGGGCACATAGGTTTAAAGCTACAATTATATTCCCGTTTGGAAACTATTAATATTTGACGTGCTGCTCAATCCGGAACAATAACGTTCCTACTTTTGGAAGACACACAACTGGGACACAGGTATATTCTTTGTGCGGTCTTAGAAAATTAAATAGGCGATAATTTAACTTTTCGTTTTGAAACGAAAAATAGAAATAAGTATTTGTTTCCATGTTTAGAAACTAAATCGTGTGCCTACTCAGTCTATTTACAGTAAAAGTGGCCACTTGCGCGTCTGTCGAACAAACTAATGGAGTGTACCCTAATACAACTACTCAGAAAAGTGTATACCTTTAAGTAATTGATGGAGCATGACGTAGTTAAGGTAGTCGGTGGGTAGTTAAGTGATGACAAGCGGAGTAGAATATAGAACAACCGACTTACAATGATTGGATTAATGTCTTTTGGTAAAAGTCATTAAAAATATTGTGACTGTAAATCTGTGGACGTTTCCAGAACTACCGTACCACCCACCTTTTGCCAGACTGCCTTGTTGGCATGGTGATAGCAAATGCTATAGTTGAATATAAGGCGAAGAGCCTTTCAAACTAACTAGATATAGCATCACAACTGATACAAAGAGCATAAACAGCATTAGCTTGTGGTCGTACATATTACTGGCTAAAAAACTCCTTGAAGTTTTTTTTAACATTTTTATCACAGAATAATATTTAGAAATTGGTAGAAATACATTTAAAAGCCCTATTATTAAATGTATCCATGACGCTAACTTTATTACTGTTTGTAGTTATATTAAAGATTCAACTTGGTTTACACGAATGGGTCGATGTCAGCTGGTTTAATTAATGCATGGAAAAAAATAGGTTAAAATAAAATATTACTGGTAGGTACTATGCGGATAGTAAGTACAACTATTATTTGATTTAAACTGACTGAGAAATTAAGAAACATGAATTAACATCTAAAATTCATGAATGCAATTCCCAAAATATGTTATTTATGTGATACTTTTTTTAGTATTTACTGTAAACACCACAAATAAATGCGAAAAGAAAAGGTGACTCAGTAAAATCCAGCGCTATTTTCGTCCAGCAGCACCTAAATAAAATATCCATTACCATCTAAATCTAAAGAAAACTCGGAAGAAGGAAGCGATTCCTATAGTTCAAAGAGAAGTTAAAGCAAAGTAAAAGAAACAAACTAAGTTAGTGTAAAATCTACAGAGAAGTCGTTGTAGCTCTTCATGTGAAACGAACTAGTATCTACTGAACTGTATTTATATGCTGCACGTTGTTTAGGGAGGGAAAGGAAATTGACCCTTATGATGTTGAAAAAAATATTGACAGCACAAAAATATTCCTAGGACAGGCATTGATCTCAATAGCTAGATGCTAAACATTGCCCACAACGTAGCAATTAGTGGCAATCGTAGTCGCCAAGCTCTTATACGCAAAATATGCAGGCCTTAAAGCTTCAAGCTTCTCAATGCCAATATAGTGATTGGTGATTGATTTTATTGTTAGAAGTGTTGCCCTATCTCTGAAAAAGAGCGACCCTCCCCTCCCTGAAAATACGACTGTGCACTACTTCTTTCCTAGTCTCTAGAAAGACATCCAGTTCTTCTCGCTATCAAGAAGATGGCATGATTGATAAATAGCACAATAAGCGCGCCGAGCTGATGCGAATGGCATTAGTAACATCCTTATTACGTTGACATAAAGGTTTTCTTGACCGGCTTAAGCCGATTCCGCGTCGATAAATGTGGGAGCACCCTAAAAGTCGCGTGCACAAAGTGCGTGTAATTTATACAAATACAAACAAATATTTTAAGCCGTATTCTTTAACCCTTTATAAAAGCAATCAAATTTAATATTCAGCCCTGAATACAAACAACAAACTGAACAATATACTTCAATATTTGCCAAAACATTAAAATTCATACCTATAACTTCACAGTTCGCAACGGAAACAGAAACGGAACGCAAGGAATGCGACAAATCGCGCGATTTATCGTCGTAGCGTTTGAAAACACCATTTAATTAATTAAAACACCGTATTTCATAGAGGCGTGAATTAATTATTTATTCACGAGTATTTTATGTTATAACTCGAGAACGTTAATAGGTTCTGTTTTATAATTATTTGAACAATGTGTTGTTGAATAATGTTATATAATAACAATGATTTAATTTCATAATCACCATGTAGTTATACTTCATAACAAAGTTTGCTGTTACTGTTTTTGATTTGCAAGTTTATATTGCTGAATACCTGAAGCGTTTATCGTTTAGGTATGGGGACTTATTTATATTTATAAACACCCAACAAATTGGTATATAAAAACTGGTATACAAATGGTAAAGACACTGGATGGTCTTTGCAACGCAACATGAAAGGTAATAGTATATTAACTAGAGGAATTTGTTGCAACTCGTGTTACGTGGCATTTGGTTGGTTGGTTCATTGTCAGGAATCTACCTTTTTTGAGGATGAGTGCTCCCAGCCTGAGTTGAACGCCCCATCCTCCACTTCTGAGGGGAGGACTCATCCACACTTTCAGATTTCTTTTCTAGAATAAAAATCCACTTTTCTAGAATAAAAATCCACCCTGTTCCGTCTGTTGCCCTTTGCGTTTCAGGGTCACGGTATCCTACTACCTGGCATCATCATTTATACATAATTATTACGTAAATTTAGGTAACATTTCCCGACCACCACCATGTAATAGAAACAGGAATATTAGCATCAGTCATTCCGACCAAAACGCGGATGTAATGTCATTAATCTCCAACGAAGTACGCAGGGGATTACTAACCAACCGTCAGAAGCAGTCACTCGATATCAGACATGCATTTAGAGGTAAACTTCAAAGGCAGTCAATGTAAGTCCCCTATGTTCCCAGCACAAGCTGGGAACATAGGGGACTTACATTGACTAGACTACGGTGTCAAGGGACCTCTGGACAACCAGAGGTCCATTGACACCGTCTGCAATGGACACTGTGACACTGACCGTACGCTTTTATCGTATGTGATGATAGAATGAATACTAGATATTTGCGTAGTTAGAATAAAAAGCAGTTCCCTGGTAAATGAAGGTGGAACTCTAATATGGCCGCGTCTTCATCACATTGTATACAACTAAGACGCCCACCTCTGCACGCTTAGATATTTTAAACTACGAGACAGATTTCAATGAGGTTTTATGCAATACATCAGACAGAGTGATTCAAGAAGAAGATTTAAACCCGTGCAAAGCCGGGGCAGATCGCTAGTTTAGATTAAAAACAAGGTTCAAAATAATCGCTAAGCTTCAATGATACTAAAATAATACATAATGTACCCAGCGCATTTAACACATTTTGCAGCTATCATTGACAAATTGCAAATATTCAGGTGGACCACAACAACCAAATATTATTCCGATAAAGTTGACCAGTTGACCACATATCAATGTTTGCGCAAACAAAGATTGCGCTGTTTTTGTCACAATATATTAATCTAAATCAAAGCCAACAGCCAAACATAATACGATTAGCGACCACTAAAACACAGCCAGCGATCCATTCAGCCATGCTATTATATTACTCAGCGACATATCGACGTGCGGGGTCATCTAACATTCGTGCCAAACGCACTCGGCCAGTTGTCACCCACTGCTGCTGATGCTACATGTCGGGAGATTTATTCATTTGGACGTCCGTGACGTCAACAGCCATGCTGTAATCTATCAACGTTTTAAACGAAACCGCGCTTTCATTTTGTGTTTTGGAAACTTGGCGGAAATTATTTATATGGAAATGGTTTTGGGAGTCGTAGACAGGTACGAGTACACTTATGAAGTTCTCACTGTGGAAAATACTGCGTATACTTATGGGCATACTTACCAGCATCCATTAATGTGATTTGTCCACTGTCCACCGACGACGGTCGCGAGCAACTTTACTGATGGATGCATGTGGCGGATTGTCGTTCAGCGTGGTTGTCTAAGGAGGACTTTTGATCAGCAGTGGGCCTCTTCCGGCTGATGATGAAGATAAACCTGGTTTGTATGTTTTACTGTTGGTGTACATAACAAACAATTAAGTGATTTTTCGTGAGGACGTTACTGCTACTGGCAAAGTGAATTTTATGTAGCTACTGAAAACAGCATGGTAACACTGGTAATAAAATATTTTCAAACCACTTCTGCAGAAATCCTTACACGACCAACTTCAACATACGACGTAAAATAAAACCCTTGTTGAAAGCAAAACAAAGACTGAACTTATTCCCCATTCGAATGCATTGGAACATGCACGGAGGAACAAGATAGGACCGACTGAAATGGACCATTTGAATAGACGACACGCCTCTTACTCAGCATAGCGGCATCGGAAGCCTCGGGCGCAATCACCGACGTCCCATAATACCAGCTCGCCAATTCAGATACAAAGGTAATGTCTTCAATTTATATATGTATATGCAAGTAGTGGGTATAGCAGACCAACAATGGACATCGCAGTATCAAGACTTGGCTATGTTTGCATTACGCAACCATATTTTAATAATCTGATCCTCGTTATTTGTTGAGATATGAGACAGCAAACAGGGTCTCAGGGTTCTGTTTTCTGTAATACATTGCAGATTTCCAAGTTTAATAGCAGAAATATGAAGGAGTTTATTTTGAAAATAAATGGAATCTTACTCATTTTATATAGAGCATGAAAATTTAAAAGGAAAGCAAACGAATATAATTTTGAAAATAACATAAAATGTTCTTATGCTAAAACAATGTTTGTGCTTACAATTTTAAACAACAAAAGATACGTAATCGAACCTAAGTTGTTTACAACTCGAGTCAACAAGAAAGGGATGACTTTCTATTAGCCATAATTCATGGATTATTGTTCGTAATGGAAAGGAAATTGAATACAAAACTCGATTATCATAAATAATTCCCAATAGAATTGGCTGGGTTGAAATCAATTGACTTGATTTGTCTAAGGAGAAGATTAATTTTTCGTTGATTGAAAATATGTATTTTATGTAAATTGGGTTAAATCAATCTAGATTGGATTTCATATTGATTGAATATTATCTATCAAAGTGTATGTACCAGAATTAATAAATAGTTTAACTATGAATAAAATATTACGTTGACAACTTTGTTCAGTCAAAGTGATTGCTCCTTCTCCAGACTGGCAGTGAATGTTGAACACATTCATTTTCTGATTTATGTAAAAAGTAGGTACAGTAATAATACAATTTAAAATAAAATTTAAAATTGAAATGTTAAAACATTATGTTTTGTTTCTATAAATTACCAAAAATCAGTATCGAAACCTTCGTCAGAATGTTCGAAACGCTAGGTTTGTTTATAAGTTAGAAATTCCAAAACACTCAAACAGTTCGTATGGAAAATTGAAAGGTAGATATAACCTACAGAACATTTTTGTCGAGTATTAAATTGTAAAAATGGCTCCTAAAACATTTCACGTGTCGTTAGTCGTCCCTACAAAAGAATAGCCGCCAGTCGTATCATTTACCCTTCATACTCTTATGTACTCATAATAGGCAATATCTTCTGTGTTTTATGACACTTAATGGTTTTTCTGTTTCCTGGTACTGTGAATATAACACCCGTGTTCTAGAGAAGAGATGCTACTTTTTATGAGGCGCCTCCCAATATTTGTTTAGCGGCATCTTAATAGAGAATGTGCTATTGAATTTTAAACAGAATGCATTTGAAACTTAAGAATGCATTTTACATAGTTTTGTTTTTATGAACATTAAAGCATAATCTGTAACATTTTTTAAAGAAAAATATATACCTAACAGAAATGCAAAAAGTATGTTAACGTTAGAGACTTTTTCAGAAGTTTGAAAGCATTCTCAAAATAAACAAACTCTCAAAAGGATTTAGAAACAATTTCCTCGATCAACTTCAGCCCCTCCCACAATGAGAGCCTGAAATGATTTCGCTGAAAACTGCTTAGACGTGCATCGCGGACTAAGTAAGGTAAGTTTCAGGCTGGCCCGATGCCAATGTTTGTAAGAAGTTCAGGCGGCGCCGTACAAAGGTACTATAAAGTTTCACAAAACTGTTCGGTGTACCGCCTTTGTGTCTGTAACGCTGACCGCAATTTGGACTTGGGAAGCTGCTACACGTATACTTGGAATTGATAGCTGGGTACGTGTTAACTGTTTTAATTTTTTTGTTTGGAAACTTACTTCTTTGTTTTTGAGAAAGGAGGAATCGGATTCATGTGTAAATAGTATTTGTAGATAGTTTGTTTTGTATTTTAGAGGCTCCAACAAATATTGAATTTTGACGGCACAGTTGGTAAAGTCGTTAAGCAATTAATTACGTGTCACATATTCGATTTCCGCACGGTAGAATATTTGCATGAGCTTCAATTAGTTGGACTTGGTCTGGTTATTTATGTATGTAGGTTTAAATGTTTATTTTTTATATTGTTTACACGCCCATGATACAGGAAAAATTGTTAGGTCCGACCTTTTTTTTTAATCAAAACAACCTATAATTATAACAACTCATATTCTGATCTATTTACGTAAAATACGCTTCGACTTCCGCCTTAAATTGCAATTTTAATGATGTCATTCCCTCAATACATGACAATCCACCTTCGTACATCTTTTATTTATAAAGCCCTACTTTTCAATCAAAGTGTATTGAGTGACACGACACTCTTGGATCCGCAAGTTTATAGCTCCCAAAGGAACGATAAACAGTACATGGAAATCGACTAGGAAGAGGAAACACGTAAAATATATCGAATCTGGGGTGGAACGGTGGAATCTTCGAGAAAATTCTCCAACTTATAAAGATCACGATCGATGCTCTACCGCTTGAGCGATAAGAAAATGATGAATGGATGATCGAGGTAATATTGAACATGACGCGAATTTCGAATAGTGTCGAGAATGGCGTGAAATTGTTTGTAGGAAAAATCGGTAGCATATGACTCGGCTACTACTCTCTATGGACACCGAACAAGTGTAATCGTAGTGACTCAAACTTTTTGTTCTTGAACTCCGAGGACGTAAAACTTCCTATTAAATGGATTAGTTCGTTGCCTCGAGAGAGACTTTTTTTTTCAGAAGACCTTCCATTCTTTCACTCTTTGACATCTTCCAACATTTATTTATTTACAATTTATTTGACTTCCAACTTTATGTCATATCTATGTGACTTGTGACAGCGTGTGTTATCTAAATATAAAAAATAAATAAACTTAAAGTCTCTGTTTGAAATCAAAACAACTACTTTTTACTAAATGCACATGAAAGTATAGACAAAAATAAAGGGTTTGAAGTAAAGTTAAGTAATTTTTTTTGCTGTTTATCTTTTTAAGATAATCTCCGAAAAGGCTGTGTCGATGGTTGACACAGTATTTTTGGTAGGCATAACTTAGGCTAGCTTGTATTACTATTACCGAACTCTACGCGGGCAAAACCATGGGCACCATAATAAAATAATACAATTATGTTTCTTCAGCTCACATCTACCTATAAACAAGGGTCAAGCAATATATAAAGACCCACCTTGACCTTAATGTTGAGCTAGACGAACATCCGAACATCCGGCGAACATAGAAGACACATAGCGATTTTCATGTTTATTTATTTGGTCTCATGTTTTCGCTAAAGAATGAATGAGAACAGACATACATTACCTAAGCAGAACGGATGTAAGGAAATAACGAGGACGGTGAACTGGGCAAGTTTTCCTTAATGTCAAGGTCCGTCTTCATATCGCAGAATAGTCTTCTGCGATATTTAGAGTTCATTACACTGTATCTCGATATTAATTGTGTTTTTTTAAGATGTAATAAAAAAGTTAAGGAGGCCTGTGTCCCAGCAGTGGGAACATTTATATGCTGATGATGATGATGATGAAAAAAAGTTCAAGGATCTATAAGACATAAATACTGGTAATGATTGCGAGTGCAGTTGAGCATTTAACAATACATAAAATCACACATAACTGTCCATAAACAGACGAGCGCCTAATCTTGTTTACATTTATAGACCCTCTGCTGGCCTCCATAATCTTCCACTTTTTACTGTGATCAATTTTTTCTAACTAATCTCGCATATATGAGTCTACTCTAGCGTTTTGTAGGCGTCTCTCAGCAGCAAAGCTTGTTTCCTGGCACCCACTGTGTGTAAAGAGCAATTATTGTTTTATCTTAATTTTATGTCCCGTAGTGTTCAAGACATAATCACAAAATAAATCCTTCATTTGTACGTGGTCTGTAATACCTATATTTTCATTTTTTATTTTAATTAACCAAAATTGTAATCATCCCATTCATTAAACATCTTACATATTAAATTATGAACCAAATATTATCAGGCACACCCATACGACAGAAAACGTCTTCAGATTTTAATAGCTTCGTCATGAAAATAATGAAGGGAATGAATATTAATTTGAAGAGTCTTCAATGGCAATTCATCTTTGCATTGCAAAGAGATTCCCCCATCACCCCATTAGAAGGGTGCTTCTGAAATTGTTAGATATAAGTATTGTGTGGTATGACTGTATCTTCCGCTTAATATACTCGTCAAAACAAAATAAGGGCCACTTTTTAAATTGCGCTTTAAACAAGTATTGCTCTTATTCTGGGTACATAATAAATACTAAATATCTTGTTATGGTTTCTTTCAAGTATTAATATTGTTTCTCCTGCATAATTGGAAATTTATAACTTTTTTTTAATTAGATATTTGAGATTACTTAGAATTTACGGTATGGTGTTTTTTTTAATTTTCAAACTTCTAACGGAGTTTTCTTCGACTAATACAGCGAGCAGGCTATAATGATCTTTCAATCTCATAACGTCATGTATTCGGAGACATATGGACGCAAAAACAGCCACTTGGGGTGTCACCTTAATCCAGGGGGCCCATAGCCAGAAAAGATAGGTTTATTGGTGGAATATTCCCAACGAGTGGTTCAAAATGCTTGAAACTGGTCTTAAAAGACGGGTAATATCACCAGACGCCGTGATCAAGGAAGAAAGTAAGTAAGTAAAGCCCAAGAAGACCATTAAGTTTGTTTAACCGCGCACGTAGAGCGAAAATCTACTGCGCGGACCATACAAACTCCATTGCGTCGAGCTACAGGCACCCCTATAATTGACTACACTATTCCGAATCGACTCCATAAAGACTAACAATACTCAAGAAGATGCTTGGTTCGCCTCCAGTTAACTGCAGCGTATGGTGCAAATCATGAAACATTTGCGAAGGAGAAAATTTATTGAACTGTTTTGACTGAGCTTCATTGCTTTTTATTTATGACTGGTGGGTTATTTTTTTCAATAAAAACTGATTCATAAGAGTGTAGAGAAGATCTAAAAAACAGGTTTCAGATCCTTGCACTCTTAAAACAGACTGTTCTGGCGATTTCTGAGTTATGCTCTGGGGCGGTTATCCCTATCACGCAAAACTAAGCTCGCACTTCTTAACGAGGGTGCTGTAACTCCTCAAAATTGCGTAGAGAATGTGGTGCAACTCCACATTATCCCATTCGCACAGTAAGGAATACGTGAGTTCTTCTTGAAGCAGGATAATGCTCGAGCGAACACGACGCGACTAACAGTGCACACATTCCCTTACGCTCGAATTACGATGTTACAGTGGACATTCAGGATTTTTACCTGATTTCTATTGAGCATTTAGAGATGAGTTAAAGAAGAGTGAAAAAGAAAGTAAAACTCCCATCAACACGCAGCTGGATCTCTTAAATAGTCTGAAAACTTGCTGGTAGAGTATCGCAAAAGAAAATGTTCGGCATTTAATCCAAACCATTCCAACAGAGAGAATAGAGTTAAAAGAGAAGCTTAAATGAACACTTTGGAACATTAACAACGTTATTTTTCGATTTTTTTATGTTTTATGTAACTTGATACATTCCTGCTATTCCTCACTTTTCATTCAACTTGGTTTATTTTAACGATTTATTGGAATACATATTTAATTTTTGTGTATTTCCATCTAAAACCATTAATATTAATCAGATTCAGTCATTGTAGCTAGTAATATTTAAACATTATTTAATAAATCGATAAAAACCAGATGGCCCTTATTTTGTTTTGAGTAGTATATAATGTGATTGGTTGCGTATGTGTACTTTGTCATATATACCGGGGCTTGTTAATATTGTTAGAAACGTGCGTTCTTTGAAATACTATATTGAATTTAATTGTAAAGGGTTTATTATGTTCTACTTTGTCTCTGTGTGTATATATTCGAAACATCCTGAAACATGTTACATTGTATAAACTAATTCATCATCATCATCATCATCCACAGCCCGTCTTCACCCACTGCTGGGTATAGGCCTCTCTTTGCTTGTGCCAAGCTCCACGGTCTTGCGCCAGCCTCATCCAGGCCACTCCCGCAATGGCAACAATGTCGTCTGCCCATCTCGCCGCCGGACGACCAACACTTCTTTTTCCATTCCTTGGACGCCACTCTGTCACAGCTTTACTCCACCTGCCGTCACTGCGCCTTGCCAGGTGTCCTGCCCAACTCCATTTGAGTTCCATAACTCTATTACCAATATCGAAAACCTTCGTTCGTCTCCGGATTTCGACGTTAGGAACTCGGTCTATTAATTTTATGCCGAGCATGGAACGCTCCATGGCTCTCTGTGCTACTCTGAGTCTGTACACAGCCTCCTGTGAGAGCGTCCACGTCTCAGCACCGTACGTCATAGTGGGCAGAACACACTGATTATAGAGACGGGTCTTCAGGCATTGTGGAATTTTGGCTGATTTCAGGATGTCGTCCAATTTGCTGTATGCAGCCCACCCTAGCTGAATTCGTCTTGATATCTCCGCGATTTGGTGTTCCTTGCCAAAGGAAAGAATATGGCCAAGATAGACATAACGGTCAACCTTCTCCAACCTTTCACTTCCGACCTTGACGGAAGGATTTGAATTGCTGGAGAAGTTTGCCATAATCTTCGTCTTCGCCATATTCATCCTAAGTCCTACTTCGAAAGAGGCATGATAAAGATTTTGAAGCATCTTCTGGAGATCCTCGAAGTTTTCAGAAAAAACCACTAGGTCATCTGCAAATCTTAAGTGAGACAGGTAAACACCATTGATGATAACACCGCAGTAGTCCCAGTCTAAGGTTTTGATGACGTCTTCGAGAACTGCTGTGAAGAGTTTCGGTGAAATGGTGTCGCCCTGTCTCACTCCCCGCTTGATTGGTACGGGTTTGGATAGGGTGTGCATGCGAACCTGCAGAGTGGCCATGGTGTACAGTTCCCGCAGCACATCCACGTCCATAAACTAATTAACTAACCGTATATTCATATTATTCAATCAACAAATTAATATAATAATCAATTTAGAACTAACTTATCGTCTTTTGTCTATTCTAATCAATAGATACAATTATAATTATAGATGAAATGATACAATGAGGACTAATCTGAGCAGTTCCAAAAATATCCGCTTGGGCAGCGCCACTGCCTCTGGAGACCTGTCAAACTATCAAACTCTATAATGAGGACTAATCTGAGCAGTTCCAAAAATGTCCGCTTGGGCAACGCCACTCTGGAGACCTGTCAAACTATCAAACTCTATAATGAGGACTAATCTGAGCAGTTCCAAAAATGTGCGCTTGGGCAGCGCCACTGCCTCTGGAGACCTGTCAAACTATCCTCAGATTAGTCCTCATTGTATCAAACTAAACTACAAAAAAAACTTAGCGTAACTGCCAATTAGTTTCTGTCTTACGCAAAAACCCGTAAGATGGAAAATTTCGTGTCGATGACGTACCTTTGTATTATACGCCTATTTCAAGCACACGAGGATAATTGGGTGGTGTGGTCACCCCTACGTGGGTGGGTAACGAATACAAAATTATGCTATGTCGTCAAATTGTATGAGACTGAATGAAACTTGAAAATGTAATTTTCTAGACTCATACTCGTAGTACCTTCAGACTATATACGCATACGATCACGTTATAGACCGATGTGTCCTGAAGTGCTAATTATTTCCTCTTTTTAAAACAGGTAACTACGGTACATATTATATTACTACATTTAAGTAATTTTATAGTTTGCAAATTATATTATGTATTTAAATCGAGTACCTACCACATTTAATTAACAATAGTAAGATTACGACTGAAGATTCAGCTCTTTTTTTTCTGTTCCTTCATTATGATCATCCTCCACTAACTACCCTTTTCAGGCTATTTTTAGATCGTCTGAATGTAATCAGAAATGACAGCATTTAAATATTTTACATGGCCCATGTACCGTCAGACGTTCACAACACAATTACAGGCAAAACCGATATTATGAGGTTAGATCCAGTTGTCAGTCCAACTTACTACTGTCTGAGATTTATGATTAATTATTGGTACTTGCGCCTAGGTTTATTCATCGCAAAGTACTACTACTAAACATAAGGTCCTAGGGAAAAGTCTTAAGGAAAAGTGTTATTGGGAAGTTCTTTTTTGAAAAAAAAGGTTGGCCCATACTTGGATTTTCTCCTTTATTACGATACAAACAATGAAACTGACAAAACTACTTTCAGAAATAATTTTTCAGTGCGGTTCCATGCAGTTCCATCAAGAATTTCTCAGTAGCGGCCCGGAGGGAGCTTGGTTTAGCACCGTTAACAATACCTAATCACGCTCGCTTTTATAAATGAGACTTCTATACACCGTGACTTTTTAGTCATCTTACAACGGCAGCCCAGTTCATGTATCCAATGACTAGTAAACGTTCATAATAAAAAAAAATAGGTAAATATGAGATTTTAATAATTTTAAACTTAAAAATATTATTCATTATTATGACGCAATTCGTAGTTAGAAACACCCTTGTCTTATAGAAAATGGAGATGGTATGATCTGCTCGACTCGTGCGCTGGGTATGGTATACTCTACAGTTTGATACGTAAACATTTTTAACAGGGTGCTTCATATTTCTAATGTGCCTATTTATTAATGATAAAAATTATTTTGAATGATAAAAAATAATAATTGCGCCTAAAGGTTCATTATGTCGGATACATTGAGTGGACCTCTTTTGTAAGACGACTAAAAAGTCACGGTGTATAACTTGCGAAGAGATATAAGATGCCTTTGCATAATCCTTCGGCGATGTAGGTTTTCGTTTACGCTTTGGAATGGGCACCTACAGCACTTCCACAGTTATTATGTCTTGTGACTGGGAGTGTAGTATTATAGTTATTTTTGTTATAGGTATATTTTTGTCGCAACAATTCAAAACTGGCTTATTTCAAATCAATTATTTGAATCTTGAATGTATTACGCGTCAAAAAACCAACAAAATCGTTTACCTATATTGCTGTATTTGTATTGACTTGAGGTAACGTTATGTATTTCGACTTTGATGCAATGCCGCTACGTTGAGACGTCAGCTTGAGGATATGGGCTGACGGTATTACGGAAATGTACGAATACGGCAGCCGCGGGAGGAAGCGCTGTGCTGTGCGGAAAGTTAGTCGAAATGTTATTTAGACTTATTTATGTTTCAGTGGAGTTCAGAATTGTGTTTGGCCATTTGGAAGGTAGTTTATAGAATATAGGCTTTATGTTAAGATATTTGTTTTGTCTCTTGTTGAGAAAGGTTTTCAAAACCAGCATTCAATTGTAAAATTCCAACAGTCTTAAACGGACCGCCCATTGTATCATCTTTTTGATAGGTCTTTATTGATTAAAAACACTGGTCAACAAAATTTTGTAACAAGAAAGGTTACCATATTTATTTTGATTTCATCAAGTCTAGTTTTCGTGTTACAACTACTACCTACAAAATTAAAATTAACCGTTGTTGTTTCATTTTCGCATTCAGAGAATTTATTTATTTGAAGAGCGTAGTGTTTGTTCCGTTTTTAAAGTGATTCTTAAGGTGTCTACACACCAAAGCCAAGCAATGATTGAGGTTGAAAACTCTTCCAAATGGAACACGTGAATCTGCTGTAAGCCATGAAAGAGTTCAAAGAGACCCCGTTCGCGTCTTTCTGTTTGATCTTGTGCATAGATAGAATACTAAATTCAAGCAAATTCGATCTAGAAAATAGTCAACAGAAGCGACTCACGCACAGTGGGCGTCTCTGTTCTCTCTACTCTATGGCGCACCAGGGCGCCGACTATAAAACGGGCCACAGCCATAATTTTTGCCACTGTTGTTACATCTAAAAGTAAGTCAATCAGCACAAAAAGTGAAGAATAGAGACAGCTTTCAGCTTTAACTAGCCCATATAAGTGTAGATTCACGTACAAAAGTTCTGGCTTTCGTTAGTCATGGCTAGGTCATACATAATAAACGAGAGCCGGCCGGCCAGCAATGAGAAATGGTCGGAATAAATCCTAATTCCGTGCATTACATCAGTACGGCTGTAACGGTTCATGATAATACAGATTTATGAACTTACACTAAATTGTTTACAGTATGTCGTTATTTTATCTGTGGTTTTATAAACTGGCAACATTATGCTCACAATGAAAGGGGAATTTACCCAATTGTCACAGTCCGGTGTGACTTTTTTGATGATTTATTTCTACGAATAAGACTCTTTTTTATTGATTACATTAACTCTAATTAACTGAAAAGAAAAAAAAATATACACCGAAATAAAACTACGAAAATACTATTTTTGAAGATCTAACAAATTATTCTGAACTTTAAAAAACGTTTATAAGTCAACTATACAAAATATTAGATTATTTATAATCTTAAAAGTCTCTCGCATCTATAAAATTCAATTATTATTCTCTTAATCTTTCTAGAAAGTGTACTTCCCAGTAATTTACTTCAAGTATTAGTACCTAGCTATAGTTTAAAGTATACTTTCTTAGAGAGATCTAAGGCAAAGATGCCTCGAACAGTTGGTCTAGAGATTTTGACATAACTTTGGAGTTCCAAAGCCCCAATACGAAGATAATACCTACTTATTAAATTCGTAACTTAAACCATGTTGCCGATTGTAAGATTATTAAATTCCGTTAGTTAACAAGTTTTGCGACCTCAGAAGTCGGTTATTAAAATTAATCTGCTTAAGTTGTGAGCAGATAATTCTGTGTTGAGGTATTGTCTTCATACCTATACTTTGTATACTTTAGAACAGTGTTATTCAAAGTGAATCATGAAAGACCCCCGAGGATCGCGAGTAGTACGAAGTAAAAAAATTTAGTTATTCTAAATATTAAGAATTTTTAAAGTTTGAGCAGTGGTAGCCCAGTGGTATCGGCCCCGACTTACGAGTTGTAGGTCGTGGGTTAGAACCCAGTCTGGCGCATTACTTTGTGTAATTTATTTCATCACCACTACTCTCAAAACGGTGAAGGAAAACATTGTGAGGAAACCGGCATGTCCTAGAACCATCAAATTCGAAGACATGTGACGTCTACCAACCCGCACTGGGCCCGCGTGGTGGATTATGGCCCACTCCCTCTCACAGAGAGGAGGCCTGTGTCCCAACAGTGGAAACATTGAAGGCTGATGATGATGATGATGATGAAATATTAAGAAAAAATATAATTTTGGAGAACATTAATGAAGACAAAAGAAAAAACCTATGAGTCGCATATCAATAGTGTGAAGCGTGCGCGTGATTTTCATTATCACGACTGGTTGGTTTAAGTTTTTATTAAATAATACATTTAACCAGTATCTAAGAATAAATGAAAACCTTTTTCGACAGCTGTAACTGCGGAGGGTAGAGGGTCGCCAAATATTTTTGTGTGTATACTAAGGGGGTCACGCCAAAAAGGTTGAAAAGCACTGCTTTAGAATATTGACAAGACAATAATATCATATACAAGTACCACAACTAAGATAAATTAATTCTCAGAGATCATTAACAGAATGTAGGTATAAATCGTATACCTACTTGAATTTAACAAAACATTTATTCTATTTCGGTTGAAGAAGCTTAAAGGTAAAGGTGTGTCTATATTTATGTGGGATTTTGTCTCATTAAAAGGTAATATAAAGGTGTATCTGTTCGCTGAAAACCAAACAATTCTTGTCCTTAATAATTTACACTTAATGATTATTATTTTGGCCCAATTTTTGTCCCGATCGCCGAACATTACATTTCGACCCTAAAGTCATGCAAATGAATGAACCCGTCCATGTTTCGTGTCCAATAACAATAAAATTCAGCCCAATACCATATTTTATTAAGTTTCACTACCCAGTGAACTTTTCCCTAATTAAGTCTACCGTAAAATATATTATTTAATTTCTCTTCGTCGTAATGTCAATTTTTTAAAGTAGCCAGTATGCCGTTGACCGGGGCTCAGCGCTGCACAATTCATATTCGTGAGTTCTCGCTGACTGCAAGTGACAGCGTCATTTATTGTTCTTTTTTTCACGTTCGCCAGACGGTAGTGGAACGTTCTATATATAACCCACTAGAACCCTACGTGAAAAACATTAATGCAGTTCACTAACGCCCAGGAAAAGCTCAGGGCAATTGCAAATGAAAATGTCTCGTTTTTTGTACTTTTTTAGGATTGTGTAGCGAGAGTACCTACATGAAACTTGATGCTAGAATGTTAATCATTATTTATAGTATAAATTAATATTCGTTTTTCTTTTCCGTTTTACGTAGTCGCCAGTTTAGTTTTACAACGTCACGTTAAGCGGTCGCATTATCTCAGATGCCACACGCCGTTCTACAAGAATCTCATTATCTTTTAAGAGCAGAAATTCTTTCTAAAGCTCAGAGTAAATTACGATGCACTTCTTTAAATAATTACGTCTATTAAAATGAAAATGAGAGATGAAAACACACGTTATGCAGAGTAGCTTTTAACCTTGAGTACTTAGACACATGTCTGTGTTCACTTGTATTCAAGTAAGGCGGTCAAACTTGAGATGAAGTTGAAACTACAGATGTACTTGAACAACCACATTTATTGGATGGTGTACTCTAGCATCAAATAACTATCCGGACATGTCCTTAAACACCGGCCAAACTTTTGCCTTTAAACTTTATCGATCACAAGTTTATCAATACTTGGTCTGCTCTGCATTATGGTAGACTAACTGATAGTGACATGATTTATAACAGAAGTTAGCGTTAAATATAGAAACAACAGCTCTAAATACGGGAAACTAAACAAGTTTACTGAAGTCATTATAAGTGCAATCTGTCTTGTGGGCCAGAAGCTATAATATAATTATGGAAACAAATTCTATTTCAAAACATGTTCTAATTCCATCTTAATGATCAATAAAAAAGTAAATGTATTAAAATGTATTTAAACATTTTACATATTTTTTTCTCAGTTGACAAACTTTTCGAATTTTATTAGGTACTTTAATAATGATGAGAAAGCGCTGGGGCACTGGTTCCAAAGCCAACCCTATTCTTCAATTTTAATGACCAGAGCCCTTATCACGAGTTTTCACTATTTAACTTTACGGCATCTTTCCAGTATGTAGAGCGTTTCTTGCATGGAAAAATGGAACAGCGCCTCTGGTGTACAAAGTAGTAAGTAGTAGGAACTAATTTTTTCCTTGAAATTAAATGTCAAAGTTCCAGTTTACTTGACGTCACAATAAGTGAAAACTCATGACAAGGCCTCTGGGCACAAAACAAAATTCCGGGTTTTATTAAGAACAAAAACTTAACATTTTCACAAAAAAATATATAAGATTTATGAATCACTTCGGGCAGACATAATTCATAAACATCTGTCGGAGCAATAAAAATTTAACGATGGCAAGACTTGCCGGTCCTGCCATTGCCTACCATATATGAGACAACACTACGCTTTAGTTATTAATTAACTAGCTCCTGCCCGCGACTTCGTACGCGGATCGTGTTGCATATGCCAGCGACAACGGAGTCATCGCTTTTTTTTTATATATTTACATTGTACAGACACTACTTTTCTACAAATTTATTATATGTATAGATATTAAATGAGACCTTATGGACAGCATTTTTGAATAACTTTATTTATATAACCATGTAAACAGCCAGCTTTTTTACTTGGCTTTTTTTTAGGGTACAAAAATCATCAAATGAGTCCTCCCACCTAGGGCAGGGCGGGAGGGACTGTCAGACTTGTACTGACTAAAATCCACGGTGTCCTTCAATAGCCCTTTATGTTCCGGGGTCACGGTTATGAGATAAGTCCCGCGACCCCGGCAGGCTTTGGCCCTCTAGAGGGGGCCCCGTCATCATGCTGACACTCCTTGAGGCGCGCGTGGAACACAACGCGGCAATGAAAGAACCCATTTCATCGACCTGGACATGGTCCATGGTCGGACAGCGAGTTGCCCTTTACTCGCCGCCCGCATGCCCGCGCCTACGGTGGCCGGAGATCGTCTGGCGACGTCCGTCGCCGTGGGCGTCTACCACTGATTTTTACTTGGCTTAGGTATAATAATGTGCGTGAAAGTACATAAAACTGCGGACACAAAGAAAAACACTAAAGTTAGAATCTCTTAAGGCTTATTACTATGTAATCTAAGGTTTTCCTTATCTAAAACACCCATTGTTCTTTTATTCCCAGATACATAAAAACAAAAAAGATGAAACTCATATTGTTCAAGAGCGTCAGCCGTAACTTTAAGTGACCTTTTTCATATATTATGCTAATGAGAACCGTAAAAGGCTTTTTCATTAACATGAATACTATTTTTTAAAACACTTGCTTATTAAAATTGTTTTGTTACAAACAAAGTAATGTTAACACAGCCACAGCTAGACGTAGATACGTTACTTCGCTAAAAGAGTAGGTGGTAAGATGTAAACATGTTTTGGCCTTTGAATTTATCTCTATTTATGAAAGGTACGCTGAAAGTTTGACAGAAACACAACTTGAATTAATAATGAAGTAAAGAAAATGTATCAAATTCATAAATAGTTTTTTATATAATAATTATGATATATTTTCAAACCGTTGACAAAAAAATCATCAGTGAAAATCGTAAGTTGGATATTTCAAACCTGCCAAGAATTTCTCCCGGGACATTGAAGTCGTCATTGATTAATTACTTCGGTGTGTAACCTCAAAGCTCTACTTTTAATTGGAGTTCGTTTCAAAAACTTCGAAAACAAAAAAACTTTTTAATTTTTACAAAAGACTTTGACCTTCATGGTTTTAAACAAAGAATAATACACTCGGAAAAATTCGTATTCAAAAAAGGCATGGGGTTCGTTTTTACTTTGAATGTAGCCATTTGGTTCAACGACCTTTGAAAAGTCTTTGTTACAGGCATAGTGCTTTAAAAGTAACGATGCTAGGGTTGGCGGGCACGTGTGTTTTATGACTAAATATAAAAACACCTTCCCACTGTAACTGAACGAAACATTTACGATCTGAGCTCGCATTTGTATTGGACAAACTTTATATGAAACTCTGAGTAAGCAAGTCTTTATTTGAATCAATAAAATGGATTTATTCTTCGTAGTGTTGAAGGAAACTTATGTTTTCTTCTTTCATTGTTGTTTCTAACAATATGCACAGCGATTTCATTAGCTTGGAACTTGATGGTCGAGGCGAACTTGCAGTGTTCACTTTTAATGGTCGACTCTCGATCTTACGGTTATTCAACCCTTTTTTCATTAAAACATACGTATCTGTAAGGTTCGCTGGAATAAAGTATTGTCGATATACCATGCTGCCAAATATATTGATTATCACATCTTATGTTTGCTACACTATGCATGAATGAACCCATTCAAGTCTATTACAACCACTAAACAATGACGTATACAACAACAGAACTAATTATTCAAAGCGTAGATCTGACGCTGATTAAGTTGAATGCACTGTTTCATAATTACTTGCCGAGAGAACGGGAAAATTTTGAATGGGAACACAACATTACGTAATTATGCATTTATTAGGCAAATTCGGCGCTAGGTAATTTCGTTTCGCCAACACATAATACTCAATTATAATAACAACACGGCGAATATTAATTTGATTTGTGGAGCAGAAATGAAAATGAATGATATTGAATTACTGAGTGCCTCTTTATGTAATGGTCTGTTTTATTTAAGGTTCCTGGTAAAATCTGTACAGGTTATTTTAACTCTGATTTACTTATATGAAGAAAAATTATGTTAGTTTTCTTTCTGAAAATGTTTTCTTTCTAATACGTATGATGATGTTGGAGTTGATTAACCTTCGTCTGGGAATCCCAAGCCTCTGATTTTATTTTTTTCTATAGTTATAACTATTTATATGATAAAGCGTATGAAAATCTTAGTCCCACCCAACCTACCCGAGCTTATTACAGCCCATAGATGAGAAAACAGCGAGTGACGTCGATTTATGAAGCAACCCAGCAACCTATGCCGTCGATAAAGACATAAACACGGTTATGAAACACCCCTGCTGATAATATTTGCTTGTTATTGTTTCCTACCGCTTTTATGTCCCTAAGGACCTTTTAGATGTGTTTCTTCTACCGTATCAGAACGTTAGTTAGAAGGAAAACTATGGATAAATTTTTGTTAGTTGTTTTAGTCTGATATTGCTAAATAAAAGCCTCGTTGTTTTAATAGTCACAAACGCAACATCTGAGAGTGAGGTCCTGGGTTCATTTCTCAGGTCAATTTACCGAGTTAGTCGTGAGACTGCCTTGTGTCCATGGCCCTGAAACGCAATAAGCAACAGAAGAAACAGGTTGGTTTTAAGTCAGTCAAGTTTAAAAGTCCCTTCCGCTCCATCCAGGGTTAGATAATTTGACCAACCTAAAAATAAATGTTACCTAGTTTTATTTATACACTTTGGTGTTGAAACAGGAGACAAATATAACTGAAGAAACGTGAATGACTTATAGGCACAATTCTTACTTTTTGGTTTACAGGCGCTATAATAATTGTAATGTTTTGGTAAATAATTGTGAGTTAGAAGTGCTATCGATCACAACACAATCAACAAAACAGCGATATAATAGATTGAACATTAAAACTATTTGTTAATACATAAAAATAACATATCTATATTGTGAATAGTAATATAATATCATATAAAGTCGATTGTATGCACTAGTATGCAGCAAAGCCAAGCGTGGTTTGTCTACACAACCACAATTTAGCTCTGGCCACGATCGAACCACACAGTAAGGCGATTATCACACAGCACCGCGCACCGCCGCGGTAGGCGGTGAAGCGGATCTCATGTCGCATTGGTCTCTACTAAATCCGTAGATGCCTAAGGCGCGGGCCATATAGAAAAGACGTAAGACGCAGACGGGGCAGAGACATTGTCTCTTTCATACAAAATGTATAGAAGCGTCGCGAACGTGAACACACAGAAGAGACGCGTCGTGGGCGCGACTCTCATACATTTTCGCCCGTCCGCGACGCGTCCTCGTCTTACGTCTTTTCTATGTGGCCCGCGCCTAACACACTTACACCGCCCGACCGTGCGGTCGAGCGGTGCTTTCACCGCGCCACCGCCACTCCGCGCTTGGAGGCAAGAATGCTGATATGCAATAACTGTAGGTATTGTGGAGCATTTATTGTGTGATGAATGAATGTGAACGATCTTTGTTTTTGTTGCATATTTTATTACCAATCCGACGTCATGAGCCCATTTACACATTTGGTCGAAATAACGTTGTTAAATTTAGATTGTACATAAAGAAATTGGTGAATTAGATTTTTTCAGTCATCGAATATTTTATTTATTTATATACATTTAGTACAGCTACAAAATGCCATTAAGGCGCGGTGTTATCTCAATATTCCCAAAAATTGGTTTCTTAGAACGTCGAGTATGACGTTATGTAATAAAAATAAGCAACGAAAAATACAGTGAACAGAGAAGGGTATAAAGAAGAATTTAAACCGAACAGAATAATAAATAAGAGTTTGATATTCCCAATAATTGGGAAGTTGTAGCACAAAAATAAACTTTGACGTCGAAGATCTCTGTATAACAACAGTTTTTTTTTAAGAATATAGTAGGTTTTCCATTTTTTTTAAACTTTAACCAAACCATTATTTAATTTTATGTCTATATTTTAAATAATCTAAAGAAAAGCAGTAAAATAAATGCCCATTCGCAGCTTACGTCACATTTCAACACAAATATCATTTTTTCAATTTTCAATCTTATTGACGCTCCATAGTGGTGACAATAGTTTACGCGGTCATAAGCGATTAAAATCGTAGTCAGTCCGCGCCTTAATACTAAATGAAATTTAATGATCCTTTCATTCTGTCTCCTCACAGAATAGCAGACATTCTAATATTATCGTCTTCCATTCATCAGCAAACAAGTCCAATCCAGGGTTGGTCTCCACGTTGAGCATCGTTAGCATTCGCGGTAATATTATGAGAGGTAGATCGGGCTACAGTAATATCATTGGCTACTACAGTGCGACAAAATGGGACATTAAATAGTTTGTGTTTTCTAGAACAGTTGTAACTGTTCGGAACAAACAATTGACACAGCTCCGCATGGATGCATCGGCTTATATGTGTATGAAAGGTCATTTTAGTATCAAACATAACACCTAGGTCTTTTGCAGTCGAGACTCTGGCAATAGATTCGCTGTTCAGCCTGTAGTCGTACTGTACCTATAGGACCCTGAATGCGGCCGAAGCTCATAATTTAGCATTTTGAGGTGTTATATTCTATTTAGTTGCGGCAGCCCATTCGCACATAGCATCGAGAACTATACAGTCAGATGCAGAGTTTATAGTTGCGTATATTTTCAGATCATCGGCATAAAGTAGACATTTCGCATGTTTAATTATTTGTGGTGGGGGTATGTTTAGAAATGAGAGTGAAGTAAGTTCGTTAAGGAGTATGAAGAATGATGTATAAAGTTCCTCAATAATCCATTGAACGTATCTGATGAAAGATTTCTACCAAACAAGCTGTCAGTCGTTAAAAACAAGGAGTGGAGTGGAAAGGTTTTTTTGGGAGTAGAAGAGACTGACTGATTAAAATCCATCGTATTCTTTCAATTGTCCTTTACGTTCCATCAAAATCAAATGTTTTTATTTCAGATAGGCCCATGAGGGCACTTATAAAACGTCGACAACAGGTGCTCGGTTCGGGTTGGTCGATTCCATGGAGAAGAACCGGCAAGAAACTCCATGGTTACTCTTTTAAAAACATGGCATGGTTTTACAAACTGATTGTTGCAATTTTTTAATAGTTACATAAACATGTGAGAAAAGCGTAGGCCTGTTAACAAGGGAGAAGTCCTTACGAAAATTAGCACTACAATAAAAGAAAAAAGAAATAGTCACAGGACCTACAATGTTCTCTCTTTCACAAACAAGGACTATAATAAAAAATCTATATTTTATATACTTCTATATTGTCTTACAAACTGTAACAAATCTAAACAAAAAGTGTAAAAGCTAAGGCAATATAATATTGGAAGACGAACACAAAATTAAATATATATATATATATATATATAACTACATACAGGAATAAAATAAAACAAAATAGAAGAATCTTATCGTAACACGTGGTGGAGTTAAAGACTACAAATAAGGGCTACTGCTGAGCTGCCAGGGAAGCCACATGTGCAGAAGGAACTATTGCCACACATCCTTGTCTTCAACCATGGAACCATGGGACTTAGACAGTCCCGCGACCATTTATTATTGCCAGATACCTGTTAGATTAACCACGAATGACCACGATTCAAACTTCATGCCTCAACAGGACAAAATAATATTAATAAACATTTTGGCCGTCCCCCAAAGCCGCAAACTACAGGTAGTGATGTATAGCAAGGTTACCTCACCGCAACCAATAGATAATTGCCTGATCGATCGTTTATGCATGAACACTGGCCGGCGAGGACCAAGTGATTCTGAATTAGAGATTGGGTTACACTGTTCGTGGCCATTAACTATAGAAAAAAAAAATTTAATGGGATGCAACTTGGAAGTTTTTTAATCAATTTTCTATAAAAGGAGGTCATAAGACCAGTGTTTTTTTTCTATGTACAGACGCCAGCACATCAACCTACCACAATCTGTCAAATTTCTTCAATAGATTTTCAACCTTATCACAATAGTGGAAAGGTAAAATCTGACAGTTTGGGGTAGGTTGACCTGCTGGCGTCTGTACATAAACATTATACACCAATGAACGTACTATAATTCTCTTTACATTATGTAGACGTAGTCTGCCATTTTTTATTGTAAATTAAATAACCATAACAAAATAATATTTTCTTTAAACACAAAAAAAATTTAGTGTGGAAAATTAAATTAAAGAAAAGCTTGTCATAACCATTTTCAAAAATGAAAACAATGTAAACGCATTAAACATCAAGCATGAGTCGAAGAAACTTGAAGCCACTTAAGTACGCAGACGCTTACATACCTATATTAACAATTCTGAGTGGTACCTACTACAGTTATATGTGTACTTCAGTAAATGCTACCGAAGTTTGGTTTTGAGTTACGTTTTAAACTTATGTAACAACTTACTTCAAGATAATAGAAAAAAGAAGTAAAGTTTGTCAGTATGAATATAAGGACGTTTGTTTATCTTTCACACAAAAACTATTGAACGGATTAGAAGAAGAACAGTAACATTAAACATCCATCCATTAATTTTCATTTTCGCATTTATAACATTAGTACGATAAAACAGAAGTTCACTTGGTCAGAGCCCTTAGGCCTTATTATGAGTTTTCAGTTATTCTGACGTGAAGTAAACTGAAACTTCTTATCACGAGTTTTCACTATTTTACTTTACAGCGTCTTTCCAGTATTAACAGCGTTTCTTGTATGGAACAATGGAACAGCGCCTCTGGTGTACGAAGAAGGAACTATTTTTTTCCTTGAAAATTGTCTATTGAAATGTCAAAGTTCCAGTTTACTTTACGTCACAATAACTGAAAACTCATGATAAGGCCTCAGATCTTGGTAGGCAGAAAATACAGAACGTCAACTGCTAAGATCCTCTTACATAATTATTACATACTAACTTCCGCCCGCGACTCCGTCCGCGCGGATGTCGGTCTTCGCGTGGATGGTTTATTATCGGAACAGTAATCAAAAAGGTCGCGCTGAAAAGCACGGTTTAAAATGACACGCATACAATTTTAATTCCACGGACGACCGCTCGCCACCCTGGACACGTCCGCTCGCATCAAAATTCAGAATTTATATGCATCGCGCGGCGCGGAACGCGGCTCCTTATATAGGAGTCGGGGAGGCGTGGCCGGCGTGTGCCGCAAACGGTTCAAGCCAAATCCGACTTTCGGCGCTATAGGTTACGGCGCTGAATCCACTGCGGGTAATGCAACGTGTGTTCGCGGTTCTACAGAACAACGTCTATGAATAAAACTGAAAAATAAGATTTTTTTTCTACGTATTTTTCCAGGATAAAAAGTATCCTATTTTATGTCCAGGATAATAAGGTATAATTATACCAAGTTTTATCGAAATCGAACCGTTAGTTTTCACGTGATACCTGCACATACAGACAGACAGACAGACAGACAGACAAAAATTTTTTTAATCACATATTTGGGTTTGGTATCGATCCAGCAACACCCCCCGCTATTTATTTTTTCAATATTTTCAATGTACAGAATTGACCCCTCTACAGATTTATTATATGTATAGATAGATACCCCTTTTAAAATAAGAAGACTAGAACTTAAACATATAAGATCAAACATTAGACAACTTTAATACAACACTAACTACGCTCTAAAAACGTCACGACGACGACGCAAAAAGCAAGCCATAAGGTATACGTCGACGAAAATATTATGAAAATCTTCATAATAAAACTGAAGGATTCAAAATAAATTGGTCGCGCCTTCATAACGATGTCGTCTATACAATAATATCAGCAAATACACAATCATAGGGCATTTAGAGCGAAAATAAGGGCCCCAAGTGACGAAACGTTTTCCGATAATGGACCCATTAAAAGGCCCCACTATTGGAACGGAGATTTTTTTTTTAATATTTTAATGCACCATCAGTTTTTATTTGCAGTGGAAATGAGGATTAAGGTCCATAGCAAGAAATCTTAACAGATCTTAAATAATGTTTAATGTTCTAAGTTAGTCTTTTTTAAATAGTCATCAAAGATTTGTGAGAATTTTAGATCATTATTTATTAAATTGTTTCTGTGTAAGAGGCAGTGTGCTGTAAATAATTCATCACCCCCGCGTGACTGTTACGAGTTGATAGATGTCACATGTCTGAATTTTTGGTTCTAGGACATGCCGGTTTCCTCACGATGTTTGCCTTCACCATTCCGAGAACAGAAACAGAAATAAATTACACATAGTAATGTTCAAACCCATGACGATCTACAACTCGTAAATCGTGATCATCAGCACTGGGTCACCACAGCTCCTTAATCACAATGCGTTGCAACAGTCAAAACTCACGACAGTCGTAATAAATTTTAACCTAGAAAAGAACAAAAGAAGGATTTTCCTTTACTCAGGCATTTTTGATGAATGAAAAAGAACAGCCGCTACCCTACTGTTCCATTTCAGATAAGAACAGGAAATTAAGGCATTTCAGCACAAAGAAACACAGTGCACAAAAGAAAAATTCTTGCAAAAAAAGAAATGAAAAAAAATAATAAGACAAAACAAACAAGTATAAAGTGTTAAAATCCGAACTCACGCAAAGAACAAAGATTTAGAAAAGCTAAGAAAGAAAATTTACCTTGAAACTTTTGTAAACGTTGGTCGGTAATAAGTAACACCACGGGAGGCTATAAATTCCTTTAAGAAACCGCGTTTATACTCGATACCCGCAACATTAATACAGATTTTCTAAGATTATTGTAACTTACTCTTTGGAGAATCGTAGGAAAGTTCTTGCTTCTGAATAAAAGTGTTAAGAGAAATATATCGGTGTCTAGCGTAGCAGGCTTTGTTATAATGTGCCCGATTCTTTTTTTGTCTTATGAGAACTAGATATAGGTAAGTTATTACCACAGAATTACGTTAGTTATTTATGTTCTGTGGTTATTACCTACTTTTGTCATTAGTACTAGTGAACCTGCTGGATAATAAATAGTAGATATTATTACACGACGATTTGGATACTGGGTTCAGCACACGAACGAATTTATTGCTAGACTCATAGGCTGGGCGCACCATTCGTGTTAACTATAAAATATGTGAGTTTAGTTAAATTAAAAATAGACATATTGCAGATTCACTAACACTCTAGGTTGGTAAAACATAATAAAACGTCGCAAAATATTGTTTGTATTCTATCATTCTTCTCAATAACTAAAAAAAGTATTAGTGCAGTTATCGAATGTAGGTGTTTACCACCATGGTTTAGTTAACTGATTGTTTTGATTGGATATCTTCAGTGATGATTAATTATTTTTAGAGCTCAGAATAATGACAGCCTTACTACTTACAAATACTTAAACATCTGTTAACACTTGTCTAAAAAAAGTGTGACCACAAAACGGACCTTATTTCAACGACATAATCTGACATTTTTTTAGACAAGTGTTCAACAGACGTTTAAAAGCTTTTGTGGTAGGTACGACAGTGAATTTTCAATTTTAAAATCGAACTATTTACTCAAAGTACATAAATAATATACGTAACGCGCTGGTGTCAGTGCCTCTTTACGATTACAAAATCCAAACAAACGAATAAATGTTTAACCTGAATACTTTTGTTCACCGGATATATTTACATTTAGAAGGGTTTAATTTCTTAATAGGAACAGTCGGAACACAATGAACGATTGAATGTTAATTAGTTCCACATGATAATCGAATTTAGTTCGGTTAAACTTGAGGGTTCTGTCTGTAATTGTTTTTTTACTGTGAAAAACTCGTATTTTCCATCGTTTATCTTTCACCTTTGATAACCTAACAGTGAATTAAATTTGAAATGGCTAACAACTAGTTGGACTATGCAAAATGTTTTAATTAATGCTTTAGCTTTTCAAATTATATTATATCACATGAATTTCAGTAGTCGTTTGTATACCGAGCAATCGTGTGGAATCAATTGTTCAAATATTTAATCAAAACTAAACCTGTATTAACAAAGGTATCCTAATAAATTGGTACGATGAACATTCATGATTTGATTTTAGCATACCTAATTGCCGTAATAAAATTTGTTGTTCACTGACTCCTAAATTAAATTATATACTTTAAGCAGTCGCTTGAATATTAATAAATAATCGCAGTCTATTTACCTAATGTCCTGAATACATAAAACACATTTTGTATTGCGACATACTATCAGTAAAGTTTATTTAAGCTGCTTTATACATTATATTTAAATCAGGTGTCGGCTTATACCCGGCGGTAGCAGCAACCAGTCAAAAAAAGTATGGAAACCGAAAAAATTAAACGTGGCATAACTTTAAGTGACATAGTTCAGGATTTTGAGAAAAAACTAGGTTTTAAAAATGAGATAAAGTGGACTAGTGCAATATTTATAACTCTGTATCATGTGTTAGCTGTGTACTGGTGTTATCATTACGCTTTTCCTGTAAAATGGCAGACCCTAGTATTTGGTAAGTAATGATGAGTCATTGACCCTAAAGCCCACTCCTTGCCCTTTAGCTCCCACTTATTTTCAACTAACTTTCACGTTCCCCTGATTCACAAAAAAGCTATTTAGAAAGTTCTGAGAAAATGATCTTTCATTTTATCACACAAAAGCCTTTCTTAAATCATAGTTACCTATTGGAGCACTTAATTTTCATTTTCAAGCTTCTTATCTTTTCTACTTATTACTACGTTAATAGTTACCTATATATTCTTTCTAGGAATACTAGTAATTTTCCATTTAAAAAGCGCTTTGTAGATAACAAAAGTCTATTATAAGCGCCCACACGAAAAAAATAGATATTAGAAAATAAATTATTTTGTCAATATAGGTACCTATCTATCTTAGACATTATGTTACATATTTACGGAGAAGAACAAAGTTACAAGTTAATGAACTTATCTTAAAACTTTTCAAAATTTACTTTCTAGCGATTTAATTAAACAACTAATTATGTTTTCAGCGTTGATTATGTACGTGGCATCTGGATTCGGAATAACTGGGGGCGCACACCGTCTGTGGACTCACAAATCTTACAAAGCAACGCTGCCTCTCAAACTATTCCTGCTTTTATGTTTCTCCAGCGCGGGACAGGTATATAAAAGCTAAATTAATACATTTTCTTTGCTTTTACAACTTGCATTTTCTATTGTATGAGCTACCTATAAAGAAGGACTCTACATAACCTAAGCTATCTCAAATCTGATCAAGAGGCTCTGAGAATTGCTGCTGAATAAAAATAAGAAACTACTTGAATTGCCCTTACGAAGTCACAGGCAAATGCTAGTCTGTTGGAAAATTGATGTCGCCTTAGTTTGTACTAAACTTGTAGCGTGATTTTTAGAACTGTTTAAAAACCGTTTTAACTTTGTGCAATTTGCATTTTATATCGAACTCGGGGGATATTTTGTATTTAGCTTCTGGCGACTGAAACTATTATATGTAGAAAGTTTCAGTTCCAGTTTGTTGATGTAAATCAAAAAAGTCTTGTAAGAGTAAATTGTGAATCTTCATCAATACACTTTCTGGTAAACAATATTTCTGGTAAAATAAAAAGCATATCAACCTCCCCAATCTGTGAAACTTCAAACGGTTTTCAACTTCATCACAAAAGAAGAAAGTTCATGTTCGATTAGGAAAAAACACATTGGAGTACGTTGATATTTCTGGCATCTGCTGTACCTACTGCTAAGTTAACTTTGTTCTCCGATTTTAATCCTTTATTTCTCATCATCTTTATCAATCATTATTCTTCCAGAATTCTCTCCTCCACTGGGTCCGCGATCACCGAGTGCACCACAAATACAGTGACACTGATGCAGACCCACACAACGCGAATCGAGGTCTGTTCTTCTCACACATTGGATGGCTGATGATGAAGAAGAACAGTGAAGTCATTCTTCGAGGAAAGCAAATGGACATGAGCGATATTGAGAACGATCAAGTTATTCAGTTTTATGAAAGGTACGCTTTAAATATGTGATAATTGTTCGACAGAATTTGCCAAAGAAGTCCCCTAGACATCAACCTACCCCAATCTGTTTCATAAAGCTGAAATCTAAAAGTATTAATTTCATTGGCAGTCAATTTCAGTTTCACTTCAAATTAAGACATAACCACAGAATTAATAAACAGATGGAAACTTTATAATTAACTGAAATTTCCGCCATTTGTTTCAGTGTTTCGCTAAATTAGGTTTCCCATTATGTTTCCCATTATGTTTCACCACTTTTAGAAACATTATGTAGGTGAATACACAAAACATAGCATTTCATGAACAATATCTATTAACTATTCATTTGTTTTCTATGTGTATTGTGTTCGTGTACTTCTCCATCTAACTACCACCGAAACCAGGACATGATTCTTTGTGAAGTTGTTTTTTGTAAGAGTTATCTTTGTTGTTAAGTAGGTTCACCAAACCCTCAAGGAAGTGTTCCCTATCTGTCTAGTGCCTCAATAAAACTTAACAACAATAAAATTAATGCTGCAACAGAAAGGCACTGTTGGTTTTTCAAAGCACAAGAACTTTTTCTAAATTCGGCACCCATTACTTTCTAGAAACTTCACATCGCTCAAGCTAACTTTCTGCTACATCCTACCAACATTGATTGGTGTTGTACTCTGGAACGAGGACTGGAAGTGTGCCGTCGCGTGGCAGTGCTTCATCAGATTCCTTGGAATGTTCCACAGTGAACTCACTGTTAATAGCCTCGCGCACGCCTATGGATACAAGCCTTATAACAAGTAAGAAATTCTATTTATAAACTTCCATGTTTGTTCATCATACAGCGATGATTCTGCATAATTACACTCGTGTCTTCGTAAACAGCGTCTATTTATAACCATAACATTGCTACGAAATTTCCTTTATAATTACAATCTTCCAATATCTTTCAGGCTTTTCGTGACAGCTCACTTAAGTCCTATGTACTTCTCGATAAAATATTGTGTATTTCTGCTCTCCCGTAGCAGCAGTATTGTTTACTTTCATGGAGCTGTAAATATTTGTGCTTTTACAGAAATATAGTACCGGCAGAAAATCGCTTCGTAGCTACGTGCACACTGGGTGAGGGCTGGCACAACTACCACCACGCCTTTCCCTTCGACTACAAAGCTGCTGAACATTTCGATGTTCTGAACTTCGCCACTTACTTCATAAGGTTCTTCGAGAAGATAGGCTGGGCGTACGACTTGCGGGAAGCAAGTGCAGATGTCATCAATGCTATGGCCAGGAGATTAGGTGACGGCACTCCAGTTCATTTCCCGTTACCCGAAGAAAAAATCAGTGAACGAGCAACCGGTTGAAATATTGTGGAGATATTTCGGATCACGAAAAACTATTTTATAGTGAAAGAACATTAGGTATAGTAGTGAACAGTTTGTACAGTTAAGAATGACGTGATTGTTAGTGTAAGACTTCATCTATTTATGAAGTCTAAATTAGAATATTTGACGTGAAAATAAAAATGTTAAAGCCGCTTATTTAATTTGTTCTTAAAGCAAAAGAAAATTATTTTAGTTGTTAAAATATTATAGCCGCAATATGGCCCGAGAGGTGCTTTTTTTTTGGGTATCTGGCAAAATTACACCGTCCCGACTAAATGATCTAGCTTATTTATTTTTCTAAATTAAAAGACGCACAACATTACGTTACGTCGTCTTTAAAAATATAGTTCATACTACCCGCTTCTCCCAAGCCAGGTCTTCAATGTTGTGTTTGGATATTATTGTAGGAGTCTTAGACAGGTTTAGAAGAGTGCCTCAAACACCTATCCAAAAATGCCAGCCAGTTAGTAGACTAATATTATAATATACCTGGGTTCTGAGGTAAGAATTAATTTATGCTTTAAAAGAAAAGGCAATAAAAAATAAATAGGTTTACATTATTTTTATTTTATAAATATTTTTTCATGTGTTCGTAACAGAAAATGCCGCTAGACTACTCAGACCCAGCCATACAAAAGTTTATAATAGAAAGCAACAACACAGCCAATAAACAGAGAACGCATTGGTTTCTCAAGCACAAAGAAGAACTTATTCGAAGAACTCAATCTTTTTTTTTTTTTTTTAGCGTGGTAAAATCATCAAATGAGTCCTCCCACCCCGGGCAGGGCGGGAGGGACTGTCAGACTTATACTGACTAAAATCCACGGTGTCCTTCAATAGCCTTTTATGTTCCGGGGTCACGGTAATGAGATAAGTCCCGCGACCCCGGCAGGCTTTGGCCCTCTTGGGCGGGGCCCCGTCATCGTGCTGACGCTCTTTGAGGCGCGCGTGGAACACAACGCGCCGTCGACCCGGGCATGGTCCATGGTCGGGCGGCGAGTTGCCCTTTACTCGCCGCCCGCATGCCCGCGCAAGAACTCAACCTAAGGAAAATCAGAAAGATTATACTACACTAGCTTCCGCCCGCGACTCCGTCCGCGCGGATGTCGGTCTTCGCATGGATGGTTTATTTCTCCATTTTGAGTAACTCTGACAATGACATCTTATAAATATCTATTGGACCCGACCACCTTTTCCCAGGGAGGACGAAGGCAGGGGTTTTTGGTCCTCTAAACCAAAAATAACAGAATTGAATTACTGTTTAACCTCATGATAAAACTTTGTAGCGGAGTCTTGTGTAGCTAATCCAATTAGGACGTAGACCGCAAGTGCACTGCTAGTTAAGTCACACAGAAATATAATAAAGTCGCGGTAGTCATTAACTCTCGGAAAATCTTAACACCGCGATTCAGAAATGCGCGTCATAGGCACAACGCCATCTAGTGGTGAGTGGTGGAACCTTTTTAGAAATCAATGGAGGCAGGCGTGGAAGAGATCCGGCTACCTACCCCCACGACGACTGGCCCTGGTAACACACAACATACGCACAATGAGGACTGACGAAAAGATCTGCGAGCTGGAAGAGGAGCTGAGCAAGTTACACTGGGACATTATAGGGCTATGCGAAGTCCGTAGAGAGGAGGAGGACACCGTAACCCTGAAGTCTGGTAACTTGCTCTACTACCGGGAGGGCGACCAACAGTCCCAAGGTGGTGTCGGGTTTCTCGTTCACAAGTCCCTCGTAAACAACATAATAACCATCGACAGTGTGTCGAGCAGGGTGGTATACCTAATACTCAGAATATCCAAAAGATATTCGCTGAAGGTCATTCATGTATACGCACCGACCTCGTCACACTCCGATGATGAAGTGGAGACTATGTATGAGGACGTAAGTAGGGCCATACATAGTACCAAAACCCACTTCACTGTTGTTATGGGGAACTTTAACGCAAAGTTGGGCAAGAAAAGCGGTGATGAGTTGAGAGTGGGGCAATTTGGGTATGGGCAACGGAACCCTAGGGGACAGAGGCTGGCCGACTTTCTGGAGAAAGAGGAACTCTTCATGATGAACTCTTTCTTCCAGAAGCCACCTCACAGGAAATGGACCTGGTTGAGTCCCGATGGTTTCACGAGAAACGAGATAGACTTCTTCATGACCGACAAGAAACGGATATTCAGTGATGTCTCTGTGATCAACAGGGTAAAAACCGGTAGTGATCACCGAATCGTAAGAGGCTCGCTGAATTTCAATGTTAAACTTGAAAGGTCCAGCCTGATGAAGTCTACGCTCCGACCTACTCGGTCCCATATTCAAAACCCCGAAAGCTTTCAACTCGAGCTCTCTAATCGCTTTGCTTGCCTTGAGAACTTAGTTTCAGTGGACGAGATCAACGACGGGCTAGTGGAAACTGTCCGCACGGTAGGCTCTAAGTTTTTTAGACCCCGCCGTAAAGATAGACCTCAGAAATTGACCGAGCAAACCTTAAACCTCATGGCTGAACGACGCTTGCTACAGCTGCAGTCTTCCGATGACGCGAAGTCATATAGGCAGCTCAATAGACGTATATATAAGTCCTTGCGACACGATCTGCGTCTCTTTAATACGAATCGTGTTAAAGAGACCATACAGCGAAACCAAGGCTCCAAAGTGTTCGCAAAGGACAAGTCTATTGGGCAAAGCCGGATGACAAAGCTGAAACGGGAGGATGGCAGCATAGCGTCGACCAAAGCAGAGGTTTTAGGCGAGATCGAGAGGTTCTATGGACAGTTATACACTTCGGTCGCAAAGCCCGTTGACAGCTTGGTAAGAGATCCAAGAGCCAAGCTGTCCCGACATTATACCGAAGATATCCCGGACATCAGTCTGTACGAGATTAGGATGGCCCTGAAGCAGCTTAAGAACAACAAGGCGCCGGGCGAGGACGGAATCACTTCAGAGCTTCTGAGAGCGGGTGGAACACCGGTAATTAAAGTCCTCCAGAAACTCTTTAATTCCGTCCTGTCCGATGGCAAAACGCCTCAAACGTGGAGCAGGGGTGAGGTGGTGTTGTTCTTCAAAAAAGGTGATAACAGCCTATTGAAGAACTACAGACCCATCACGCTTCTGAGTCATGTTTATAAGCTGTTTTCAAGGGTTATCACGAACCGTCTCGAACACAGACTTGATGACTTCCAGCCTCCCGAACAAGCCGGTTTCCGAAGAGGCTATAGTACCATAGACCACATCCATACGCTGCGGCAAGTTATACAGAAGACCGAAGAGTATAACTTGCCATTATGCTTAGCGTTTGTGGACTATGAGAAAGCCTTCGATTCGGTGGAAACATGGGCGGTACTTGAGTCACTCCAGCGATGCCGTATTGACTATCGGTACATCGAGGTGTTGAAGTGTTTGTATAATAACGCCACCATGTCGGTCCGAGTACAGGAGCAGAGCACGAAGGCAATTCCATTGAGAAGAGGCGTAAGACAGGGGGACGTTATCTCCCCTAAACTGTTTACTGCCGCAATGGAAGACGCCTTCAAACTCTTGGAATGGCAAGGACTTGGCATCAACATCAACGGCGAATACATCACTCACCTTCGGTTTGCCGACGACATCGTAGTCATGGCAAAGTCGATGGAGGAACTCAGCATGATGCTCGATGGCCTCGACCGAGTTTCACAACGGGTGGGCTTGAAAATGAACATGGACAAGACGAAAATTATGTCAAATTCCAATGTTGTGCCCACCCCAGTCTCTGTTGGAAACTCGGTACTCGAAGTTGTTGACTCATATATCTATTTAGGACAAGTAGTCCAATTAGGTAGGTCCAACTTCGAGAAAGAGGTCAACCGCCGAATCCAACTCGGTTGGGCAGCGTTCGGGAAGCTACGCAATGTCTTTTCGTCCGACATACCTCAGTGCCTCAAGACGAAAGTCTTCAATCAATGTGTGTTACCAGTGATGACTTACGGCACCGAAACGTGGTCTTTCACTATCGGCCTCATCTCAAAGCTCAAAGTCGCTCAGCGAGCTATGGAGAGGGCTATGCTCGGTGTTTCTCTACGTGATCGAATCCGAAATGAGGAGATCCGAAGACGAACTAAAGTCACCGATATAGCCCACCGGATTAGCAAGCTGAAGTGGCAATGGGCAGGCCATATTGCTCGCAGAGCAGATGGCCGATGGGGTCGAAAAGTGCTAGAGTGGAGACCGCGGACGAGCAAGCGCAGCGTAGGACGTCCACCAACGAGGTGGACAGACGACCTCGTAAAGGTCGCCGGAAGACGCTGGATGCAGGTCGCTTCCAACCGGTATATGTGGAGATCTAAAGGGGAGGCCTATGTTCAGCAGTGGACGTCCTATGGCTGAGATGATGATGATGATGAGGCGTGGCGTAATGTTTTACTTGATAATAGGTGTCGCCAGTGGTTCCATAATAAGGTTTGTTACAGATTTTTTTTTTCTACGTATTTTTCCAGGATAAAAAGTATCCTATTTTATGCCCAGGATAATAAGGTATAATTATACCAAGTTTCATCGAAATCGAACCGTTAGTTTTCACGTGATGCCTGCACATACAGACAGACAGACAGACAAAAATTTTTTTAATCACATATTTGGGTTTGGTATCGATCCAGCAACACCCCCCGCTATTTATTTTTTCAATATTTTCAATGTACAGAATTGACCCTTCTACAGATTTATTATATGTATAGATAACAGATTGAAGAGACTCGATTAAGAGCTGAAATTTCAGCTTTGAGTGACCAGCACAAAGTTAGTGCTCAGTATCGAAGGAAGTATATCCTTACACGAGCAGCGGATACGACCGCTTTTTCCTTTGCGAAAGGCGAAGACCCCGCCGTTATGAAACCCGTGGAAACAAAAGAGTCTAGCATCCTTTACACAGCTTTGGGTGCTGGTGGTGGCCGTAAAGCTTACCTGGGGGGGTATTACAACGTCTTAAAACCAGGCTTGTTCCGGCTAGTGAAAGTGACAGAGCTATACAAGTCGTCTAGCGCCATCTCGTTCACTCACAGGAAAAAGCCTGGTTTTAAGACGTTGTAATACCCCCCCAGAACGCAAGAAAATATAAATTACCAGAAGAGAAATACAGTGCTTGCCAAACGACTAATAACGTATATGGATGGGCGTTGAGTCGGAGTTCTGTTAGATCTGGTGCGCCAGAACACAAACGTTACGCCTCTTTCTTCCGCGACTTAACAAGACAATCAGGAGTCCACCCGGATCTACCACATCATAAATCACCAAACTCGTAACTTTACCTACTAATCCCACACGGTGCAGGAACAGCTTTATCAAATATTTGTCACAAGCTCCTAATTTTTATACAAGTTTCGTCTTATTTTAATTAAGTCGCCGTATGATCTTTGTTTAAGCAATTCACCTTCTCAATTTTATTAAGATCAATGCAGTCTTAGCGGCATACATTGTTCTTGTTTTATTTATTTTTTATTACGCTACCGACAAATGAATTTGAGTTAGAGATATCTCGGGAGAAAACCTAAGAAGAATAAAAAATATCTCGATATTTAGTTGAAGCCAACGGTGTTAATTTCGAACTTGATTCATGATTGCAATTGCTTTCCAAAATTCTGTTCTGAAGTAGGTGGCGCTCCTTGGCTATGGTAGAGAAATGTAATGACTACTTATCTCATTATCTTGCATTGACGAATTTTTTTTAGCTTGGTAAAATCATCAAATGACTCCTCCCACCCAGGGCAGGGCGGGAGGGACTGTCAGACTTGTACTGACTAAAATCGACGGTGTCCTTCATTAGCCCTTTACGGTCCAGGGTCACGGTAATGGTATAAGTCCCGCGACCCCGGCAGGCTTTGGCCCCCTAGAAGGGGGCCCCGTCATCTTGCTGGCGCTCTTTGAGGCGCGCCTGGAACACAACGCGCCGTCGATCCGGGCATGGTCCATGGTCGGGCGGCGAGTCGACCATAACTCACCGCCCGCATGCCCGCGCTGTATTGACGACTGCTGTCCCATTAGTTTATAAACAACTACCTACCTATTCGTATTTTGTACAAATCTTAGTGCTGAACATCCAAAATCGCGACAAATTAAAGTAAATACGTGCAGCTGCTTTTGAAAGTATCTTGAGATTTCCTGAACAAAGTGTAGTTAAAGCCCTGGAGCACGGCACGTTTCAACAAAACATTGTCTTACGGTCACAACGGGACAAAAACTTTTATCATCTAGCCGCAGTTACCACCACCCACTGGAGTTTGTAAACTTTTATTTAGTCCATAAATGACTGCGTAGGTGCTGCACTTTCGTAGACCGGCAAGGCCATTTAACAAGGTGATAAATTCATAATGCAAAAATATCAGATTGAATCAAAAAGAATACCTACATTTAAAAAAAAAATTAATTGCGTTGATTGAATATTTTAAGGATTTTATTTCTTGTGATCAAAGCCTCCTGCAGGCACACGCGATTAATCGCGCTGCGACGAGCCAAGCTAATTTCCACTCTAAAAATACTGCGAATGGACCGCGACATGTCGCCCCGCGCGATTAATCGCGTGTGTCTCCAGGAGGCTTAATGAGTCAGACGATCAACTTGGCAGTAAACGACTATAGACCTTTTTGTATCAATGTATCCTCCCAACAATCTTACATACATAGACGACATTATAACATTAATACCATTACCTATACAACTTTTTGGTAAAAGGAAACAACTTGCTTGTCTATTATTTTTTATTCATGTTGCTCATTTGTTTTCTAACTTTACATTGCAGTGACATAATGACTATTTGTTTGTTTTCCTAATATTTCAAAGGATTGTTTTTTTTATATTACTAAGGTTTTTACTTTTTTAACATTCACGATGCCTGTTATTGATATTACTAATCCCGATGTTATCAAGTTTTTAATAGAAAATTATGAAAAGACAGCTTATCTTCGCATGAGATGGAATTTTCTCAACAAGGACAAATTGAAACAAACAGCTACATTAAATCGAGAAGAGAAAGGATATTACGTAACCGATGTCTTGAAAGAGACCATGGCGGCAGGTATGATTACTATAACGAGAGACCACGAGTCCGGTGCGCGAAATAGGAGGAAAACACCAATTCGCGACACTACCCACATACCAGCTGTAGCTGATATGAGAAAAGGACATTCTATCGTTGATGTCGGTCTCGGCACTGTGGAAGAAGATCCGAGACTCGGGCGGCCGGATACTGATCTCCATATTGATCCCGTAATGCGGCCAATAAATCCCAAACAGAAGAGAATTATTTACAAAGGTATTCCAGAATTTGGCCGTGAGGCTTACATAAAGAGCCGAAATAAAATTTCTCCTGAGGATAAGTACTATTTTAACCCATCTATGGGATGGACGTATGGATGGCGCCTCAAAGATAGTTTCTTTGGTCGAAATGCACCTAAATGTGGCCGCGTGTGGCACCTGACACATGGAACTAAAAGCCGCAGTGGACCGCATCCAGATCCAGACCATTATAGGGAAGTGGCAGTCCCAGGACCTAAAAAATGTGATTTATAACATAGCTACTACCTGCAGAAAAATATTGTGGCCGTATTTTTATTAATTTTTGTAAAATTGTTGTGAAATATGTGGAAAATTGATTAAATTTGAAATTATCCTTCAATATGAAAATTAAATGAAGTATGTATGTATAATTTTGGCCGTTTTCTAATACCTGTGATTTTATTCTTGTAATTCAATCAAAGGAAACAAATTATTTATAACTCAAAAACTAATAAAACTTGTTTCGCAGCACTTATCCTCATAATGTTACAAGCCTGGACACTTACCGATAAATGACGAAAACCAGCGGAGACGAAGTAAACATAGTGTTTATTTCACTTAAAACATGTTTAAAAACAATAGCACACGACACTAGAAACAAACACTACGCGTAGGGTTGCCAGGTGTTAAAACCGAAAAGCCGGACAGACCAGTCAATTTAGCCGGACATTTAGGTGAAAAGACCGGACACCTTTAACTTTTTGTCCTATTATAACACGACCAATTTTTAAAACTAAAGGAAGATTCGGTTCAACTAAACGGTTCCCCTCGCCTTGAAAAGACGAAAGCAAGCGCGGCTAGTGCTAGTCACTCACTTGCGCTAGCCATATAAGCTGAGATGGACGGTGAGGAAACCAAATCATGACTATCTATTATAAAAAAAACCGGCCAAGTGCGAGTTGGACTCGCGTGAAGAGGGTTCCGTACGATGTTACCTATCACGTTTTTTTTTTAAATGTGACCCAAATTGGTACGCACAATATTGAGTGATTAACCATGTTATTTTAATATCATGGACTTCTTATAGCGAAAATTACCTCCCATATACAGATATGGCCTTCTTATAGGTTTTCCTATAATCTATAAGTAGAAAACTAAATTCTGTATGTTTAAAAAAAAATTGGTTCAGTAGTTTCGGAGATAAGGGGGGGGAATGGTCAAATTTCGTCTATTTTCTTGAATAACTTGGAAACTATTAATTTTAAAATTACAAAAAAAAATATATTTAAGATTGTCTCAACAAGACCTTTCATTTGATATGTCACACGATGCAGTTTTCAATTTTTTTTTTTAATTTTCCCCTTCCACCCCAAAAATTACCTCCCATATACAGATATGGACTTCTTATAGGTTATCCTAAAATCTATAAGTAGAAAACTAATTCCTGTATTTTTTTCAAAATTTTAGGTTCAGTAGTTTCGGAGATAAGGGGGGGGGGGGGGGGAATGGTCAAGCTTCGTCTGTTTTTGTTGAATAACTTGGAAACCATTTATTTTAAAATTACAAAAAAAATACTTTTAAGTTTGTCTCAACAATACCTTTCATTTGATATGTCACACGATGCACTTTTCAAATATTTTTTTTTAAATTTTCCCCTTCCCCCCCCCCAAAATTACCTCCCATATACAGATATGGACTTCTTATAGGTTATCCTATAATCTATAAGTAGAAAACTAATTCCTGTATTTTTTTCAAAATTTTAGGTTCAGTAGTTTCGGAGATAAGGGGAGGGGAATGGTCAAGCTTCGTCTATTTTTTTTTAATAACTTGGAAACCATTTATTTTAAAATTACAAAAAAAATACTTTTAAGTTTGCCTCAACAATACCTTTCATTTGATATGTCACACGATGCAGTTTTCAAATTTTTTTTTTTAAATTTCCCCTTCCCCCCCCCAAAAATTACCTCCCATATACAGATATGGACTTCTTATAGGTTATCCTATAATCTATAAGTAGAAAACTAATTTCTGTATTTTTTTCAAAATTTTAGGTTCAGTAGTTTCGGAGATAAGGGGGGGGGGAATGGTCAAATTTCGTCTATTTTCTTGAATAACTTGGAAACTGTTTATTTTAAAATTACAATAAAAATATATTTAAGATTGTCTCAACAAGACCTTTCATTTGATATGTCACACGATGCAGATTTCATTTTTTTTTTTTTTTTCCCCTTCCCCCCCAAAAATTACCTCCCATATACAGATATGGACTTGTTATAGGTTTTCCTATAATCTATAAGTAGAAAACTAATTACTGTATTTTTTTCAAAATTTTAGGTTCTGTAGTTTCGGAGATAAGAGGGGAGGGGGAATGGTCAAATTTCGTCTATTTTCTTGAATAACTTGGAAACTATTTTTTTTTAAATTACAAAAAAAATACATTTAAGATTGTCTCAACAAGACATTTCATTTGATATGTCACACGATGCAGTTTTCAAAACTTTTTTTTTTCATTTTCCCCTTCCCCCCAAAAATTACCTCCCACATACAGATTTCATCTATTCACGTCACACCTCTGTGCTTGGGTCACAGGAATTGATATGTGTACCAAATTTCAACCCAATCGGTCTAGTAGATTCGGAGATAATTGACTGTAAGCGACAGACAGACGGACACACGAGTGATCCTATAAGGGTTCCGTTTTTGTATTCGGACGTACGGAACCCTAAAAATTATGAAACTAAAAAGCCTAACAAAAGCCGCACAGGCCACACACGGTCTAATTTGGCCGGACACGCAACCAAAAACATTGACTGTGTCTGGCTTTATCCGGACGCCTGGCAACGCTAACTCCCGGGAATCGACCACGGAACACGAAAACTCATCAGCAAAGCACGTGTTGACTCTACGGCCTCTAGTACAATATATACAGTATATATTTATAGTTAAAACTTATTTAATTTTGTGCATTGTTCATTAATTTCAACGCCAACTTTTTTTTTAATTTTTCCGGCTTGGCCTTAATTTCAGCACCAAATTTCTCCACTGCCGACGCGCGCCGTCAACAGAACAGAAACAATAAGGTGCTCCCTCACCGCGAGCAATTTACCTGTAATGTAACGTTACAGATTCGAGCATTTCATCAGTGAGGGAGGAAAATTTAGCATCACAATGCGCACCTTGTAATGATACAAAACGAGTTTACATCAGTGAAGGAGGAGAACCGAGCATTGCGCATCTTGTACCAAATCTATTCTAAATGTACGCGAATACTCGTCAGTGAGGGAGGTAGTATTGTAATGTAATGCTCAAAGTCGAATCTATAATGTTACATTACACGCGAATGTTCCCAGTGAGGGAGCGCCTTTACGATACTTTTTTAAAATAAAACCACGGATTATATAGTAATAGTACGCGGTTCAAAGCTTGTATGATATCCATCTATCAACTGTCACTTGAAAAAAATAATTTAAAAATAACTAAAACCCGAATAAGAAAAAAATTCCAGTAATAGCCGTGGTCGTATGCCACCTAGCCAATAAAGATTATGTGAAACAACCACAGGTGGCACAAAACCGCTGCTATTACTTAAAAAAATCTGTAACACGGATTGTTCTTGTCTTATACTTTTCAAACGCACAATAAAACCAATAATATAGCCTTTTATTCAGATCAAAATTACATAAAAAGAGAAATACATGCAAAGCTTAATACTACTGTTATCCTTAATCTAGTCTTTTATTTGAGGTTTTCTTATTTTTTGAAGATCTGTTTGCCAGTCGGCAAAGGCCTCCTCCAACCTTTTCCACTCACGTCTTTCTTGAGCCACTCTGTTCCATGTGACGCCTGCCACTTGCCTGATGTCATCATCCCACTTTTTTTGTGGTCTCCCTCTTTTCCTTTTTCCTTCTCTTGGATACCATTGCGTCACATTTTTGCTCCATTTATCTCTTCCTCTTATCATGTGCCCCGCCCATCGCCACTTCAGTCTTCTAATTTTGTATGTTATGTCTGTAACCTTTGTTTTGCTTCTTATTACACAGTTTCTCAGTCGGTCCGATTTTTTCACATTGATCATGCTTCTTTCCATTGCATGCTGGCATGTTGCAAGTTTGTTAGTCAGGTTTTGTGACAAGGTCCATGTTTGACTGCCGTACATGAGAACTGGTAATATGCAGGTGTTAAAAAGTTTGCTTTTTGTATTAATATGCAGATTTTTATCCTTCATAATCTCTTTTAAAGCCCAGTACCTTTTCCAGCCATTGGTTATTCTTCTTTCAACTTCTTTGCGCATGGGGTTATCATTCGTTATTAGTTGTCCCAGATAAACATATTCTTCCGTATACTCGATTTGGTTATTCCCTAAATTTATAGCTGTTTTCTCTCCGTTGGTCATCACCCTAGTTTTTTTCTGGGTTCAGTTGTAGCCCCACCTTCTTGCTCTCCATTGCCAAATCGTTTATCATTTTTGTTAAATCTTCGGGAGTTTTTGCAAATAGCACAATGTCATCCGCGAATCTCAGATGAGTTAGTGAACGACCATCTACGTTGATACCGAGATTTTCCCAATGGAGACATCTGAATATTGACTCAAGCACCGCCGAGAATAATTTTGGTGACAGAGGATCTCCTTGTCGTACGCCTTTGCCGATTTTGAAACATTCGCCTTTCTTTTCCAGTTGTATTCTCGCTGTACTCTTGTTGTAAACGTTTTTAATTAAGCGGATATACTTATTGTCAATTCCTTGTTCTTTTAATGACTCCCATATCTTTGCGTGAAATAAAGAATCGAACGCCTTGCTGTAGTCGATGAATCCTATGTAGTAGGTCAGATGGTATTCTTTATACTTCTCCATAACTTGGCGTACAACGTGAATGTGGTCGAGCACTGAGTAGTCTTTACGAAAACCCGCCTAATAAAACCAATAAAACGCACAAAACAACGAATCCCGAGTGATGCGCTACGGCACGCTACGCGGGCCAATCACTACACTTTCCCCGCCCCCGTTCCTCACTTCATCTACCAAAGGGACCTAATAACTCACTTCTGCGCAGGTGAAGGTCAGCGCTCAAGATCCATGACGGTATTTGTACCGGTCAGTCATAACCCTCCTTTTGGCTTTGCCGTAGTCGGGTAAAAATCAAATAAAGTTCTTGCCGGTCTGTGGATAGGTGACTATTCTTTATAGCGAGTTTAGTCTGTGCCTCGGAAAGCACGTAAAGCTGTCATTTGTAGATTTTTGACGGTCGTTAATCACGGTCAGAAACACAGAGAACTGACAACCATTCCATTCTTACAATAATTCTACATTAAATCCCATCGAACTTGGAACTTATTGGGTTGAATTAAGAAACTGAAGAACAAATAGCGTAAGTTGGCAAACTTGCCACAACAGATACTAGTAAGCCGTAAGAACTGAAAGCCATAAATCAAGTTAAAATCTCCCATGTCGACATCCGCGCGTTATATAAAACTTGGTAACGATAGAAGTTTCCTGTTAAATCCGCTTGAAGTCGTAAGACATGGCTGATGAATATAGGGTTCATGCTAAGAATCCACTGCGAGACTTTAGCGTTCTGACGAAGGTAGGGTAGTGATTTGAAGTGGGTGCATTTTTTTTTTTGCCAGTGTTTTTAATTAATTTAGTCACATTAAGATGGCAAGTCTATTTTTGCGTAACAGAGAGAAGACCTGTGTCCTAGCAGTAGAGAACATTAATATAGGATGATGATGATGATGATGATTAGTGACAAAACCGACCAAGAGGGTCCGGACGAATATGCGCGCATATGAATATTTTGTTTCTTTAACTGCCTCAATTTAAAAAATCTCAAAGGTCTGCAGTGCGCCCTATTCGCTCTGTATCATTTCTTTCTTATTTCATGTCATTTAAATAGCCACGTTTCATCATAACACCTAAAGAATTATGTATAAGAAACACCACTGTTGTCTTGAAGTCCCGCTTTCGATTCCCAGGTCATTAGGGTTTCAAGAATTTACAGCAGCAGGACGAAGCACGAAGTGTGGGTTTGTGCACGATTGATAGCAATAACTTCGCCCCTTACATGAGACTTAAAACTTAACTAGTGAAATAGTGGTGTAATATTAAAGTACACCTATGCAAAAACTCTTTGGAGACTACAAGCATAACGTTCATTAAAACTCGAAACTAATTTTACTCAATTTATTTCTGAAGTCTTATTCTTAACTATTTACACGTTCACAAGTAACACAGCACACAAAACGCCACAATACACTGCACAGTCAAATGAACAACTCAATACAATCATTTGTCGCGATTTGAGGAACCACCTTCCTCCTATTTCATTAACCTCCTGTTGATCATAGATAACAATAGATTTGTTTTACGTTGGTTTGAAGCACTCTTGAGCAATGTGAAGAAAAAACAGGGAAAGTCTAACGAGGTTTTATATGTTACGGGCATTTATGTCCAATCCATCAATGACGGTGAAGGTCTGTTATTACCTAAGTATGTTCTATTAAAAAAAACTGCAAATGTTTTCTATTAATTTTTTAGATATATGTATCTTGCTTATGGTTATAAAGTTTAATTAATACCGATACAGTCATATCGAAAAACAAGGACTTAAAACTTGTGTGGAAGTAAAATGTAATATCTACATTACGTTCACACCGCACGCCCGTGCCTTTGTATTACAATGCTAAAGTACCAATATCATACATTATGCTTCCTCTTGGCGGAAGGTTTATCAAACACTTGTTTCATTCCTCCTCTGAAGTTAGCAAGTCTGGCCGCCGCACCTTCGTTGCTCCAAGCTGAGTCGAACTCCGTCGTGTCCTGATCTACAAGATGCGTGTACTTCGTGCGACCAGACCGGCCGAATTTCTTTACTTGCATTACCTGTGAATAAAGGCCACGTGTTGAATTTTGCCTTTCATAATATTATCTCTAGTCACAGAAGATACTGGATTCATCAATTTCTTTCAATTATAAATAACGACTGTAATTTTAAGAAGAAATATAACGTCTTGTAAATGAATCCCGGAAAGATTTTAGATGTTTTAAATGAGTATATTCGTTTTGAAGAGTTACTGCACTATTCGATACGACGTCGAATCGCAAAACGATGCCGCGAAGTAACACAATGCGACTTTTTTTTCCCAAAATTGGCGGTACTCAAAAGGGTTTCAGTCATTTGTGTTTCTTACTTATAAACACATCAAAAATATAAATATTTACCTTTGGTAAAACAGTCTTATCAAAGTGATCGTCCAGAGTAGGACCAGAAAAGTCTTGTTTGAACACTTCTTCTTCTTTGTCCAGGTAGAAGGCACCTCTGAAAAATAAAGGCTAATTTATTATCATAGTCAATACTACTTGCTACCTTTAAAAGAGAGCAGACACCGGCGCTGTGAGACGTTTCTCCCGCGAACCAAAACATTTCGGAACCCATTTCATATGACATTAGTGTTTGTGTAAGCTATCGTACAAGCCATTTCGTTGGTTTTTACCGGGCGGATTTTAAGTCAAACGAAGCTCTTAGTGATTCGATCACCACTAAGCGAGCAGCTAATTTTTTTTCTTGTTTTTAACAAACTGCCTTACACTAGAAATTTCGACTGTGTCGTTGAACTTTTTACAAACATGGAAACCCGCATTCACAAGCACCTAAACTCGGAACAACCAACTACCTGTTCGTCCTGCGGGGATCGAAAACAAAACTATCGTTCAGCTACTATGTCAAGCATGCCATCAAATGAATTAAGCTTAATGCGCGTGATGGCTGGAAGAATAAGAATAAGAATAAGAATAAGAATAAGATTTATTTTCTCACCACAATATACATGGAATACAACAATACTTATGGAAAAAACTCGATACAGTAAGTATATTGTGGGAGACTGGTGCCTAAACTAGGCTTGACGCCTGTATTTCAGGACACCAGGTCTCCCCCTTGGATTATAATAATATTCTTTTATAAGACAGTGGTTGCGAATCATTTAACAATTTTAGATTTAATTTTTATATCTATATAGTGTTAGTATGGTTAGTATTGTGGGGCTGGTGGAGTGTAATTGTCGGGTTAAGTGTATTTTGTGTAGTGAGTGATGGTGTAATATTTTCTATTGCTTGGTCTGAAATTATTTGATTTTTATTTTATATTATTGTAATAGGTTTACCAACAATTGTTTACAAAGTTTCACTTCAATACTCATGCTTCACAATAGGGTTACAGTGTAACAATCACTTATTACAACACACATTCTTAAATTAATTAAAAATTAGACCAAAGTTAAGTTAACTTACTCTGTAATAAGCACATACTTTGGCGATGAAATTAAAATCAATATCAAAATTCAAATCAATTTCAAATCATAATCAAATTCAAATGCATATCAAAATGAAAATCAAAAGTAAAATTCAAATTTAAATCAAATCAAATTCAAATGCAAAATAAAATAAAATTAAAATCAAAAATTGAAACCGAAATTAAAATTAAAAACCAGATTAAAATAAATATAAATTAATTTAGTAATATTGAATACTACACTGAGACAGCTAGAATTTTTTCAGTTTCTTCGTAGTTTAATTCCTGAATCCAGCCTGTTAATTTCATTTTGCATTTGATCTTATTTAGGTCATAGATAGGCAGAATCCTGTTTATTTTATTATAGAGGTAATGGCCGAGGTGGCAGAAGAATCGTTGCGAGAACCTTGTCGTGAGCCGGTTGCGGGAACTATCCACGGGATTGTATCGCCTTTTGCCTCGCGATAGGGAAGGAGAATATGTTAAGAGGCTATGCTGCTTCATAATTATTCGTTGTATAAATAGTTGGCGCACCGTCAAAACTTTCGCTTCCCTGTAAAGGAGTGTGGTAGGGTATCTAAAAGGAAGGCCTAATGATACCTTCAAGATAGCTCTCTGCGCTCTTTCTAATTCAAGGATAGTGTATTTTGGGGCACCACCCCAGGAGGTGATGCAATAGGTTAGTAAAGATTGAGCTAGGGCAAAATACACCGATCTCTTTACCTTATCCTCGGCCACCGGTCTAAGAGTCTTAAAAACGTAAATTAACTTTCGCAACCTGCCACTCATTACGGAGATATGCTCGCGAAATTTGAGTGTACTGTCCAGGATAATACCCAGATATTTAACATTATCAGCTTTGTTGATGCGTACGCAAGTGCAGGTGGTACAGTATGGCATCGGACAAGTGTGAGCTACGATGGAAAGTGGAGTAGATGCAGATCTAAGTCTGTTATGTTTTATGGCGAAAGTGACATAATTCGTTTTTTCAGCGTTCAGAGTAAGAATATTATTTCGTAGCCACTCCGATACCATATTGAAGCCTGACTGAGCAAACCCATAGACTTCATTCCACGTGGCGGCGCTGAATAACAGAGCAGTGTCGTCAGCGAAAGATATAATTTTACCCCCAGGGAGAGAAAGCATACCTAGATCATTTATGTAAATGAGAAAGAGGATTGGACCCAATACGCTGCCTTGAGGCACACCGTAGGTAACCTGGCGCTCGTCACTGACGTACTCTCCCATTTTCACGCTCTGTGTACGCCCACTCAGATAGTCTGGATAGCTGGATAACAGTTTTTAAGTTATTGCATAGCTTTTATCGCGGGTTCTGAGCGCGGCGCGGCGCGGCGACCGAATTCCTAAAAACCCAACGAAAAAACCTAAGGAAAATACCTGACACCACGCATCGTCTAACGTCGTTTCAGTTCGGGAGACTTCGGCAATTAAAAATATCCGTCATAAAGACAATAATACTTTTTCTTACTGATTCTAAATGGCCAGCTACAAAAGGAGTTTTCACAATGAAACCTACTTAAAAAATTCTCCTACAACAAAGCAGTTCTTTATTACAATAGTGCAACACAAACATTTTAAATAAATTATGAAAGTACTATGGGTTTACTCTTGACCTTAGTCTAGGTCAGGGGCGACAAAGACAAGGTCGACACAGTTGGAGAGAGAATCCAGTCATGTCCATACATAACCTGATATCCTGAAGGTTTATGTAGGGTTCAGTTAACGGCTGATGGTACAGAGATGAAGTGACACTCACCATGGTAAATATGAATTACTGACCTGTGATAGTATTTCTGTAGGAACTTGTATTTGCCCTTGACAGACTTGTTGGTGACGAGCTTGGGGTTCAAGCGCTGTTCCACACGACGCTCCTCTTCCGTCATGTTGCGCATGCGCTCGATAGCTAACAACTCCTTCTCCACACTGTCAATAAAAGACACGATGTTTACAACATTTTGCTTTTAAAGAGACACGAGCCCCCCTAGCCAAGTTGTAACATGTTGCAAACGATAATCGTAAACGCTCGGTACTCCCCAATAGATTTTCAACTTGATACCCTAGCGCTTTAAGTTGAAAATCTATTTAAGATATCTGAACGTTAACGGCTGGAACGAACGAAAATGCTATGAAATCTTCAGTAGATCTTCAAATTTATACCAAGTGCATAAAGTTAAAAATATATTAAAGCCTACTCATTGTTTGCGTTTATCATTTTTTGTAACATGGCTACAGGCCCAGGTTCGCTGAGGGAAAGAGACAGAGCTATACAAGTTGTCTAGCGCCATCTCGTTTCCTGAGCGTTCTATTCACGCTTTAAGACGTCATGGTAGGCCCTCAGTATGGTGTGGGCTGGCACAAGACAATGGTACTTACGCTTCTCTTTCCTCCTTGTCGCGTTTGATGCGTTTCATTTCACGCAGTTTCCATGCCTCGTACTCCAGTTCGTCGTTTTCATCATCAGTACAAACGTCGTTGATATTACCTTCCTTTAGTTCGCCCTGTAATCATTGTAGATGTTTTGTTTATGGCCAGTCTTTAACTCTTCACCACCTCATGTCAAATACTGTATAATACTACTCCCGCGGTCTCACTTGCTGCTCGGCTCCTTTAGTATTGGTCATAGCCTATAGCCCTCCTCGATAAATGGACTATACAATACATAAATATTTATTCAATTCAAACCAGTAGTTACAGAGATTAGCGCGTTCAAACAAACAAACTGTTCAGTTTTTTTTTTTGTTTTTTGAGCACATTTAATTGTAGTTTTAAGGGCCTATTCACACCACGTTTTTTTAAATGTGCCGTCGTCAACGCGTGTTTTAGAAACGGCGCGCTTTTATCAAACAGAGCAGTTTGTTGTCGTTTGTGTCGCGTCAAACGCGCGGCCCCGGCGCGTTTGTATCGATACAAACGCGCGTCAACGGCGCGTTTAAAAACGTGGTGTGCATAGGTCCTTAGAACAACATTTTTATTTCATTGCTCTAACATACAGCATATTTTAAGTAATGTTTTTTTTTTAAATAAAATACAAACCTGTGTATTTCTCTGTTCAGACCTGATAGTCTCTTCAACAAGTTTTAAAGCTTCTCTTCTCCTCTCTTCTTTCTCTTTCCTTGCCTCAACTTCTTCCTTCTTCTGCTGTTTAACTTTCCTCTCTCGCTCTTGCACAGTCATTCTATCTGATGCTCTTACAAATACAGGTTTTACACGGGGTCCTACAAAGGATAAAAAATGATAACTGTATGTTATCATGGGTTCAACTGGTGAGAATCATCTCATCAGAAAACATTTTTATACAAATGTGAACTCGGTTGGTGATGTCAGATAGGTAGTTGCTTCATGAAAAATACTGATATTTAGCTGTGTCTGCTTAGACAGGAATCCAAGCCCAACATAGTTGAAAAAAAAACAGATGATTTTCTAAAAAATCTTGGTATTAAAATTGTTTAATTTTAATGAAAAGAAAAGCAGACTCACTGAAGCAAAACTAACTATTACTCCTGACTCAAAATCAAAATCAAAACATTTTATTTTACATGGGCCTCAATGGGCACTTATAAAACATCGAGAAGAAAAAAAAATGGCACTGTTCGGGTTGGTCGTTTCCATGGAGTTGAACCGGCCAGAAACTCCATGGTTACTCTTTTAAAATATTTGCTTTTACAATGTCATTGTTACAGTCTGGAATACACGAGAGAACATCGTAGGCACGACTGTCAACATACTACCATATTAGAGAGGTAGACATCAGAATCATCAATTTACCTGTATCTTCTTCACTGTCTGTGTACTCAGTATCTGATGAGCCACTCTCTTCTTTGTCACCGTCCATCATGTCTTCATCATCATCTCTGCCAAGAACTTCCTTCTCTGCTTCCCTAAGATGACAAGAGAATATGTCAGAAATATTTTGTTTTTAATAAGGAAACAATACTTAAACATGAATAACAGAAAATTTAAAACAAAAAAACCAAATTTAATAAACGGCCAACATGATTACTAGGTGGTAGCATGTATTGAATAAGAATAATCTTCATTTGCATGAAATATTGTACATTCAGGTGTTAAAGCCTGAAATACTTATTTTATTTTCCAATCACAATATCATATAAATACCCCTGAATGTAGGAATAGTGACAAACCTTTGTAATGTCAAAATTAAGTACTAAAAAACTATTTAACAAACTGTTTTGCCATCAAGCAGTAGTAATATTTTACCTAGCAGCAAGTTTAGCCTTAAGAGCCTGTCGGCGCCTCTCAATCTCTTCCTCATCAAGCTCATCTTCACTCTCTGAGCTGTCTCTTGCTTCTTCAACACTACTCTCCACTTCTTCCTCTGGTTCCGCATCAATAATCTCTGGTTTGTGTTCAGCTCGCCTCGGAGGAGATTGTGCGGCTTGTCTTAAACGACGTAGACGCGGATCATCAACCTTGAAAAATTGTGCAAATACTTGTTACAATAATAGTTGCAAATAATGAGTTTTTGATGTGTGAAATGCAATTAAAACCAATTAAAACCATGTGGCACACTTACTTCTTTCTCTTCATCACTCTGATGCTCTTCCTTCTTACTAATTACTTGTGGTAAGGTCTGCTGTCTCCGGTCTGGTTTTTGTTGTTCTATAAAGTCTTCAGTGTCAGATTCCTCTGAAGAAGATGCACCTTGAGCATAGTCTGGCTTTTTACCCGATATATACCTCTGAACCTTCACCTTTTGCATAGAAATCTCTCCTGTAAACACAAAACATTCGGTTAAACATACACAAAGGTAACCAGTAGACTATACTACTCACTTCAATTTGGTTTATACCTGATAAATTATCAATCTACATGTACAAAGATGGACAGAACTCACCTTTTTCATTTCGAATGGGAACAGCACCTGCTGTGCTTTGTATTCCAACGGGTTGGGCTGGAAGCACATTCATTTTGACGATTTGTTCGTCCACAAAACAATATTATTTAGTTGCTATTGGAAAATATGAAGGTGTATCAAAATCAGTCGAGCAGTAAATAATAAATTTAATTCAAGTAAACAATTATATTTTGGTTAAGATTTTAGGAGATAAAACGACCCAAAACCAAAAATATCTAAATACGACCTTATATTGCTGTTTACATGACACTGACAGAATGACAGTAAGTGACAGAAAGTGTCAAGCATAGTGTCAAGTGGGTCAAGTTTTTTTTTTTTTTTTTTTTTTCCTCTCTTCGTCCATGATTGGACAGGCGAAGGTCATAGACCATACTGCCTCGTCTTCAGTCAATAATTTATTATCATTTTATATTCCTTGAATTTCTTGATTTTTCTTGAGTCCATCCGGTAAATAACTTCTTTAGTTTTATTTATTTTTTCTTCAGTAATCCCATTATTATACGTCTTCAGTAAAAAATTATTAACTCGAACAAGTCCAAGTCCAGTAAATGTCATTAGTTCAAGTCAAAAAGTAACATTTCTTCATTCCGTCAGTATTCCTATTCCGTGAGATTGTCTTCAATTAATTACAAAATTGTACTCTGTGTTAATTACATAGATATTCTCTCTTGTCAAGTCTTTGTCTTATTTTAGTCAGTTATTTAAAGGATCATTTTATTTTACAGTCAATTCGAGAAATAATATAGGTACATCAATATCTATAATATAATACGTATATTTTATAATCTAAATCTCTCCTACTGTGCTTATTATAAATTTGTACAAACTTAAATATGTACAGCTATTTACAAGAAGATCCGTCATGCAACGCGGGACCATATCAGAGGAACCATATATTTGAATAAGTTCATCCAACAGCACAACAGCACAAGGCGCTGAATGCCGAAGGATGAACAATCGAAAAAGACGTGAGGGATACTCTCTTCATCTGAATGACAGTATGAACAGGTGGGACTTTCAACAATTTTTAAACGAAACAGATGAAAATTCAGACGACAATGACCAAAACGAAGTCGAAAAATAGTAGAGTAAAATTTCCTATTAATATAATTATTACCTTTGCAAAACCATGGAACACTATTGATGGGAATATTAAATGGAGCATACCATAAACCCTTGTTTTCTACATGTACTACATGATTCCAATGTATAATCCATTTTTGACGCATTCTTTGCTTTAGGATTTGAATAAAGTCAGAATAAGGCAACAGAGTGCCAAAAGTCATATTTTGAGTATCTGTATTATTGATTATTTTAGCTAAATAATCTGCATTCTCATTTCCTGTAACCCCTATATGGGATGGAACCCATATAAAGCTTACAGCAATATTATCACATGCACAAAGATCAAACCACAACTGTTTTATAGCATAAATTATGTAGTTAGTGCTGGCACATAATTTGTGATTCTCTAAATTTTTAAGTACACTCATGCTATCGCTGATTATAAGCCATTTTCGGCACCCTTGATTTTGATGTTTAATATGTTTTAAAGCAGCAAAAATCGCTACAGCTTCAGCTGTGAAAACACTACAATTCTTGTCTAACTTATAGCCCATTCCTCTGTTCAAAGTACTGTCAAATATTGCAAAAGAAACACTAGATTCATTTTTAGACCCGTCAGTATAGACCAAGCGATGCTCTACCCATTGAGATAATTTACAGTAGACCTCATCCTTGGATGACAACCCATGATCTATCTGAATATTCATTTCAGGAAATTTACTATCAAAGTTACCTTCATAACATGGCAATGTGGAAGAGTGAGATCTTTGAATATTTGAGTTTTGAAGAAATTGGATAAACTGTGGTAAGTCCTGCAAAATATACAATTGCTTGTGAGCCAATGAAGGAAATGAATACAAAAGATTATTTATGAGCTGATTGTTAGAAGAGAACAATTTCAGAAGAAATCTCTCTTTCAAGTAACTGAATCTGATAGAAATTGGAGGAAGATTACACTCTACTTGCATAACATTTATTGGAGTAGTTTTAAAAGCACCTGTTATTAAACGCATGCTTTTGTTTTGAATTTTTTCCAGCACTTCAACATGTTTTTTATCACCTGCAAAACACAGAAAACCATACTCAAAATGACTACGAATTAGGGACTTATACAGAAGTAACAAGATCTTTGGATCAGCTCCCCAGTATGTAGAGGCTAATGATTTCAATATATTGAAAGCTTTGTTAGCTCTCTTGGTGATATGATCTATATAGTTTTTCCAAGACAGATTATTTGTAAATATTACACCTAAAAATTTTGTTTGTAATGAAATAGGAATTAAAACATTATTGTAACTTATATTTGGTACTGTGGAACTATTTTTCCCAAAAACCATTAATTTTGATTTTAAAGGATTAACATTAAGATTCAAATAGGAAAAATATTGATTCAGCTTGGACAAAGCATCATTTATCTGACAAGCTACATTTGCTATGTTAGTTCCAGAGGCATAAACAACAAGATCATCAGCAAACTGTAGATTTTTAACATTAGACCCCAATATCAAATTAAGGCGACGAATGTATAAAATAAAGATCAATGGTGATAAAATTCCTCCCTGACATACACCAACAGAAGCAAGCCTAGGTCCATAAAGACAACCATTATATTTAACATAAACTTTTCTTTCAGATAAAAAATTATAAATCCATTGAACCAGTTTCCCTGGAAGCCCAATAGAAAGTAGTTCAGCAGATAAGACATCAATATTTATACTGTTAAATGCACCAGGAACATCAAAAAATACAGAAACTAAAGAGTTGTGATTCGCTAAACTATTTTGGATATCAAGCTGTAACTGGGAGATGCTTTCTCTGGTAGATCGACCTCTTCTAAACCCAAACTGATTAGAAGGTAATATATTATTTTTTTCAACATAAAACTCTAACCGTTGTTTCAAAAGTTGCTCAAAAATTTTTCCAACACATGATGTTAAAGCAATAGGGCGGTAAGAATCCTTGTCCAGTCTAGGTTTGTCAGGTTTTAATATAGGTACTAGGCAATCTGTCTTCCAACAAGGAGGTATAACATTATTTTCCCAAAGGTAGTTTAGAATATTTAGAAATATTTGCAAACAGTTTTCATTTAACTTGTTAAACATTTTATATGGAATACCATCTAATCCGAAAGCTGTATCTTTTCTAGATAAAACTGCAGATTTTAGTTCTTGTAGTGTAAAGGATCTTATCAAAAAGCAATTTGATTGATTACTATTGTTACCAGTACTATTACAATAAGGATTATTTTGTTTCGACACATAATCAGGAGTGTATTTTTGAAGAAAATCAAGTATCCAGCTGTCATTATTACATTGTGAAGGTGTAAAAGATTTATTAAATCTTCTCATATAATTCCAGATTACTGAAAGAGGAGTACAGCGATGAAAAGAATTACACAAGGATGCCCAACTACTAGCTCTTTCTTGTTTAAGGGTAAGTTTTTTAAGAGCTTGTAATCTTTTAAAGTTTAAATAAGATAATTCAGAAGGATCATTTTTAAAATCGATATATGCTTGTTTGGAATTTTTAACCGCTTCAGTACATTTAATATTCCACCAGGGTAAAAGGCACCTTTTGCTTCGCCTGAATGGTGGCGAAGCATTTGTGTGACTACTCTGAGAAGATAGAGATGATTGAATAGCAGAATTAAGTACTTTACAAAATAGAGAGTATGCTTCCAAAGGAGGAAAAGAATTGAAATCGAAATTAGACAACATAGTTTCGACTTTAATTTGGTACCCTTTCCAATCCACCAATCTATAATTAGGAAAGGTTGGAAAACGTGCCAAACCGTTTGAGTTCAAATTGCTATTATTGAAATTACCATTATTTAGAATCACGTTTATAATTACAGGAAGGTGATAGCTTCCAAGAGGATCATCATAAACAGACCAATCACAGTGTAAAGCCAAAGATGGACTAACTAAGGACAAATCAAGAGCATTTGGACGCCACGTTAAAGATCCTACAGTAGTTGGTTGACCATCATTAATAAGAACCAGATTATTGTTATCAATTGTTTCCAAAACATCTCTTCCTCGAGGTGAAGTGGAGTGACACCCCCAGGAAGTATGATGCGCATTAAAATCGCCAGCAAAAATCATTGGACCAGGAATGGATTTTATCAAAGCATCTAATTTGTTTTTACTAAATGGAGGATTACAATTTGTTGGACTATAAAGGCTGACAATGCTTATTTCTCTATCATTCATAGTGATACGGACACAAATATTCTGCAAAGAATTATCTCAGAACTAGTATTAATTTTAGAGTATGGAATACTACTATGAATCAATATTGCCACGCCATTGTGTTTATTCCCAGTATCATTCCTTTCAATGTTGTAACCCCTTATATTAAATCTTTGATGAGGTCTCAACCATGTTTCTGAAATAATAGCTACATGAATTTTGTGACTATAAAGAAAATTTGTAATTAAATGCCTATTGCTTATTATGCTCTGAGCATTCCACTGAACAATATTTAATGTATCCATTATTTTTTAGAAGATTGGCTTATAGTTGTAAGTAAACTTTCTCGCAGAGTACTTGAATTGATAGGCTTATTTTTGTCTGATAAGATATTTAGAATGGACTTTACTATGATGTTGACAAATAAATCTGATTTTGTTAAATTACTGAGATGTGTTTCTACTGACTTTGCCTGCAAGTGTGGAAATGCTTTTTCATTAAAAAGATCTGAATAGGTAGCTGAACGAGACTTAACTTTATTTTCTTCTACCTGACGTTTCTTAACAGGGCATACTGCAGCGATAGCAACATGATTACCACCACAATTGGCACATTTAGCATCCTCTTTATTTACATTGCAGACACGAAAGTTGTGGTTCAACGTGCAAATCGAACAAATCTCTTAATTTTTACAATATTTGCCAATATGGCCAAAGCGCATACAACGAAGACACTGTTTTACTGGAGGTACATACTGCCGGACTTCGTGTCTCCAGTGGTCAAGGTAGACATATTCAGGCAACTGAGTTGAGGCAAAGGTTACCGCGACCGTCTGGGTTGGTTGATACGAGACTGCAGCATCATTACCTCGCAATCGCCGCATAAAACGCCGGACCTGTATAATATTCCTAGAGCTACCTATCAATGAAAAAATTTTTTTATTACTCAGTTCTGTCGGCACAGAAGTAAGAACTCCTGTGACTTCTGTATCCTGAGCAGGAATAGAAGCAGTCATAACAAGTTCATCTAACAGCTTTGTATTTTGTAGAAACATATTAGCATTGTTTGAAACATCAAAGGTGACACCGACTTTGTAACGATTAATTGATCTTAAATGCAAAATGCCAGAGATACAATGCTTACGTATAGCCTGCGAAAGCTTCAGTCTGTCTTTGTCAGTAATTGGCGAGTCATTATCAGTATGAGTCAAGAATACAACAAATTCAGTTTTGTTTGAGTTTTCTGGATACTTGCGGTTGTAACTCTTCACTCTATACGTCTTGTACTTATCTGAATCGATGCCTTCATCATCAGAGCGGGAATCTTCGCCTGAACCGGAGAGACCGTCATCTTTTTTCCGCTTCTTAGCTTCTTTTTTCCCCATATCAATGCAATACTATTTACATATAATTACTACTATCTTCTAATGATTTATGTACAATATGCAATAATTGAAACGAAATACAATGAAAAATAATTTTCAAAGATTTTTTTTCGTAATTCGCGCCTTTCTTAATCAAAAGCCCGCCAATTAGTCTCAAGTGGGTCAAGTCTATGCTCAGAATAATGTCTATGGTACCCATAGACTTAAAGTTTTGACTGGGCAATCATCATCATCAATTCATCATCCACAGCCCGTCTACACCCGGGTCAATTTTCAATATCTGTGACATCCGTTGAGGATAATGACGCCCGATCTTTTACTACTAGTGCAACCATCCACTGACAAAAAATAAAAATATAAATTATTTTAATTACATCTAACTTAAATGAAATTAAAACAATTTATATTTTGGTTTTTTGTCAGTGGATGGTTGCACTAGTAGTAAAAGATCGGGCGTCATTATCCTCAACGGATGTCACAGATATTGAAAACCACTGCTGGGTATAGGCCTCTCTTTGTTTGTGCCAAGCTCCACGGTCTTGCGCCAGCCTCATCCAGGACTCTCCCGCAATAGACTGGGCAATAGCTGCCTTAAATTATTAATCCCACACAACGAAACAGAGTCATAATTATTTATATTATTTTCTGTTAGAAACAGATCAGCGCAGTCCATCTTTAAAATCTAAGGTGAATCAATGGGGATGGCAACTCAAAGGTATTCGTAGATGACGCTGCGATCGTTTGTCCCATATGAGTAGCCCACTTGCAAAGTCCGCTATGTTAAAATGAAAATAATTTTGGAAAATCGATAAAAACCTCTAGTGTTAAAATGGAGTTATGAAATTTCATACTACAACATATTACTGAAAATTATTGTCACAGAGAATTAATTTCTTATAGTAAATAAAATCTTAATATCATAGTTTCTTTTTTATTAATATTTAAAAATTAAACATAACCAGTTTTGCAAAAGTATTTTTAACTTAAACAGTTTTGCAATAGTATTACATTAACATGAAGAGTTTTGAAACAGTATCCAAATTGAATCCTAAACCTAAATAATGATCTTACAGTAATATTATAATCTTATTTGTTTCGTCATCCATTAAAGTTTCCTCAGTATCGGTACCTTCGTCTAAAAGCAGATTCAGTTTCGTTTTCTAGAAAAAATCTACAATATTTTAGACTTATATCTTAGCCCAATCCTGTCCAAAATGTCAAAATCAGTAGGTTTTTCATATCATTTAATGTTGGTTTTGCAGAAACGCCTTCATTGATTAGCGAAGCAGGTTCAATCTGCCGTAAAATTCACCACCTCCGATACATAATGCGGTTCCCCTTTAGGCTGCCTGTCCATTGATGCGGAGCGAGCTGGCAGAGCGGAGAAACGAGGAAATATTAACCAATAGGATTGTACAAAATCTCCACGCGTCTTCAATGGTGCAATCCTATTGGTTAATATTTCCTCGTTTCTCCGCTCCGCCAGCTCGCTCCGCATCAATGGACAGGCAGCCTTAACGGCAATTATGCCATTTCGGTCTTTTCTCCAAAAAAAAACTTTTAGAGGCATAGGCAATTTCAGGGCGTCTTTGGTGTTTGATTTCTTAAAAAAAACTTTGTCAAGTCTCAGCACCGTCGAGGATCGCCCGGAGCCGGAGGACACGGTGGAGCATACGGTTCAGGATTGCCCCGCTTGGGCAGAGCACCGCCATGTTCTCACGACGGCGATAGGCGGCGACCTCTCGAGCCCGGCACTGGACAAGGCCATGCTGTGGGGCGAGACGGAGTGGGAAGCGGTCGCCTCCTTCTACGAAGCAGTCATGCTAGCGAAGGAGGCGGCGGGACGCGTGAAGGAAAGGAAAGCGTCCACCTCACAGCCTAGCCGCAGTAGTAGACGTTGCAAGACGATCTCCGGTCACCGTAGGTGCGGCATGCGGACGGCGAGTAATGGGCGAATCGCTGTCCGACCATGGACCATGCCCGGGTCGACGGCGCATTGTGTTCCACGCGCGTACAAAGTGTGTCAGCACAACGACGCGGACGGGGCCCCCTTTAGAGGGCCAAAGCCTGTCGCGGTAGTGGCAATACCGAATTACCGTGACCCGGAACGTAAAGGGGCATTGAAAGACATCGTGGATTTTAGTCAGTACAAGTCTGACAGTCCCTCCTGCCCTGCCCTGGGTGAGAGGACTCATTTGATTTTACCACGCTAAAATAAAATAGTCTCAGCACCGTACCGTATGGCGGCATTTGCACGAGTCACTGCGTAATATGGCGAGTTTTGAACGTTAACTGTAACTTAGAGGTGTTTGAAAGTTAACTATCAATCAATATAGCAAGTTTTGCAGAAGTACTGAATATTTAACCTAAATTTATGCGTACCATACGGAGTTTTAATCGACACTGATAGTTGGTAATGAAAGCATTTTGAACAACTAATTAAATGGCCACACTATCTCATTTTCTATTTTTTTTTAACTTAGCGGTGTTTGCGGAACTCATGTCAGATTACTGTATAGGTTGTACAGACGCCAGCAGGTCAACCTACCCGAAACTGTCAGATTTTACCAATCGAACATTAACCTTCCACTATTGTGATAAGGTTGAAAATCAATTGAAGTTTGTCAGATTGTGGTAGCTTGATGTGCTGGCGTCTGTACAAAAACAAACACGTATTTTGTTATAAAAATTGAGTTTATTCTAAAAAACAACAAATTTTTTCGGTCTTTCTAGCTAGAGCATTGGCCAATAATTTGGATTTGGAGAAGGCACCGTCCGTCCATCCTCGAAATCTATGGTATCCACGCAATCTTCCTTTTATTTATTATTTGCTATCAAAACAAAAGTCATTATCGAAAAGTTCTAGCGGCAACGCCGGCAACTTCTGATAAGAGATATCATTAACAAACAGATTAGAACGCCACTGTTGTCATTTACAGTAGTATTTTAGGGAAAGTATTAAGATTTCGTAAGTTTTTAAGTAAAATGGCAGCGTCGTCGGAACTCCCAAGCTTGGATTTGCTCATATCGAAGACCTTATCCGGCGACGAATTGAAAGAATACAACAGAATTCACTACGGAAGAGCTGATCATCATCAACTGAGTTTAAAGCAATGCCAGTTTGAAAAAGGCGACTTTGAAGTTGCAGCGTATGATTTTCCTGCCAGGAAGGAAGAAACGAGGAGTTCACGAGTAGTGCGAGTCGGAGTTATCCAGCATTCTATTGCTACAACCACTGATAAACCTATAGATGAACAGAGACAAGCTATTTTTAATAAAATACGCAAAATCATCGAATCAGCTGGTCAGGAAGGGGTTAATGTTCTCTGTCTCCAAGAAGCGTGGTGCATGCCTTTCGCGTTTTGCACTAGAGAGAAACAGCCTTGGTGTGAATTTGCAGAATCTGCTGAAAATGGACCCAGCACACGGTTCTTAAAGGATTTTGCCATCAAATATGAAATGGTTATAGTATCACCCATTTTAGAAAGAGATGAAGTTCATGGGGATACAATTTGGAATACTGCAGTAGTAATTGATGCAACAGGAAATGTTCTTGGCAAACATCGTAAGAACCACATTCCAAGGGTTGGAGATTTCAATGAGTCAACATATTACTTTGAGGGGAATACAGGCCATCCTGTATTTGATACAAAGTATGGCAAGATAGCCATAAACATTTGTTATGGTCGTCATCACCCTTTGAACTGGCTTATGTTTGGAATCAATGGAGCTGAAATTGTTTTCAACCCTTCAGCTACTGTAGCAGGACTTAGTGAGCATTTGTGGGCCATTGAAGCAAGAAATGCTGCTATAGCAAATAGCTATTTCACTTTTGCCATAAACAGAGTGGGAACTGAAAACTTTCCCAATGAATTCACATCAGGAGATGGGAAGCCAGCCCACAAAGAATTTGGACACTTCTATGGCTCAAGCTATGCAACTGCTCCAGATGGTGCCAGAACTCCAGCTTTGTCCAGAGTGAAAGATGGCTTATTGATAGCACAGATTGATCTGAATTTATGTCGCCAAATCAAGGATAAATGGGGCTTCAGAATGACTCAGCGCCTTGATTTATATGCTGAAAGTCTCAACAAGGCCATCAATCATGATTTTAAACCTCAAATTATTCAGTAATGTTTTGTGAATAAAGGCACTATTCTCACAAAACATTATTGAGTATGGCACTATCACATTTCTGCAATTTTCGAATTTTATATACATACATAATCTATAAATCTTATATTTTTTAAGAATGTTATATCATTATGCTTTTAGCTATAATGCTGTTATATTTATATTTTACTGTTAATATGTTGTTATTGTTGCCATATAACTATTCTCAAAATATTTTGATATTTATAGCAACTAGTCTAAGGATACCTTCAATGTATGAAAAAATGTATGCACTAAAAACAGAAAATTTCTATTTTTATACTTGATCATCATATCATTTTATTTACTTTTATAATAAATTATACAACTTATATGATAAAAATGTGTTTTATTTGAGATAGAAATAAAACAACAATTTATAAAACCATTGTGTATCAATAAGAATAAGCATTGTTTCACACATATCATATCAACATCACATAGCAGTGACAAAATGTAGCAAAGCAGTGGTCACAAGTGTTGCTGGAGGTTTTTATAGTTGGGTTGTTGTACCAGCAATATTTGGCTGCCTACTACCTGCTACTACTAGCTCACAGTGTAGGTGGTCATTGATAATGAGAACTTGATGTGGTCCGTGTTAATACTACAATTTATTTTTCATACATATGTGTGTGGTTGTGGTATGTGAGTAACAACCTTATTACAGAAGTGAGCTATACATAAATATAGGGGTTAGAATAGAGTACATTCAGCAACAAATCACTAATATTTGAGCACATCACTAGTGTTTTTAATAATCCTGAAGAGCAATGATGCAATTGAAATTCACTGACAAGAAATTTCGAGGATAATAATTTCATTTCTAAGTACATTTTATCAATACTTTTAGGTACAATTTTGTAACTAATGTTAGTCATAATACCTCTGTAATGTTTTATTCTATCTACTTATAATTGCACAACAATAACAAAAATCAGCACCAGATTACAGCTGATAAGGATCAAAAAAATATTACAACATAAATAAGGACTGTTGCTGCATGTACCCCAGATCCTTGACTGTATAATTAGTTTACCACTAAGCACTAATACTCTATGCAGTCTTTGCACGGATGGCAGCACGCTTCCCGGTCACAGCCTGGAAACCAGACTTGATGCTGGCCACAGAGCAACGGGATCCACAAGTTTCACACTGGAGGAAGAATAATCGGGTATCTTTCTGAAGGATGGTATCAGGGGAGCGGCACGTGTGACATGTTACATATTCCTTGATATAACGACGAAGTACATTCTCTATCTGTTTCTGCTGGAAACGGCCTTTTATAATGAGTTGACTGTTACCATCCACAGAACCACTTGTACCCAATTCAGCCAGTAAAAAATCTAGTAAATGTTTAGGCTGTCTATGGAGAGTTTTGCAAATCTCTGTGAAATTGGCAAAGGATGTTTTCTTTGTACCAATTCTGACCACTTGGGGAGGTCTCATAATGAATTTTTGTTTTTTGCCAGAGACCATGCTAGGGTTCTTCTCACGCATGATATCAAACACTCGCTCGAGCAGCTCGTCGTACGTATAATCCCGGTCTGTGCCACTCCACAAATCACCACTTACGTCTTCCACATTTTCTTGGTCTTCCCCCTTACTGTCATCTTCAAGGACAAACTCCTCAATGTTTTTCTTTTTCTTCTTCTTTTTAGTTTTCGAGAAGTCAATGTCTAGGTCCAAGTCGTCAATAACTTCATCCTCTTGTTGCTCCGGCTCCTCGGCCGGGGGTGTTTCCGGTAACGTGTTTTCCAATTCTTCCATATTGAACACTCCCTTCTTCTTCTTCTTTTTTTTCTTTCCAAAATTATCCAAATCGAGGTTATCATCCTCAGGCAAGTCAACGTCACCCGTCCCAGCGGGCGCCTCCACGCTCGTGCTCTCACCTTGCTCGCCTGCCATAGCCGCGTCTATGTCGAAACCGGTCTTCTTTTTCTTCTTCTTCTTTAAAGAGGGATCAAATACCATATCGTCGTCCATGATTGCGTATCAAATTATTCGCTAAATACGTTAAATAGTTGAGAGAATGGTTAGAATTGAAATAATTTGGCAGGTGGCAGGCTGTGGCTCTAATGTCAAAACGTTGCATCAGCTTTGTAATATTACGTCTAGAAATTCAAAGAAGTTTTATGTGATTTATTTTTCTTCATAAAATTGGTACCTTGGTCTCAGTTTTAGTCTCAAAGTTTATTAAAATTTGTGCTACGCCTATGCCTAAAATTTGAGAATTCGTTATTAAGTTTTTAAATTAAATTAAAATTCTTATCTCGGTCAGACTTGACATCAATTTGACATTTCAAGATGGTACCGAACGAAATATTAAACATAACCTCAAAATATTAATTTCCACCAGAGTGATTGGTGATTGATTATTCCACAGCTGAATTCAAAATGTATCTAAACAAAGTCAACAGAACGATTCCTAAATTAAAAAAGTTAATAACCAGACCGCAGTCTCAAGCAGCATTGTTAGAGCAAAGCGAATACACTGAAAAACCGGAATATCCACCAATTTTGGATACGTCTCTGCAGGGCAGAAAATTACGAGAAAGACAAGCACTATATCAGAAAATAAAAGAAATAAACACTGTAGAAGAGAAACAAATAGCTCTAAATATACCACGGTATTATGGCTGGAGGTGTGTTATGTTAAACGAAGATAAAATTCCATACAATGCTATGCCCTTAGTGCAGTATTACACAAGAAGTCACTTCGTACCTGTGGATAAGCTTCCTGACTACTACAGTGAAACAAGCACGGCAGCAGACGCCGTTGTTCAAGAAATTAAGGCCCTTATTGAAGAAGCTATTCTTATAGAAAATAATGGAGTTGAGTAAGTGTCTAAATTGGCTATCAATCCTATATCTAAAACAGCTTCAGTCAGTCAGTGTTATGATATACCTATCCTGCTTATACTACCAGTAGCGGCGTTAGGGTAGGGCGTGGTTGGGCGACCGCGCAGTGCGCCGGATAGAACGGGGTACTGCAGGCCTAATTTTGCGAAAAATCATTATGATACTAACACTAGAATAGGTATTCAAAATCGAAGCACTGCATGCAGTTTCATGCAGAAAAACATAGTAAAAAAATGAGGTTGAATTTGGTGGAAGCGACCTCTCGCGCTTTTTATTGGTCAAGGCCATGCTGCGGGGAGACAAGGAATGGGAAGCGGTTGCATTCTTCTGCAAAGCAGTCCTGCTAGCGAAGGAGGAGGCAGGACGCGAGAGGACAGCGTTCACCTCACGACCCAGCCGCCGCGGATGACACCCAAGGCAATGGACGTAGTGAATATATTTCCTCCCACCGTAAACGCGGGCATGCGACATGGACGGCGAGTAATGGGTGACTCGCCGTCTGATCATGGACCACGCGCGCCTTTCAGAACTGTCACGAACTGATGGGGGGGGGGGGGGTCTTAGACAGTCAAAGCTTGCGGGACTGTTTCATCAGGTAACTGTGACCTAGAAAGAACTTGGAAATAGGGCTGTCGAAGGATCACCGTGGGTTTTAGTCAGTACAAGTCTGACAGTAGTTTCATTATATCATTTTTTCATATGGGTTTGAATTGCAGTTAAGGGGCGCCATAGAAATCTCGCCTAGGGTGTGCTAAAACTGGCACTGTATACTACAGTTACAGAGACTTGGCAGAGGTGCCATATCTATAGAAATATTTTTATTTTATTATGTATTTCACATTTTTTCAATAAAAGATGAATTATTATTTAGTTTCAAATTTGAGATAGCTACTTAAAGTAATAGGAACTAACTAAAAGTTTGTTTTATTCCAGCCGGACATTCACTACCACTAACGACAAACCTGAAATATCACAAAAAGAAGATTATTTTGCTAAATGTATAGTAAAACAAATTAATAGAATCATTACAAACAACTTGACTGACAAAGTGGAACATGTTTTAACTTCTCAAGTAAGTAGACAATCACAACTGCAAAATCATGTTTAAGATATTTACCCTCTCTCGGCTGTTATGAATTACAGATCATTATTAATTCTCATAAAGTGGAGACCTGTTTCCTTGCCATAGGTTTTTATGTGAATAAGAAAATTGTATCCCCGTTTTAGGTTATATTTTTAAAGAAGTTTTGTAATATTTCAGATTGATTATGATCCACGTCATGAAGCATTCTGGTTTGTTGGTGGTATTGATCCTGAAATTAGACTAATAAATTGGAGGAAACAGTATGGAGCCCTAAAAGACCGTTTGCATGAGCCTGTTGAAAAAGCAGTCCAGTATTTAGGTAAATATTACATGATTGAAATATATAATGTAGTCTGCGTTACAATGTGGTTACCTCCTTTAAAGCACTTTTCGTTACTAGGGTGGCTAATTGGTGAAGGCATAAACATTTTCACACAAAGTTTGTTTTGAGAGTTGTCACATGATGACCATTTATTTTATCATCACAGTTTTGTATCTTCACTTTATTAAATGCTTGTTTACCTAGCAGATACCTCTGCTTGAATTATTATTATTCTGCTAATATTATGATTGTAATGTATCCATTACAACCATAACTCACTAGCTAAAACCTGTGCTGTGAGAAATACCAACTTTGCATTGTTTGTTTCTTGTGCCTTAAAAGTGAATGAAAGTGTTTATCTTCTAGTGTGTAATCTAAATTGTTATACTTTCAGGAACTCCAATGATAACTATAAGAAATCGTCATCCTCTTAACCCTATTTTGCCATACAGTGAAGCTGAGAATCCTGCATTCAAAGTGCCAAAGTTCACAGATGTACCAAAAACAGTTGGATATTTTGAAAACTTTAGGCATGGTACCAATATACCAGGTAAATTCATTCATGCATTTCTGTACCAACATGTTTTTTTTTTACAATTTTCCTTCCACAAACAAACAAAAAAAAGGTGGAAAACCTTTCTTTTCTCAGATTTTTTTTTGTGTTTCACTATGCCTATCATCAGAGCAGACAAATTTTATCTAATTGTTGTTTATTTGTACCGTAAAGTTGTTTTCATAAACATTTTAAAAGTGAATAATTTTACACCTATTGATTTGCTATCTATTTCATTTTACAGGTTTCTGGCCTGGTGACTTGGATGAATTTGGCTTGCTGTCGTATCACGGCCGTGGTCATATCCTTGCTAGAAAAGCATCATTTGGCCCAGAGGACAATCTTGAAGCATTACATTGTCAAGCTATGAAGGCTAGTTTTGGATGGTTACTCGCTCAGGCAAATTACCTAGGATTTACTACCTACAATGATATAACTTATCCATTGGTTACACAAACTGTGATCACAAATGGACAGCTATGGTCACTGTATGCCTACCAATTGAATACAATTGAGATGCATACTGACAATGTTGATAACCCAAAAAGCAACATATGCTTTGGAACAAAGCCTTTGAAATTGTATGAAAGCATAGATAATGGAAAAGTTCAAGGACTTGACGAAAATGTATTGAAGATGCTTATTCAGTTTTACCTCAATGCTCCTGAAGAAAGAGACCATGAAATGAAGCCATATTTAGGTCAGGAAGAGCAAGTTGTAGCAGATATTGAAGATGATAACAGACGTTGCTGGCTGGAAGATAGATATAAACACCTAGTCGCCAATAGACCCAGACATGATCTACTCCCTGAAACATACTTGTGGGAGAGAATTTATAAGATGAAATTCAATACTAGATTCTTTGAACCTAAGAGAAGGCCATTTGAATTTGGTATCAATCCATTCAATAGAAGGTTGGATGATCACCTGCCACCTTATATTCCTAAAGTTAAAAGGCCATACCCTAGGAGCAGAAAGACTTTCGAAACAACTTACTACCCTAAGATTTAATTTATTTACATGATTTAATTAGCTGTAGTGTTTCTGTAATATATTCAATTAACTAATAATACCAGGCTGTGATTTCATTTATTAAATTACTTTCTATTTTTTGCCCGCGGCATCGGTCGTACATGTGGCGCCATCTATTATCATACGAACGTAATTGAAGTTTTTCTCGTGAAGATTATTTTTTCGGGATGAAAGGTATTTTAGGATAAAGGTGAAACCGCACTAGGCGGAACTGCACGACAGCGGAACTACTGGACACGTCAAAATATTTTTTCTATGAAATTAAAGTCTGGCCAACGAAAGCTGTCCACGACCTATTTTCTAAACTTTTGATATGGCAATATTTTTGGACTGCCAAAATTGTCAAATCATTAAACTTTCATATTGGTGAACTATCTTGATACTTTTGCACTTGAAAAAAAATTGTATTATTTTGTAAATACAAAAATTAAATAATACATATTTTTTCACGGTTTTTCTATTTTTAAGTAATATTATATTAACGGCGAAGACGAGGAAACAAAACTTTACAGTAGGTATCAGGTGTAGAGTACTTGGAATCCGATTTCGATTATGATTCCTAAAGCCTCCTGCAGACACACGCGATTAATCGCGCTGCAACAACGAGCCAAGCTAATTTCCACTCTAAAAAATACTGCGAATGGACCGCGACATGTCGCCCCGCGCGATTAATCGCGTGTGTCTGCAGGAGGCTTTACCCCTGTGTTGTGGCGATTTAACTATTGTTACTTAACTATGTCAAATGTAACTATTCCATCAAATATAATATCCCTTATTGGTCATGAATAATAATAAGTATCAACTCCGTTTAAGCAGTGTGTAGCCGGGGTTGTCATGCCTTGATTTTTTCGAATTTGGAGCTTTTTTGCGTGGACAGCTTTCGTTGGCCAGACTATATACGAAACATCACGCACTAAGCGGCAACGGAACTACAGCTTGGCAAAAAACAGCAGAAAACCGGAAGTCGCCACTGTCTTCTCGCTACCAGCACTTTGAATGAATTTATTTTATTTATTTTCACTTATTACGTTAGTTTTATGGCACAATAATAAATCTTACAAACCTGCGTCTTTGTTTACATCAAATATCAAATATTTTAAAACGTTGTCAGCAAATAAAAATATTAGTTCCGTTTCAAGACGTTCTGGCCAAGCTGTACACTGCAACCCGCACTGGGTTCGCATGGCGAATTATGGCTAACTCCCTCTCACAGAGTGGAGACCTGTGTCCCAGCAGTCGGTAGGCTGATGATGATGATTCTAAGAATTGTGAGAATAAGTGGCGATTACAATCAATATTCAAAAGACATAAAAAAATAGGTGTGGCACTCGGGGACTGCCGCGGTAAAGCTATTGCATAGCATTTTTTATCAACTTATGCAATTATAATTATTTATTTATTATATTTATTACTGTACTAATTTGGCTATGGTCAGCCACGTCAATCAAGTGAAACGTCAAGAAATGTTCTCCTCCCTCTCCCTTGTCCTCAATAAAAGCATGCCTTCGTGCTAGTAATGAGCACGTCTGTCCATACACTTATGAGCACGTCTGTCCGTACCTTTATAATTGCCGTAGTCTCCCGAACTGAAACGACGTTAGACGATGGTGTCAGGTATTTTCCTTAGGTTTTTTCGTTAGAGTTTTCGCGCCGCGCTCAGAGCCTGCGATAAAAGCTAAAAGCTATGCAATAGCTTAAAAAGAGGAAAACACCTGTGTGTTGACCACAGATTGTAATACCATAGACATTTTTTTTTTGGTTTTTTAGTAATACCTTAGACAGATCAATGTTTGACACTGACACATGATGACACTGACAGTGACAGATAATCAATTCAGAATGTGACAGATCAGTTCGGAATACAAAACGTGTTTATTACTGTTTATGTTCCTAGTTTTATATATTCTAAAACCATGAGAAATTTAAATCTTTGGGAAGTCTCCGTAGGAGATCTTAAACTGCCGTCAGAAGATAAACTCATAGTTTGTAATGGACATGATGAAGTTAGTTCTACCAACGAACTATATGTTTGTACACATAACCTTAATGTGATCAATTTCGATGCAAATAATGAAACAAAGTGGACAAAGAAGCTTTCAGATATTGCATCTCCTGATAATAAACCTATAAACATTACATTTCTCACACTTACTAACACTTTGTGTGTGGGACTTGCTAATGGAGAGCTCATAACCATCAGCAACAATGGCAGTACTTTAGACTTAGCAGGAGTTTGTGAAAATGGATTACTGGTAAGATAGAACACTTTTATTATATTATTTTTATATAATAGTTACACGAATTAATAATAAGTCTTTAGTTTGACAAGGGCACAGCTGTTAACCATGTCACATATTACCATATAACTCGCTCCATACAAAATGTTCACTTGCAAACGTAAACCGATCCTTCTCCCTTCTTTTTTTCGTCGATTACAAAGAAAATGTCCTTTTTAAAACATTTTCCTACACTAAAAACTCCCGTGTCGTGGGTATGTTTAAAAACATTGAAATGTAACATTGATGATGAAAAAATTTACCTACATACAACTATTTAATAAACAACAGTAATAAATAATAGTAGGTACCTATGTAGGTAAGATAATTTTTTCACAATGAAAAATTAGACTAAAACTTTAATTAGTGTATCACGGGAAAAACCGTAAAATGTAAGTTTTTATCTCTTCAGCCAAATCTTAGTATTTCATAACTTACGTCAATTCAACCGAAATAATATGCAAATGTGTGCGTGGCGCGGCGCTCAATGACAACCCACAGCGCTAAGGTCTGTCGATTGACCGGCGCCCAGTAGGTAGTTAGCGCGTGTAAGTACTATCGAACAATGTAATCTCTGCTCACTTTTAAAACAAAATCGCGTGCGCAGTATCCCACATCTGTGAACTGGCCACCTTTTTTATGAAATGGATGACCCTTTTTTATGAATAGGATGAATGGTCAAAACAAAGGGCCTAGGAAGTGAAAGTTATAACTCTGCAAGCAGAAATAGTCTTTACGGTGGTCAGTATATACATTGGGCGATAGTACATGGAGTGCAATATCTGGTAATCTGTGACCATGTGTCCATTTGACATAAAAAATAATTGATGTTATAAATTTTTACAGCTGACCAGCTCCTTATCAATTCTAGTGCCAGCCAATTATTCACTAAATAATTGACTGGTATATTTTTTGGAATAGATTTTTTCTTTAATAATTGTGTATCATACTCATCATTCTCCTGCCTTAAACTCAATTTATTTGGTTTCAGCACATCATCTTATACCATTGTACTTCTTTATTACTTGTCATTTCATCTTAACCATTACCTGCTTGATACCCATGTTGTACACTATTAATATTAACTTACAGGCAATGGAATGGAGTCCAGATCAAGAACTATTGGTACTAGTTACCAAAGATATGAACATGATTCTGATGAACATGTTTGATCCTATTCATGAGATCAATTTATTTAATGAGGAGTTTGGAGAGAAACAGTTCATAACTGTAGGTTGGGGGAAAAAAGAAACTCAGTTCCATGGGTCTGCAGGCAAACAGGCTGCTAAGGTGAAAAATGAAGTCACTGCTGGTAATTCACACAACTGTTCTATTCAAATAAACAATGTGTAATTTAATATTATAAGAATCATTTATTTTTCAGATCCTAAAATAAGTGATAATGCAGTAAAAATATCTTGGAGAGGAGATGGCAGCCTGTATGCTGTTGGATTCATAATGGATGGAATCAGACGGTTTAAAGTTTTTGACAAAGAGGGAAACTTGCAATATACAAGTGAAAAACAACAAGGCTTGGAGTCTAACTTGTCTTGGAGACCCAGTGGAAATCTAATTGCTACAACACAAAAACTCAATGACAAATACCTTGTTTCTTTCTTTGAGAAAAATGGCTTAAAACATGGAGAATTTGAAATTCCTGTACATACTAATACAGTAGTTGAGGATATCAATTGGAGCTCAGACTCAGAAATATTGACCTTACAATGCAGGGACACACAAAATAATGTACAAACTTTGTTGCTTTATACAATTGGTAATTATCATTGGTATTTGAAACAAACTATACCATTCAATAGTGGTCAAGGCATTAGCAAGATAATGTGGGACAATGACTTTGATATTGCCAACAATAAAAAACTGCATGTATTTTTGCACAATGGGCAACATTTCTCTTACACATGGATTTGGAATGTAGACCACAGTAGAGGGTATGGTTCTGAAGATGATGCAGTTGTGGCTGTTATTGATGGAAGCAATCTCCTCCTAACAGGCTTTAGACAAACTGTAATGCCACCTCCAATGTCTGCCTTTGAAGTGAACCTTGATACCAATATTAACTCAGTTCATTTTGCACCACAAAAACAGAAAGAAGAAGACTGCAATCCTAATTGTTTTTTCGTTTACACTGCAGACAATAAGTTGGTGTTCTATAAACAAACAGATAAATTTCCTCTCCAGTATGAAGTTTTCAAAACTGTTCAAGCTGATAAATTTGATTTTCCATTTCAATGTTTTAATTGGTTCTGGGTTAGTGCTGATACAGTTATAGCCAATGTTGTTCATGATATTGACACTAGCAATTTAATAGAGTATTCAATTATATCAGAGAAAATAGAAAACAAAAGTGAAACTATGTTACCTGCACCTGTGAAAAGAATTCAATCCCATCCTTCTGAGCCAACTTCTATATTTTTGCAACTTCAGGATGGTGATATTGTACAAGGTAAACTTGGAGAAGACCTAGAGATTCCAGATGAGTCATTTGGAGTATCATGTCCAAAATTTGATGTGTTGCAAGTTGATAATGAAATATATTTTATTGGACTATCACATAAAGGTCATCTCTATATCAATCAAAAAATGATAATGAATAATGTTAGTTCATTCTTTGTTCATACTCATTTTCTTTTGTTAACAACATTGCAACATGTGATGCTGTGCACAGAATTATCCAAACCAGGCCTAGAAGCTATTATGGAATATCAGAAAAATGAATCTGATCGTGTTTATAAACGAAAAATCGAAAGAGGAGCGAAATTGGTAATTGTAGTTCCAAATGACACTAGAGCTGTGTTTCAAATGCCAAGAGGAAATCTTGAAACCATCCAGCCAAGGCCTTTATCATTGAAGATTATTGGAGAATATCTAGATCGTCTTCAGTATCATGAGGCCTTTGATCTCATGAGAAAACAGAGAATAAATTTGAATCTTATCTATGACCACGATCCAGAAAAATTTGATAGTAACATTGAAATATTTTTGGAATCCATTCAAAACATATCATGGTTGAATCTCTTCCTATCGGATTTAGAAAATTCTGATGTAACAAAAACTATGTACTCAAGTAGTTACGCTGGGAAACCAGATAAGCCCAATAGCAGGACAGATACCAAAATACAATGGATATGTGATATTGTCAGAGATCATTTGCAACAGAGATCAGACAGGGCCAATAAAATATTACCTTTACTGACAACTTATGTAAAGAAAAATACAATAAAAGACTTAGAAAGAGCTTTACTGATCATTAAAGAACTGAAGGTTCAAGAAACTAATGGGTCCAAATTGCCAGTTGGATCAGATGAAGCATTGAAGTACTTACTGTACATGGTAGATGTAAATCAACTCTTTGATGTTGCTCTTGGCATGTATGATTTTGACTTAGTTTTGCTAGTAGCATATAAATCACAGAAGGATCCAAAAGAATATGTTCCCATGCTTGATGAACTGAATGAAATGGAAGAAAATTACAAGAGATTTACAATCAACAAACATCTGAAAAGGTTTGAGAGGGCAGTAGAAAGTCTGGTGGCTTGTGGTGCTAGCAGATATAATGAGTTAAAAACTTTTGTAAAATACCATAGTCTCTACCGTGAAGCTTTGGCTCTGTTTTCACCAATTGATGCTATATTCAATGAGTTATCAGATGACTTTGGACTCTACTTAAAATTAAAGAAACAATTTACAGAAGCTGGAATAGTATATGAAAGAGCAAATAGTATAGATAAGGCTATCGAATGCTACAAAGAAGCTCTGGAATGGGAATTAGCAATAAGTTTGGCAAATTCATGGCCAACAGAAAAATTTAAGGAGTTGTGTTGGTATGTATTTGTACAAAAATAGAGACTGAATATGTTTCTATGATAGTTTATTTTTATTACAGGCTTCATAATTATTTATTGTCGTATTTCTAATCCCTTTCTTTTTATATTTATCAGGGATCTGGTAGAAGGTCTTAAACAAGAGAAGCGACACAAAGAAGCATTGACAATTTTAGATCAGTTTTACGGTAACTGTGAAGTAACAATTTCATACGCAATTGAATGTGGGCAGTATAAAACAGCACTAAGACTTTGTTCTCAATACAATAAGTTTCACCTGAAAGGTTTGTACTAGTACTTACGCTTTTTTATTAATTTTATACTTGGCTTCTAATTGTTCCTTTTTTTTAGATAAAAAGATTCTGCCAGCTTTATCAGAAGAGTATAAAAATTTGAGAGAATTAATCGAGATGAATTGGGCGACATTCATAAGGCACCGCGATCGTCTACAAGTTGTAAGAGAAAATAAAACGAAACACCCAGTGGACACATTCGACTTTTATACCAATAAGGATAGCGATTTATATTCAGATGCAGGAAGTACACTTGCCTCCTCCTCGAGAGGTTCAAGGTAAGCAATTTTAAATAACTTGATAAGTTTCCTGCACTATTCATGTCGGTACAGTTTGTAGTGTCTAAGTAGCACTGCAGCGACATGCGGCTTCGAGTTCCATATGGAAAAATATTTTTTAAACTGCTGTATTTATATCATCTGTCCCTAGTTTTATTTTGAAACAAAGCAGGACTTAGAACTGAACCCTGTGGAACACTCAGAACACAATTGCTGAAATACTTGTACAATATTCTTTTTGACTCTTTAAAAAGCTTGTATTCTGTTTATCAACATCTCATTTACTGTGATGACTTCAGGGAGAAAAGAAACGCCCGGGGTTTATGAGAGAGAAATAAAAAAATATTCCTTAGTCAATACAGTCAAAAGGCTTAGTTGGTATTGAAGAAAAAAAAAATTATAACCAGTTAAATTGTGTTATCATAATACTAATTTAGCTTTACTAATACATTGAACTCGACCAACAATCCGTACTTTAATTACAGTCGATCTTTCCGTTCGAGTAAGAACAGACGAAAACACGAGCGCAAAGTGGCATCGCTCAAAGAAGGTTCTCAGTATGAAGATGTAGCCTTAGTAATGGCTCTGCATACCTTGGTGGTCGCTACGTATGATTTGAGGTTGCAAGTAAAAGAAATGCTCATTGCTTTGTGTTACTTCAATAAGGACAAAGAAGCTTACATTTTACAGGTAAGTAAATAGATTCTTATAGTCAGCTACTGCTGAGCCATGTTATCGTTTTCAACAAACACAAAACATTTAACAAAATAGGGGCACGCATTGGTACTTATGTAGCTAACAGCTAGCCTGATATAAAATGTTTGTCGCGACAAACGGATGTGCATTTTTTGTTAGAAAATTTTATCCAAACAAAGTTATCCATTATTTTGAGGTCTCTTTGTTAAATTAACATTGATCAGTCAATTGCATTTACTGGTACTGCTGGAAACATTGTTTCCGATCATAACTCCATTTGGCTAATTCAAATAAGATACTTAGGTACCTAAGATCTATCTAAAATAACATATTAAAGCTGAAGAGTTTGTTTACTTGATCACGCTAATCTTAGGAACTACTGGTTCTGGTTCCAAATGAAAAAATGTGTTGGATAGTCTATTTATTGAGGAAGGCTATAGGCTGTATATCACGCTACGACCAATAGGAACTGAACAGCTGGGGTGAAATCAGCTAGTTGAAGTAATCGTCATTATGAAAGCAAAAATCTATGATTTCAGGGTACTTTAGAGAAAGTGTTAAAAGATATGAAGGACAGTGCCAAGGATATATGGACTAATGAACTTGTTTTAGAGGCGACTAATGCGTCCATAGCTGCCCAGAATGTACCAGAAGGACAAAGCTTAATTCCACAAGGCATTGCCACCCTTGGTGAGTTCGATTTTAATAATTGTAACAAAGCAAGTTGTATGGGACAAGTCAATATTTATTTCTATAACACACTGTGTTAGATATAACCAGGATTTACTAAATAAACTGAACTAATTCTATATAATTTTCAAAGTACCTATGTTTTTAATCTTTCAGAACCACATGTAAGGATAGCCCCTGTCTTTCCAGTCATCAGTTGGAGGCTTGAAGGTCTTAATTCATAAATGTACGATATTATTATGTATGTAATATAGTAAAACAAAAATGTTTTGAAAATAAATAATTATATTCTTATTATTCAATTACCTAATTGTTTCATTAAAATTACATTTCAAAATCATCTGTTAAAACATTTAGGTGAACAGAAATAGCACTGGAATGTAACAGTACTTTTTCTATTGCTGTTGAATACAACAACTCTAAAATAATCTTTTAATTGAAATTCCTTGTTCATATAAAATGTGTTGTTAACTACTGGTGCACCACAGACACACATATTGGCATTATCTAAGAACTCCACTAATGTCCAAGGTATAATGTTAGGAGCATAATATAATTTTTGTTTTAGAACAATTTTAGATGCCAAATCTACCAAACTGCCAATATAGAATTCCCAAGGACTATGTTTACTTGGCTCTGGTACTGTTTCTGTGACATCAAGTTTATTTTCAGAAAGGTCTATGTACTCCAGGCGACATTGCAACAAACTGCATGGCAGTGATGTGAGTTCATTCTGGGTCATTGTTAGATACCTGTAAATAAAAGATTTTTATGTTAGAATGTAACAGGAACAATAAAAAAGGTATAATTTCTAGACAAATGGCTTTTTATTTTTATGAGATTTTTTTTTTCATAACCCATGGCCAGTATTATTATGAAAAAAAAAAACAACACTAGGATTGGTAATAAAAACTTTTCCAACTTTTTGATTTAAAAGTGCCAAAAAGTTCAAATATCAATTGAAGCGGAAAGTTTTTATTGAAAGAAACACTGTGCTTTATTAATTTAATTTCATTACATTTGCATTCTAATAAACCAAAATGTTTTTATTGAGGTTGGCTTTGGTACACTTATTCTTTTGTATTAGGAAAAATTAGTTATTTTTTTTTATGATGGAGTAATCTATCCTAATATTATAAAGCTGAAGAGTTTGTTTGTTTGTTTGTTTGAACGCGCTAATCTCAGGAACTACTGGTTCGAATTGAAAAATTCTTTTTGTGTTGAATAGACCATTTATCGAGGAAGGCTATAGGCTATATAACATCACGCTATCACCAATAGGAGCGGAGCAGTAAAGAGAAATGTTTCAAAATCGGGAAAATGGATTCCATTTCGAGAGCTTCCGTTGCGTGCGCTGCGTAAACGGTTAAAGATACGCAAAAATAATGTACTACGGAATTATTCCTGATAAAAAGTTCTAAAATAAAGTCCGCGAGAGCATACATTTATCTTTTAAGGTTAAGTCATTATAACCTTTTTTATGGAAATCAAATTTGATTTTAAAGTAAAGCATTACTTGCGAAGGTATTTTCACTAACACAATATTAATCCTAACAATAACCTAATATTATAGGATGGGATAGGATAGGATAGGATGGGATACGATGGGATAGGATGGGATACGATGTGATACGATGGGTCACGCATAGGTACGACCTGTTTCCTTGAAAGAATGACTTTCGCCCATGTCTGTTTACGTCCTGGGGCTGCCAGCGCCGGTAAAGGCAGGAACGGGCAGGCTCCGGAGTCCGCCTATACTACTCAGCTGCCTTACCACGTGCTCTTAACTCGATCCTGTTTTGGTTGTGGGAAAGAGACAGAGCTATACAAGTCGTCTAGCGCCATCTCGAAATTCGAATGGAATGGAAACGAAATCAGAATCGAATCAGTTTCGGGAGTAAGCCGCCAGGTCCTAGAGGCGTTTAAACGTAGATTTTTCTCTTGCACGAGCATGCGGGCGGCGAGTATGCCTGGGTCGACGGCGCGTTGTGTTCAACACGCGTCTAAATGTGTCATCACAATGACGGGCCCCCCCTTAGAAGGCCAAAGCCTGCCGGGGTCGCGGAACTATCGAATTATCTTGACCCCGGAAAGTAAAGGCCTATTATAGGATTTATAGGACACCGAGGATTTTAATCAGTACAAGTCTGACAGTCCCTCTTACCCTGCCCTGGGTAGGAGGACTCATTTGTAGATTTACGTATGCATATTTATGTATGCTCCAGAATGATGGTTTACAGCTAATGTTGTTAATAAAGAAGCACTAAAAAAATACATTGTTGAGTTCCGACCTCCACGCGAACGAAGTCGCGGGCACAGCTAGTACAATCATATAGATGAAATGACAAATAACTTACCTGAGACTGCTCATCCGACCCAGTGTTGTTGGTAGTTTGTCTAGCATATTATTATCTAACTTCAGAGTAACTAACTTTTGTAATTTCCATATTGACTTTGGTAAGTATCCTAGCTTATTTCCACTTATATCTAACAACTTCAGCTTATTAGTGATCTGCAAGTAAAAGGGATTACACAGTATTTATAATGCCACATAGAAACTATGGATGCAGTCAGTCTCTATTGAGACATTTTTAATCGTTGTAAAACATCAAATGAGTCCTCCCACCCAGGGCAGGGCAGGAGGGACTGTCAGATTTGTACTGACTAAAATCCAGTGTCCTTTAAGCCCTTTACGTTCCGGAGTCATGGTAATTTGCTTGTGTCGCAGCACACCATCTGCTGCTTAGTGTTTAGCTTTCATTACAACAGCCTGACAATAACCATTTTACTAGCCCATCAGAAACAATAATCAGAAGATTCCCTTTCTAAAGAGGATGAGAAACTATCCACTTAGTTCCTCTACAAAGTTATTTTACATGTCTGGTTGAATATCTAAAAGAAACATAGGATAAAATTACCTGAGGCCCCATCAACCATCTCCAGTCCACCTCTCCTTTCACACCAAGTTGATTATTTGAAAGATACAATTCACATAAATTCGGCATCCTTCCTGTAACAAAACTATGTTTACAACACCACAGATAAGTTACTAAGAGCAGGAAAAACTATTTTGAGTTGCTTACCAAATTCTGGAGGTATCTTTTCCATGGCATTATTGCTGAGATCAAGTACAACAAGCTGCTTTAATAACAATATGTCCCTCCTAAAGTTACAAAGGCTCAGCCCATTTATGTAAAGAGATTCTAATGTTCTTGGGAGACCTTTGATAGGAAATTCACTTCGATCACGAATCACAAGTTTAGTAGGGGCATTATCTTTATGTGTTACACTCAAACTTGCCAAAGGCGCCAGCTGAATATTCTTCGTGTCACCAGTGATACAAGATTTTAGCAGTCTCATAAAACATTTGAGCTGTATTGTCTCACTTTTTATACACAGGTCATGAGGTGGTTCTTCAAAACGTATGGTTGCTTTGCCTTCGTTTATACACTTCACAAACACTTGCTTTATACATTTTACACGGTATTTTGTACCACTTTTGTTAACAGATGAGAAATGAAGAATGAAATATTCTGTTTCACCTTTCGGCTCTTTTCCAAGAGCCAATGTTGATCTTAAATATTTTCCACCTGCTCTAATATTTAGGACGCTGTGTAGTCTATTGATAACTTCTACCTGGCATTGTAATTTCATGATTAAAAATACTATTTCTCGACCTTTTTCAGATGCTCAACAAAGTCAACAAAAAAATATAAACCGCCAAAAATGACATGTTTTGTTGCACTTCCGTCAGTGTCAGTGTCAGAGGTGGTGTGGTGGTGGCATGGTGGTGGTGTGTGGTGTCAAGAAAAATGAAAAAAATTAATTTTGTCAATGGTAATTAAAAGCAACAAAAACGGCTTAAAACAGAACTGTTGTTTTTAATTGATTGATTGGTAATAAATAATATTGTTAACTATTTTCTGGCCTCAGCCTCAGTACCTAATGCTAGAACGTTTACAATACCTCAAATAATTGAATGTAATTTGTTGATTTGTAATCTGGCAATAATAACTTTCAGCTGTCAATCCCGTTGAATACCGTAACGCCGCTTCTTGGTAGTTTATTTATTACAGAAAGAACAATAGTTATCCGATTCCAATTCAATTTTAATAGGTAAGCACAGAGAGCAAAATATTTTATGCAAAATTTGTATTTTAAGTGTAATAATCCATTAATTTTTTGCTGGAGATTTAAGGGACTTACAATTTTTAATCGGACACTATTTACATGCAAAATCAATAATCTCCTATTTAAAAAAATGTGCGATTATCACTGTCTCCAAATTTTTTCTTAATATTTACAAACAGATCTACTGTCAATAAATAAAATGGCTGCATTGGTCGTACAATCTCGATTTGCGGGTCTGAAGATCGAGGATGATGACTACCCTCCTAACAGCGATAACCAGAAGGCGAAAAAGTCTAATAAGATAAACCCTGCCCCCACCAAGAAGGCCGAGCCTCCTAAGAAGTCGAAAACCGTCATTGCTAAACCTCAGGTAACTCTTATGCTACGTCTGCACAGACAGGTGGCTTGCGTAGCGCCTAAAGCTTAGTGGCTTATAATCTGGCTGCTTGCTAGGATACACGGTGGCCAAACTGCAAGGTGGTTTGTGTGGTTGGTTGCTAGGTTTCCTGGTCATTTGCTTGTCGGCACCTTGATGAGATGTCACTTTGCAAAATAGCTCATAAACTGCTACTTACAGAAAATTCATCTTTAAAATACACTATTTCACGGCTTTATCCGTCATGTTAGGTTCACGACATAAATAAGTCACGGTTGTTAAATTTTCTGTATTCAATGTTCTGTATAAACAATTGCCTAATTTTGATAAGAAAAAATTACGAATATCTGTGTATGACCAGAGAAACATTTGATCTACTTCTCTATAATGTTCTCTGTTAAAAACTGACGCAATTAATATTTCATCCATTTGTTTCTTCTAAAATGCCTCACGCCTCGTAGCAAAAAACCAACACGTTTATTTACCTGGATACACGCTAAGCGACTAGATAGGTGCCAAGCGCACAATGCGGCTGTTCGCAAACATACTAGCTAGAGCATTTGTTATACTAAGATACTCGCTAGGTGACTCATTAGGCTCTAGGTGCTAAGCAAGTCGCCTGTCTATGCGGACATAGCCTTTGTGGGAACTCATCATCTGCCCAGACTATTTTCAACTTTATGTTAGGCTAGGGCCTGTTTATCTGACATGGAAGACAAGCTTGACCTTATGTGCAACTTACAAGGCTTGAGCTAAGTTGCTTGAGATCTTACTTTAAAAAAACTTCTATAACTTTGATCTATCTTATTACATCTGTGTATGGTATGTTATTGCAAGAATCTCAGAAGAAGTTATCTCAGTTTCTTTATTTTATAAATAGCAAAATTGTAATTATACATTTGTTACAGTTGAGTAGAAAGGAGCCATATTGCAGTGTTGGTTTTTTGTCAAGTGATTTTTTTTCTGGCACTGTGTTACAAAATTATGGGCATTTCTCTTAAACCTAATGCAATCAGCATGCATGCTTAATCAGCTATCCTTGCAGTCAGCCTTTTGGCTATAAAAAAAAGAAATCTTTGAATCTGGTTTTGGTTATTGCAGGATTTGGAAGCTCCGAAGTGCACCAAAATAAATATTTATCATGTACGATAAATATTTATTTTGGCTCAAGGATGTGGTGCCTTTTGAGACATTTTCAAATTCAAGCAGTTCTATAGCTAGCTGATTTAGAGATTTTTAAGTTTGCTCTTGTAGGTATTTTCTATGTGGTTTCTTTTACTGTTTATTTTTATGAACTGGTTAACCAAGCTCTGAACTGATAAAATAGTGCAAGATTATATGAGACCCATCAATATCATTTTGTTCCCCCTGTAAATTCTCTACTTTTATATTTCAATTTCATCTAAAGAATGTAGTTCCGAATATATGTTTAGAAATTTTGTTTGCACAGATGCCAGCATATCAACTTACCTCTGTCAAATTTTCAACCTTATCACAGTAACGGAAACTTAATTTGACCTGCTGGTGTCTGTACAATAGTATTGGAATTCCTCATGAATTTGATTGCTCATTTGTGATGAATTGTGTTTAACACTTCCAGTGTGATTGAGAGTTTACATTTCTCGTTCAGCAACTAGTACAGAAGAAAAATGTATGTATTTTTTTTTTGCTTTAGCCCGTACCCAAGAAGAAGAAGTCCAAGCAACAACCTGTCTCCGCCGACCAGTGGGAACAGTGGAAGCAGAAGGATGAAGAAATGGTTGATGGCAACTTTGAGACTGAACTGCAACAAGTCAGTAGTCATTGTTTTTGTTTAACTATGCTGATACTAAACTTCTAGCCTAACCTACTCTCCTAGACAAATGGCAAACGATAAACAAATAAACTCTGTTGTCATTAATACATTTTTATCTTAATGTCCTGGAGCATAATGTTAAAGTCTACCTAGAGCGTTTTCGTTTGTCGTTTGCCACTTGTTTAGATCCTCTGATGTAGCCTGAACTCCAGTATTTCACATGGTGAATTTGTTCTTGTAACCTCCAGAACCCTGTTATTCATATAACGCACTGTAACGCTCACACACAAGTGACCATTTCTACCTAAACCTAAAAAAAATTTGTAATCCATAAACGAAAAAGGATCCGCACTTGGGAGTGGAGAACAAAATAAAAGTGACATACAATGCAATCGAGGGATTCCCCATACAACAAACGAAAAAAATTGTAAAACAAACGAAAATCTCCCAAGTTGGGAGATTTTAATTCCCTAGTCTTTTAATTTTTCATCATCATCATCATATCAGCCCGGGATCACCCACTGCTGGGTATAGGCCTCCCCCTTTTTTCGCCATATCTCTCGGTTCTGTGCGTCTCTTATACATCTATTCCCCGCGATCTTGACGATATCGATATATATTTTAATTTTTATTTAGCAAAAAATCTAAAGACCCCGTATGAGATGGTGGGACAGGCTGGACAAAACCAACAACTAGTGGTCCACTTTGGCCCTGGAGCGTGAAAACTGGAAATATGAGAGGCCTTTGTCCAGCAGCGGGATGTCTGCGTTGTTCTAACCCCTTTCCTCCCGCCCTAGTAACGAACGTAATGTTTTATAAGACCACCACTCACATGAATGTCCCCAGACTTTTAGCTGCTTCTTATTAACATAATTATGTATTTAGATACATCATTTGTTGTGATTGGTTATAGAGCATCGTGCAAGAAAGGTGACTCTCTAAAAAGCTGATAGCCTATGTCTTATTACTATAAAAAATCATAAAAATATGTTTCCAGGCCATTTTACTATCAAAGCTTGACTTTGAAGAAAAGAAAGATGTCTACAAACAGTCAAAGAAGGATGCAGACATTGAGAAGAAAGTAATAGAACAGACCGCTAAGGCAGGCTCTAAGAAGCAGAAGAAGAAAAACGTCATGAGTCTCGACCAGTTCAATGATATGATGAATGTAGGGGAAGATAGTAATATGAAATGTAAGTATTTCGCCAGGGGCGCTATTACTTGAATCTTAATTGTGTAGAAAAAGATGAGGGGTATAGTTCCCAGTAAACAGTTATTGAATTAATTTAGATGATTTTTCTCATAACTGATTAGTTTAGTTTTTACTCTCCATGTTCACTTGGGCCTTTTCCAAAACAGGCTTAAAATTCTTAAATACGAACTGTTCCAATTACAAGAGTAATCCACACCAATTAATTTATAAGAAATTTGAGACATATTTGAAACTGATTAAATTTTTAGTCAACCATATTGATGAGAAGTGCCAGTTAGAAGATCCCAAAACACCCGACAAAGACACAGAATTCTTCGAAAGAGTGAAAACGGACACCAAAAACGAACTTTTAAAAGATAAAATCTATGATAGAGTAAAGAATCGTCAACCAGCCTCCGATGAAATAATCACTCGAGTACAATTTGCCGACGCTTTGGAGAGAAAGGATCAAGAAATAGCGGCACTGAAAGAAGAAATTGTTACCCTCAAACATGAGCTTTATACAGTCAAGTCCCGAAATAAGAAGTTGTGTAATATACTCGGTCAGGGAGAGAGTAAGTTAGAACTTATTTACTCTTTACTGGTAGTATTTAATCAATTACGTCATCAACATATTGACCACTACAGCAGACGCAGAACAAACTAAAACTAAGTAATATCACGGCGCGTGCACCAAAAAATATTCGACACGTATTTTTACTCACGGACTAATTAGATTTTTTCAGTCAAATATCCTATTGTGTAAATTACAGTGAAAGACAAAGCCGAAGTGCTGATAGAGGTGGAGCGGTTGCGGTCTGTGCAAGCTGAACTGACGGCGGAGATAGCTTCACTACACACAGATCTGGAGAAGGAACGCTCCAAAAACACAGACCCTAGAGCCAACAAAGATAAGGTCAGAAATTTTCACTAATTTATAACCAGAGATGGAAATGAAGAGATTATTTGCCTAAAATTCAAATTCATTCTACGAGCGATGTGGCCTGCCCATTGCCACTTCAACTTGCAAATTTTATGAGCTATGTCGGTGACTCTGGTTCTTCGCCGAATATCCATGTTCCGGATTTTATCCCGCAAAGAAACTCCGAGCATAGCTCTTTCCATTGCTCGTTGAGTGACTCTTAGTCTCTCTAAAAGGCCAGCAGTTAGAGACCACGTTTCAGAGCCATATGTCATCACTGGCAACACACACTGGTTAAACACCCTTGTCTTGAGACACTGTGGGATTCTTGATGAGAAGATATCACGTAGCTTCCCAAACGTTAAAATGCGTTAAAGATCCGCAAGGACGTAATGCGTCAAATACGCATGCCACTTTTAGGCATCGTTCACACCAAACGTATTGTTACGCGTTACGCAGTTTATCGCTTTTCAATATATATTTAACTTCTTTTTCACACCGAACCGACTGTACGCAGACCGACCGAATATACAGACAGTCAGCATACTCGCAGTCGGCGGCGGACAATACGTTTGGTGTGTACGCTGCCTTATTACTACGCGAATATTTTTTCTGAAGTCGTATGCTTGATTTGTAACCTTTACAAATATTGATCTTCAGTGTTATAACGGCTTTTGACAGGCCTGTTGGTCTAGTGGTTAGTGACCCTGACTGCTATGCCAGAGGTCGTGGGTTCGATTCCCACCCAGGAAAAATGTTTGTGTAATGAGCACGATCATTTGTTCTGTGTCTGGGTGTAAATTATATATAGCTCTGCTTAGCTTGGGACTAGATGGCGTTGTGTGATAGTTGTGGAATATTATTATTATTCGTTTATTCATTTTTAAACATATTATTACATTTTTAAATATTTCTTAAATAAAAACAATAAAAAAAAACATTTAAAAATATAAAAATAGTGATCCGCCGGTGTGGGAGCAGGGTCCAAGCTACCGGTGGTTAGGGCTCCAGAGACAGGAACCTCCTCACAATGCGAGCCGTATCGAGGAGTACTGCCTTCTGAATCAGGCCCTTGATCCAACTACCCAACGATAGCCTCGACAGATGTTCGTCAAGGCTCTTGGCCATCAGGCCATTGGCCGTTACAACAATCGGCACAATGATGGCCGAGCTCACATTCCACATGTCGACAACCTCTCGCGCCAAGTCAAGATATTTTATTTGTTTATCTTTCTCGGCTTTCACGAGGTTCTCGTCATGCGGGATGTTAACATCGATTATCATTACGCGGCGCGCTGATCTGTCTATCACTACTATGTCAGGCTTATTAGTAACAGTCCTGTCAGTAATGATAGGCAGATCCCAGTTATTATTATTATTATTTTAAGAGGAAACACAAGGGTCGTTTTTCCATACAAACGTAGTCCCCTGTTTCCTCCCTGGATAATGCCAGTAGAGCAATAATTTTTTTACAAAAAATCTATAGCCACTCAATAGCGGCTATAGATTTTTTGTAAAAAAATTATTGCACAGACATGCCAATGCATGTCTCTATGTTTTCCTTTTTTCCATAAATTAATTATTAAAAGAGATATGAACATTCAAAACCCTAAAAAATTGGCCAGATTTTCCGCTGTGTTTAAATATCCAGAAAACTTTGACGGGATTATATAAAAAAAGGAAAATATAGGAACACGGCCAAAGTTTTGGAGTAGTAATCAGGGGACTACGAATCGTTGATTTTGTGTTCATTTAATAGGTATTTTCGGTTCAAGCTGCAGTTGTCTCTATCGCGCTCTGCGGGGTTTGGTTTGGGCACTGCACGACAGCAATAGATTTAACAAATACCTATTTTTCAATTCTCCAGCCCTTGGTGTTTCCTCTTAATTCTCAATTTCAAAGCTAAAAATTATTGTATTTACTAAAAAAAAATTTGTAGTCTGAAGCATTTTCTCCTCTTGCAGAAAAATACCACAAAAAAGAAAAACATACGTTTTGACGTATCATCAGAAGCTTTACTGGTAAAAGATTCAAGTTCCGGAACTGGTTAACTAAAGATTTATACGTATTTTTAATAAAACTAATTACTGTTATAAAAACCGAAATAAACGGAAAATGATCTGTGAGATTTTTATTCTTTTTAATGTAAGACTAGGTTTAAGTTCTGTCCGTTAGAATATATCCCAAAATCAAAAATTTATACATGACACTTTTAATTTAAAAGTGTCTGAGTGACACTACTGATTTAAAGTTAATTATAGTATTAAATTTATGTTTTTTGCACTCTAGATGTGTACCTATTGGTAAGATGATACTCAAATTATGAATCTCAATTATTTTAACAGTCGTCAATTTAAGATAACAAAAATATTTTTATGGGGCAAAATGAAATGTATGTTTCAGTATTTTTAAAAGAGATTTTGTAAGCCCCGTTGATTGAATTTAAAAACCCATTCAGAATACCTCAATTGAACATTTCATGTTTTATAAGCCCAGAAATGCATGTTATTCTGCTTATACGAATTATTAAAACTAGAATTTTAAACCTGATAAACCTATTATTATTTCTGCACATAGATTTTTCCTACCTATATATTTTTTATTTTATGTATCATTATACACATTTCTGTCAGAATAATTTTATGTTGTATGTATAGAACCAGTAAGCTGTAGATGTAGGTAACTAGGTGCTGGCCATCCATTGCTTGATCTTTTTTGTATGTTCAATCGAGCACAAAATTTCATATTACATACTATTTTCTAAAAAATATTAGCCACTTAGGTGGTATTATATGCAAACATTTCAGTTCTACTTGTTTTACGTTTTCTTAATCTAACACATTATTTTATTAATTTCAGTTCGAAACGGAGTTCTCTTGATTTTTTTGTATTGTTTAAATTTGATTATGTGATTAATGTCCTGACTGTATGATTTTTTTTTATTTTGTGCCTAGATTGTTAATTTCGTTTCTTTATTTCACTGTGATTTGTTTCTTAGTAAGAGGGTTTACTTAGGAATATATAAGTTTTGTATGGACAAAAATAAAAACATTATTTAAAACAATGCACGATTTTATTGCCATATCTATTACATACACAATTATAATTGGTACAATAGTATAATAAGTCACTAAAATCAATAGAAATGAAACCAGCTGAAGTTTTTATTACCTAGAGAAGTTATCCGTGCACAATTAAGGGTTAGTTCCTAAAGCAGTTTATTTAAAAATTAAAATTGTGTATCAATTGATCGACTCGTCTCTGATGTATCTTAGAACCGAAACAACAGAATGTTGGAAACTCATTTACATTGATATAATTATCCTTATAATAGATAGGTGATAAATAAAAGTATTACTAAAGTTTAAAATTATGCATAGTCACATAAAGGAGGACACAAACAATGATTCTTAAAATAATATTCATAAATATTATCGGCTTATTTGTTCCAGAATTAGGCACAATTGTATATAGTCCATATTTTCATACACACAAATTATTAATCGAAATGAGACACGTTTACTAGTTAACCTTATGAACATTTCTAATATTATTAGGGTATCTACTTACTGTATAGTGTAAGGGATTCTACATTCTAATACTACTCTATGTTATTCGAATTACATATGGATTCCTACACAATACAACTGTGTATAGCCTGGTGTACAAATGCCTAAGTTGTTGACTAGCTGATTTATTATTGTCTATAGGTATGCAATGCAAGCGATTAAACAGATTTCAGCTCTAACATAATGGATACCCAGGGTGACAATATGTCTTCCTTTACACCACTGAAATATTACACAAAATTCATAATTCATTTGTACAAAAATATGAATCATTCATGAATATATAAAAAGAACTAATGTAAATACCTACTTATATCATACAAGTGTCATATTGGCAGTAACAGTGATTATGGCAACGTGAATTTGATTTCTAAAATATTTTTGGTCCAAAAAATTTATATTATACTTAAACTCTTTTCACATTACTTTATAATTTGCATTATTTTATAGAAATACATACACCACTTTAATACTGATGTTACAGAATATAAAATATTATTTATTAGTAGTTAATAACTAAGCGAAGTCTATGTTATAACTAGTTACCTATAATATGGCAGTAAGTGGTAATTGCAGAGCATGTTGACCGTACTCGCGAGATTCTCTCGTCACCACGTAGGGATACTATTCGAGTACTTACACGTAACTGATTTATGTCTATTCGATGGGTTATTTATTTCATATTGCAAAGAATACGTAACAAGTACAAAACATTGACGCTCACAGTCACTCCGCGAATCAAGTGTTGCTCCATAGAGTCCTACACTAACTTTTATCACTTCACATCTCACTTCAACCATTGCCTATTCAAATGCATTTGTCTCGATTCCATATTTCTGCGTTCCTTTCTGAACCCTATTTTGCTCAATGTTGTGCAGATGCATGTCTGCTAGTACCTGGTTGCAGGTATGAGCCATCGCCTGGGAGGTCGACGAGATTGTTATCTCAAGTGTTGCGAACACTCTTGTTTGATAGTCGCCGTGTGATATGATTCTGTATCATAAAACCGCGTTGATCGATGACCGTATGGATTCATTTCCATAGTGTGTTATATAGTCCCTTTAACATGCTGGTACGTCTGCACATCTGATGGTGCTCACCGGTTTCCTGAGTACGTCGCATTGGGAGTCGTCTATCACTTTGTTCGATATTTTGTCTACGCAGTATATGCTGCGCTGCTTCGTGGCGTCTTCGCCCTGTAACAAGGTTCACGTTAGTTCAAGCAAGTAAAATACTACTACTAATTTTATTCTGAAACACACCTTAAACAATCGAAATAAAGTCTAATTTTCTTAGTTGTTTAAGCTATAGAGTAGCGATACAAACCGGCATGTGACAGGGCTTGGAGCAAGGGTTCCACGCGCCGACCCACCAGTGAGTGCGCAGTGTGTGCGGCGGACAGGCCGCCTGCCTGCACTGCTGGACGAGGGCCTCGTGCCGCGGGGGCTCCATGTGGTAGCACTGGGGGAGCTCTACTGCACCTGGAAAATGAAACACGAAAATGGAAAGATGACAAAGAGAACATTTTTTTGCAGACCAGATTTGTATGGGATACTTTTTCGCGGGTCGACTTGACGGGGATTATAGTAGTAGTGAGCGTATAGATGCCAGTATCTAACAAAGAACTTTTACATGATTTTGCGGCGCTTTCTACCGCGCAACATACGAACTAAAAATCATACATTGTGTCAGCAGTTATCCAGTATCCTCAAGGTAAGTACATATACCTATATTCAACAAAGGGGTGGAAGTCTACGGACTCAAGACCTACCACTCGTCTTGATGGAAGATCCTTATGTAAGATGACGAACTTGCCAACAGGGTGGCAAGTTTGTCATCTTACATAAGGATCTTCTTCGTTATACTTCTAAAATGTAAGAAGAAACATATTTTTCCTACTCCTCCACTATTCTTTCTGATTAACTACTCTGGGACACGTCGAGCTTCATTGTTTTGGCGCTTTTCTGGTGATTGCCACTGTTGATCCTGGCTTTCAGGAGTTGCAGTGGTTTGGGAATAGTGTGGGTTTGTAAAAAAAATAGGTAAGTACCTCTAAAATATACATACATAGGATGTGTGAGAATAAGTAGCATGAACTTACGATTATGATCATCGACGCATTCATAGTTCCTGCGCATGTAGCCGAGGCCGCAGGAGACGGAGCAGGCCGACCATTCGGACAGACGGTACTTGTACCGACGTCGCACGCGCTGCTTGTCCACTGTGTACTGGTACGTCACGCCAGGGTTGCGGTGACGACCGCGGTATATCATTTGCTGGAAATAAAAAATACGATTTAATTTGAAGCCAGAGGGTGAAGCTTTTAAGTTCATTTTTCAACGGTCAAATCAAATCATTTATTTGCATAGAATGTTGGTTATATTAAAATATAGGTGGAATAGATAGAAGTGAGCCATGTATATTCTGCCTGGAAATTGGCACGTAAAATTTATATAGGTACCTAACTAATTTATCTACAAAATTAAATAATACTAAAAATAAAATTGTCGGTGGATGGGTATTATTACAGCCTGGGCTGGGGTTCTATTTTCCTGTAGCTTAGGTAATCTTCAAAGCAAATGGAGTAAGGATCGCAGCATAGGTACTTATTTATGGCGGTTTGTAGCTTCTGTCTACCCTATCGGAAAAAAGACCTGTCATAGTGAGTCATATTATGTATTTTGTAATACCTCTGTCACAACATGTTCCTCTAAAGTTCGTATTTGTGTTTTACTTACATAAACTTTAATGTCTTCTGCGAGAGGTCCCACTATTTTGACTTTTTCCCAATCACGGTCTCGTTCATAAATAGCTGGCGTTCCCGCTACAAAGTATTCCGTCAAAATAGCATTTCTGTAACAAAATTTTTGAGATTAAGAAAATGGCTAGGAAGAAAGAAGAACATATTTTAGTCGTAAAATTCTTTCTTTGCTTACTTACCGTGTCCCATTCAGGTATATCTTATTCGACTTGGCGCTTTTAATAGTGATGTAATTGCCTGGATTAACTTTCTCTTGTATTTTCACATTCCTTGACCCAGCGGGTATGACTGCAACCTGTTGATGTAGATTTGATTAGGATTCGTATGACAACTTCATGGTTATGGACTATCTGATTGAATAACTGTTTATAAGTAGGATAAGCTACGGCCAGTCCGAAGATGGAAGAAGTGATTATAATGGGAAAGGGGTTGCTTTAAAATAGAATTCACGAGTGGCAATACGGTGTACCTCATGCAGTTAGCCCGCTATCAGATTGCTGTTAATATTCTCGATATAAAAAAGAAGAAAAATATGGCCAAGTAAAATAAGTAGCTATCAGATGATAATTCACGGTCCACCACCGATGAAACTTCTTCAGAAAGTAAACTTACCTCGCTAAAACCGGACTGCTTGGTGCTGGCTTTGCTATAGATGCCCTGCACTGTCTTACAAGCCGATCCATTGCCGCCGCAGACACCACACTTGTCTTCTTCCGTTTCAGAACCTACTATCCAGTCACATCCGACTTTATAGCATACGCCTGTAAGAAAATGACAGATTTTTACAAGCTCTTTACGCTCGTGGTTGACGAAATCTAGGCCCGTTTTAAAGGCAGACATCGTTATTTTATTTTGGAAACGGTTGGATTACTTTAGGTTTATAGCGTCACCGTCGGGCACGTTTGAACGATTAAGTAAGTTAATCGGTTGAGCGCCCTAATTGCTGTTTTGTGACGATTTTGTAGCTTTATACTTACCAGATTGACTGTAAATATTTTATGGACGAAAGAAGCATGGCATGCCGTGGTATTTAATTTATTTAATCGTCAAATTTATCTAAAGGTGACTTTAACCTGTGTCCTGCCTATACTGATTTTTCTATTTGAACCGTAACTTATGTACATCGTCAGGTCAAGTTGTCTGAAAGGTGACCAAGTCTTTTATCCGCTGCTAAATGTAGTACACATCCAATCCATTTCTAGGTAGAAGCAGTAATGTAGTTGTGAAATTCTCACCAGCTATACACATGTCCCTCGCCCCCTCGCTTTGTCTGCAAGGAGTGCCGTCGGCAACAAAACCGCCTATCAGCATATCCTCATCGCTGCCGTCGCCCGGCAGGCATTGTAACTCGCAAGGTTTGTCTGTAACAATGCACATACGTTTTATATCTACTTACGAGTAGGTATATCGATGGTTCGATTAAATGGTGCCTATTTAATGTGTTATTAGCTTGTTACTGCTTTGACCTCTTTAAGAATACCGTAACACGATTATTGCTTTAAAAGTAGGAACTTGAAATAGTTCAACGGGTTTTCTTTTCTGGGGGTCTAGATTTGTTGCTGCCAGAGATGTAGATAATGTCCCAAATTGTGAACATGTTACTGTGTTTGCTAAATATGGGTAGGAATAGAATAGGCTAATATATCTATTTTCTAAACTTACCTTGATCAAAGTATGGTATCCACTCAGATACGGTATGGGACGTTTCGTTGCCATACGTCCTGTTGTTATGTCTGGAGCACTGCACTTCCCGGAATGATGGCTCGTTGATGGGGCAAGGGTGAGTGTTGCAGATCTTGTATCTAGAACATGGTTACATCGATTTAGCTATAACAATTGGGCATATCAGACGGTCAGACCATACGACTAAACTGAAGAATGGTAAAAATTTACTACATTGGGTATATGCTTATAACCTGGATTAACATATAGGATAGTTTAAATCTCGGTTGTAAAATCCCGCGGGTAATCCCACGGGCTTATTCCTGCTAAACTAGTCTTCAACAAAAATAAACATTTGTAAATAACGGTGTTTTATATACTACTAATTATTCTACCAGACTCGTAACCCAAATTCAGAACCTCCAGACCCCGCTTTGCTATACAAAGACACAAAGGCTCCGAAATGAAGTCGTTTAAAAACGGTAAAACCGAAATCCGAGTGAATAGTTGAATGCTTACCGGCTTCTATCACCAATACAGTAGTTGCCATTGTTGTGAGGTTCTGGGTTGTTGCACTCGCGTGACTGCGTGGAGACGCCGGCGCCGCATGTTCGAGAACACTCGCTCCATTCTGACCACGGGCCCCATTCGCCGTTCTGTGGTTTCGGGGATGGCGTACGAAGGACGCAGGTTTGGTTCTGACACCACTGTAGAAGAAAAAAATTGTTTGAGGAGATGACTTTGGGATATAAGTAGTTTTCTGGACCTATGGAAACCAAAAAAGGAGGAGATTCGCTCAGCACAATTTTACATAAAGACTCCAGCATTTTCACAACGCACTTGTTCTATAACTTATACATCCAGTACCTAGCGGATATAGATTCCAAGTAAATCATCATTCGATCCATTACACGATAATTCCAATGTAAAATCCAATAAAGCAGGAGCAAAAACATTTGTTAGAATGGGAGTCGTACAAAAAGCTCAATGAGTTTCCTGCGTGTCTCACCATATCGGGTCCACAAGTGGTTCCGGGCGCGGCGGGGCGTAGCATGGACTTGCACACGTTGTTCACTTGGCACCACAGATGTTGACACAATTCGGTCGGCTTAGTACACACTACCGCTTCAGCACCGAATTGCAAGTGACATTGATACGCTGCGTCGAATGTTACACCTAAACGGGAAAATTATAGTTTATTATTTATCAATCGTAATGAATAAGGAACAAGTTTCGAAGACGATGGATGCGAAACTTACCAGCAGGATCTTTGGGATAGACGTACAGCGGTTCTTGAGACGGACGATCGCTGAGACATTCGCCCAATCCCGCACTGAAAATAATTAATCAAATTAATATCGGCAGGTAAGTTAATATATATCGTATAAAACACCCATGTTTCTACATAACATAGCAATCAGTAGCTATATGCAAACAAACAAACGTTCCGTATGATTAAATGTGGAGATGCCAAAAGTCGTTCAAAGTTATTCAGCGTTAAATTCATTCCAACTGGATTAGGAAATAGTCGACCATAAAATTGTAGCACAATACGTTTTCTACGTAGCCGAGCAAATAACAGCTGAAGCAGAACTCCGACCGCGCCTACTGGATCCATTTCGGCACATTTCGCACTGTTACGAGCGCGTTTACACACTTTACAATGATTTGTGCGTATGAAACTGCGAATAGCGAATACGCCTCAATAAACGTACGGTTTCACAACCGCTCGGCCCTTGGCCAGACGTGGACGTGTAATAAACAAGTCACATTTAGATCCATCAATTTGTAAGTCTCCGTTTTATTTATCACGGACTGCTTTAAATTTAATTCATTAAAGAAGCGCCATAATTCGATGCTTTATGATGATTAGCCGGTTTGATGATGACAAATATATAAGTTGGACGCGTGTGTGGATTGATGTAAAATGCAGATTCCGTTGCGACATTTAATAATTAATTTTTCGAGATCGTTATAACGACATCCGGTATTAGGTTTCGATTCAAAATCTTTATTTATGTGCGCGTAGGATTGCTGCTTTCAATTTTATTGTGACTATAAAACATTTTATGTAGTTGCTAGTAATGACAGTATATTATGTAAAGACGAGTCCACTTTCATGTGTAAATGATGTTGGAATTAAATTATGTTGTTGTATTAACGGAGTGGTGACCTAAATTATCAATGAAACCGCTATGGAAAAGGCTTCACCATTCATAAAATTAAGTAGGTAAGCATACCTACAATACGTAGTGTATGTACTTGTATTACAATTCGCCAAAATTTATATGTTGTTAAGTACCTAAAATACTCGAAAAATGTAAAAGCTTTTCACAATTTACGTTGACGACGATATTGAATGAGTCAACAATTAAGTATTTCAAAACGAATATCTTATACAACGGATTTTTGAACCGATTGTTGAAATAAAAATATCTATTTTGCTTCAACAGCGGTTTAGGTACAATGCAAAGATTAGATTCTTAGATCTTGAAAGAATTAAGGAAAGGGTCACTTACTCCAAGAAGTTGGTGACGTCACGTTTGCTGCACCTGGACCAAGCCACCTGAACCGAGTCTGAGGCGAACATGGGCGTCATGATGTGCATCGTTGATCCTTCATGACTACGGCAGCCTATCTTCTCGGTGTCGTGGTACAGTCCAAAGCTGAGAAAGAAAGATAAACGTTTATAAATATACTCTTTTAGTTACCATGTTTGTATAAAGCATCGGAGCAGGAGGTCCAGTCTCTAAGTAACAAGCCTATAGTTTCTACTAGTTTGAGGGTTAGAGAGTAGACTCCGAGATTCGTCCAAAGTGGGTGCCAGTTGCCAGAAGACGGGCACCGACCGGCGACGCCGTGGGGGGCCTAGAAAGCGTTCGTTCGTATATATCAAGATTCGAGGAGTTTCTAGAAAATTGACCAGATATAAAAAGAAAGAAAGAAAAAAGATTTATTGACACACACAGGACAGAACAACAGTAATTATACAGAGATACAATAAGTATACATAAGAAATAGAAACACAAAAGAAAAACAAAATTACACATATAAAACAGATAAATAAACAACAATAACACACATAACATGAATAAACCACACAAAACCCATAGGGAAAATTGGAGGGCTATGCGGGGATACCTCTGCCCAGCTGAAGAACAATGACAAAGAATAATTTGTTAAGCGATCATATCAAAGAACATTTTGTTACTAGCAGCAAAGATTCTAAAGCTTCTGTCACACACAGGTAAGAGTAAAATTGAATATGTTTATTTCGGACCGCGGCGACTATTCGCTGTGAATAGCCTGTCACATACAGGGTGTAAGAGACATCGACGCACAAACGGATACCATGGGTCCAGGACATGATTCTGTACGTGTTGGAATTTTTCGTCGGTTTTTTCCTGTTTTCTTATTTTTATAAATTTGTTTTTTTTTTAATAGTGAGCCGCGCTTAAACTACTACAGGTACTGTGGTACTGGACACAGTATTTAGGTAAACGATGACCTTTCATTATAAACATTTAAGAAGACACCATTTCTAGTTTTATTTACATTGCTACTTTTAGTGAAAGTTGTGATTTAATTACTTTTTTATTATAAATCTCATTGGGTTAGGTAAGAATAACGATTATGAACATAGAATGTTCAGTAAAAAAATTCTCCAAAAAAAAAAAATTTTTTTTTTTTTGAACTTTTGAAAAATCCGGTATCGATGTCTCTTACACCCTGTATAGCGAATACTCGCGGAGAGTAGGCATTCGCAGAGATTAGTCCCTGTGTATGACTGAAAAAAAAAACGTATTTCAATCTTCTAGGTCAGCCTACATACCAGACTAATGAGGAGATACAATATAGTATCGAACTGTCTATCATACAGGACAACTGACAGACTGAAAGTCTCGCTATTTCAGTCTGTTCCATTTCATGGTAGGAGGTAGAATGTATACGGTACGTCGATAAAGTTATCCTAGAATGTGCTCATTACAAGGCTTCAAGAAGTGCCCACTTAGATTGCAGAGCTTGGTATCTCTTGCAGTTTTGCATAAACCGTTAGTTTTAAAAGTGTGAGTGATATCTGTAGTACATTTGCACTCGACAAGGAAGTGCTTTATACGAGTAATAGTCAAACATGGATCCAGATTATTTTTAAATATTAATGTTATAATTTAATCTGCAAAGTCGTTTTTGTATTTTTTATATGCAAGTTTGATTTACGTAAGATCGGTGGTTTATTGATATTTTAACATTCGAAGAGCAGCATTATTAGTTTAATTTAAATAAATAATTAACTTTTTTAAATATTGTGACCGGAGCTGTCAATAATTGTATATTTATGTTAATAATACAGAACCTTATATTTATAAATCGAGACATTGCGTCACAATTAATTTACGAAATAGCCTCTATTGCATTGTATAGAGCCATTGATACTTAATTTAATAGTTTTTATCGATACAGCCCATATGGACAACCTATGCATTCTATATCATTCATGAGCCGTTATTAATGCAACGATAATGACATTTATCGTTTATCGTCAGTATAGCAACAACATGGTAATCTTAATAGCTCTATTAGCATCGCCTGTTATCGTTATCTCATTGCATGAACAGTGGCGCCCCTGTAAAGGCGCGGTCACAACAGCTCATCTTAAAATCATTATGAAACAGAAAAATGTAGGCTTTGACTGAAAAGCTGTGTGGTAATCGGTTGTTATACCTAGTACAGACACGCAGCAACAAGAAAAAGAGGTAAAAGAGTAGCAGAAGACAAGAGAATCATGGATGAACAGTAAACAATTTGCGTCCGTTCAGTCAGCAAAGTCGCGGGCGCGGGTGAAAGCTAGTTTTTAATTTTTTATCTTATGAAGTAAGCGTGTCCGGAAAAACGGAAACAGTTAATTGTAATTGCTGTCAGGAGGTTGATTGGAAGTTCTCAGTTTATAGTTTAAAGTCAAAAGTTATCTCCCTTCACTCGATATAAATAATGTTGTATAATTATTATGACGTACTCTCGTAAATTATTAGTAGATAGAATAAATAAATTATTTATCTTAATTATTAATCTGATAGGTCTATCTAGTTTATTCTTGGAAAGTTGATTATAAACAAAGTTGAGTATGTTTCAAAATGTTGTTAATGAATGACTTGACGTAATGAATCAGATAGTTGAATATTAATAGCAAAGTATAATAATATTGTAGAGTCCGATAGTCTCATTCTCAAATCGTATACATATTATTATGGTTAAGAAAATTAACAAATCTTGGTAACTAGGTCTTATTTCCCCTAATACAAAACCTAAATCTTTCAAAGTATTCATTCATTATATTGACATTTACAGGAAGTGTTGGCACGCGTCTATTTGCAGCCCAGACACGGTTCGACCAGACATATAAAACAGTGGGTCAGTCAGTCAGTGATATTTGGCACTGGCCACCAGATCCTATCACATCACTATTATGTATGTAGTGTTGTCGTACAGCCACCTGTCAATCTGTGACGATATCCAGGGCGTTAAACGCTGAGTTTATCGCGAATGTGTATGAAAAATTATTGGCACGAATCCAGAATCAAATCAATGGAAGTTTGAAGCGTGGAAATCAACGCTGATTCTCGCGTCCTCACTCGCAAATCCAATTGCCAAACATCTGATTACGGAACCTTGGAATCGTAATCAATATTCAAATCGCAAACAAATCTGTAGAGATTAAATAAATCAAAACGGATCTATCGTGTGTAAAAATATCAATTTAATTGCTTCTCTCAGCCAAATGAATTGAAACTCCGGAAGTGTCGGCACGCGAGGTTACAACAAAACTTGTTAGTTCAGTATTTTGGTAGGAGGAAAAATATCGTTGCAGTTAATTTTATCTAGATGCGCTGCGACGGGTATAATTTAAAGAAATGTTACAGCCAAGTTTATCTAAATTTAAATTCGTTAAAACAAAACGACATTGCATTCAGCCATAAAATCCAAGTGTTCCCGTGTTTGTTGCACACGACATGAAGGCAAAATGTCAAGAGACATGGCCTGGCGACCCGTATACAAGTCTGCCGCATGCAAATTATTTAATTTATTATTGAATCCCTTATTCTTTATTCAAGATAACGCCATGAAAAAATAATGAACTTGTGTGGGCCGATAGTGCGGCGTCAATGCACCGGGTGCGCAGTGCATTGTACGCGGCGAATGATGCATTCATGTCTACAAGAAGGTCAATGGCTGACTCGCACTGTTTGCACATTACATAACCAGTGTTTGTATTATGATTGTGGGCGTTGTCTAATACCAGTGACAATGTCCTGTTTGTTCGGAATTAGGTATAACAACACTCCAAAGGACTCTTAAATTCTCAGATGCAATGCTACTGTTTCATAAGTTTCTATCTTGAAAGCAACGTCCTTGCGGTAATCTCGGCTCAGAAACATGACTCAGTGCCTAGTGCCGATAACCAAAGCACTCGGCAACCGTTGCCAAATAAAACTAGCACTTATTTCCAAAATAATACTAACAATATTACGCATACTTGTTTAAAATAAATTTAAAATATACAAAATAGCGTGTGGTAGCGCGGGAAACAGATGATACATTCGTTTCGATAGATTGTTTGTTTTAGAAAAAAGTCTAACATTTGATGTGGTATTATGAAACAAGAATTCGCGATAAACCTTAATAACGCTATTAATTATTAACTTCATCAAATGAGTCCTCCCACCCCGGGCAGGGCGGGAGGGCCTGTCAGACTTGTACTGACTAAAATCCACGGTGTCCTTCAATAGCCCTTTATGTTCCGGGGTCACGGTATAAGATGAGTCCCGCGACCATTAATTATTAACTTACGTAAGTAGTAACGTAAGTTCAGTAGGTGTGTGTGCAAATGTGCTAAACCACACGCGGTTTTAGAAGCCAAGGACAGGCTAAGTTAATAAAAATCGAAATCAGTGTGTTTACATGAATGAAGAGACCAGCAAGGTGAATGCACAAGCTGACTGTACTTTCCACACATAAACTTTGACCGACCGAAGTGATCACGACGCTAGTAATCATTGAAGCGCTGTTTATGTACCTAATCTATTTATCTAGGCCCGTTGTATAGTGAAAACTTATCACCTCGTTTGTGGTGTACCTAAACGCAGTAAATATTAACAATCACAAACTGTTTATGCAGAAACAGTAATGGGTTGTAAAAATGTTTTGAGTACAAAGCTTGAGCGATGAATCAATAAATCACAATAAAAAATTCTTTGCGACGTAAACCTACAAAAGATACGAGAATTTATTGGTGCCTATTAGTATTTTATGATTCCTGGGTTACTGTGCTTCGATTCAGGAGGGGCTTCTACAGATATGATAATGCTGCGCTGTTAACATAAATCTTATGGTTTAAATTATTTTTCATATCTAATCCTACATTACATTCTTTATGGCATATAAAACGTTCAGTAGATCCATGACGAATTTATGGGGGACTGAAGACTCTATTTCGGGTGTATGGCTGTTGGCTATAATAAACAAACGTTGTGGTAACTACTCCAGGCGTACATTGCGTATTATGTAAGCCGAGTGTTTACATTGCGATTAATATTTCTCGTTCAATAGTACGATGGTGGATGAGTCATCTAATCGATTTTTCAGGAAATTAATCTCATTGTAATCTATAAATAAGCCGTGTTTGTAATTCAAGGGCATATTCAATCTTTCATTCAATGCTAAACACTGGAAAACTGACTTGAGACTGAAATGCTTTCAAATTACAAATAACTATTTGATTGTTGTTCCATCTATGACCAACAATTTATAAGTTTGATTTTATTTTAATTCGTATCATTCTAGAAAAAAATTCTAGATGAAATTACAAAGATAGTTTTCTAAATATAAAAGGTTTGTTGTTGTAAAAGTGTCTTTCTTTTTTAACCAAATGACATTAATTAATGGAGGCAGTTAGTTTGTAATACTGGCCACTTGCCTAAGAATTGAGATTCCGAGAAATATGCAAAAAAAAAAATTGTGTGCATTCGCAAATTAGCGTGGATTTATAGAGCCGTTCAATTAAAAATATGAGTGCGAACAACCACTAGTGAACTGTCATCTTTATCATTCTTCGTTATACCTCATTATTTTTTTAAAAGAATTATGGAATTAGGTAATTACGTGGCGTGTTATTCCCAAACAATTTATCTAGATAAAATCTGCTTACGTCTTGGTTTTTTATCTTTGCGTATAATTTTATGGGACTATTTTCATTTTCTTTAAAACTGTCTTTGACAACATCTCTTGAATGGTTGTTTTACTTCTTTCCTAAGATCTTGTGGTTTTCCGTTGCGTAAAACCGCTTAGACAAATAATCGTTAAGTAAATACAATTAACACGCAATTGTGGTTATCCTTTATCTGTGTCTAATTGCACAGTTAGCATTTTATATAATTAGCTCTGTCTGTTAATCGTAATTAAATAAGTATGCTCGCGCATTTTATCAATTGCGATGGAAAATAAATGTTGCGGTTACTCGTAAATTGCTGCGATAGTACTTATACCGAGATATTTAAGTTGTTTCTTATACTGTAGTTAAATAAAAAATTGCCATTCTAAGGATAGAGGGATTTGGCAGGGATTTTCCCATTACATAAATATCAGCTCTATCGCAACAACGTGGTAACAAACACCGAAAAAACGGTCATTAAAATTTTCTAAGATTACCTATACGAAATCCCATGTTTCGACAAATTGTTCACATCTCCAATTGTGAACAGTGGCTAGTACCAACTTACGTGCATCTTTTTTTCGGTTCTTATAACCCTATTCTTGATTCCTTAAAAAAAACGGAAAAAGTATAATAAAAAAAGCTGATACTCACTTGTGTCCCAGCTCATGTGTGATGGTATGCGCCAGCATGATGCCGTTGTCCTCGTTGACAGAACAGCTGCGATCCGGCTTGCACATCCCGGCCACGTGCGCGACTCCCAGCGTGCTGCAACCATCATCCGGTTTTACTATACCATTCGATAATCAACTTTAAGCGTAAAACTGAACGTTGCATATCCAAAAGCATATTCAATATCTCTTACGGCATTTTTTACGATTAATACATATTAGAAATAATGACCAAGCTTTTCTATTTGCTCTCTTCGGAAAAGCACTAAAAGTCGAAAATAAAACGGCACGTGACATGTTTCTTAAGTCACTTCTTTACGCCCGCCGTCTGTATTGTAAGTGTCAATTTATCACGTAGCTTTAATTAATTAGCTGCTTGAATGCGGTAACTATAAACATCAAATATTTTTTAATTATCTAACGTAATAAGTAAAAACCATTAAAAAGCCATATGTGGCATAAAATACAACACACCATATCTGTCTTTTGAAACAATGTTGTACGGCTAGAGAACTGTTATTCGAGTTTTCATAAGGAATTTTTAATTTATTTTATGAATATTTTATTGTTATTATTTCTCTGTGGAGGTTTAAATTTGATCAGGCAACACCGTTTAATACTAATTAATATTTTTTGTTAAATACACAGAAACTTAGCATGCTGCACTGGTACACGCAGATGTATGCAGTAGAATATTTAAATACTGCCTTAAAGTAGATTTTAAATAAGTGGTACTATTTTCTCAGCTTTCTGCAATATTTGACGACCGTTTACAACACGTAAAGGTAGTTTTTTCCTAACGGCAGCCGATGATGATTTCTCTTAATTAAACAAGAATTATAGGCAAATACCTATGGACATTGAAAAAGAAACCTACGTTAATTATCTTAAGCTCATTAGCCAATATTGTTCAAGCAATTCATATATCACATTATGAGTGAATATCCTACATGCAAATATGATAGGCATTGAAAGTTCTGTTAAATAAATAACTTGCATTGATACAATAAAAGCAATATATTACGTTTTGTAGATTACGTAGATATGCGGACGGAAGAAACTAGATAACTCGCTTAAATGGCTCAAAATCGCCAAAAATTTAAAGATTTGAAGATACTCAGCATTGGGTGGCTGAAGCTTAAGAACGAGAAGAAGAGGGGAGAAAACTCAAAGCATTTCTTTCAAATAGACCATATGGCACTTTTGCAGTGTCAATTATATAATTATTATTTTTATTTTTTATTTTTCTTTAATGCATATTAACTGGGAAACATATTGTATTTTTTTTTAGCGTGGTAAAATTATCAAATGAGTCCTCCCACATGACACAGGGCAGGGCGGGAGGGACTGTCAGACTTGTATTGACTAAAATCCACGGTGTCTTTCATTAGCACTTTACGTTCCAGGGTCACGATAATGGATAAGTCCCGCGACCCCGGCAGGCTTAGGAGCAATTTTAATTGATAATATAGAAGTTTAGAGGCATATCGCTTCAAAACTTCTATCAGTAGCATTTGGACCAAATTACACTAGTATACCCCAACATTATGGTCTATACAAAACTATGTTGTATTTCTTGACGCTATTACAAATACATTACATTTTTTTAAGTGAAGATAATTGAATTATCATAGAGGAATAAATAGATTTTCCATCCACATATATTAACATAAGAAAATTGTCCTTCGCCTAGAAAGCTCTGGAAACAATAGGTAACAATGGCATAAGAAAAATCATTGAGATTTTTCTTATTTTCTTTGTGGTATAGATAACTGTCACTTTTTCTTCGTAAAATATGTAAATTCAGACATTATTATTAACATGATAAATATGTAATCAATTTTTATTATTATTATCTATGACATATTCGTGTATTTCTTTGTCTGTACCAAAATAATATTTAATACCTATTATAACTGTCTATTTGCAGTTAAATATTCATAACTATATTTCAAACAATATTGTTTGTCAGAATTGTAAATTTATTATGAAGGTTTTACTGTGTGTGGTTAAATAATTGTCGCGGTTGTCACGCGGGAAACTAGGAAATAATTATTGTTTTACATATGAATTAGCGACTAATGAAGAATGCGAGTCGAGACTCCTAATCGCTCGCTAATTATACCGGTACATAGTGGGCGTGGTTTTATTAAACCCGCCGACGACGCGACGCAAGCGCAACTCTATCGAACTTGCGTAGTCGTGACAAGACATACTATTGATTCATCACATCGTAAAAAAAGTAAAAGTTGTCATTCATTGTAGTTTTCTTCCGGTTACGTTTATAATAATAAAAATCGATTTCAGACTTGCATTCGAAATTCGGAAAGTTCAAGAAAAGCGATCGTTTTGCAACAATAACATTTATAAATAGTGACGAAAGTGAAATTCAATTTACGTTACAATAGTTAGAAAGGGAACGCTGTCATATCTATGAGAGTGTATTTATTCTTTGAAGTCGGTGAGGACGAGAATAGGCGGCTAAGAATACACGCGCCTCGCTGACTCACGCGGAAGCCGATGAAAAGCTCTATAAATTCCTTGTAATAAATTCAATACACTCATATACTACTTTATACTTTTTATACATTAATATGTTTATTTATAACGGCATCTCAACTTTACGAGTCTCGATTAATCAAAATATTTTACACATCGATGTTTATTATCGACATGTCTCGGCACTAAAGTAATTGTGATTTTGGCGAAGATTTATGCGTTTGATTTATAAGTGGATAAAATTGATATGACAACTGTTCCCAATTTGATGTTTTCACCAGAATAATTTTAATAAATATTTATATTTAAATTATAAATAACGCGTTGATGTCTTTTGTATGGGCAAGACTTGGGACCACCAACGTACAAAACAAAAACAACACAACTAATAAAAATATTATTTCCAATTAAAATTCTTAAGTGAAATACTGGGGAAATCATAAACAGAAATGAGTTGTTCAATTACATCGAGATAGTAAAATGCTAAGCTATCCTTAATGAACGTTTCAGTGCGTGCTATAAAAGTCCAATTTGGGATTTAGGTCGCGCAGTGTTGTTGGGCGCTGGGCAACAACGGCAACAACTGGCCACTATTTACGCACAATTTGGATCATTAACCTAGCGCGAGTGCTAAACGTGGGTTTAATGTGGGCGATTATTGATACACGCTAAATTCACGCTCTCTGAAAGAGTTTAGATGATATATTATGGGTAAATGATCTATCAACGCTGCCTGGACAGTGGACTGTACAGTGTACACAGTCATGTACAGTCGGTGGCCAGCATTACATGAACCACTTTAACATTATTCTGCCGTCTGCGATGGTTCATATAACGATATTAGATGGACACTACAGTAGTAGTGCCCATCGGGCGCGCCAAAGTTCACCTAAAATTTAAACTCCGATCATTGGAAACCCGAAAATTGTATTCCTAACACTTTTAATCCTAATGATCACAACTCCTAATTGCTCTGTCACTAATGTTCATAAATCCGAATCATTCAACTTCATAATGTCAGTAGCAATAAACATCTATTATACTATCATTTGTTTTCCTATATTTTCTCAACATAACCATCTTTTACACTATTATTCAAAGTCATATCTTTTTTATTTAGATATAAAAGGATGCAAGAGCGAGCGAAACGAGCTCGGGACTTGGGGCACCGCGACTCGGACAGGTTAGGTCCGAAGGGGATGGCGGGGTCTGAAAGACCCCGCCATCCCCTTCGTGTTAGGTTACTTTAAACCTTGCAAACAGAAACAGGAGCCCCGCGAAGCGGGGCTCCGTCGAGCTACCTTGGTAGGTGGTAGTCGGCAATTTGACTAAGGATGCAAGGGCGAGCGTATATTACTGATTACCACCTACCAAGGTAGCCCGACGCAAGTTTAGGAATAAAAGCGTTATGAAAGAAAACAGTAGGAGTTTAAATATATTTTCAATAATGATATTATTAATTACAATTTTCGGAAACATGAGTGTTATGAACATTGCCGGTAGCACTACAAAAAATATGAATGAAAACTTTAGGATGAAAAATTTTAGGAAGAGTGATTATTCGGATTACAAATCGTTAGGAAGAACAATTTCGGGTAAACAACTTTAGGTGAGCCAATATGGACATGTGCCCATCATTATATTATTATGAACCATCAACACCATCAACCAATCTATGCGACAAAATCGAACCCGATGGCGCCATCCATATTGCGACGACAATTACGTTTGATAATTTTTTTTTTTTAATTTTTTAATATTATTTATCTTGTTTATTTAAAAGCGCTACAAGTATTAGAAAACGTCACAAAATGGCGTCATCACACCTTGTCGTGTAGTATCCTTCAACGTCCTTCTGAGCTTATTAAAAGCAGTTTTCTTATCAGTTTTCTTTTGCTATTACCCAATCTATAACACAATAAATCTTGAAGTTGATTAACTTCCTAAATGAAAACTCGTTTCTTAACAGTTACCTACAGTCAAGTGCAAGGATAGTAATTAATTTAAAAAGGTGCCATAAAGCTAACTAACAGCTTAACAGCGATAAAATCACCGAACATTTTATTGTTGTAATACAATTCGCAATAACTTGATCACCTTTTAATGACTTTAAAGCCTCGATGGATATACCCTTTTACGTGAACGCTCACAAATCAAACCACTTCGTTAATTGTTCACTTTTTTTTAAGGCGGGTGTGAAATTAATGAGAAATTAAATGGCCGTTGATTTCAGTCATAAGGCGCCTCGATGACATATTATACGTAGTATATTACTGTATAGTAAAGTTGTATATGAACAACACTTACGTGAGAAACAGGTTTTCTGTAATATTCATCATCATCATCATCAGCCTATAAATGTTCCCACTGCTGGGACACAGGCCTCCTCTCTGTGAGAGAGAGTGGGCCGTAATCTTCCACGCGGGCCCAGTGCGGATTGGTAGATGTCACATGTCTTCGAATTTTTGGTTCTAGGACATGTCGGTTTCCTCACGATGTTAATTTTCCTTCACCGTTTTGAGAGCAGTGGTGTTGAAATAAATTACACAAAGTAATGCTCCTGACGGGGTTCGAACCCACGACCTACAACTCGTAAGTCGAGGCCGATACCACTGGGCCACCACTGCTCACATATTAAGTATATTATATTATTATATTTTGTAATATTAATGGAGTGATATTCATAGTTTTTTATTTACCTAAATGGGAATGTGGAATTACTTTAATAGTTTTAATTAACTCACTTTTTGAAAAGTTTCTAAACTAGAAGCTTCTAGTTTAGAACTCTTCTTTAGATGCTTCTAGCTTAGACTGTTTATTATTCGTCGTTAATAAGTTTCACATCTGTCTTATGTCTAGAGTTCCTGGAAGGACTTGTAGGAGGCCTTTAACTAGCAATGGGATTATGTCGATTACCTATTTAAAAAAAAGCCTTTTTCACATTACAAAAGTACAGCCATTTCTAAATAGACTTTAGACCGCAATTTTCCCATAACACAACCTTATTCGTTGTTATGTCACAAGAAATCAACGTGTAACATGTAGGTGCTAAATATTTGTTTCTTTTTGTAATGTATGCGTAACATTGGCAACGCGCCTTTCAGTCTAGTAGTTTGGTCAAGATTCGACATTCGCTCGCCAGACGGCATACATTATCTGCACAAGTTTCAGATAATATAATTTATATTTTTATCAGTCAGATATGTCATATATCTTTGACAGATAAAAATCTATCAATGGAACCCGACCATTAGTGCGTTCCTTTACAGCAACGGACATTTTATGTCACAGCTGCGTCAACGCAACGACCATACCGCTACTGTCGTTGCGTCAACGCAATGCAGTACGGGCCGTCCTATTTATGAACTGCCAGCATTTAAAAATAAAAAAATTAACCTGGAGGGATAGAGCTAAAATATAGCTAAAATTCTCAACCAAGGAATCGAACCCGAGTCCTCATTTCCCACATATTAAAACCACTAGAGAATGAGGCATCGTAAGAAAAAATGCTAATTGAACCCGAACATGACATCGTCTGAGAGTTCGCTTCAGGCGGCATGATCAAACAAGTGGAGAAAGTCGCATTGTGAATTCATATATTTTTTGGCACACAATACCATTTTTGGTCAATAATTGCATCGAATAGGGTCAAGATATCGTTATAGTATATTTATGTTAAGAGACGGATTTACGTTTAGGTCGACACGTGTGCTTACAAAAAACTAATTTTCGTTATTTTTTTATCACGATTCAAGGATGTTTAATCCATCAAATCCATCCATCTTAAATAATTTATAGCTTTATCGATTTGAGTGTTATAAAAAAGGTTAATATCAATAATACGCGGTAATCAATAGGTGGTCTAATCTAAAGTATGTACATTATAAGATTAGTGATCGTGTATTCGTGTAGCGGAAGAGATAAGCTCGGGCGCAGGTCCGGACACCCGAGACAGCGTGGCGTCGACACGACACAACTACGAATTAAAATTAACCGACATCATTATTTTTAACGAGCACCCCTTTGTACAACCGCCGCTACTCAGAAACTTCGATTATGCAGGAGATTAATACATGAACAGATTAGATGATAAGCTAAAGGAAGCTTTTATGCGTAATGAGAACACCCGGAGGTTTGGCTGTAGTTAACTGAATTATGCTGGACCTACAGGCACGATATTAGGTCCCTAGTAACCCTGACCCGGAAGATGGGCGTTTTCCTGGTAATGGCTCGAAATAAGCCTAAATTCGAGGCTGTAAAAACAAGTGCTGGCATTAGTAACCAAACGTAAAAAGCATGTTTTTTATCTCTCTCAATTAAGATCGTAATTTAGTTAAAATAAAATAATTTATAAGCAATTCGTGTGTATGAATATGAAACGAAGATAAAATAATATGTGCATATTTAACAACCAATTACTAGGCTGTGGAAGGTAAAATTGTTATTTAATTATTTGCTGTGTAAAGCAATAATTAAAATGTTAAGTACTTTTTTTAAGAATTCACTTGGTAATTATTACAGGCATTACTGATTCTTAAACTTAAACATGAGCATAAATAATTCTTAATTATAATTATTTATAGTTAAGAAAAATAGCCGACAATAAAGTTTAAATTAAAAGCACGTATGCTCGGCAAAAAAAGTTAATATTATTCATAGATGTTAACATATTGATGATTGCAATTTTTATGCATTCGTGCATAATGCATGACGGCGGTCCCCAGCCCGCCCTGGGCTTGCATCGGCACCGTTACGAACTTACGACGATTGTGTTTTGATTGCCGCCTTCTCAGAACATTCGAACACTCGTTTATACCGTTTACTGAACGCAGTAAGCTTCCTCATTGCATTCATTACACACTGGTTTTCGGACATGCGTGCTCTGGATACGAATTAATGTAGTTAACAAGTCGGTGCTGCTGTCGGCTTGTCGTTTCGTTTCAACGCCTTGTAATGGACGACATCGTTTATTAAAGCACCTGTGACTAAGGTGACTGAGAGGTTAAAAGCGTGAGAAAACTTTCCGATGAGCCCAAAAAAGAAATTCTAATTTGTACTTAAGTTTTGAGGTGACAGATTGGTTTTTCCGACTCCTTTTCGGGAAAAAATCTCTTGTATAAAACCCATGGTAAATTAATTTCCGTATAATATATCTAACAACTGTGTTTGACCGCGCTATGTACCCGACTGTTATCAATTCGGCTAATATACCGAGATAACAATAGTAAATATAATTTTCTTTCAACATCCGCTTTTCTTGTCAGTATTACGTAAATCACTGTTTTCTCTCTTTGATGGAAAGGTTTTTGCTAAACTGAACAATGATAAATCGTGCACTTCGTTTCTATGAAGAATGATTTTCAGGTTTAAAACTTTTTGCGAAGAGTTTACAAGGAGTGAAAACTTTAACTATTTTATCACTTAGGTAAGACTTGATTGAATGGTTAGTTTATAAAATATATATAAATGCATATGAACTTTGTAAGACTAATGTAGTAAAACATCCAATCGATAAGTGTCTTCTTGAATACTTTTTTCAGTATCGGTAATAAACAAAAACAATGTGTGAGTGAGAGTTAAAATACAGGCGCTTTTTTGCATACAAATATTTCAACGTTAAATTGTCTTGTTTGTTTTACAATTCGAAATATATGAATCCTAATAATATATTTTAACTAATTGATAGCGTCCTTATTAGTTTTCAATAATAATTCATCTCTGCGGTTAAAATCAATGCCATTTACAAGCTGTAACAAGTCTTCTTGTGCAACATACAAACTTCGCATGACCAAAAAATTGTACTTGTAATTATATAACGCTATATGGATATAGGCTTTTGTTAAAATAATGAATGCCCAATTTGTAGCCACCCAGCATCCTTGGCCTTAATGTCGGCGTTTTTGATGTGACCGCTCGGGTCGGCACATCGCCGTTAGCGATTCGCAAATATACGCAAAAAACCGATAATGATGTAAACAGCAATTTGTCGAGAGGTTCAACATTTTGGCTACGTTTTTTATCAATCATTGTACGTAACTGTGAACTTGATGAATTGCTCTTGCATTCTTTTAACGCGTTTATTCGCAGCTGTATTTATTTAAACCGTGTTTAAGCTTTTTGTGGCACTACCGCCTTTCTTAGCTCTATTAATGTCATTAGTCTGTTTGCACATCTAACTTCAGTGCAGTTAGCCAAATCACTTCAGCACACTTCACTTGAGAGACCAGTGTCACTTCTCACCATCGCTGTTTGAACTGCAATCGTTCAATGTCAAACTGTACGCTATCAAATCTTTCTAGAAAACCCGGTTTGCGTAAAAGATAAAATAATCATTGCACCCAGCGATAAATGCGTAAATGAATCTTAATCTTTTTATCTTGTTTAAAAATAGAAACATTGCACGATGAAAGTAGGTGTTGATAAGGAACGAATGTTTGAATGTTATGACAAGTGTGTTTGGTCAGACACGGCGGTGCCGATCTGATTGAGTGCTGAGCGTGGAGTGTTCTGCGGATTATATCGACAAAGTAAACGTTCAAACTAAATAGCTTACAGACTAAACACGGCCGGTGATGCAACATGTGCGTATACAGGCCAGCGGCCTCTTACCGACAAGAACCAAATGCAACACAATATGATTTATTTTAATTACAAACTAATTTTACATTTATCCATCCGGGAACTAGGTGAAGTTATTATTGAGCATATGTCAAAATATATATACAAAGCCTTCAAATGTAAGTCGGTCGTGTTTGGATCTCCTCCGTTTGCACACATGATTTAATAACATGTTTATAATTAAAATTGCAAGATTAGCACTTTCATTGAGATTAATGCATCGTGTTTTTGACTCTGTGAAAAAACGCATGATCTAGAAATAAGTTGAGCTAGAATGTGCCGGCTACGGGCTATTTATCACTGTAAGCCAAAACACTGGCTTAAAAAAGCGTTTAAATAAAAGCAAACATTTCTGTTTTATTGAAATAAAGTTTTTTTAGATGTAGGCGTGTACATTACTTTAATTCAACAGGTATTTCTTGTGACGTAAACTAATGGAAATGCCTACATCCTAAGAAACGGTTAGACACCTATTTTACCAGGTGTCGGCGTTTAAATCTGAAAATGTTCTATTTGTGCGTCGGTTACTCATCGCGATTCTGTTTACTTTGCTAACAGACGGCTGCTCCTGCCATTGACCTTGTCTCGGCGTTCAGTAAAAAAGAAATGCTAATATGCTGTTGCCCCCTGAGATCTGAGCGTACGTAGCGAGAGATGTGTTTGCACTGTCACTGATAGACCAGATGGCATTCCGGTTGAAAGTCTTCGTTTTTATTAATCTAAATGTAGATTTATAAACTATGCAAAGTAATAAAAAAATGATGGATGAACGTTCGTACCTACAAGGAGCATCGTGTTGGCTGCAGATGTCTTGCCTGGTCACGAGGATGGCAACATCGTGGTGATGGGGGTTGTTGTCGTCCTCTGGATTCAGTAAGTGTTGCCAGTGGCAGAAAGACGCCAGGGTTATGTCTGCGTTCGACGATACCTCTAGATCAGGGGCCGCCTCTATTTGTTCTACAAGGATGATCTTTACGATCACCACTTTTATGTAGTTACCAATTGAAGGGTCCATATAGAGTGAGGATACCTGTTTGAAAAGACATTGAGTGTGTAAATCATGATCATCCAGAGGATCATCACCAGGTAAATTACGAAAGCGATTATATCTTTATAGATATAGTGATTCATTCGTGATAACTGCAAGATTATACAAAAACCTCTTACAGGTTCTGTAACCGGATAAATCTGAACCAATTAAAATATTAACACGTACCATATTCATAATAGTAAGCAGGTAAGTTTCCAAACTGGCGTCGTGGAAATCGGCCATAGATTTGTCGGCGACCAATAAAACTTCTACATGGCGTGGTTTGCTCACGGAGCGTGTTCTACGCCTTGCGAAATCTTGTGAACGCTGTGCATTCGAGTTGTGATGATGTCCGTAACGAGGGTAGCTCTGCACCTATAATATTCACAGATTAGCTATTTGGGTAAACAGAGGTAAATATACCTTTCGGCAGTGTGCAAGAGGATGTTTGTGTTCAGTAAAGTTCAGCAGTATAAGACAAAAATAAATCAATTATTATTAGAATGTATGAAGATAATACAAATTGTGTGTTTCTAGTCTGATCTGAGAATCAATTCTACGCTGCAAATACAGCAAAGGAGATGAAATCTTAACACATGTTTCACTACCGATGCATATTTTTTTGTGAATACGTAAAAAATAATAATAAAATCAAAATAAAACTTTTGATCTTTGTACTTTTCATGCCTACCTTGTTACTATGATTGTTATGGCGTCGTGCATTTTCTTCTTCTATGATCATGTTCTGTTTTTTCCACAGGTATGTCGGCTGCTTCGTTGCACAGTTCTTCGATCTTCGTCTTCTTCGCCTATTCGCCTTTATTCTTCGCATCCTCTGCTCATCAGTCAACCTATTACGGTTCCTCCTTCTCGCTTCCAACGACGTCAGACTTGCAGATCTACTACTTTCTATCGAATTACTTCTGGAATTGGACTGCTGCAACCTTCTTTCTTCCATGCGAAGGATGTTCTGATGCCTCCTGTATTCTGCAGGGTTCTTCCTCATCATTTCCATTCTTCTCCGCCTCTGTTCCAAATATTCTCTTCTACGCTTGTCCATAGCTTCTTTGTTTTCGCGATATCGTCTTGCGTTTGGTCGTATTCGTTTGTTATTATATTGATGTTGTGTATTCTTATGATTACCTCGCTTGTTTTGAATGTTGCTTCTTAATCTGCTGTCTACTTCTCTCTTAGCTCTGTGCCACGCTTCAACTTTGTCAACGGCATTTCTTTTGAATATTACGTGCGGTCTGGGTTCGGAACTATCTTTGGGTGCTTGTTTGGATGGTTCAATCCAATATTCTCCGTGCTCCGTTCTCAAGAGACCCGCCTGTAGATAAAAAAGGCTAATAAATAACTTATGATAAATTACAACACAACCGCACTGTACGTGCAAAAATGGGCACCTATTAAATAAATCACCTTGATTAAGGTAACAAACGTCTGCAGTCTCTTGTCGGTAACCTCGGTATTCTTATGACAGCTTATCTAACTTGCGTCATGGCGATGGCGTGATGATATAATAAACCATTATAATGATACTCTCAAAATATCAAAGAACTGGGAACTTATCTGCGAAGGTTACATTGAAAGGTAAGGTTCGGAGATTAACGTTGCATACTTAATGTTGTTGGATATTGCACACACAAGTCGATTTATTAGAATATAATTTATTTAAATAGTTAAAAAAACTAAAGAGGTTACCGATCAGCATAATATACCTACATTTAAATAACATTGGAATGAATGGCCTACGGTCCATTGAGAGCTTCAAACCGGTTGGGCGAGTAGTGGGTCAACAAATCTGGCATGTTTGCTAGTAAAGCTAGATAAATTGATTGATAACGAACTAGAGGCGGCTTTGCGCGAAATTTAATGGAAACTGTTCCATCTGAACGGATATCTTGATCAACTTAGTGGTCTGCGTGATTGTACTATGATTTATTCTCGATAGATAATCAGCTAAAGGAATATCCTTTTAATAGATGAGCTTTTTCTTTAAAAATATAACCGTGCCAGTCTCTGTGCCTTTGTTATAATCAATAAATAAAGTAAGACTAATTGTTTGCTTTGATTTTAAGGTCAAAACATATATGCTTAAGAACTTATTTGGATGTAAACGTTCAAAATTATTTGGTAATCAAATACAACAAGTGGTTTTTAGGCGCGCAATTATAAGTACATGTTCTAATTAATATTGCACAGGTGTTGCGGCACTTTAGTAAATCACTTCCACGTTGATTTGTCTACACCAAATAGTTTGGACGAGCCCTTGAATTTACATAAAAACATGCCTAAAACAAGAATTTTATTGACTTTGCCAATGTTTACTAAAATATTTTTAGAATAAATTGTATATACTGAGAAATCTGTCTAAAGTTAGTACGCTATATTTCTGATTTATCTTCTGCATCAGTATTACTAGGAAACTTTCACGTAAAGTAGAATTATTCTGTGTCGTTGCAGCAATAAATGTATTTCTAAACTGAATAGTTTCCAACATAAAATTATCTATTTTACACCGTTAGCATAAGCACATGATCGTGTAGTCAGTCACGTCATAGACTTCTTGCGAAATCGCACATCTGAGACACCAATGTGTAAGAGATCTTATAGTTATGTATTACTATGTGGAGTGGTCTGCCTAGCCTGTGTGTCGCCGGCCTTGCCGTCAGAAGGCCGTCCGCGAAAGTCGTACTGCGCAATTTAACTCATTAAATTGATTGATGTAAAAGTTTATTTAACAGCACTTAGCTGGTGTGACTTTGATTGTGAGCAGTTTTAATTTTGTTGCCGCAACATTATATTGTGGTTTGAGTTTGAGATCGTTGGGAACGTTGGATGTTTTAATGCAGTATGAGTCACTGTAACCGTTTTAAGCCTCTCTGAGTGGAAAGCTGTTTTCCGGCTCATAGTAAACTAGAGCTGAACAAATTATCGGAAAATCGAAACACATTCATACAAGTCGCTTTATAGATGCTATCTTGTAAAACTTTATGCAAACGTTGCTTAACTACTATTAAATAGCTTTTACATAATTCCTAAAGATCGTTAAGTGACTCGCGCTTTTTGTAGCTTATAAAATCGAGCCTGGTTTACATTAAAATCTCATTTTGTTGATCTCAGTAATCGAAATCGCACTTGTTCATTGGAATAACTGCTACGAGGGACTCTCATTTGGCCTCTAGCGGTATCACTTTCAATTTTATTATGTTGGCGATACGGTTGTAGGTAGAAAGTGAACATGGTCATGAAGTAAGGCGGATGTGAGTACTAGAGGTGTCCAGCTGCGCCGATCAAGTGCCTGCGAGCTCCTTCAGAAGTGCCGGCAGTCGACTCACTGATGTTCGTGTACAGTTTTTTTAGACATACATTTCCTGTGTTTGCTTGTCTAAGTAGTCCGAAACATTGATTAAACTTTCCGTTGAATAAATACATTAGCTATTAAACAAACATGTGCAAAGTACTGGATGTGGGCTGCAGATAGATTTTAATTTATGCAATGCTATTAGGGCATTTTCGCAAAGCGTGTATACTACTGTTAAAATTAGCGAGTATTATGTGACGTCATCTAACCAATCAACCGTTTCAGACACCATTAAATAGCATCTATTAAAAGGTATTCACTTAAAAGTTCTAGGAAGGTTGATCATTTGATATCCAACTTGGTTTAATCAGGCAACAAACTATTATTTATAATGAAATAAAAAATGGTTTGTGTGGTGTTCGAATTCCGTGTTCTCTGTTCAAAGAACATGCATTATGTTTATTTTTAGTGTCCGCCTCTTTCAATTAAATGAATCTTCATTTAGTTTATAGTGTAAAATAAAAATGATATTCTGGGATGTAATTAATGAGATGTTGAATTCTTCGCAGATTGTAGGGTCATAGGGCTGCGTCTACTTCTTTTTGCGCACTTTATTCAACCGCAAAAACATGCATCAGAATCGTAATTATGATAGCACTCAAACAGTTTATTAATATTACTTTTGCTCTCGTAAATAAATGGGTTTGCTGCGAACAGTTTCGTATTTTACAAGAAGCAAACATTAATTTATGTTCCAGGCACTTCTAACCGGTATTTTAACAAACACAAAGGATAGCTTGTAAATGAACGAGTTTAATATTTCATGTGTTTGACACCCCTTTAACTTGAGAATTCATTCACCTGTCAAAGTTCATTCATCCTAACGATTTTGAAGATTGATGTTGTTTTGTAAACCTAGATACTGTGTTACTTAGATAAGTGGTTACTTTACTATTGTATCAAACTAAACCCTAGTAGCAGACATCTATCATCGATAGTGCTCGGCGGATAGTAAATTCTATAAATATCACGATAGCTCTTTGATTTGTGTTTTGAGTGCTTATCTTGCGTACTAGATCGGTTATAGACCTTGACCAGGGATTTATTTGAGTTACAAATCTTTATTCAGACTTTAAAGGAGATGAACAAATCATAACATTTGTGTTATTACTAATAGTTTGCATAGAAATCGAACATAAAACACTGGATGCTTAAAGAAGACCGAATAACATGGACGTGTTCGGACTAATTAATAAGCGTTCTGAAAGTCATTCCGTAGGTGTTCGGCATAAACGTACGTTAATTAATATAAGATAAGCATCTTTTTAATAATATAGCAAAAAACATGCAATAAAAATTAATAAAACCTATATGCCGAAATAATATTTATATTATTTTATTGTCTAGCTGTTAAATAAATTACAAACTTCAAAAAAAAGAAACTTACAAAGTAACAATATTAAGTCCTCGAAAAAATAATGTTGTGCAATACGTTTCTAATAATCGCAGTATTATAATTATTTAGCACAGTCAATGAACAGTTAAAGAGGGAAAGTCTTGGAACACAATTTTTGACTACGCAATTTTGTTTGGACTATAGTTAGGAGGTGAACGTATCAAAAGTCCCCGTCCCAAGCCCTTGAGCTGTGGGGGAGGGGGGGGGGGGTTTGACGGTACCATTTTTGGTTTTACCCTTATATCTCGGAAACCATGCGTCCTAGAGGCATAACATGTATGAACAAAATAAAAGCTGGATAAATTACACATAAGTTTTATTTTGTGAGCATTTCGATATCTTATTTAGTTTTCGAGATATCTGCTCTTGAAAGTCTGTAATATTGGGAAAAATCATTTTTAGCTTTTTGCATTTCCCCCACAGCTCAAGGGCTAGGGGCGATATGTTCGCCTCCTAACTAGTTCAAGCAAAGTTACGTAGTCAAAAATTGTTTTCCAAGACTTTCCCTCTATACCTTGTTTTGAGCATTCGTTGACTGGGCAGAGCTTTTCAGAAAAGCTGCGACGACGTGACGCGCTTGCGGTGTTCCGATCCAATGTATAACTTTAAAAGGAGCTAAAAGCCCAGATGGTTGTCGTACGACTAAATTAGGGATTTATATGATTTCAAGTGACAGATCGTCGTGATGTCATAACCCAACTCACTGCCACACCCTCGTCTGAATTCAGACTCCGATTACAATCGTGGTAATAACTTAGAAGATTGTTCGTATTATAAACTACTTAAAATGCCTCCACGTAGAACTGACAGTTTGGACTAAGCTAGTAACTACAGGAAAACTGAGAATTTTTTACAGACCGTGTAGGTCGAAACAAAAATAAAAACTGTTTGGTAACTATTTAGATATAATGAAGCACATCCGTTACGAGGCTATTAAGTTGTAAAACAAGAAAAATCCACTCTATAAGATACTTATTACGAAGATGTAATTGTTCAGTTATTGTTAGTCGTTGTAAAAAATAAGCGCAGTCTATCTATATAATAATTATGTGTGTACTTACATAAATCAGATAAAGTAAGGTAACTGGCAGATAATCTCCTCGGTAACTACATGAGTTTAGGCCGATGATTACAGCTGCTTAATAATTATATACTGGTTTTAAACATACAAGAGTTCAATCATCGTCAGGTGCGAAATTAATATTTGTGTAGGCAGAAATCTTTTTTGCTGGACATTTATCATATTTTAGATTTATAACAAATCTATCTACGAACATATCGCTCCACAGTAAAGTTTACGTTTTATTATCTTAATTTGATCGCGTACACTTGGACCTATAATTTCATATTTCTTATCGGCTCGATCTTTAACAAAAAGGTTTGTTTCGAAGAAGAATAAATTTATATTACCCGCCCACGTGCGTAGCAAGCAATTAGTTTTTTATTACGTAGCACGTGAACTATAAAGAATGCTAAAATTATACATTAAGCCGACATGTCGATTTAATTTGGATTAATTGTAACATTGATTAATAGGTCGGCATCAAACTACTAATAAAAAATATATGTGACAGCTGATTTTGTAATTTGTCCTAATTACAGAAATAGTAAAATGTAAAGTTTTTTTTGTGGAAAGAAAAAATCGACTACGAGCAGGTAGTATTCATCCAGAAGAACGCAAGTATGTGTTCTGCTTGCAGTTGAGCTGTTTAAAACTGATTTTGTTCAAAATTAACCAAATGTAACGCGCTACAAGCCACGGTAACGCTATGAATTTGTAACCAAAAATAAGTTTTCAAGAGAAGACATAGAATATTGTAGTTCATAATTATTACAAGGTACTCTTATCACTTTACACCGACTGATCAATCATTAACGTATCTACGTAAATGTGTCTACAACCATACTAATTAGTACTAATTACAATGTCAAAACATATAAATAAATATAAGCACGCCAAAAACGACGCCCACTTTCATTCGGTTTTCACTCTGGTTTCTGCATTTTGTTTTTAACACGGCTAGGGCGTTATTCATATCTTGGTCATAAACCATGATTCACCCTAGTTTATTTTATTCATGACCTATAAATAAAATGAAATAACTTTTTACTTTTTATGAAACAGGGTCACTGACGGGGTCGTGGAAGATCACAGAAGGTAGCGGGATGAAGGGGATGTCTTCCTTGAGCATTGGAAAGAAGTAGCGCCTTTGCCCAGCAGTGGGCCAATACAGGCTGAATAATTGAAAATAAACTTTAAACTTAACGCAAAAGTTTATGATGATTAATGGATGTTACTTAATCACTCAATAGATTTAGAGTTGTTTTTGGTACGTACAAAAATAGATGGGACCCTAGACACGGTTATATCGAAGCGAGCGAAGCCGCGGACAAAAGATAAGTATATTATAATTAAAGCATTAGACTATTTCATATTCTTAAGATTAGATCCCATCAAAAACATAAATGTGAAATGAGAGCCAAGTTCAATATTATGATATTTTTATATGCCTTGGTTGTTAACTTTAACGACAAAAGAAGTGGAATCAAAATAGGCGCCAAGTTCACCTATGTAGTCGATTCGCAATAAATCGTTAAAAGAGGTATCATTAGGGCTTTAATATTTATTTAAATCGCTGGCTGTTTGTAAATCGTTTAGTTCGAGATGAAGTGTGTTGCGCGCGCACCTGTCCGCCATGCTTGCCCCGCGGCATCAAAATCTTTACAAGTCATCTGTCGATGACCTACTGGCTAATAATACTAACACTAGGTGTCATCAACCGACTATATTTAATGTACGAAGTATATTTTTAATTATATGTCTCAAACGATACAGCTCTGCACCTGGATTTTCTTTGTCATCGACCTCATTTTATTCTGAAGTCCGATGAATAAGTAACGTAGCTAAAATGGACTGGATTAATGAAGATTTAGGATGTTTTGAGATTTATACATATTTAAAGAGCTCAGAAGTGATATTCTTGTAATGTTCACGAGCTCACTTCACAAAAGTGAGCGCACTTTTCTATGGACGAAAAATATGAACCGCGAGCGTGATTTGAACCTGCGACCTACGGATTCAGTACATTCATGCTCTTACCAACCGACCTTCGAGGTTCTTATCTACGAGCGATAAATTCTTTAATCCATTCCTGCCACTTGCGGTGGGTTGAAATCCCGCCCGCGGTTCGAATTTTTCTTTCTATTGAAAATGTTTGATATACGTAATAAATTCAAAGGTTTGCACTCAATGCAAGCCTGGACAAAATTATCCAAATTAACATAAGTATGTTGATATAACATATGAAGACATGAACGGGCCAATCAATAAAGCAAGTTTTATTGCTAATTTATGCCAAATACTTGTTAATAAACGGTTAATCGCCGAAAAGCAATTAACTAAACACTATAGTTTTCGAAACCCGACGCTGTCTGGTCGCCTCTAAATCATGGTTTCACTTTCCATCAAGTTCATCATTGAATATGAAAGTAAATGTAGTATACTTGTAGCTGTATTGTAGACATGAGGAAAGCTTACACGTGAAGGAAACTATCAAAGACTCGATTTAACTTTTCATGAAGAAAACATTTCTGCCATATTGTCCATCATATCCAAGATCCGGGCTACCGCCTACCTACTAAGGAATTCTTAATGGTAAACTAAATAACACGATTCCTGACCTGGGAATCGAACTCAGGATAACGACCAGCTGTAGCCCGTATACAGCTACTGATCAACGAGGTTTTTTTTTTTTTAAAATTAGGGATGTTTAAGTTTGTGAAGCGACATAAAATGATATTTATTTTGTAAATTGGTTTTGACATCATTATCTAACTTTTTCAAACGTCACAAAAATATGTTTTTTAAATTAGATGAGGCCTGTGTTTCGTTCCTGACTACCTAAGTACGTTCAGAAAAACCGCCGAAACAAAGTAGCAGTCTCTTTTAAAGTCTAGCAGCCTTACTACAAAAACTTAAACATCTGTTGAACAGTTGTCTAAAAAAAGTGTGACTGCAAAACGGACCTTATTTCAACGACATAATCTGACATTTTTTTAGACAAGTTTTTGTGGTACGACAGTACACATTTTACATTGGTCAAGTCATAAGAGAACCATGCAGGTGTCACTAAATTAGATGATAATAAAATATAAATGAAAGGTACCTAAAACAAGGCTTCACGGAAAACTTGAGCTTCGTCAAAATTAATTTAATACGTTTTTTACCCGAGTCAATTTTTATAAATAACTTCCAAGAAAATCTAGATATTTTAATGACCTTAGTGGCTTTGTCAACATTTTTATTGCATACCTAATTTTAATTAATTTAAAAATGCTAAAATATGTATTTGTAGCTCCGATCGAACCAGGGGTGCTCTAAAATGTCATTATGTTAATGCCAATTAAAAACTTCTGGGAATTATCTACACTAAGAAAAAAGTATTTTTATGTGAATTTTATTTTATGGCTGAATAAGTGTATTTTATCAGAGACGATCTATTTGCATAAATTAGATATAGACGGACATAAAAAATATATTAATGTCTAGACTTTATACATAGTATATGTATAGGTACCTACAGCTTCATTCATCTGTCTACCATCACCTCATTAGTCTGGGGACACAAAAACTCACAGAAAAACGTTCTAGAATAAATTGTACCGACCTACCTGTACAGTTTAGAGTTTCATAGCAATTGATTGGCATGATAAGTATTGTATTCCTAGAATAGCTTTTCCCCGTCTCCCCTTCTTCCCCTCAAGTTTTCTGCAAAAAAAAGTAGCTTATAACCGTGTCCGTGTCCCACCTATCTATATAACAAAATTAATCAAAATCGGTTCAGCGATTAAGGCGTGTATCGCAACAAATAAACGAATTAACTTTTAATAAAATTAATTTACGATTCGATAACATTAAAAAATACCACAATATTAGTTAACGGTCTATTCGCATGGAATTTAAAGATTCAATTAGATCAAATAATAATGTTTATGTTTAGTTTATTTTGATGATTTTTCGAAAATCGATAGAATAATTATTACCTATTCTAAGCAAAAGAAAAACATAAACTGTCGTACCACAAAAACTTTTAAACGTCTGTTGAACACTTGTCTAAAAAAATGTCAGATTATGTCGTTGAAATAAGGTTCGTTTTGCAGTCACACTTTTTTTAGACAAGTATTCAACAGTATAGTTTAAGTTTTTGTAGTAAGGCCAAAAGTAGTTATCGGTGAATGAACCCTGACATCTGGCGTCTCATTTGCTCATAAACATATTAATTTGCTATCATTAGATAGCTTCTCTAATGTTACCTACATACTATCACAATACCTAATAGGTACCCAGAATCAATAAATTGGCGCCGTATTTCTTATGCTTCTATGCGAAATTGCGAAAATAAGTGGACTAAAAATTCATCTATACCTATTTATATGATAAAAATAGGTAAGTTGTACTCGTATGTAGGGTTAATCTCCAGAGGTAAAAATAAAATTCTAATAATTTTACTCTACATTATTTCTTAGTGAAACATTTATTGTAATTTATCATGCATATTAGCCGAATTTTAAAATACTTGGGCGATGGGATGCGACTAGCTGGGTCAGGGACCAAAACTTGACGCGAACGATGCTGCAGCCAGAAGGTAAAATGAAATGTATGTTTAAATTCTTGGAAATATAAAATAAAATAAAAATGTAATTAATAAGACTAAGGAAGGAAATCACTGTAACCCTTTACTGAAGCTAAGTTTAGATACCAATCGCAAAAAGAAGTGTTACAATGCAAGCCGGGATCAAAGGTTCGAATCTTGCGCAAAGGAAAAAGGACCATGACGACTATCCACACATGCCAAAGGTAGGGTCTACGTTACAATGTATAAGGTCGAAGGTACAAACACAATTTAATTTGTTTGCCTGATTGATTTGGTGAATTCCTGGTACTGATCATTTTGTGTCGAATATATTTTATTGCATAACTTCACACTGCTGAGCCAGACTCTAGTGATTTATCTTACATTCCGTTTATTTCTACCTGACGATAAAATTAACGATTTAGCCGTAGACATAAAAAGTTTGGACATTTGACTAGTAGATGCATCATTTGGCTAACTTTGGTTTTGTTTTCAATGAATGCTAAACATTTAGGCAACACTTTTTTTCAAACTCGAACTTGTGGGGTTTCTTCGATTCCAGCTAATTGCTGTTGTGTTTTATTTTGGGACACTGATAAGGGCCAATTCCTTTTGTATGCTTAGGCATCAATTTAAAGCCCTAAATACCTCTAAAAAGATCAGGGTATGGACAGGTAATTTGAGATAAAATCGAAAGTTATCTTAAAGGAACAAAACGTTAAATGCTGATCAGTTGTGACTTTTGCTTTGAAGCGCAGAATACCCATATTAGTAAAAGGTTTTAATAATAATTCACTACATGATAAATGGATATGAAACAATTTTCCACTGTATTCTTTGATTGATGACTCGAAGAAGTAAATCTGATCATTTCATCGCCAATTCACTTTACCGGAAATACTTACTAAGAATACTTAGTAATATTTTGACATTCCATAAATTTAATAACCTTTAAAAATCGAATGTCAAAAATATCAGCTAACATTAGCACTAAAGTTGTGCTAACACGCGAATAGTAGACTTGCAGAACTCAACCAATCACAGACGAGACTATCACCACTCCAGAGTGATGATAGTCTCGCCTGTGATTGGTTCTCTGAGTGTGTGAGTCTGTCTCTAGAGAGAGACTTGACTAATTGGACAATTTATCGGTTCCTGATGGAAAATTTAGCCAGAATACTCACAAGTCCATCACAAGCTGACAGCGCAATACTGGAAGCGGGCTGACCTCTCACGGAACCGGTGTAGTGGCACGAAGTCCAGTCAACGTGTGGATGTTCTCGAGTCCGACTGCCCACACTGTGGCGTTCAATCACCATCGCAGGCGTGATGAACGTTACTGATGGCCTGGAACAAATATGACTTGTTAGGTGGTGTCTTTACAATAATAATCTTCTGACATAGATTTTCGGTCAAAGAGACTATAACCTCGATGCGACAGTAATCTCTCTCCTCTCTCACTGTCATAGTCGAATTTGGCATGGCATGACTGGACACGGTCAGAGATTAGGGGTAGGTACTGCTACTATCTAATTGGTGCGTCAACACAGAGCGAGCAGCCTCGTGAGGCATTTGCCGCGCGAAGCAGCTCGGTTAGTGGGGACGTGTCTCGGCCGAGGAAAGCGCGCGAGCTGCCATCCAGTCAATCCAGTGTCGGTTTTTGTTTTGCTCGTGCGCGTGTATTGTTTCGTGCCTCGGTCGAGAAACAATAGACGCGTCCACACAGAGCAAGCAACTTCGCGAGGCATTTGCCGCGCGAAGCAAATGCCTCGCGAGGCTGCTCGCTCTGTGTGGACGCACCTAATCACGAACTTTTCTTTACCAGTTACGGCCATCGTTTTAGTGATACGAACTAAAAGGTGATACCATGTTTGGACATTTGTCTCGGCTCCCAATATGTTGCCAGAACTTATGAATTCAGAACAGATAGGGTCATTCAAAAATATCGATCCGGGCCCGTATTTTCGTTGATAAACTAAGGGAGTAGCCCCCAGTTGAGGGACCAAACTCTGAACAGTCAATCCTGAGATATTAAAAAATCGAACGCAAAGACTCCATGAAACCTACGGAGAAGTTTTGTCTTTATACAAAGCGCCCGAATGGAACATTAATTAGACCTTCTTAATAGACCTCAACAGTTCCAGCAATCCACATAGTTCAAACATAGTAAAACATTTGCACGTTTCCTCGTTTTTACTTCACTGATGTATTACCCTTGTAGGATTATAACGACATAATTGGGATTCTCGGCCGGAAGGCGCGCCTTATTCGACGAGGTCCAGGCAGATTACCACCAGGTCTTTGCTCAGCGCCGCGAGCCTCGGATTCTTGCGCGCGCCGCACAACTATGTGACTACTCCGCAAATAAAACTAGAATAAATTAGGTACATGCAAACTATACTTAGACAACAGATGATTCTCGATTGTTTATGAAGTTAAGTAGTGTGATTAACATTCCGGCAGAGCACCGTTCTGTCGTTATTTTGTGTGGATCGTACCTATTTGTTTTATTTTTACGTTCAACTAACAATCGAACATTGAAAAACTCCAGCCGATGGCAATAAATTCAAACTGCGGTTTAATCGCATATCGTCCAAGGAATCTGTCCACTATGGCGACGCGACGGCCGCGACGACCATAAAAAGTAGATTTCGCACTGGCACACGGTCAAGATTTATCGGACAGTATGGACTGGCCTTAGATACCGGGCAGAATGCTGCAATTGTGGAATCTAAAGATATATTAAGCGCAGAAAAAGGAAAGGATATACGGCTGTTCACTGTATTTGTAACTAAACGACCTTTATGTCCTATTTTATTGACTGTAAGTGACAATAATTTATGAGCCAGTAATTGGCGTTGAATAATCATTTTATTGATGGTTGTATTCGGTCAACAACCTGCAGATTACGTAACGGTTGTTAATAATCGCTGAATTAACGTAAGTTTCAATGAAACACGGTAACACACAAGTGTGTGTCGTCCACTCGATGCCCGCTGAGCGAACACGGGACAAGTACGATTGTTTTTATTTGCTGTGGACATTATCAGCCTTGGGCCGTGAGCTGTCGATCAGAAGCAAACAGTTCGAGTGGCGAGTAAGGGCCTAAGCACACAGATAAGGCTCATTACGGCAATTAGTAAAGGTAAACACAGTCGCCCCAGATACGTGTTGACACAATGTCTGTGTGTGTTCGTCTATGCATACGCCGCCGACATCGTCGCCGCCGCAGCTAGATATATGCGCTTGTCATAATTGACGATTGATTGTTTCAAACGGTAAAGGAGTGCTTGCATTATGGCGTAACATTGTTGAAAAATTAACGGATTGACAACAATGCTCGATTTGCATGGGAACATCGTTTAGTCCGATACAGTCTGATAGCTTCCAAATATTGTGGTTGTATATCATTTTATAGGCATTCGATTTGTTTTGTGTTACAGAGGTAGCAACCTTTTAATTAATTCACGTCGTCAATTAAAGATAATGTATGTGCCTTCACAGTCTTATCGTGTGATGCTACTGGTTTGCATACAAATTAATCAGCCATACATGTTAACAAGTTGCTGACACAATCGGTTTTGTTCCAATAAAGCCTTACATTTTCTTTCACTATTTATAGTATCCGCTATTTCGAGACAATAGGTATTTCATTCACAAAAAGGAAATAATAATAGAATTGAATTAAATTAATAACTTTTTTTTTATCTCAGGTCTAGAATAATAGCGCTAAATGGGTAATTTATGTAACATTTAAAAACTGGTTTATGGTGATTAGACCAGTTTGTAAAGTATACGTGTATCCTTATATGTGGTAACACAGGCGCCGAAGCGAGACCTTACGAGATAAACGCGCTATAGACGTCTAATAGCTGCGATTAACATGCAAATATCTCTGAAATACTATCATTATGCCGCCTAATGTTGATAGTACTATGTAGTTCCTGTCTGAAGAATGGACTACCTACACATTTTCGTAGGCCATATCGTTAACATACTATTTTACATTCACAAAGCCTTTTGCTTTGCATTTAAATTGCCAAAAAAGTAAAGAGAAAAGAGATTTTCATTTTTGTTAAACGCCAGTCAATGTTTTTCAAAAAAAGAAAACTGTTGAATTGTTTTCTTGCTGAATTGTGAAGCTGGTTGATAATGTAATCTATGTACTTGTACGTATACTATTCTGTCAACTTTCACCCATAGATAGCTACACATCAAAGAAATTAAGTATCTATCGTTACTTTGCACTGACAACACACGCTATAAACGATCAAAGAGAACTTTTACGAGCGTTTTCAAAAGAAAATCCGTGGGAGGGTGACTTTCTTAGAATAGTATAGACAGACATTTTCTTCACCTATTTATAAAAATATAAAAATTTCCTTTTTTACCGCTGCAATAGCGTAATTTCAAGATGTTTAACATTCGCAAGTGTCATAGGTCATGCGTAAAATGTCAACGCGAAAGCATTACAAAACTAAATGAAGGTAAACGTAGGAGGTGTTAGCTTTTGTAATACCTTTAGTATTTCCTGAATGAGCAACGTCCCAACACTCCCTCAGCGACACGAAATAAAAGAGTAAAACTAAAGGCGTATTGTTTTGAGTCTGCTGTTGCTTTCGCATCGTATCGGATATCGCACGGTGATATATACAGCGTGTGTAGATATAAATCTCTCAGAGCCCTGTGGTTTCGGCGCCCTGCCGTGCGAAACCTTTATTTTATTACTGCCTCTTACGAGTTCCTTGCACTTGAACTTGCAATGCGTTTTACTTGCATGTGAAACTATAATAGTAACCGCGGTCTGCGACTCATTTTTAACCGACTTCAAAAAGGAGGAGGTTATCAATTCGACGGTATGTTTTTTTTTTCTTTTTTTTTTTTTTTTTTTTGTATATTTGTTACGCGATTACTCCGCCAATTGTGGACCGATTTTTAAAATTATTTTTTTGTTCGAAAGGAGGTACTTCTGAGGTGGTCCCATAGTCACCAAGTTGGGATCTGATGATTGGATCCTGGAGAAATCGAGGGCAACCCTCGAATTTTATAGGCCGACACACCGTTTTTCGCAAATTTTATGAAGTAATTTAAGTACTTGCGTATGGTAATCATAATTTCATGTAGCTGAGCTGATGATGGAAGGTAGAACTCCTTAATAGTAAGGAGTAGGCATCAACTGATTTAGTTTGAGTTCGCATATCTCTGGAACTACAAGTCCGATTTAAGTAATTCTTTTTTTGTTGTACTAGGTATCATTTAAGTTAGAGAATATTGCAAGTTTCATCAAAATCGGTTTAGTAGTTTTTGAGATAGGGAATTTTATTAGCTTATTGTGTACATGAGCGATGTTATTACCGCTGTTATGGATTACAAAATTCTAGTGCACATGTTGTATTTGACAAGAATTCGGGTTGAATATTTAAACTAAAAAGAGTAAAATAAAAACTTTTTCAAAAAAAAAATGTAACCGCCTTCAAAAACAACCATAAAAAACGTTAAAAAAACCTACAAAATAACTTTTCTTTCGGAAGTCGGTGGCAAAAAAAAAGACAATGAAATAAAAGAAAACAAAGACACCGACTTCCGAAAGAAAAGTTATTTTGTAGGTTTTTTTAACGTTTTTTATGGTTGTTTTTGAAGGCGGTTACATTTTTTTTTTGAAAAAGTTTTTGTTACTTCATTTTAGTTCTCGAAATAGAAACACCTACGCAGATACAAACGGCACCTGCGAAGGTGGGTCTTATGTGTATTCAATAAGATGAAATTAACATTCAGACGAATGAAACCAGGATTAAAATCATATCAATAACATATAAATTAATTATAACAAAACGATCTAATCTAAATAAACACATTCAAACATCAAATAAATCATAAAGCTGTTCCTAATAAGGAACACTGTTATAAAAGCTTCAATCTCGTCGCAATTACACAAATACCTACAAATTGTTATGCAAATCATTTGAACCTAACGACTTGGCACGGAGAACCTGTCTGAACTCGCGCCGTGTCGATGTTACCAATGCGAAAATTTATTATCGATGCCCCCAATTTACCAACACCGGTGAAATTTACAACAATCATTAGACCGCTTTGGAGCGATCACTTGTCCAATTTTACACGATAAAAATATTAACCGCGATCTGCAGGCGATAACGGGCGCAATTTTCAAAATAACCTTCGCAACTGGTACAAGTTCCTACTAAGCCATAAAATGTTCCAATAAGGCATTTATTTGTACGCGGTCGAATTACTCGGGCATTTTTCCTCTTACCCTTAACTGTGTTCTCTGAGTCGACAACAACGGCCAAGTAAATTATCAGCAATTATCACTCGTTAAGTGTTTGGCAAATAGCATTCGCTGTTCGCAATCTTAATTCGCAGCTATAAAATGTTATAATTCGATAACCCTAATGGACTGCATATAAATTAGAAATTACGACAACTATTACTATTTTAGTAGGGTGAAAGGACCAAAGCCTATATCGTTTATATTGCATGTTTATAGTTATTACAAAATTCTAGGACTTTATTAGGGATGTAAACCTGATAAAAGATATTATTCCATAATGAAGAATACTATATTCTCTCATGACTCATGTCTCAACGATATTTCACATTATGATAAGATGCAGTTATCTGTTAAAATAAGTTTTTTTGCTAGCTATTTAATTTCACATACTTTTTAGGTTTCAAGTCACCCAGGCCTGGGCAATTTATTCCATTTAATTTGTAATTTTAAATTACGGCCTAACTATGTCAAAACAGGAAGTGTTTTCAAAACATTTTTTTTTTATTTTCCACCTGTACAAAAAATCTACATACTGCTGAATCATACTGAAGATCGGTTATGTAGGACCATATTTTATGTGGTAACTGTATCCATTACATTATGCATACAAAAATAGTTCAGGCGTTTGATCGCCGTATACATAAACAATGTTTAACCTTGGCCTTACTCATATAATTATCCAGTTCAAGAGTAACAGAGCCATTTCATAAGCCAACGGTAAAGTTTACAGTTCTCAGTAAGGCATCTTTAGCGGTTTCAGGAAAATATACAACTGATAAACTGATTAAATATAACTGTTTATGTTTTTGAAATTCTGATGTGGAATTCTGAATTATTTGTTCTCGTAAAAGGTTTGCTTCAGCTGAATGTTCGGCAGCAACCGTATGTCTACATAATGTAATTGACAGATTGAATTAAACAGTCGTTTTTCATTTGTTTGGGTATTACTATATTCGGTGCACGGTCCCGCTACGTAGGGTCACGTTGTGCAATCCTTGCAATATTCGTCGTTCATTGTATTACAATAATTGCCACATAAATATGTATGAATTGAACTTCGAAGACCATACAGCAACTTTCAAACTGTCGAGTTTTTGTCCCCAGCACATTAAAAATGCATGAGCCCAGCGTCCCAGTTGCTGAATAAGAAGAAATTCGACGAGGTCACGCGGCCCGCACCCCAGTCTGTCAAGTTTGGTGACAACTGCCAGCATTAAGGTGATCATGTGTATTTTTTTATAGTCAATGGAGCGGTATCAAAACGAAACCGCCTTAGGTATTTATTGGCGGTTTTTCATTTATTTAGAAAGTGTGAGCTTCTTTAAAAAGGTAGGCTGCAATCAAGTCGGTGTGCGTAGGTACAAAAAGTGCACGGACAGCTTCTAGCTAGTGTTGCGTTCACACGAGTGCGAGTGATAGCGACGCTTCCGCGAAACTATTGCGCGGCGAAAACGCGACCCGATGCGTCTGTACGACTTTGATCGTCCGCTTACTGCATACACAACAAGATAACACTTTACTCCTACTTATTTTATGGCAGTCAGTTACCAGCTGCTTCTATGTAAAGAACAAGCTTCTCTTTGTAATTAGATTTGTCTCATTACCTCGGCCATAAATCAATACGTCAGGCTACTTATGAAATCGCAACTTTAATAGCTATAAGAGCATAATTATCTACTCCTTATCGGTAACTATAAATTAATTGGACACAGAACTCGAATTATGTGCAATTTTCTCGACATGGCCAAAAGGAAAAGGGGCTGTCAGTCTTCTTTGGGTTATGGCAATTTTAACAATATGCGTCTTTTTGGTTGATGTCGCAAACCTGAAGATGTCGGTGGGCGTGATGTAATAGTATAGCAATAAATGATAATAATCTTAGTGTCGGTGCAAGTGAGCAAGGGTTTATCTATTTCGAAAGAAATAATGAGTGGTTCATGTATCTGATCCCGTGTGCATAGCCTACGTTTGGGATTGCGTTAGCCGATGCCGTCGATGGCGACATTACTGCCGAGTGTATTGCGAAAGCTCGACCACCTCAATTAATCAAACTAATATATTGTAGGCATATATCGATGCTGATTCCGCATGAATATAATGATTGCAAAAAACTAAACGATATTTGAATGTTCGTTTATCTCAATGTCTGGTCTGGATAAGGGATCATTTTATTTCCTCTATGTGTGTGTTTGTTTTTTTTAAATAAGATTAGATTCATTCGATGAGATAGGCATAATTGGTACATGCATTTTTTGCACCATCTTTATGAGTATTGCGAAATAAGTCTTTGATAACACTGCAGACATAATAGTTATCGTAAAATATACCCCGGGAAGTAAGTACATAATCTAAGTACATGTTCACGAACAAATTTAATTTTATTAACTATCTAGCGTTTCATAAATTCAGGCCTGCAATGGTTTTCCTCTTTGAAATCTGAGTAACTTTTTCTATAGTTTCAAATGTGCTGATTACGAGAAAAATAATAAAAAAATTCCATTACGTCAGGATTTTTTTATATTAAATATTTAAGATTTTGCTGAAAAATGTCGGAGCGCATACATTTTAAAATTTATAAAACGTCATTAAATTACTTCAGCTTAATTTTTATTGCATTAAATTAGTGTATGGGGACATAGAAATTAATCGAAATCAGTAATTTGTCAATTACTACATAATGAAAAAAAATTTTTATTTGTGTTTTTTCTAACTTGTGAATATGAGAACATATGTGGGTTACATTTTATTCTACTTTTTTATTATTTCCTTGCAGTTAATTTTATTGTCTGACAGTTTGAGTTATTGATGCGGCCTACCCAAATGTCCTTTCTTTGGTACTGTTCGTCGTTTCGTTGAGCTCCTTGTGATATGAGTTGAGCTACACGGTAACTGACACATGCTTGCACTGACTGGACAGGTCCACTCAAATTTGTGTGGTTCTTTCTTCAAAAGGCCACCTCAGACACCTGCATGGTTCTCATATAATTTGATAAATACAAATTTGTCTGGACTTTAAAAGAGACTGTGACCTCTGAGTTTGTTTCGGATGTTTCTTCTCAGAGTAGTCAGTTACGAAACACCGGCCTCATCTAGTGTAAAATAGTGTCTTTTTGACGTGTAAAAGAGTTTGCCAAAACCAATTTACTGAATAAATATCATTTATCATTTATCATTTATCAATGAGTATAAGTAATTCGCATTAACCATGCCGAAAGCGGTTCATTTTGGCTTAATTTAGTAATAAGCTTACACAGGCCTGCAATGGTTTTCTCTTTGAAATCTGAGTAACGTTTTCTATAGTTTCAAATGTGCTGATTGCGAGAAAAATTATAAAAAAAATCCACTACGTCAGGATTTTTTTATATTGAATATTTAAGATTTTGCTGCGAAACGTCGGAGCGCCTACATTTTAAAATTTATAAAACGTCATTAAATTACTTCTGCTTAATTTTGATTGCATTAAATTAGTGTAAGGGACATAGAAATTAATCAAAATCAGTAATTTGTCAATTAGTACGTAATGAGTATAAGTAATTCGCATTAACCATGTCTAAATCGGTTAATTTTGGCTTAATTTAGTAATAAGCTTATTAATACATAATGATTAGGTATTATAATAACCTAATAGTTATGAATATTTAGAAAAGGGTGTAATAAAGATAAACCAAAGGGTTTTTATATAAGTTCCCGCACTGATTTAGAAAATTAGCAGTTGAAGTGCGCATCTTGCAACATAAACTTTAGTCATCTCGAAGTTGTTTAAATTCTCCGAATTGTTTTTGTTATGTTTGCGCCAAAGATTTCACCAAGATTTTAAAAGAGTTTGAAGTCTGGTAAGTATCTAGGAAGATGGAATACTAGCATGATGGCGGAATATTGTTGGTTATTAAAGCGCGACGAACCAAACCAGAAATTTAAGCGGAAATGGCACAACCGAAGCTTCCAGAAAAAAAGGACCACGTTCCACAAATAAAATTTACATGTTATTTAGACTAGTATTATGTTGTTATTATATATTAGTAGTTTTTTAAGTTATAAGTAATGTACTTTTTTAAATACATATTTTTTTATGTGACAGGTTGTGTTTTTCTCCTATTTTCTATCTGTACCTTTTTTGAAAAATCTGGAGGTGATGGAGAAAATCTAAGTACATATTCGTAATTAACGCACCAAAATACCCTAAAATCAGCTATCAAATTCCTGAGAGGAAGTTATGACCCTCATTTTGCAGGCCTGTATTAACACTATTCGGCACAGGAATGCTGTTATGCCTTCCAGATTTGGAATTCATTATATCTAAGTTAAGATAAAACAAGCTTTAAGCTCGATAGAAAACTAAGCATTATTTTGCGGCTGGTAACACTAACAGTAGTTATTGATTTATTACGGCAACATTATCTTAAGGAGTAATCAGTGAGATTTTATCTGGTCTTTTACATCTTTACTACCTTATGCGTCTGTTTAGTGGGAAATATAATTGTGTGAATTTAGTAGTCAGGCCACCTGCTTGGCTGTCTCTCAATTTATCATTGTGTCTAATGACTGTATTATTTACTACGCAAAAACAGTCTAAAAAAACAGTTGTCGAACAAGGAACATTATGTCGTATGTTGATTTCTGCGAGCGAAAGGCTGGAACATAATAATAGGTTTGTATTTCAATAAACGTGGTGTGATTTATAATCTGTCCGACAAAGCCAATAAATTGAACTATTACAACTAATTAAATTAAGATAAGAAAATGTCTTGTGATTTATTTGCTGACAGAAAGGCCTACATTCGCTAGATTACCTATGTTACGTTTTTGTGTTTCCGACTATTTGACACTGCATTCTACTTCATAAAAATATTTTTTCTCAGTAAAGTTTAAACATTAGTCAGTGTTTAGGATACAAGTTTTGCTGTTAAAAATGTATGGAAATAGCCTTCGTAATGTATGCGTTCGAGTAAGTAGTGCGTGCGGTGTGTTAGGCGCGGGGCCAACTACATGTCCGAAATTAATATCTTGTATCGAACACCCGATCGACATCAACCGTTCAGAATACGGCTTAGATCTAATTTGTTGCTCCATTATTTATTGTTAGGAAGCACTGAAGAAGACGAGTAGGTTAGGTCTCATTAATTTTGGAATTTGGAATGAGCGGTCGACACCGCTGGCCAAACTAATCTTAAATAACACTCCCCCTGTTGTTATCGGCCACAGTAACAAGATTACGAGTAGCAATACAAAAAAGAAATGCGTGCCAAAACACACAGTACTATATGTAGTCGACGTTTTGTAATAAGACGGATAATGATTCACAAATCCAGATGCTCGATGGTAGACATTTAGGAGCTGATATATAATTTATAAGTATCCAATCTAAAACATTATATCTCAACACTGAGCTGAAGGTAACAAAATCCGTCACGAAATTCAAATCAAATATTTGGGAAAAAAATTTAAAAACTGTCCTATTATAACTGTAGATTGTTAATGCGATTAAACAAAAAGGCTAAAATAAACAAAGAGCCATTTGTTGAACTACTAGTGATTCTGTTGCCGGTAGCGACAACAGTATTAATGCTGCGTCAGACGCGCAACGGCAGATTTACTAAGATTTATGTGCATACTCCTCGGAAACTGGGCTCAGAGACCGTCTCAAGGTTAATACTTATTAAAATCACATAAGTCCCGACGAAGAAGATATTGTTATGTATTTTTACAGAACTGCGAAACATTTTGCAATTTTGAATAGCTCTTAATCCTCCTTTACTGATATTTATAACCGTATACTAAATCTTATTTGATCTGAAAGACCAAAACCAATCTGCTCCTTGTGTGTGCCTGCCGACCTCGTTTAGCTGGATATGTTCTAATTAACAGGGAAATTCATAAAGACGTGTCCAGATCGGTTCTGTAGATTGTGGGCGCCTGCAGACACCTTGGGCACGATTTCATTGGACCCTCTCCTTCGACTTCCTCATGGGAATCACGAATACAGAAGCTAAAAAAATGAACGTTCGCTTTCCCAGTATGCAGACTAGTTTCAACGATCATCAAAATTCAAACATACAATAAAGATTTGCTTCCTTATATAAACAATACCAGCTTACAGACGGCCATAATTCAACTTGATTGATTATTTCAACTTCGTTTTTTAACTACGTTGAGATAAGTGATGGGTGTTCATACAATCAGGTGATAGAATTAAAGCTATACCTGTACATGAAAGCATAATGGAATACATTAATGATAAGAGAGATAATGTGTCATTAGTGGTAGTTTTGCTCTAGAGATAAACGTCGATGTGGCCCAGAACGATAGCGAAGCCAAGTTCAAATATTTGAGAAGGTCGATCCGCGATAGGTAAAAAACAAACTATGTCAGTCCAGTCGGCAACAGAGAGCGGCACGGGCGTACGCGCACTCTCTTATCTATTGTAATACGTCTGATGCCCGAATTTCACATGGCCCGGGTTATCACTGCGAGATACGACAATCCGAATCATGTTCTCGTGTAACCTTCTATATGTATAAAATAAAAACTTTAGAATAGGTTTTTGTAATAGAGGAAATATGAACGTACAAAAACATTTAGATGATTAAATTGATTTTCCTCTTGTTAAAAAAGCTTTATTCTTATAAGAAGCGGCTAATCAATCACCCTTTTGTGTATTTATATGCATCGTTGCACTTAGTTTTGTAATGATTCAGTCAAAAATTACCTTGAATTTTTTTGTTAAATCCATTAACTTAACATTCAGATCTTTATCAGTATTCTTCTTCTATTCGCTTCATGATTTTAATCAAGCATATGAAAAGGTTAACACAAGAGACCTCACTAAATCAAAATCTATTTATGGATATTTTTTTGATCTTCCCACTCTAAGGTAAATACCAAAAAACATTTTTCCTTCAGACAAGTGATTCCGCAGGTTTAGTTAACATGTACGACCAATGTGCTCTTTGATATCGCTTGCACAATGCCCGTGAACTTCAACTGTATCTGTGTGTACTCCAGATACTGTCACACACATAATCTTATCTATTTAAGTAATAGAAGTAACTACATAAGTTACAAACAAGTTGATTTTCGCCATCTGTTTGGTCCGCTTTGAGTTTAACGACATATACAAACACTGTGTTTTATTTAAACTGTACATTTTGTATTTTTTTCAAAAATTATGGAAAGATTTAACATTGCATGTTAGTTTAGTGTTTTTATTACTGACAGCTTGTTAATGTTTTGGGGTTTTATCACTGTTTTTCTTTGTTCTTAAGGAAAGAATACAAAGGTTATTACGAACTTCCAACTTGTAAATAAATCATGGCGCTTCACTCGTATTGATTTAGATTTATTATCCAACTGTCCATCATGTCTGTGTTTTATCAACCTTCTACCTACTAATAAGGATTCAGATTACGTTGCAGTTTACATACATCTGGGTAACAACTTTGGTCTTAGTATGAATCTGTACTTTTGTTCTGGAATCAATATTATTGAACTATCAGAACCCTAAAAGTATCAGGCTGAAAATCCTTCGCGCACATGAAAACGTATGCTTTTTTTTCCTACTACCTATTCTTTTAATTTATTTTTTCCTTCCCTGCGGTATCCAGATCATGTCACCACGGAATTAAATTAATTCCTCGAGACTTTGTCGAGCTTTATTGCTTCGGCGATTTTCTGACGGTTGATTCTGACTTTCAGAAGTTGCAATTGTTTTTTGAATAATATTGCGGAATTGTCCAAGAAATGGTACTAGGTATGCAAAAATTGAAAAGATTCTTACCTCAGGTCCAGCCTGAGCTCTCGGCCATCAACCGTAAGGTTGTAATGCACGACGTGTGGTTGATGCTGCTCCGTATGATGAAGGTCCCTCCGTGCGCGCGCATGTCCGTGTGCATGAGCGTGTTCGACGGCATGCGAGACCAGCTCGCCATGCCTCGTCACCTTCACTGGGTGCACTACTTGCACTTTTGATGTGTCCAGGTGTCGATGGGAGTAGATACCTGATGGAAAAAATAATAAATTTAAATTTATGAATAAATAATTTAAATTTAATAATAACCTATGTTGTATTTAATTAAATTAATAAAGCTGAAGAGTTCGTTTGTTCCAACGCACTAATGGAACTACCTTTTTTCATTGGGTAACCCAATTTTATTGGAAACTCAATCGCTATGACCCTTAGGAGCTAAGCAGCAGGTGGAATTGCAAGGTATTCCTAGTAATGTATAATTCCTAAATAGAAAATGGTAATGTCGTCCTTCGAACCAGATACGAGTTGTCAAAAATTGGTAAGCGGATGTTGCTAAAAGAGTTGGAGTGTGCATTCTAAGTTGAAAAGGTGTGAGTGTACTTCCAAATGTACTTCCTAAGCAAACTGAAACTATGGCAGCACTGTTCGGGCACGCCGCAATCGCGGCGGTAAGACCCCTCTTTGAGGAGTGGCTGGATAGTCATCACGGCATCCTAACCTTCCGCCTGATGCAGGTCCTCACCAGACACGGCTGTTTCGGGAGATACGTGTCTGAGGAGAAAGGAGGAAACGTCTGGGTGTCACCACTGCGAGGATCACCCGAAGGACACGGTGGAGCATAAGGTGCAGGACTACCTCGCTTGGGCAGAGCACCGGCACCGCCGTGTCCTCAGGGCGGCGATAGGCGGAGACCTCTCGCGCCCGGCATTGGTCGAGGCTATGCTGCGGGGCGAGACGGAGTGGGAAGCGGTCGCCTCCTTCTGCGAAGCAGTCATGCTCGCGAAGGAGGAGGCGCGCAGCGTGAGGGAGAAGACAGCGTCCTCCTTCCAGCTTAGCCGCAGTGGTAGACGCCCACGGCGAAGGACGTCGCAAGACGATCTCCGGCCACCGTAGGCGCGGGCATGCGGGCGGCGAGTAATAGGCGAGTCGCTGTCCGACCATGGACCATGCCCGGGTCGACGGCGCGTTGTGTTCCACGCGCGCCTCAAAGAGTGTCAGCATGATGACGGGGCCTCTCGCGACCCCGGCAGGCTTTGGCCGTCTAGAGGGGGGCCCTAGAGGGCCAAAGCCTGCCCGGGTCGCGGGACTTATCTCATTACCGTGACCCCGGAACATAAAGGGCTATTGAAGGACACCGCGGATTTTAGTCAGTACAAGTCTGACAAGGGACTGTCAGGGCCCGCCCTGCCCTGCGTGGGAGGACTCATTTGATGATTTTACCACGCTAAAAAAAATGACAGCATTGTTTGTATTTGTAGATCTTACGCAGAGGGATGAAAATAGATGTTGTAGTAATAGTTGGCGTTAACGATGAAAGGGTTATACGCACTATTACGCACGTAAACAAAAAGTGTATATTGTGATAACGATCGTAGACTCATAGTAAGTAAGAACGTATGGGTTTTACCAGTGATTAAACAAAGAGGTATATCAACAAGCAACAGCTGAATAAAGACATCTGTATAAATAAACTAGCTTTCAAAAAGGAAATGAAGCATTTTTTATCCGACTATGGCGAAGCTAAAAACACCCTCTTTTTAGCTTCGCCATAAGTCGGGTAGTAGAACTTCTAAATCAATTATGATCATTTCAAAAATGAGGTACCTTAAGTTGGAAACGTCGTTTAGTTTTTATCGTTTATGATTATTGAGAGAACTGATGAGATTACATAAGTCAATTAACAGCTTAACTCTTCAAGTCAAAATTCTACGAAATGCATCATAAATTCTGAAAACTAACGACGATAACCCAGATTTAAGTCATAATATTGACGGCGTTGCTGTTTCGCCTGCCAGGATATAATGACGGTGCTTTCCAGAAACAACGGAAATTCAACAAACAATACCGTCAGACAATAACCTGCCGGCTTTGCTGACGGTAGTAAATAAATAAAAGTCGTACGTGCCCCGATGTAAGTAAAAAAAATCATACCATACTCGTAACAAGACACCATTTTGCTCAGCATTTTGCTCAACGAATCTAATTTTAGAGGCTCGTAAAATTATTTCTCAATTTTTTATTAATAGGACGCGTCTTGACATTTAAACTATTTTAAATTTAAATAATGTCAAATTAAATTCCGATTAAGTTATTATAATTATTTTTAATAATACGAAGACAATCCAGTTGTTTAAAAAAAGACAATGGAACGTTAGCAACTCCTCACGTAGAATGAGCGAAGGATTTTAATGACATTGTATTTATGAAGTTATGTGGTTCCCTGCGCATGCGCCTCCGCCTAAACATGGCGCCATCTCCAGGCGCCACTGCACTCGTACTTTTATATCTCATAGCGATTAACGCCTTAATTATACACTAACAGCATTCTTCTAATGAATAATGATGACATTTTATGAATTAGATATTTTATCTTTTATTTAAGATGTAAGCCTCGTATTAAGATAAGATTTTAGAAGTAATGAAAATGAGTAATCTTATTTTACCATCCCGAATTTTCGGATAAGTGGGACAATATTAAGCCCTTGTCAGAAACAAAATCAGATAATTAACATAATTTAAATTAACACCGCAATCCATAGCCAATATAATAAATAATTCAAGCTTAATAAGGAAGAATGTGCGATGTGTCCCACAATGATCCATAGCTTTACGAGCCTGTAACATAACCCCGTGGCGCGCTAGCTTGACACGTTCCTAGACAACTAAATTCTCGGTAATATGTTCAATTTTTCATAGATAATCATAATTAGTAGCTTATCACTCATCATATGAACGATTTCATATGAAATCTGTGTGCTTGGTCAGCGACGGAGCGGCGCTAGTCACTCGACACTCGCTGACTGGTAAGGCCACACAGGTTCTACTTGCTACTCGTGTTTTTCTCACTCCATATTAGTCTTCCGAGACTCATACATAAATAAATTTAATTAAGGTAAAAACTACAATAGTTCAAGCCTTAGCTGGTTTAAGTGCTACCCTAGACGATAAATGGATTAATAGAGCGATAATTTTCTTAGAATTTGCCTTGAAAATTTGTTGCTCAGACGATGTTTAATTGCGCGACTTTTTATTGCGAAAACCAGAATTTTATTAATACAGCCAAATTCGGAATAATACAGCATGTAAGAATTTGCTATTATTATGTAGCTTTGGAATTTAAAAGTAGCAATTCTGAATTATCAAAACGATCTCTAATTAATGAATCGTAATCAAAGACCAATCTTTTTATTATAGACATCTTCGCTTAGAGAGTATAAATAAAGTTATAATAGGCAAAGTTTCCATAAAGTAGCCGTAAGCTACATGTTCGAGTAGGTAGACCTCGTCTATGATATGAATCTTAAACCAATAATGTAAGTGTTGTAATGAAAGGCGTGGGCCAGTATTTCACCGTCGCTGTTGTTATGCTTGGCTGCAATTACAAGTAATTACAGTGCGTAGGTACGCCCCCTGCCGGGCGACAACAGAGCACATCACTACGATATGAATGGGTGGACTTAATAGCCCAGCAACTTTTATATCTATTTTCTCAACAGGCGTCTGATAAAACTTCATGAATCGTGATGAATCAACACAAAAATTAATGACCTATATGTAATGTAATGACAATTCATTCGAAATAATGTGTAATCACCGCAGTGTGGACTGTGTGGAATACATTTAAAACTGATTACCTACTTTTCTATGTACGCACATATGTTGCGATTACTTGCGATAGATCGATTACGTAAATTAATTTTATGCCCATATACACTACATCATTCAATTAACGTAGGCAGGTAACCTAGATAGGTAAAGTTATTATCACTGTAGGGCGCCACGTACGAGGCCCGAGAAACTAATTTGTTCATGTAAAGAATTTGTATCGATCCGTCTGCATGTCCTTATCTAGACGCGTGTACCCCCTGTGGATATAATAAGTATATAATCTAATAGAATTAATTATTATTCATCAAGTTCGAATACCGGATAGGAACCAGTCTTCTGGTAGGTAATCTTCGCGTCTCAGAATTGGTTCCATTCTGTTGGGTCGTCATTATTTTTCGGGTCTTCGGTCAAGGCAACCTATAATTGACATCAGTTTTATCATTTATTTTTATAATAGAGAATCAAATGCGTTAAACTGTGCCCATTTCAAAGTCGCCGAGGAACAGTACTAATTTGTGCTAGGTGATAAGTGTGTTACATCACCCTTAATTGTACATAATCAGAGTGTTCAAACAAAGGTATTATATGTGATGTGACAAGAACAAACGTCTTAATAATAGTTTCCTGTAAAAAATTAAGATGCGTAACTATTGACTCTGTGACTAAACATGCCTAAAATATTAAGTTGTCAATTAAAAAAGAGGGCCTATCATATTTATTTTTGTCCTAATACAGTTCAGTAAAATTGCAAGAAATTTTGCTGATTTCCCATTTTCATACAAAATTCTACAAAATAATAAACTAAGCCAAATGTTTTCAGCTTCTGTATTTGCGTGATCAGGCGCACGATCACTTTACGAGCGTATCTTCGGGCGACAAGTGACAACTTTACGTCATGGTTCACGTCACCAAGATCAACAGATTCGCGCCTTTTCTGCACTAACTGATAAGATTGCCAGAGCAAATATTGAATTTAAAAGATAAGAGAATCAGGATCGTTATACTTTGCACTTTCCAGCGATAAAATTAGGCAATAATTAAGTACTTTTACGATATGATAATCAAACATTAGCAAGGTAATTTATAGGACGAATATAAAATTGGAGCTCGAAATTAAATGTAAACTTTATTTAGGTGGGCAAAATGTACACGTACGAGTTTAGAATGAAGAAAGTTCGACGACCGTGTCGTTCACTAACAGCTTTGTTTTATAAATCCCGCCACCGATTGCAGCTTTACGGTTATTGGTTTGATTACGTTTATGCTTCATTTTGAAGCTTTCAGTTCAACTCACTTTGCGTTATCCGCGATCTATTTTTGAAGTGTTCTTAAGTCTGCAAATAGAACGTCTTACTGCATTAGTGCTTTGGTTAATTCATGTTCCATCGGCCACTTATTAGTGGTTTGAGGCGCGCTTAATTTTATCAACGAAGTACACCGCTTATTAATTAAGTTCAGGTGTGTTATTCATTTGTATTGCCTCCGTGCGTCATGTGATTGTTCATGTAGCCAGCATGTCTAAACGGACAAATGCATACACAGAAATTACATCACTATTTTGTACAGGTCGACAGAAAAATCGGCCAGACATCGTATGATTTTACCAATAGCATCGTAATCATTTTATTTGATTATGTTTTTGAGAATTTATAATAATTATTTCTGACTATATATTTTATTATATGAGTTTTTATGTAAACGAAAAATTGCGATTTTTTATTTTTAATCTTAACCTTAACTGAGCTGTGGTTTATAAATAAAAATATCTACCACGTAGGTGAGTGTGCAGCAAAATGTCAGTTGGTAACAGTAACACAATACTGTGTCATGTTATAGTTTAGGGTTTTATTTTACAGTCTTTCATAAACCGATTTTATGCGGTAGGTAACGACCTAAAAATGGCAACATAATTTTGAGATTCAAGTATTTTATAACAAGTTCGAAATGACTATACGAGCATACTACTGGTGTGGTCGTAAGTCGGTAGATGAAAATTGTAATTAAAATAATTATATGTTCGTGGTTACTGGTCTTGAGTTACGTAGTGTGTTGTGTAGTATCACATCGAATAATTTTACAATAGTAATTTATTGCAAACCTGTTTATTATTGCTCGGAAACAAATATTGTGAGATTATTTCATGTGTATGATATACCATACGTGAGTTTTTAATCTTGTTTTCGTAAGTTTCTCCAGATTCAATTTAGTATTATTTTAATCTTTCAGCTTAAAAGATTTGTATCTGCATAAACTCTACAGCTCATAAAATTAGGATGGCTGCACGATAAACATTAATCAAAGAACGACCAAAGGCCAATATGGATTAACCCTAAAATGCTCTCAGTTCGCGGCTGTCACGCATGCTCTGAATCCAATTATCAGTATTTCAAACTTAGTGACATTTACAAAACAAGGCGTAAGATTAGCGTGACGATCTCTGAGGATATAATACTTTATCTGATGGCTATGGTAGACCCATGTCACGACGTATATCACACGTCACTTTTAATTGTAAACCCGATAGGATCGGATTATACGAAGATTTGAGATTTGACCTCTAACGCCTTGACATGACATGTTTTATATTGCTTTGATTTACATATTCTGAATGGGAATTCTAGTGGTTAAATAAATGGACCTATAATCGTAAAATTATGTTTTATGACATTATGGATATGCTAAACAAATTCTTCAATCTATTTTTTCGACGAGTGACTCAGTTTTCGTGTTTTTACATTATTTTTTTAATAACCTTATTATCACAGACCACCTATGACTGTTTGTCTACTCTAACGAATGGACAGGCATTTAATCACTTTTATTAAGACGATAGAGCACTCAAGCAAAACAAGAAGTGGTGCCAAAACAAAATGTTTAAGAGGAGTTATAGTAGTTAATTTAAAAATCACAATTACTGTATAAATAAGACAAATGGCCGGCGCGTCGCCTACGATACTATTAACCCACTTTGCTCTGTTGAATTTAACTAAATTAACAGAGGAATCCAGCTGATGCATTAATGTTTTATTACTTTTCATCCTCCGAAAATGTAACAAGCTGAGAAAAATCAAAATGTTAAGTGGGTATTCATGTAAGTACCTAATAGAAATAGCATAACAATCTATCACTGAACCCGGAAATTATACTAAACTAAGGCATGTATATGTATATACGTTTAAAATATTGAGCAACCAGTAAACGAAAATACGAAAAATTAAATTATTTAAATAAAATGATTAATTAAACTCAAATATCCTAAATGGAATAAAGAAATAAATTGAGAAATTGACCTTTGTTCTATATCCTGAACAATAAATTTATGTTAATGAACTTGCTCCTATTAAAAGTAGACTTGAAATGTAAAAAAAATCTTCTACAAGAAATCTAAATAAAATAAATCACCTGATTTTAAAATAGCTACTAGATAATCACTTATTATGACCTGAATGCCTAGTTTATTCAGTCTTGTCTAAGCTATTATTTTTAAAAGATGAATTAGCTATATTTATAGATAAACAACTAGTCACATAGACACATTTTCTATGCTGATACAAGGCATAGACAAATATGAAAAGTGTGTCATTGTTTCAACGTCATTCGTTGTCATTGAAAGAGAAAAAATGCAAGAAAATAAATTAATTTACAGTTATGAATTTAATAAAGAAACTAATCTTAGATCAAGCCTTCAAAAATGACATATTTTATTATATTTTCTGAACCTAAACAGTATGTAAAGCGTTCATTCATGTTTGAGGTTTTTGGTTCAGATTAGAAAAGAACGTGTAAAAAACCGCTGTCTTTGAAACTTATTAGTTCCTTAGTTTTTACAAAGATACGAGCGGCAAAATAAACTTATAAAAACTTTGGCAGATTAACAGACATCGGTTCAGTTGCCAAAAGAAAAAAAAAAAAGATTATCGAACTCACCAGTATGTAATAGGTTTCGTATGCTATCCTGGACATCCTTATCCATGTCGCCAGCAACAGGGTCCTTCGTCAGGTTTATCGTGACATGCTTGGCAGCACACCAGGCCACCAGCATTTGAAACAATAACAGTTTGAACAACGAACACCGCACTTCCATCTTTCTCAGCACCCGACACTCAGGTACAAGCATTTTGTGTCCACGTTTAAAAATATTAGTCTTAGAATTTCACTTTTTTGAGTCACCACACTATTACCGACAAAATTCTTGTTCTGATTTTCGTCGTAACATTTACGAAGCTTTATGCTTGTAGTTGGATATTGATAATGTGCTCATCATCCGTCTTCTGAGCTGGTTTGTCATCATACACTACCTGGAACAAAAAACATACATAATCAGATCACGACTCAAACCTATAGTTTTTATATCATACCTACTTTGAACTCGTCAATGGATTTTTTATACACCAACATTTATTGGTTTTTCGTTTAATGAATGAGACATTTATATTAAAAGTCACGGGACAAGTTAAATGTCACAATATTGAAGAAGCTATATTAATTTTATAAAAATAATGATTATAATGATAAAATTAAGAGTTGACATTTGAATATTTACACAAATTATAATATAAACCTAGAATTATTAAGAGCAAAGTACCGGTAAAACTACAACGACTGCCACTTACCATTATTATGTTAAATTTATTGTTTTAAAGTTGTTTAAAATAATGAAAGAATATTAAAAAATGGGTACGTTAAAATAATTTGAAGCGCGAGACACTACGCGCCGGTGTTATAAACGTCGTACGATGTACGCGACCGCTGTCTATAGATTACTATCTCTATCTGAGAGCCGGCTCGTAGGTTATATAATTATTCATAATTACGTATTATCTCTTCACTCTGTATGTACACACAATTTGGGAATACGTCCCAAAGATATAGTAATCTTTTTATGAAATCCATTCACTAAAACAACACAGTTTATGCCAGGAGACGACTCTCTCACAAAAATAAATTCAAGTTATGACAAAAATATGTGAATTTGAACACGTTTAATTGCTAATGAAGTGACAATGGGACATATTAACATAATGATATGTTACAAGATACAGATGCGCGAGAGATTGAGATATGATTTAATTTTAATGATGCCAAAAAACTAGCCCCATTAATGTTGGACAGCAAATAGCTGACTGCTTCTCTTTATAAGGTAGAGCTTTCTTCATCGGCATCGCGACAAAACACGAATGATTGACAGCCTGTAGAGTTATTTACAATTTTAAACCATAAATAAGCAGTCTTCCCGACGATTATGCACATATATTACTGTCGTTATGATTCTGACATGAAAGTGGAAAATTTGTAAAGTAATTCCCATAGTTTCTTGAAATGTTTTAGTCGTTATGCTAAAAGAGTAAAGTGAAACAATAGCCGGGACATGACGTGCCTTTCTATGAAGGAATGTATTTTAGGAATAAGAATCAAAGGGCGTAGGGCCCAGCAACCCACGTGCCGCGATAACGCAGGCGCCGGCACCTCGATGCGCTTTTGTTTTTATTTGACTCTTCCATACAGAAGGCGAGGGCCGGCGCCATGACGGATTGTTAAAAATGTTTCCCGAGACGCTTTATGCTTCCATAACGTTATACGGTGGAGACAAATAGGTAAAACTTACCCTACTTTATCTTAGGAGTAAGCGGTTTCACCTGACGATTATGGCATTTTAAACAATGATACAGCCACACAATGAATGAAAGTGCTACATATAAAGACAAAAGAGTTAACGGCTCGCCATAATGGAGGCAATTGTGGACGTGACAATCTTTTACAGTAACGAGGCTAAAAAGTCCGTGGCAACAATTAGACAAGTATATTGCGAATAAAGGTGGAAAATCTTTGAAAACGTGCCAATTATTATCATCGATACTGTAATTTGATTCTTTTAATTAATGTAAAAGAGCGTGACACTTCGTTTATGTCATATTTTATTAGCTTGTAGTATATTCGTTTGCCCGCGTGCCAATATTGATCACCTGTATCAAACACTAGGTTATACGTACATTATTACAACAGCAACACGCTTAAATTAACAGCTGTGTCAACTTCTAGAGCTATTCTTTCGTTAATGCAATCGGCGTAGTAACAACAAGGACTTTCAAGGTTGACTGCCATAGGTTAATGTCAGTTAATGAAATTGATGATATATGAAACTGTAAAGTAAGACTGACGGCATTTTTACTAGGAAATATGTAACGGTCCCTGGACACTATCGCTTGTTTATTATAGTGTTTATATTTAAAGTAATTTTACACATTTTGTAAACAACACATCACGAGTCTCCATAAAATAGAATGCTTACATTTTGTGCATAAAATGTGCAGATTTTATCACGGAAATTGAACTTTCTTTGAAGTCTGCTCTACGTGCATTTAATAGTGTATCTATGTAGTCTATGTACCTATCAATAAATTACATCAATTTTAACGTAATACAACATGGTAGAATAATGACACCGCACTCAGTATACACATCTTAATCTTTACAACTCTCTGATTTCGTGGTATCACGTAGTATCATTGTTATCAGCAAAGATAATAATATCTCTGTGTGTACAACACCTAAAGTTAGTGCTGACCCGATTCATGCCTAGGCTAATAATGACGTATGACCTGGACTCAATCTCTTCCACTGTCTTACTCAAACACCTGATAATGAGACTTAGCAGACGTCTCTATTGAGGTCATGTAGTCATTTGGACAGTTATATAATTCATATCTTTGTGTAACTATGATTAACATTATCTGCGTAAGATGAAACAAGACTTGAGAGGCCCCAGTTTAAACTGAAAATGTTACGCGTAAAGTTCCAATCATGTTCAAAGCAGCCGCCGCGCCGGTTAGGATTCGATCACGTAGAATTACTGCTCGTAACTCCGACTAAGCAACGAATAAGTGAATTTAAATTACAGCTTGTAATAGCATGCTTAATATAGATAATATGATGGTCCCGGGTAACAAAAAGTGGTGCGGACGGACAGACGGACAGGTCGGTGGCGCCAACACCCGCCATCGAAGGACAGAGATAGGATTCGGAGGAACGCATACTCTTGTTCTTTTTCTTTCACAATGAAAACAAGAGTCTTGTTAAAGTCCGTATACTTTCAATAAAAATCAACCTTTCCGTAGAGCGGCATCCCTTCCTGTACAACAACTGTGTCTGCGTCAAGATTTAAGATATGAATCATTAAATTAAAATATTAATTACTTGTAGGAGAGCGGAGCTTAAGGCACTATTATATGCCTACGCTAAGGAAATTAATTTGCAACTTACTTGAACCAACTATGTCGATATATAAAAAAAAATATTCATAAAAAAACTGCATGCAGAGTTTTTCCCATTTAAATAAGATTTTCATTCGTAGAAATGATTAATGAAAAACATAACGTGAGTTGACGTTTTAAGTCCCTTATCATAAATGTGCTATTTTTAAAACTAAGTGTAATAATGATTAATTATACACGTTTTTTCGTCTGTACTATGATAAGCGCTCACGTCTTCATTTAGCAAGTTCTACTTGATTTCAATTCTTATGTTATCTTTCAAATGATTATTTATTAACTTATAAATAACATCCTTTATGGTCCTTTATGGTGCCTATACTTAACCGATTATACATCGGATGTTGTAAAACGTTTGCATTTAAAGACTAGTTAAACTGTATTTATAATTAGTTGATTAAAAAAGACACGTGGAGCCCGATAATATTATGTTTAATTTATTGATAGAGTTATCTGAGGTATTTATTGTCAAATACTCGTAGCTATTGCCACTGGCTTCTCCCGCGTGGTTGTCGAATTTTTTCCCCAGGGAAATTATTAAAACTGGGATAAAAGGTAGCCATTCCAGGTTGTAAACTGTCAGTGTACCGAAATTCATCTAAATCCATCCAATACCTTTCTTCATCCATCATCAAGAAAACATTTCTAATAGTAGTAAGATATCGGAAAAAATCAACTCCATGGAGTGCTTAGTACCATGATGTGAAGGAGGCTTAACAATGCGCGAGTACTGGCGCTGCGCCGCCGCCGCGCTAGAGGCATCCGTCATCGTCTCGCGCGCACTCGCGCTTTGTCTGAAGCCATTGTGAGGACCGGTAGCGCCGGTTATGCTCGGCTCGAATTATTGCCCTTTATGAACCGACTGCCCTGCCGAGATCGTTCGAAAATATCTACAGGTATGTAGCATAGGAATTACTTGCTCAAGTGAAAAAGACATAATCTCTGAGAACATCAAGAAAAAATGTGATTCTCAAACCAATTGATAAAAAAATTAGTAATCTAAAAATACAAACTGACATTTGCCTAATTGATTACTACAACATTTTAATTGTAATACCAACAGCAGTTAATGAATTTGACATTGAATGATGAAAAGCTTCCTTTTTTGAAGACGGTTAAGAACAACAACAAGCTTAACAACAACATAACAACAACATAACAAGCTTAATTGATACAGAGGTCAGATGTAAACAGAATTGATAGTTCAATCAATCCATTAGGCACAGAGGCAGCCTACACGTTGTCTGTCAACCTAGAGTTTGATTGATTCGTTCTTTAGTAGGTATGATATTAGTGTGGGAACCCCTAACAGCGTTTAGCCTATGAATAAAGAAGTATGTGATTGGTAGATCAATTTGTTTTGATCTATGTGCATTAGTAGTCAATGATATCTCACAGAACACACAGTGGGGTTTTTCCCGAATAGATTTATTCAAATGAGCAAATCAGGGGCGGGACAGACATTCAAATATGTACAATTGTAGAACAAAAAGACCCGGAAATTCTTCAAGGGAATCTGTAGAATGTGGTTTAGACCGGCGATGCCACATTTTTTTTTTGTCGCCTATTGTCTCCGAGGCACGGCGTCTCTCTGACAGGTGCCATTAGTAAAGACGGCCGACAAATGGCGACTGTCGGATCCAGATTTCATGAGCACTCGTTCTTTTTAACGATCCGTAACCACTTGAGAGCAAGTGGTTTAAAATAGATTTATATAGATGTAGGTAGGTATATGGCGGAGGCCTATGGGTATTAAAGACGTTACAGATATTATCGACCTAATTTTTCTGTACCCCCCATTCAGTTCATCGGCCCTATATCAGTGTGTGATTTTAATAGAATTCTCTTTATTTATTTCTGATTTGCTTTTAAAATAGACTTTGAATTATCGAGAGAAGCTACGATTTATTCACGAGATTATCTGAAAGTCTGCCAAACATTAAAGATACACAATTACTTAAAACACCAAACGGTACCATCGTACGATACCAAAGGTAGGTTGTTGATATTATGTACCTTTCCTACGTATACTTATATTTATTATCTTATCTTAAAAGTAAATCTGCTACGTACAGGCTACGTCACAGACGAGTATTGAACATCGGCTCAGCTCTGTAAACTAGTGTATCCTGCCAAATCCTGTTTAACAGATTAATCTTGTCTCATACGTACCTACGTAATGTTGACTTTCAAGCTCAAAAATATTAAGCTCATACATATGAACTTCATTTGTTATTAAAGTTCATTACTTTGGGCTTAATTGTAATCTTTACTTACTATAATCGCGTCTGCAGACTTTGTGAATTTAAGCTCTAAAAGTCTAAATAATATCGTATATCTCTATCGTGTATCTCTCTACTCATAAATTAAAGAAATAGATAAAATTTGTATATTTTCAAATGTGACAGCCCTGACGGGTGATTAAATTATCACGTTTTGTGCCAATTTATCAAACACAGATACGTGAAAACTTTACCCCACATATTACACCATCAATGATAACTGCAATCCTTTTTTATGAAATATCGGAATGTGTGAATTAAAAGAGCAAACAATCGTGGGAGACCGATGACTTCTCATGAAAATATTGACCATGTTGAGACTACAAAAGGTATTCGTCAACTATTCACCTGTCATTCTTGTCACTGTTATCAATAGTCCGGGTCAAGAAATCAGTCGAAGAGGCCATCCATCAAAGTAAAGGTCCATTCAAACTGGATATCGACCACATTAACTTTGCAATTGCATTTTCTGAATGGCCATCTGTATTGGCAATCGACAATAAATACAAGAAGGTAGAAAATGAACCAAAGAAGTCTGCGAAAAGTAGGTTCTTTATTGTAAATGTAAACAGCATAACAGTTTTTCTGAGTAGAAAATCGAGTATTGGTTTGCGGTTGAACTAGATTCTATGTGAAAAGTGTGATGGTTGTGAGTCAACATAGATCAAAAGGGGAGGTTCGTCACAATCGTCACTAGGTGAATACTGACACCATCATTGTCTGCGAGACTCTATGAATTATTCATAAAAAGCATTGTTTGTAAAGTAAAGTAAGCCTGAGGTATGAGAACTGGAATAAAAATAGATCACTGATTGTGGGTTTACATTTAGATGAATATGATAGGATTTTTTTCCCAACATCTATGCTCGTCATGCTACTGGGAGGCGCCATGTAATGGAATTCAGTCGAATTTAATACCGTGGCCTTATTTACCAATTATTAAGTTGTTGCTTATAATCAACAGCCGTATATGATTGACAGTGATTACGTCCAACCAGTTAAGTTTAAACTGTTACTAAAAAAATGTCATTAAATTTTCCCTTTATGGATAAGCGGGGTCTAAAGTAGTTCACTTAGGAAATGTGTACGCGCTTCTCGCATATTTGCAGACGGTACAGTACCTGCACTTATTTTCGCTGTTAAAGTTGAACGACACGTAAATGCCTAAATACATAATATTATGTTTACTCATATTTACATGATCTAGACGTACCGACGCACGTATGAATGAAACCTGAGTCGTGCAGGCGTTTGATGACATTGCCCCTCATCGTTTACATTGACAACCGTCAGTTTCGTAGAACACCGATTTAGGATCGCAAGCGCATGTTCGTTCATGTAACACATTTGAAATGCGTAGGCCGAGATTTATCGGAATACCTATCGTGTAATGTCCTATTGTATTCATCCTTTACCGATAGAAATCTACATTATTCGGGTTACAAATTGTATATGATAAGATATTCTTTTATTCTCTGAAGATAATTTTCTTCAAGACAAATCACCCGTTTGCATCCAAATGTGCAGTCGCACGGCAATTTATGGCTGGAATTTAAAGGGTGCGGTACCTACAATCCTACATATCGTACTTTATGAATAATAATGGAACAGATAGTAGAATTTCAGACTTGAATGCTTTAATTAATTTTATAAAGCGACTATTTGGAATATTGAGCAATAAGCAATATATCAGAATATTGTAGAGATCAATAGTCCGCCACACAAACCCTAATTTATGTGACAGTTGATCGCTGCAAATTAATATTTTCGTTATTTATGTTCGAATTCCTTTTCTAAGCTAATGTAGAATAACATTTCGATATAAATTATGTCTAGTGCAAACATGTTGTGTTTGAATTTGCGCTTGGTGGTAAGGGATCTAAATCAGAAAATACGTTCAAAGCAGTCATTGGGGCTTATTTAACATTGCTTGGTTTTCAAGCAACAGCGTTAGTATAATTAAAAATAACATTCCACGCAGCCTCAAAGTGTTCATATGTGCATATTTAAATTATTCACACTTTATAACAAGCAAATCATGTTCGGTCTATTGTCTGGCTACCGGCAACCCTGCATGATATGTAGTACCACGTGTTTAGAGGACTCAGTGTCAGATTATGTTTCTATCTACGGACATACTTGGAAACTCGGTATTTGGGTGCCTATTTCTTTATACCGGTTTTAATACAAAGAATGTTAATAGGCCAGCAAAAATATTTCGGCAATACCGTTGTCGTACGAGGACTGTGTGAGAATTTGTACTACAATTACATGTTTTACATAAACCAGTGTTTAATATAAATACAACATTGTGCATAAATCGCATTCAACTTAGCCCTGTTATATGCTAAAACGCTATTTATAGGGTGTTAATATTTATGTTACTTAAAAATTGTCCAGTTGTTTACTAATTAACTGTATTGGCAATTAATGACAATAGACGTCGGATTAAACGGCTTTTTGTAATATTTCTTATAGGCGGAGACCTCTCGCGCCCGGTATTGGTCGAGGCCATGCTGCGGGGCGAGACGGAGTGGGAAGCGGTCGCCTCCTTCTGCGAAGCAGTTATGCTGGCGAAGGAGGAGGCGGGCCGTGAGTGAGAGAGGACAGCGTCCTCCCTCCGTCCCAGCCGCAGTGGTAGATCTCGGCCACGGTAGGCGCGGGCATGCGGGCGGCGAGTAATGGGCAACTCGCCGCCTGACCATGGACTATGCCCGGGTCGACGCGGACGGTGCGTTGTATTCCACGCACGCCTCAAAGAGCGTCAACAAGATGATTACCGTGACCCTGGAACGTAAAGGGCTAATGAAAGACACCGTGGATTTTAGTCATTACAAGTCTGACAGTCCCTCCCTGTCCTGGGTGGGAGGACTCATTTGATGATTTTACCACGCTAAAAAAAGAAAGTAGGTAGTTATAAAATAAGAAGGGCTGTCAGGATCATTACTTGTAAATATTTGATTTTCCCTTTTATGAAGTAGTAAATGATTATGACATTACAGGCGGACGGCGGGCAGGCGATAAACGTGCTAATTAGATTGTCAGCCGCATAAGATTTGCATGAGGCAGAGATCGTTGCCTTGTATCTCGTCTCGTCACACGCCTGCCTGCCGACCAAAAGGTCGACCACTAGTGATGACCAGCCACGACTTTAGTTCCTTTTGTCGATAATACAATGGCCATACAGGAATAGCTCACGAATTTCCTAATTTTTTTTACGAATTTTGTGTTGACGGGGTTTTTGAATGACATTTTTATAATTATCTACATTTTCTACAAATATTTTTGTGCACTGCAATTTTTTGTGCACTACAAAAGAAGAGAAGATTTTTGTCATAAAATATTCACGATCGCTATTGTGTCTTCGTCATGAATCTGTTTTCAAAACCTTGTCATTTGCAGTCTTCTCTGCATTTTAGTTGAATAAACGTTATAGATTATTTTGACTGGGCAAATATTATTTCTTTCAAAAAAATTGTTCTTTTTTTTAACAGTGTAACGTAATGCTACTTAATTAAAATATATTGTTGATGTTGTTATATTCATGTTTTTGTTTTATTCTGGTTTTTCCCAAGGCATTACCTACCAATTTATCAGAATCTTAAAGATACTATGTTTCTGCTTCAATTATAGGAAATACTCAGATTATAGGGAAGTTAACGTTTATTTATTTTGCAAGCAAACAATAAAACTGCTCGATTCAAAGCTGCCAACAATAAATACCTATCTCACATAATTTATGGTCAAAAGCTTCGAATTATCTATTCATCGACATCGCTAAAGTCCCACGGTGGCGCTAGTGAATGTGCGGAAACTGAAATATCGTTTCACACCGGACAACACTAGTTTGTATGTCCCATTCACAAGCGTCGTAAATGTAAGACATAGTACAACAGGTGAACATTCATGATTTATACCGCTGCCCGATATGAAGGCGGAAAATAAATGGATTATGTGTAAAATTGATTACGACATTAGCAACAAAATTGTAGTATTTATAACGTTGTTTCGTGTAGGCTTTGTTAGGTCTATTGTATTTCATATTGTTTTACATGATTTGCCTGTTTTAAGAATACTGGGTCGTAATATGTACCGTTGTGGGCATGCGATATTTATAGCATTACCTATTGTTCTTTTGTAATAAACCTAGTCTGACACAACCGATTGACAATACGGATAGACGATCCGTTGTTGCCCTAAAAAGCAAAAGTCAAAAGCCCCATGACGTGCCTTCACCACAGTTTGTGGCAGAACTAACAAAAAAAAACTAAACAAGAATCCCAATAAATAAGTTAACCAATTTATTCAATTTATATGCAAATGTAAAGAAAATAAGCACACTTTACATTGTCCAGAGTAAGCTCCACCGTAGTTTAATGGCATCGCGTGGTGTTCGCCCACTCATAGACAAGTATGCACATATTTATTTATTCTGCCTTTTATATTAAACCAAAGAGCAACAAAGTAAGACCTTTTTAGTTTTACGAGACTATTAAATAAGCTTGAATTAAAGAAGAGTGGGAAGGTATCAGGTTTCAATATAATTAGTAAGTTACTTTTTTCATCCAGTTTTGTCATCAATTCCTTTGATTTCTTTTACCTATTTACCTTATAAAATCCGAAATTATATAATCAATCCACGCCGTACCTTTCGGTTATACAGATTTTTCATAAGAATAAATAGAACAGAGTCGTACCTAAATTCAGATCAGGAATACAAAACTGAAATTACCTTAAAGCAATGCTTTAGTACTTTTACAAGTTATTATGCCTTGTAACCGGATATAGCTTTATTTTTTGTACATTTCAAAATTGTAATAAATGCTTTGATATAAAAAAGGCTCTTTGCGACCAACCCACTGAAAGTCGTTTAACATTCACCTCTTTTACATAAACCATTTTCAATTCTAGCCACCGTTTAATATGGTATTAGGTTAATTGCACATCTTTAACGTTTTTGAAGCCATCAATGTAAAATTAGACACCCACAATCTTACATTGGTTCTTCAAAATGTTCGTTTCATTGACACATTAAATGGTATTAGCTATCAAATTGATCTTCACCTTTTTAAGACTATTTCGCATTTGCGCCTTTTATGCACAATATGCTCAAAAATAGTGCTCAAAAGCAGTTGCAACATTCTATTGGTCAAGGGTTTTTTTGATACAAGACACAACGTAGGAACTAAATCAAAATATTTTACTTTCATTAACCTGCAAACTAAATGGGCGTTCGAAGATATCATTCCAATGTGCCTTTGGACAAGACTTTCTTCTTTTCTTAATACGAGAATACTGGATATTTTTTACCCTAGAGAGATAATATATAGTCTGACTAGCTTTTGCCTGCGGCTTCGCTCGCGTTAAGATGTATTATTATTAATTAGGTATAGTTTTTGCGGCTTTACTTTTAGCCTATACCTCCAATCTTTAATTTCAGTTCAATGAGTCGAAAATCAAAGATTTATACAAATTTTCATCCCCTATTTTTTCCCCTTAGGGGTAGAATTTATCAAAATCCTTTCTTAGGGAATGCCTACGTCATAGTAACGTTTTGCATGCAAAGTCTCAGCCCGATCGGTTTAAAATTGACAAAGTTTCATACAAACTTTCATCCCCTATTTTATCCACTTGGGGGTAGAATTGATCAAAATCCTTTCTTAGCGGATGCCTACGTTATAACATCTACCTGCATGCCAAATTTCAGACCGATCCGTCCAGTGGTTTGGGCTTTGCGTTGATAGATCACTATGTCAGTCAGTCAGTCACCTTTGAGTTACGAGTATAGATAGCCAAAGATATTTGAACATATTTTAAATATGAAGGTATATTTATTTTAAGCGTTTTTTCTTTCTTTCTATATAAATCTACTGCCCCCCAAAATCATGACTGACGCAGTTTAAAATAAACAAAAACAAATGCCGATAAAGCTCAACAAAATTGATTGAAAGCCAAAACAAAAGACGGCGTGTTTATTCTACATTGTTTTATTTTGAGAATAAGGTGCATCCATTAACATAGAACGAGATCTAGTAACGCGTAGGCCGTGAAAAGGATACATAAATCTGTCCCTGATTGTCGAGAGAAAATCGTGAAACCAACAAACTGAACTTGGGATTGTGGCACCGTTTGAAAGACCGTGGGCGGGCGAAATTATTTATATCTTTTCCCTGCAACTTGCTAATATCTTGTTAGAAAACAATATTCCGAAGCTAGAAACTAATGTCTTGGTGAAGTCCCTCAACGAAATCAGCCACTTTATTATTCTAATAGAATAGAATTGGATTGTTTTTTTCAACACACAGAACCGAGAAGTACATAAGAAAGGTAAGATAGCCTAGTATAGGCTACCTTAGCTTACCTTACCTTACCATAATATGTTGGGCTATTATAGCCCATTATGCTGATTAGCATCTTTGATCAAAGGATTGTTTTACCTACACAATAGGCCTCAAAAATATTTCTAAGCACATGATTTGCAAGATCGTGCGCCTGAGCAACTAACGATGAAAATGTTGTAATACTATTATTTAACTTATCACCAACAATAATTATGACTGTTGCTAATTACTAAACAAATTGTAATTGGGTTTTTCTATCCTCAAATGAGACGATAACCCCACTTTTATCTAAACAACTGAAAACATATTGCGTGGGTCTACAAAACTCTTTGCTACCTACTTTTCCTTTTGTTGATTTAAAATAGATGGTTTATTCTTTGTAGAGAATTTTATGCAATAATTTTGGTTTAGCAACAGCTGTACTTGCATATTGCATAGTTCGCATGTTTTTGTTTGCGGGTAAAGGTGGACGCACATTTATCCGAGTCGAACGCGCCGAAGGAGTCGAATTTTAGAATTTTGTATATGAAATCTCATGAAACCTGGCACACTTATCTGAGCCGAATCGGACGAAACGATTTTTAGATTTCTTATGCAGAATTCTAAAATTCGACTCCTTCGGTACGTTCGGCTCGGATAAATGTGCGTCAACCTTAATATAAAGTAGTGCCAATTTATAATGACGGAGCTTGGAGATTTCGTTGCGAATTGTATGCAAATTCTTGTTGCTCCTTTCGTCGAGCAGAATTATATTAGAAGCGCTATAAAGAAAGTGACTGAACTGTACATTCCTTCTCAATAAAAGCTAAGCTGCCAAGTATTGAAATAGACAATTTTCTGGTTGCAGTTGCCATCTAAACCTGCTCTATACTTTGGTATATTTCCAGCCTTGATTTTCAATTCTCTGTAGATTTGATTAAAAGCTATTATGTCATACTTCTTGGAACTGTTCCGGTGGTACGTTAAACGTCCACACCTACCGACGAAGCCAGTAAACTGTTTACGACTTCTGCACATCAGTTTAAACAAGTTGGTCAATAAACTTGATGATAACGTTTACGATTCGCGAACGCATTAGCAACTGCGGAATTTGTAATAAAGATCTGTTTCTCTAAAACTTGCGCCCACAAGACGTGGTTTGAGTGTAAATAATTCAGGAAATGGGTTAAACCACAGAACATGGGGACGAGTGCCTTCTAAAGTCGTCATTGTCAACACTTTGCAAACCAAGCATGTCACTATTTTCTAGTACGGTTTTGATGGCGAATCGTGACAAAAGTTGTGCACCCCGCGTTTTATTATTTCTGCTGTCTGCAGAACTCTTGGGATTAAACCTTAGGCTATTTAGTGGAACTCTTCAGTCTGATTTAATCATAACTAAGTTATCATAAAATAACCTTTTAGTCTTTGACTTGTACCTAAGTAAATTAGACTCTGTCTATCTATCATCACATGTTAAACGTAGGTACCTTTGTAACTTCACGACCAGTGATTCAGGAAAATCTTATCATCAACTATGAATGTAAGTTGTGAATGAACATATTAACCCCACTTGGTATCATGATAACCTCTGTGATGCTGATAATAAATGTAACTATCACCATGTAGTGTCTAGAAGTAAATAGCGGATAACCAATTTAACCTTACATAGAAGGAACTAGAAAATGTTATTACTACAAAGAAAAGTAGAAGGAGTTAAAGTTCATAAATTCAAAGCATTAGACATTAACATTGATCACTATCAGGCTAAATGTCAATCCATTCATCTTAAAAAAAGCTCTTAAAATTATAGGGCGTAATTTCAAAAGATGAACACAATTCTCAATATCAAACTGTTACTATCACTCTACATTAGCATATCGTCTAGAAAAAGATTCATAGTAGACGTAAATATTTTGCTACGGGCCTAAGGGTCACATTGTTCACGGTTGGGTGACAAAACACCTTGCATTATTTAAACAGCAGTAGCAATTAAGAGTAAACAACAAAACCACATACAGGAGGATGTATTTTTAGAAACCTCTTGTTGATTCAGTCATCAAGTGCGGTGTAAGGTTGCAAGTCAACTGGCTAAGTGGAACATTTGTACACACGGCGCAGACGCAGGCTACGGTAAGGCAGAGAGTCTACACAAAGCGGGAACGAGCAAAGCGGAGCGGAGATGAGCGGTAACCGAATATTAGTCAAGTCTACAATATTGGTAGAGTAGGGTAGAGTCTTGTGCATCTACTCTCCGCTCCGCTCGTCTACGCTTTAGTGGAATTCGGAGCTAAATCAGTAGTTGCGCGGTGTTCGCACCACAGCCGTAGATCTCTATTTGCTTTGCTGATTAAGCATATCTCACTTTAACTTAAATCATTAGTGCTAAAGCTAAACATACGTTTCGTTTGTTTTGTTTCTAATGTTTCCTTCCATGATTCCCTCAACCACTCTTTCATGTTCTCGTGTAACTAACCGTAATTTTCAAGAACTCATTTTCCTGCTTTTCTTCTTGTCCTCTTTTTCGAATTAGAGATGAAAGAATAGAGTAATTACAAGATAATTATTAGAACATATCATTTTAGTCTGGGGAATATTTATTATTTGGCAGTTTTTAGATCAAAAAGCCCGAACGCGGGAAGTTCACATTTCCGTTTGAACCAGGAATTGAACTCGAAACCTAAATCTGAAATCTGGAAAGCTGATAGGATACCCTCGTTCGATATCGTAGTATTAAACGTTTTATCACTCTTCCGCTTTTAGTCTTCAATAAAACTTTATTCGTTTTTTTTTTCTTTCATGCTATATTTCTCGGAACTGTGCCAAATTATCTAATGTTTACTATTTACAATGTATACACGTACTTTTCATACAACTTTCTGTTAGGTAAGTGATAACTGATAAGATAATATCTGATAAGGAGACTAGGTTGAGTAAATGAATATATTCAAAAGAAGAGAAAAAAAGTTAATATAATGTCTGGACGTAAATCTTAAAGTAGAGCAGTGGTGCATGGTTATACAAATAATAATGCGATAACCTTATCAATCTTTTTGTAAAAGTTGTTGATATCCTAATTCCCGGAATAGTTATTTGTGGACAGAGAGATAATTATATTAATGTTTTTACAAAAAATAATATTATAACAGACATAACAATGTTACACGTGACAAAGAAAGTTTGAAAGGTTGGTAGTGAATTAGTAAATTCACTACCAACTTTTCACAGAACTGATTTCGGTGAGATACAGGGTCACATTGCCTGGTCTATGAAAATAAATAAACATTTAAAAGAGTATCCGAGGCCTTGGGACGCAAAGAACAATCAAAAGGACAGCTCGGGTTTTAATCAGTAAGAGTCTGTCACTCTCTTTGAAAATGTTGGCCTGAAATTGAGCAGAACCAAAACAGAGTATTTGTTTTGCGATTATGGCGGTCTCTCCAGTCCTGTGCCCATTACTCTTGCAGGAACGCCCATACCAGTCTGTTCCGACTTTCGGTACCTCGGCTCGCTTGTCCAAGGAGACGGCGATGTAGACCGGGACATAACACACCGGATCAACTCGGGATGGATGAAATGGCGACAGGTCACCGGAACACCTTGCGACCCACGGATGCCCCTCAAGTTAAAGGGGAAAATATACAAATCCGTGATTAGACCTGTCGTTTTGTATGGATCGGAATGCTGGGCTGTGAAAAAGATGGATGAGAAACGATTGCATGTAGCGGAGATGAGGATGTTGAGATAGATGTGTGGAGTGACAAGAATGGACAAAGTAAGGAACGAGTTTATAAGGGGAAGTTTGAAAGTGACGCCTGTTACAGAAAAAATGAAGGGGAATCGTCTGTCTTGGTATGGACATGTGATGAGGAGGGATGAGACTCACGTGACTAAGAGAGTGATGAGTATGAATGTTGATGGATGGAGAGGAAGAGGAAGGCCAAAGAAAAGATAGATGGATTGTCTAAGGAATGATATGAATGAAAAAGGAGCAAATGATACTGTGACGTCTGATAGGGGAGAATGGAAGAAAAAAACGTGTTGCGCCGACCCCAAGTAGAATAGGATAAGGGCAGGAAGATGATGATGAATCTGTCACTCTCTTTCGCTCAGTCCAGAGCCATTTCCCAAGAAAAATAAGAAATAAGCAGGTTATTTTCTTGAGAATAGTAAAGAGAAGTAGAGCCGCAGACAAAAGTTAGTTGGCAAAAGACGATCAGTCTGTTCGTGATCTCATCTCATATCACCTCTCGATATAATTTTACAAGTAGCGACAACTACTTGAAGTTTCATCTATAACATGAAGATCAGTCCCGAAACTTATGATGTCGCGATATAATCTCTTATCAGCACTTTCATAGCGATAATGACCTCGCAAGGCCATCCGTCGGCTGATTATTATCTATTATTTATTTTACTAACACGATTATCAAAACCCGCCGTGTTTTACATGAAACAGTTATAATTTTAATGAGTGGATGGACTTAAGCGGAGATTATATGAACAGTTTAAAACGTCTCCATGGCGATATGACAAGATTTGAGTTTGATAACGTCAAGTTAATTTACTTCGGTGTAGTTACTGTTTCTTTGAACTTTTATCTAGAATCCGGTATACATAATACTCATACATTAGAAACCATCATAATTATTTGAATAGGATTTTAACCCACGACAGTTTTATTGGTTCTTGGAGTTTTGGTATTAGATGGAATCTAAACATAACTGAAGAAATGCATTGTGGATCCGATTAGCACCGATCGCGAGTGCACCCACATTGTCGTGCATAAGAAAATAGAGAATGCCGTAATTATGTTTTAGTCAGTGAGTCTGCCATTGAGTCTCCTCCTTCCCAGTGCATGAAGACCTTCATATTTTATGAAACTTTGGAACAATGCAACATCCCAATTTTTTACAGCTAAAGGAAAATGGGGTCGCAAACAAAATTTTAAACGACTCATTGTCCTTTCTGTTCAACTTTAAAAAAGCCTCAAAATTTCACAATCATTTACTTTGTTTCTACAAAAAATTGAAAACAAACCATTTAAAACATCGTAAATAATATAAACAATGATCTTCGGGGTCACATTTTTCTCGTATCACAAGTTATTAATATCGCGAAATACAAAACATTGGCTCTCCAATACTCATTAAAAAACTTCTATAACAATTGTAACATAACAAATTATTACAAAGTTATAATAAGTTAGGTATTAATTAGTTCATATCTAAGACCTACGGATAAACTTTACTCTGTGTGACTTAACAAGTTGTGCCCCGCGGTTTCTCCCGCCTTTTCTGATTTTTATATTTTTTTACTTGGCTTCTTAGAGCCGTAGTAAGTTGTTAAATACTTTTTGTATAACCTTGCTTATAAACTCAAATCCGACTTAAACATAGTTTCAGAGACATGCTCAAACAAACAAACTCTTCATCTTTATTAAATTATATTAGTGTAGATGTAAATGAATGTAACATTAAAATTAGAAGGAAAATTAGTTATAAGAATGATGGCGCCAGCTTTATCGCCCGTCTCATGTCATATCGTGTAATAATTAGAAGTTTTATTATAATAATGATAAAACGGTAGCAGAACCGGATACTAACGGATCTATTTTTAAGCCTACGGAGTAAAATGGGTGACTGTTGTGTCGTAGGCGCGAACTTATCGCCTACGAACGCCTACGCTCGTCTATTTTCTATTAACCTTAATTAATATATAGGTCCTTTAACTTTTATGAAAGTTAATGAAATTTTTAGATACATAAGACGGTAATGTGTTAATGGTAGGGCGATTGACTGCAGCGATTCCCGCATGAGACCACGGGACTGAAGTACACAATAGGGTATTTACTGCATAAATAAATTGAAAATCAGTTTATTCCGTCAGTTAGAATACTGAAAAATAATGAACACGTCTTTTTTGTTTTTTTTTTTTACATAGATGAATGACAAAGATAAAAGCTTCCGAATGTGGGAGTGGAGGCTAGTGACATCTCATAACACTTGTAAAATTGTACCGACTGAGTGACGTTTTGTGATTTTTAGAAGCGCTGCATCGTCGTCAATTTTGGTTTACGTAAAAAAAGAAAAAAAAAGGGCTCTAATATTATTCATATCTAAATTTTTGGTAACATTAAGATAATGTGGTAAAATTGCCTATTTTATCGGCGCTAAGAATTATTAATACTTTAGTTTATAGGAGTTGGAGAGGATAGGAGAGTTGTTAAAATTTTAAATAGTTCTTTATAAAGCGTAGCGTTTTCGTATCGATTACGTAGCGGTTCGTAGCGATTACGTAGCGGTTCGTACCGATTACGTAGCGGTTCGTAGCGATTACGTAGCGGTTCGTAGCGATTACGTAGCGATTTCGTAGCGTCTTCGTAGCGCTTCTGTGGCGTCCTGGGTGGTCCTGATATTGTGTAAATGTTTCCGTAGCACATCCGTAGCATTGTATTTTTTTTATAAGAACCTCCTTAATTAATTAAAATTAACAATTTTTGCTTTGTAAACCTGTGTCTATACGACTTTTGTATGCAACTGGAAATATTTTGTATCAAATTTGCAGACTTTAGATAACGATAACAACCAAATTATATCATTTGCCCTTTATCTTAGGCAAAAGTCACCTGTTAACTATCTCAAGAGTGAGCCATTCTTAAATTTAGTGCAATCGCACATCCTGGTACTAAAGACTAAAGTGCAATATTATTGATATCAGATAACAAAGATAAGCCATTGACGTAAGTAATATCAGACACATTGACTCCTGTACTGAAAAATCGTGTAAACATGATTGATTGAATACCTATTTTGTTGAAAGTACTTGAAAATATGAATTTATCATGATGATCGCCTGAGAATCGGAAAACTAGGTTAAATCTGTGTTTTCCATTTCCGTTCTCAGATAATTAATTATGATTGTTATCTGACATCAGTGTTATTCATAGTTTTATTTATCTTTGCGTCATGTTAACTGATGTTTATTGAAGCCCTTGTTATCATCAGTTTTCAGAATTTCCTAGTCCTAGGATCATTTCAATGACGAGTTTCCTTTTTCGTCTTCAAAAAGCCGTAGCAACAGCAACAGCTTGTTTTTTTTTGATCGTGGTAAAATCATCAAATGAGTCCTCCCACCCAGAGCAGGGCAGGAGGGACTGTCAGACATTTTTATTCAGATTCTGCTCTGTATCTCATTATACATGCATTTTTCGTTGAAAGTTTCTAAAAGAATTCAATTGGTGACAAATTAAGCCCAACCGGAGCTTTTATGGTCTATTGGATACCGAAGTACGGCACTACTTTTACTGGCCTATATGTACAGTTTTTCTCCCGACCATAAGCAAAGCTCAACATTTGCGGTGTTGTACGTCCAGTAGTAAAATTTTAACGACATAGTCCGCGTGCCGACGCTGCCGGCCAAAATAAAAATCGAACGACTCTGTACACCTTTTTACTAGGTAAGAAGATAGATCACTGAATAGATGCGGCATATTAAACACATGTTCGTAGAAAAATGTGTACGAACTGTGGATAGAACACGGTTGATTTAATTTATATAATAAAGATTATGGTTGCTGGTCTTACTCTTTTTGTTGCTTTGTTTATAAGGTAATATATAAATCTGTGCTTCTGTGTAAATAAGCATTAGAATCGGTATTTATATCTTAAAATATTTTTTTAGCTAGTTAGTCAGCGAGTTTATTCAGAAACATTTTTGCAGGTAATAAAATGTAGTTCATCTAACATTCAATATGCCTACTCCGATACACACAACATAGTAGTTTGACGCATGAATCTGCAATCTATTTTCGGTCAGCGGTTCGCATGAGCACGACCGCGTGCAAGTTCAGGGAAACTTCTCGGGAAAATGTTTTATTGAACTATGAAAATTAGGCCAATATGCCAACCCATCTATATACATCTTGACAAGACTGTTTGAGGAAATTCATGTCCCAGTCACACGATACATTCGCTATTTATGTCTTCAACCAATATAGAACGACCGAAATACGTTAGAGGTTTAATGGTTCCAAATTATTAAAGCAATTGAGGTCAGTTACACGGGTCCCAACAGATTTAGTCTTAAACTAGTTCAGAGTTTCGGATATAATCACGTTCGACCCAAATCTAGACTAACATAGTTGCGCTGTGGGTACGAATCGCATATGGCATTCGGAATCGCATGTTTTTTACAATTTTAGTCTTTTGAAACGAGTTAGAAGTTGAAAGTAGAACCGTTACTAATGTGGCCGGTGAGATTACTCTTTTTTTATTTATTTTTAATCTTTGGTCATCTGGCTCGTCTTACAAAGATTCTCAGACTGGAATCCGCAGTTGGAGGCTAATGTCATTTATGATTAAAAAAAATATGTGTCGCTACATACAATTATAATTGACAAAATCTGGGATTATAGGTTAACCTTTACCTAACCTTTCTGACATTATGACTTGACGTTATATACATTATTTTCTCTGTTATGACGTTGTCTGTACTACAAGATGATTAACATTTACCACTAAATGACGCCTTACTATATTTATCAAAACAAACACTAAAACGTATTCAAATAATCGTACTATTTATGACTGTACAACTGATTCATTACTCTTCCTCCTCCTTTCTAAGCTTATCATTAAGTACTTTCTGTCAACATACCTGCGCCTGAGCATATCTATGATCTAATAGATGAACATGTGTGGCACGTGAACGTATTTATAATGTCCACTTCCTGGCGATAGCAAACTTCTTAGTTTTAAGTACTTGTTGATTTATATAGCAAAAAAAAAAACAACCGTCGTGTAGTATATTTTAAAACATTTTTAGTAGAGTTCGGCCGACTGATTGACCGACTAGTCGACGAAGTTTATTTTTCTCAAGGGCTATAAAAAAAATATTAGTGACGTTTCATGTCGTTTCACACCTAAAACTCTTACTTTGAACTATTAAAATTTACTAGAATTCGATACCACCTCCCACTGTCATAAAAAAAAATATCTTGAATTCAGTATGAAAAGAAAAACCCGAAAAAGGCTGACTATAGTTAAAACATAATCCATTTCATATTAATCAGCCCAGCAGGGTTATCGACTAGTCGATGACTGCACGCCACATCTCTAATTGCATTGTTAGTCATTATTATCGTGTCACGTGTGAGCACTAATTAGCTAGGTACAGTCAGTGAAAGAGGTAGGTATGTATGCATACAGCAAGTTATAATAGTTTTCCTGAATTCCATATGCACGCTAGAAGCCGTGCCCTATATCCTTTTTGCCTGCATGCTACTGCAGAAAAAATATTTTGGCATGCAAAAACATTGAAACTTATAGCAAAATTGGAAAGTTGTCGCCATTTGCTCTCTGCATACCTAACTCTTTTGCCGACTGTACGTACGTGTACAGGCTAGACCTAGATGCAGGAACCGTGACGATAATAAACGAGAGTGATGATTGACGGCTCTCTTCCGCTGTCTACTACGTCTAGGTTTCGGATTACAAATATCACAGAACAGATAAAGTAGGTTAGAAAGGAAATAGTTCCTGATTTGTATCAGAACGCGTGTCGCCGCTTGTCTCCCACTCTTTAACTTCACTACAAGCAAAAGACCAATGCCTACGCGGATTACGCACACAAATAAACAACACGCACTTAGATCGTGAGTTTGCTATTGGTTGTCACACTAACGCAATTACTGCGTTTCACGTACACTCGTACACGCGTAAAAGCTTATGTATGCTAGGGCGACTAAAAGGTCGATTGTTGATATCGATAAAATAAATGTAATCTTGCTTCTTACTTTGCAAGTATTGTGGACTATGTGGACTTCTGTAATGCATGTTGTGAACATTATTCATGAGAATATAGAAACAAATCTATGAAAGTGAAACAAATAAAAATACATAACTGAATTTTAAAACCAATTTTATTATAAACATTAGGATTTAACATGAAATATTTGGTTCCGTATCAAGATAACTACGTTCATTTAAACTACTGTCGATATAGCTACGGTTGACTCACGTAAGTTCAACACACATATTTGACGACTCAACTACTGTTCAACTGACATAATTTTGATTGAACTAAAATTGATTGCACTAACGAACGATTCATCTAATGTTCTTTTAAGATATTGGTTGTTTTAAGGCGAGGTCTTATCTCAATATTCCCAAAAATTGGTTTCTTAGAACGTCGAGTATGACGTAATGTAATAAAAATAAGCAACGCGAAACGCGAAAATACAGTGAACAGAGAAGGGTATAAAGAAGAATTTAAACCGAACAGAATAATAAATAAGAGTTTGATAATCCCAATAAAAATTGGGAAGTTGTAGCACAAAAATAAACTTTGACGTCGAAGATCTCTGTATTTCCAGCGATAACAACAGTTTTTTTTTTTTAAGAATTTAGTAGGTTTTCCATTTTTTTAAAACTTTAACCAAACCATTATTTAATTTTATGTCTATATTTTAAATAATCTAAAGAAAAGCAGTAAAATAAATGTCCATTCGCAGCTTACGTCACATTTCAACACAATAGTATATTTTGCAACTAGTGAATAAAGAGCGGATTTAAAGCGAGGGCCATTATATGAATCACAAGCAAGCGAAGGATTTTAATGACTGAATCACGACCGTAGGGAGTGATTCATGATGATTGAATCACGAGCGGAGCGAGTGATTCAAAATATTTAAATCCTGAGCGACGCGAGTGATTCAGGCCCTCGATTTAAATCCGTTTTATTCAAGAGTTGCAAACGATACTTTATACCATGACTACGAGAAAAAGAAAGATTTGAGCGATAATATATATATGTAAAGTTGGAGATATATTTTTTTTGGAAATATATGTGGAGCAGTATTAATAAAAAAAGTTTTTTTTTTTATTAATACTGCTCCACACACACGTGGGTGAGTTTCCAAACATCTAAATTCACAATACACAAACACCCACACCCGAAACAAATAATTGTAGATCATAGTACGAATATTTGCTCCGTGCGGGAATCGAACCCGCTTCACGTAACGAAGTAGTCCAATCGCTCAGTCAACAAATTAACATTAAAATCGGAACAATGACTTAAATTAAGAGTAATATTTTCCTAATAACACGGGGGTCGACCGCATCAATGTGTTCTAAATTCAAACAACAAAACAGTGAGTAAAAGAGCTTTTTATTCACTGTTTTCAGTGAGTAAAAGTAACTTTTTAGAGTAGGAATGGTATAAATATAATTTTTTCAATTTTCAATCGTATTGACGCTCCATAGTGGTGACAATAGTTTTCGCGGTCATAAGCGATTAAAATCGTAGTCGGTCCGCGCCTTAACTACGTTTGAAATACCTAATGGACGACTCGCCTACAGTATTTTGTTTACTAAATAAAACGCACTCGTTTTTTTTCTAAAGCGGAGGAAGTAGGCTTTTGAAGTAAGGTCGACGGAGCCCCGCTTCGCCGAGCTCCTTTTTGCTGTCTACACGGTTTAAAGGAACCTAACCAAACCGAACCTCGGGGTGCCCTTGAATTCGACCGTCTTCTTCTCGTTCAAAACCATAAAGTTGTTCAGCTGATATTTAGGTAGGAGTGTATGTACCGGGGCACTGAGAATAAAAATGTCGTAAAAACGACTTGGGGCACCCCGACATGGACAGGTTAGGTTAGAAGGGGATGGCGGGGTCTGAAAGACTCGTGGTTTTTTTTAAACCACCCAGAAGTAGGAGCACCGCGAAGTGGTGCTCCGTCGACGTTTGTATGTTATCACACATACCGTAACAGGGATATTAATTGTAGCTAAATATACCGTAGTTGAATTAACCATAGGTGTATTAAACGTACGTGAATTAACCGTAGGTGAGTTAACCATAGGTGAATTAAACGTAGGTGAATTATTTATTAGGTATTTCGTACATTAGTTATAACAAACTTATGTGAAACGACCATAAGTTATACCAACCGATAGGTCTTTTGACCGTAGTTATATCGGTAGTAGTTGAAATGAATGTAGTTATTTTGATACAGAACCAAATATTTATCGTATTTATTGTTTGTTCATTAGAGAAAATCAGTTCTACCAGTTGTCTCAATCCACAGTTTTCATATATCTGGATCTGGAAACCTAAATCATATTATAAAAATCATTTATGTCAGTTTCAATTGAAAAAATTACATAAAACTTTTATACAAAAAAGAAATACAAAAACCTCACTCAAAATCTACATTAATAATAATTGGTCGTAATAAATAATATTATTTTAGTTATAAAGTGTACTATTGATAATAATCAGTTGTATCATAGTAATTATCGACACTGTTTACAAATTGGTGCAGCACTATCGAGGTGCCTAGATTTCGTGGAATTGAACCTTTGGTTCGACACTCGGGACTCTCGCAGTGAACGTAATACATTGCGCGATCGCTCACGTAGTGCAAAACGCATCCATCTATAATGCAAGCAATATATTACTATTCGTCTTCTTGCGATTATTTCGGTTTTGTCTACAAACTTCATAATGCCAATGTTATAATTACAAATATCACAAGTATTTTAATGTTTTTGGACTTACCGGTGGAAAGAAATCCCTTCTCATGCTAAACTACACACTTGGCCTCTTTTCTGACACGTTATAATAGCGCAAGACGGCATAATTTAACATTTTTTGCGGAGCTTACGTACGCTGTCAAAACAAGAGCGCGATTGCAGGCCGGTAAAGTAAATTTCGGTTGATATTGAGCGTCTGCTCATCTCCGCGGCGCGCGTGCCCCGCCCACAAGGCCCTTCTAACCTCCTTTATATGTTCTGTGACAAATATCTATGAAAAAAGAACGTAGATTTTTTTAAATTCTTGTTGGAAATACATATTCTAAGTGTGGTACCAAAATAGTGTTTACAGGAAACCACTAATCATGCGATTTTAATTTGTAACTAACACTGATATAATTCGTTGTTCTCCTCATAAACTCTACATATTTCCTGTAGGAATTATAGGTATACCTATGTAGATACGGCTGCCAGAAAAACAGGAAAGTAAATGTAAAAACAACTTTGTAGTTGCCTTACTTATTTCAGTACCTTCGAACAACATGTGGTCCACCGTGCATTTATTTGCGCCTATTTCTAATTTATACCTAATACTAGTTTTTTTCCCGAAATTGTAATTCATATTTCTGTACAGTCTTCCTAATAATACGTATGTTATAACATACCAACAAAATGCACAAAACCGACTGCACAGCTTATAAGTGTACGCCGTTGAACTATTAACTAATTACACTCTTGCCGTGAGACAACTAGTGGGCACGACCCGAGTCGACCCGAGACAACCCGAGCTGCCCGAGCCCGTTTCGGAGCGCAGTCGCACCCGCAACAAATCTTCTACACGGCGCACTTAAATTTTAGAACCAAAAACGGTGACGTAACAATACCTTGTAGACTTGTACCTTAACAATAAGATGGTGCGAGCCACGAAGGCCAAAGCCAAGTTCACGGCTTCGTTCAACGACCGCTCTTATCATTACCATTCAATGCGAAGCCCCGGCTCATTACCGACGCGTTCGATTTCTAAATGATTACCATTTTTTAACACTTTATTTAAATACATTCATTTGTTACGCGATTCTTTGCATCGTGCAAAAATGATGTGCCAAAATATCTTGTTTGTCGATCGAGGGGACGATTTGCTGACACGCATGTTTGATTCTTTAATTGCGCAAAACTGCAAACTATCAAGAAGTGTGTATACAATGTGCTTCACCTACTTTCCAATAGAATATGAATAGTACAAATAGTGAAATATTTTTTCCTCATGTTGAACTAGTAAAGTTCTATCTAATATTTATTCAGCGTAAGCTAAGCATACCAAAATTCGCCACACAGTAACCACTGCCACGGTATAGATAGACCTTTTCTGTGGGATTGCCAGGGCCGTAACCTATTTCGCAGGCCCAGTGCTGGTGTCGTAATATCTTTGATTTTTTTTATTGCCAAGCATAGGAATTATTCTCTTCACTTTCGCATGATTATTAATTAGGTGAAAAAAATGTGCAAAACCATAAAATAAATTCATAATGTGCTGGTCATAATTGAAGTCCTGCATTGGTATTCCGCACATACCTTGTAAATCGCAAGTTGTGCGTGAATTTCCGCGGTCAGCTCAATGAACGTTTAACTTTTAATTTACAAGAGCCTCGAAACCCACTTTACGATCTCATCTGCATATTTAAAGTCACACGGGCTATTACGAAAATGCATTCATAAACGGTCAAAAGAAGTTTTGTTTAATTTTTACGTCGTATAAGGAAAATTTAACGTTAATTTTTTTATGATAGTAGATTAGGACTTTACAAGTATTCCAATAATGGATAGGTATTTGTCTGCCTATTATAAAATTATACGTAGCAGAATACCGTAGCCCTGATATGCTAAGAGCAACCGAAGGGATAAGTAATAATAATAATAATATTTCACAACTATCACACAACGCCGTCTAGTCCCAAGCTAAGCAGAGCTTGTGTTATGGGTACTAGACAACTGATAAACATACTTATATATTCCTAAATACATACATATTATAGATAAATTACACCCAGACACGGAACAAATGATCGTGCTCATCACACAAACATTTGTCCTGGGTGGGAATCGAACCCACGACCTCCGGCATAGGAGTCAGGGTCACTAACCACTAGACCAACAGGCCAGTCAATTAATTCATTAGTCATATTAATTTGATTCAACTAAAAGCAGTAATTCTTTCTGGTTATTTACCAAAATTATCAGGCCTTTATAACGTACAGTTGAGATGAGAGAAGAAAAAGACGATACAACTTAATCACTCATCATTATTCAAATTGTCATCGTCAACACAGAGACAAAAACCACAATATTCATTGGTCAATATTTACAAAGAGTTTTCAGATGTTTCGTGGCCTTCGTCGGGCCACAGAGGCCGCGGTTCCGCGAGTTCACGGCGAGGGCTACATTTATTGCTTCAGTCCATTTAACCCATTTCATTGACGTAATCCAGCCGCTCTTTTATCGCTGCGTCTGCGCAGTTGCTGGGTGAGTGCACAAAACTATACCAGTTATAGTACTTATATCACGCCTGTAAACCTTGAAGGGTAAGGCAGAGGTGTACCTAATAGTACCCCCCCATTTTGCCAGTAATTTTTGAATCATTAGAGAAATTAGGAAACCCAATAAAACTTTGCCCGACCCGAAAATCAAACCCGTGATCTCAAGCTCAACAGTAACGCGTGTTGTGACCATAGAGGCAGTTATACCAAAAACCATTTCTAAGTGCTAGAATAGTTATTGGATCAGTAGTTAAGCTAACAATTCGTATTGTTAAATTCTTATACATTTTTTAACATCTGGCCCTAAATCAGAATAAATTATTACCCTATTTCGCCTTACGATAGATCTCAGTCAACACCATATGGATTTTTGTGAAATAAAAACACACACGCGCTTGCGCTTGTAACGTAAACTGTAACAGCCATTTTAACTAAAAAATAAACACATAGTGCATATTGATATGCTATTGCATTTGTAGCTGATTGACATTTATGAGAGACTAGAGAATCGGCCGGCTTTGCACGGGTTTAAATATTGGATTATCCTGCTCGCGTAGCATGGCGATTCTATCTCTATTCTACCAAGGATAGACAAAGATATTTCATCGTTATTTCTGTACAAATCGACTGTTTTTTTAATAAATATGACACCATTCGTACACTATTGAAGAATATAATGATTATTTTCTATATTTTTTTACATTACCATGCTTAAAAATATTTCTACGTTCTGTCATTTTGTCTTTTCTTCCGTCGACAAAACCCCTTTCTACGGCGCCATGTTACGCCTGCTGGTAAACCTTCTGAAAACTTTTTATATACAAATAGTGTCCTGACTATAACGAACAAATATGCAATTTGGCCCAGTCGTTTAGAAGTTATGCACATAGATACGTTTCGGCGATTCATTTATGCCTCATTAATCTGTTATTTTAGTCTTTGACCTACAGAAGAGGCCGTCTGTTTAAAAGCAAGTTTAAATTCTTGAAGCTCACTTTTAACATCAATCCTCTTTATATTTTGTTTGATTTGAAGAAAGCAACATTTATTTATATTACAAGTATTTGAAACAGGTTTAACAGCGGGTCCCAAACTAGGCACAGCTTATGCTGTATCTGCAATGAGTGTTTGTACAAATCTAAAAATCGTATAAATAATGCATTGAGCTAAATTATTCTTTATTTATGGTGGTTATGATTCTTAAAACTTTTTACGAGCAAAAATAATTCGTGCTGATAACAAAAAAACATCTGTGTAGGTAAATAGGCTCCATCAGGTTTTTGATAGAAGTAACAAACAACGAAAAGAAAGTACACAATCTATATATACATCTTAATGAAATAATGACTTTTATATATCTTAGCACAATTACTTAGGCTTCGTCACCACAACATTGACCGCGCGACCCTCAGTTCGATGTCGTTCTCACGAGCCTAACGCGAAAATTAACAACGACGATTTAATTGATACAAACTGCTGCGAGGTGGCCACGAGCCCACGACCTGACGCCATTAACTCGCTCGACGAGTGTCGCCAATAAGATGAGAAGACAGATTCACAGACTAATCAAACAAAATATTTGGCGAACAGGCGCCACACAAACTGAGCCCCAAAATCTTTAGCCAATTGATAAAGACATAAAATTTGAATTTACGATTGTTGTTCCGCATATAACATAATCGATACCGGCAAAAATGCAAATATATTTTATAACAGATGACGTCTTTAAAGTGCGTACAGAAATATAAATGTTTTTTTTTTCGTTTTCTTTTCAGTATCGCACAGTGCATTAACGTCATATTCGCAAATGGCAAGCAATTAGCAAGTCGGCTCCACAAGGTCTCTTTCAGTAATGGTGGAAAACAATACCGCTAACCAATGACAGAGGCGAAAATTAGCACATGTGAAATACTGTTCATTCACCTGCAATACTTGTTATCTGTTTGTTTCAATATGAACGCTCGTAAAAATCACTCAACCTTAGAAATTTGATAAATTCTGTGACTGAAACTTGTCTGCGTACGATACGAAAAAAAAAGGAAAGTATTATTAAATTGAGGAAATATAAAATACCATTTATACTCATAAAACCAGACAGTGGCTACGTGCGCAATCAGACAGACAAACAAATCAGTAAATTGTGGAACAACGATTTCATTCATACATGGATATTAGGTATTACGCGAAGACACTCTGATGTCGGTCGGTGTCAAATGTCAGGGGTCATGCACCTGAGCGATAAAACTAAATTGATCACTTCAAATATTCTTAATTTATTTTTATCGACTTTGTCGTACGACGAGACGTGACGTAGCTAGATCTTTAAATGTGCTTAAATTTTAATTAGTTCATTGGCCGTGTCGCTTTTATTGATAGTGATACGTACGACAAAACAATCAGTGAGATTACACTCAATTAATTCTACAACTAGTTGCAATGGTGAACATTCACGAACGCCTCCGCTGTCTTTTTGAACATCCAATTAATAATATCAAAACAATTTAAACTTTTATTTTATTTTAATGTAAATTTTTCAAATCGTTATTACGACTATCGTATGCATATTTGTGTTGAAAATTAAGAAAAACAGTGGAAAAGAAAAGCTAGAAAAATTAACGAATGATAGGAACGAAAATGGTAGTTTTATAGTAGATAACGAAAGTTTGTTCAGGTGATATAAAATTATGTCTACTCGTGTATTTTGATTGTACACATCGAGCACTTCGGTAAATAGAAAGCACTTACAGTCAATTAAATGGCCGTCCTGTCCCGATTATCTAACACCTCTGCTCAATAGATAATGCCTTCGAACAAATATTAAACACGTTACACAATATTGACAGACCCGTTGGCTCAGTGGCTGTGTTGCTACTCGTACGTCAAGGATTACAGTTCGAATTCATGTGTCCATTGAAAATGTTTCCTGAATTTACAGGCACGCGGCGCATACTTACCGGAACACCTTTTAAGGTGAATATTTAAGATTTTATGCTCAATAAATTTTAATGAAAAAACCATAAAGTTATTAATTCGTAAATTGCTATCAGAAAATTATATTTATTATTATAATCATCACTATCATTATCTTAATGTAAACTACTATCTGTCTGTAGAGATAAAAGTAATTTATCATTAAAATATGAACATGAGAATATATGTATAACACTAATGACATGCAAGAATAAAATAAGGGTGAATACTCACTTGGATTAATGGTACAATCTCCGTTCCAATGAGCATAGACAGTCCGTAGACGGAGGATCCTCGCCGGTAAAAAGTGAAATTTCTCGAGACGTCGTCGCCTGCTAATTATTTATTCACTCGATGTGAAAAACGTGGATCAGCAACACCGTATTCTATTCGCGCCAACTATATATAAACACGTGTTTTATTATTTGATATTCGAGTCCTCTATTAGACACGATTTTTATAAAATAATCCTCTTTATTTTAATTCAATAAATCGGTATTTTCGTTCGCATCTGTGACAGAGTTATAAGTTAAGTGCTTTCGGAAAATGAGTCGGGTGCGTCGAGGAGTCGAGCGGCTCTGAGAGCGAAGCGCGCGTCGCGGCGACTTGCGTGCCACTGACTGTGCGCGAGCACTCGTTTGCGATCTTCAACGTATCCAATTTTAAAATATCGGTACGCTGCGTCTGCGTGCTTTCTGCTTTGGGCAGCACTTACCAAAGTGCGTCTCTTACGCCTGCCAGCCGCTGGCGCTTTCATCCTCATGCAGTGTGACGGAAGCCTTACTCCTAGTTTTTTTAATAGACTCGTGTTCATCTAACTTTAAAGAGATTAGGGTTGTATGCGTATTACATATGCGCCGTTACATTTTTCTGCTATGTACTTTTTTTATTAGGTATTTAAAAAGGTTTTGCTCTAGGCCTCAATCTAGCCGAGCGGAAAAGATGTGCCCTTTGATGGAGCCTGCTCACACCTCCAACTGAACACAGTAAAAACTGTTTGGCGCTGGACTCCGAAGCCACGAACTTTGAAAATAATCAGTCACAATAATCAAGAAGTATCACTGTCAAGATTTTCATACGTATTTTGCAAAAAGTCACCTCAGAAAATACGCTCCCATATTTTTTTGCCCTAAAATAAACTTCAATATAGTTTTCAGAAAAACAAAGTTCGAAATAAAATCGTTAAGTACTACCACTTACCACTCTCCACAAGATAATTGAGATTGAGAGTAATGTATGCAAACAAAATCAACATAAAAGTGATTTGTACTGATTTGTACGTCAAGTGAATCGGGTCCTGTTGACCAAAGACTCTTTGTACATTTGTTTATAAATACAAAACACAATTGTGTCCTAAATCAATTGATTAATGCAATCTAATATCTGTATTTTATGACATAGAACTCGTTACCAAAATAATGTGCGTAAATTTTCATAAACCCATTAACAATTACTGAAGGCATCTCGACCTACATGTGTCTGTTTACCATGAAAATGTATGAGACTATTAGTTGGAAGGTCGAGTAGCAGACGATGATGTCACCAATCACCATTGCGACTGATTTATCGGCACCACTTGGATTAGGGCCCCTGCGTACGCCCCACTACCGTTCACCCGGACTCCACGTCCATACGGCCCTTCATGAAACATAAACATGACTGAACTAATGTAACATATTTCAATTTTAGTACGCGAAGATAAAATTTAATGTGGTGTTGCAATAAATAAAAACTGTTGGCATCATATAAACAAATATTTGGAGTAAATTTTCGTGTATATAACCAAAGATTTCGCGTTTGTTTCGCAGACATTATGGCTGGGAACGCTGATAATTTTACAGTAACAAAACGTTACCGATGTAACTTAAGTATAGAAAATGTTTGTCTTCAGTTAAGAAACGGGTATTTCTTGTCAATGAACTAATGTCTACTTTATATTTTGCTCGTGAGTTAGGAAGCTACTTAGCCGTAATTAATACGCACCTTGGGTCTTGTAACGAGTACATATAAAAGTAGGTGTTAGTCATTTGCCCGTGCCAGTCATTAACATAGCTCTAATCCTGCATGAGAACCTAGTTGACATGAAATATTTATCAGAATAGTTTTAAGCTCGAAGGAATGGAATTTCAACATTAAATAGAAAGCAGTACCTAATAAAATGTTAGTGCTACGGATTGGTACAAAGGACAACATTATTATCTGGCGACTCATAGTGTAATTCATCTAAGAACAATGCAGTGTAACCCAATTCCTTCAATCAAGTTTCTCAAATGAATCAGGAACTTGTCCGAAAGTTTCAACGTTTTAGTAGTTTCAATTAATGAGATTTGTACGGTAACGTTGTAGACTAGAATTTAGATTGAATGCTAATTTTAGTACTTACCTCCTGGCTAGTCGATCAAGTCTACTTAGATTTAAAGATCTTAAGAAACGTGTTCTGCAAGTTGTCTGTCCTAAATATGAATAAAAAACCCTTGTAAACTTAGTATAAACAATTCAAACGATCATAGAACGGATTTGAAAAGAAAAAAATATCTCAATATAATCAACTGTGTATTTAAAGTACAACACTAGGAGGTGTGTGGTCCCGTTCAGCCATCAACCAGTTGTCAGATAATATCAATTGTCACCTCTGATGTACAATAGCACTCACTCGTTGTCAGTGATCGTATCAACACGTTCACTCGCCACACCACGTACTCCTAATACCTTCTAATCTCTCCTTATGTGTTAATAATGTATGCTAGAACATAATTAATAGACTCAGCGTTGCATAATTTGATATAGTTACGATCCAGTTAAATCCAGACTTTGATTATATTAGAGAACTTGAATCGAACCGTCAAATAATTTGCAGTAACAGTCACCGTAACAAGTATATTTAATTAGCTAATTTGCGAAGTTCTATGATGTTGTGCAGTGTCTGAAACGGGAGCAGTCGTTTGCGGAGACGATTGTCTGTCATAACATCGCACCCATTTAGCAACCACGAGCCACTTCAAACAAGATATCTTAAACAAACCCAGTCCCCGTTACTAGCTCCAGAAATAACCCCGGCGAGCTAACGTTATTGTTCATATCTAAAATATATCCGCCATTTGTAAAGTTAAATAACCAAAATTAATGTTTTCATTGGCCTTTTCAGACTATTACGTATAATGGCCATTTGAACAGATTAAGTTGTCATAGTGATACACAAATTATTAAAATCAAAGAGAAATGAAAGAAAAACAGTGAATATTTCATCGGACAGTTGTTGGCATATTGCATTTATTTTTAGTTACTTCTAACAACAACGTCGTGTTTGCAACATATCTAACGGATACCAGATATTCTGGCAAATAAAAACTAAGATTTTTCCTTGAGACCTAGATTTAATGTAGTCTACCTCATTTATTTTCAATTCCAGACAGGACTATATGCATTATATGCAAATCATTTCAATTAAAACCATTAAAAATCTCGGCCAAAAAAACTAGAGCCACATAACATCATCACCTAAACTCTACGACGTTACTTCCGCGGTATAAGTCTATTAAACCAATGAACAAGATATCCGTTACTATTAAAAATGATATGCTCCGGCACGATATGTCTCATGTCAGCGTAAAGTGCTTGAAATATGTCCGTCGGTTATTGCACCACTAATTTTGCTCTAACGTTTCATCCTAGTATCTAAGCCGTCTGGCTGATATTAGTCGCTCTACTAGTAATAAAAGCAGATCGTACACTGCTAACATGTTTGAAAATAGTTATAATTCTGAACATGTTTACGATACACTCCGCAAATTCATTCACCTCTGTTGTTTTGTAAACAAGCGAGTAGGCACAACTGTTGTAACCGCCTACGTGGTCGTTATTGACCGAAAATGGACCCTTAATTTTATTACAAAGCCTAAGAAAATTAAAAAAAAACCGGTCATGTGCGAGGCGGAGTGTTCCGTACCAATTATTACATACGTAAATAGTTCGTTCATCACGGGAATTGAGTTGACAAACTTAAGGCGGGCGATTGCGCTCATTTTAAATGAAATGAACTACAAATGTAAGTTTGTAATAGTCTAAAAAATCGAACTTAATTTGTAAGTTCTTACTTCTTACCACTAGGTTACCAGGAAGTATACTATAGGTATTGATTAAGAAGCGACCTAAGTTTTTGCTATAAATTTAATAAGTCAGCTTGATACCTTCACGAGGCCCTGAGAAAAAAGAGTCTTGACAGATGGACAACAAAATCAAAGTGTTCCCATAAATCAGGGTCTAGATAAATATCTAGTCGCTCGTTTATAAGTACCTTCAGTAAATAAGATCAATGGGTAGTTCATTCACGTTAGTATATGTACCACACCATTAATCCCGGGATGCGGTTTACTTACATCCGGTAGTTCGCAATATGTTACGCCAAATCTAGGACACGTTATGATGTGTTCTATTTAATGTTCATATTTAAGATATCAGATTTACCAATCATTCTACTTGCAAGTATATTTCTGTTGTCTGAAGGAAGGTCTGAAGACACTGTTTACGCATTATGATTCAACTTTTCATTATTTTTATTTCGTAGTGTGTCATAATATATTTTTTGTCACAGTCTGTACATTGCTCAAGTCGCTAATCTTTGCCCGGCGCAATGCCAAATATTATGATTTACGATTTGGATCGCAGTAGGCGCCACTTTCATAAACCGAGAACGCCAACGTTTTTCAATGTGTGTCAAACGCTCGAAATAAAAGAATCACAATTGGTTATAAGTGATTGTTTAGTTTAAAAAAAATAGACACAAGCTGAGACTATACTGAGACCTGAGTAAACAGTACGTTTGGGAAAAGCAAATTAGTTTTCTTACTTCAAATATTTAGCCAACTTGTCTAACTCGTGTTTTCTTGTAAAATAGACCAAGCAGTATATTGGAACATCTGCAACAGTCGGAGACTACCTAGAGACTCTTAGGTTAAAATAGCGTCAAAACAATAAGAAAAGAAAAAAGAGTACGGAGTTTAGATTACGAGTTCATTTGCCTTTTTCAAAGCTCTTGTTTTACATCTACTAAGTCTATGGTTGGAGCATTTCGTTTATTTTCATAAGTTTTGCAGCGAAAGTGTGCTTGTAGGGAATTATAAATTAGTTTCTAAGTCAGACCATCCTCACACAGATCACGTAAAAAGGTCTAGAAACGACTTCTTTTTCTGTACGTTAGTACGACTAAAGGCAATATCCTAGATGATTTCCATGGCAAATGGGGCACTCACGTGGTTACAATGAGTCAGACCTCTCAATGACGCTGCAGCACAATGCAGAGGACTACAGAAGAACAAGACTTCAATAATTCACACTCCAAGTTGCCGAGAGTTTGGGCTATTTTACCTTTATTTTCAACATCTTCAAATAAATTGGTTTGGTTAATTAGTCTGCCAACCCTTTTCTTAATCCAATTTAGATAGCTTTAGAGCCACATTCGTTATTACTATCTGCTAAACATTCTTTGTCGGAATTCCAGCAGATAAATTACAAATGCAATTGCCATAAAATTATAATAATTGCCTTCCTACGCATTTCACACTCGAGCAATCAAAGCAATTCGATTGACTGATAGATTTATCGAGTAGCTTATTGATTGAGAAAAACGTTCCAAATAAACTTTTCCGTTTTGTTCAAAGCAGTTGGTCTTCTGTTTTTCTTTAATTTATATTCGTAGTGCATCTAGTTGTTAGCGAAGCAGACGGCGCCTATCAATTTCACCAATCAGTCAGATTGATGGCGCGCGATCTATCAACGATCCTATGTCGACAGACGAGAAATGGAGCACTAATCAAAATAAAAAATAAACCAATCAGACTTAATCGGTGCAAGTTTTTGGAATAAGGATGTTTTGAATACTAGAAATATTCCTAATTTAGATTCCGTTGGTTTTTTGTTCTCTTCTAACAATTATTTCGTGTTTATCCTGGTGCACGGTGGGTAACCAGACATCTGCATTTTTTTCTCATCTTTATTGGGCAATTACACGAGGTCACATTAGGCATCCAAAAGTTTTACGAAACAGGGAGAAATTGTAGCTGCACGTTGTGGTTGCTCATTACATTAGTCATTCAGTATAACTAAGTATATCAAGAGTTTTCGTGTAAAACATCTTTACGTTTCAGAAATATATCGTATGATAGTAGATACCTGGCGCATGTGCCTGGTAGAATTGTAAGTATTTTTATTTTTAATAATTATGTGTTTGCTCTTTGCCTCAATGTAGCCCGGAAGCAAAGATAAGGCCTAAGATGAAGCGAGTTCACCCAAGAGGACCAGGAAATGCGCACCAATAGAACACAACATATCTAGTTGGGAAGAAGCAAAAGAAAATATTTCTTAAATGTAATTAATATGCCAGCACTGTCCATGTAGTAATCAATTTTGCAAAAAAATAAATTATTTCTAGATTGTAATTAGAGCGGAAAATGTCAAGAAAATGGATCAGTCCAGTCAATTTTGAGATGTGGTATGACGTACATAGTCTATCAAAAACATGAAGATACTAGATTTTTTAAGAATTTACAATCTAGTTTTTTGCATAAAAATTTAGAATTTAAAACCAACGTAGGTACTTACCGTTTTTCATAATTAAATTAGATGCTATTCTTGGGATGTTAATGCCACCTCTAGTATAATAATGTTTAATATTGTATTTAGTGTATAATGTCCAATTGACCAAACATGTCTTAATCCAAACTAAAGTCAGCATTTAAGAACAAACCCCTGTATTTTAATAAATAAAACACCGCAATGAATTCCTGAATAGCACCGAAGCGTCTACACCACCCATATGTATGTTGTTTTTGAATAATCGAATAATCACAACAGTCGATAATAGTTTGACAATAAAATGCTTTGGACTGCGCTCCGCCATATTTTACGCGCCGACCCTATTCCACTCTTTTACCAAACCAGTAATTAAAAAAGAAAAAATATCTAATCATTCCGTAGAAAAAATGCAGTACGTACAATTGAATTCAAACTAGGATTTGTGTCATAATTTCAATACCAAATAGGTGTTTAATCATTTGGATGCGTATATATTAGGTAAACTTATTGTGGTTCATATCCCAACCAACAACATAATTTTCTGTATCCATATGCATGTTGATCACTAAATTATACAAGAATTAGGAATAACCAAAATGTTTTTTTTTTCTCATCCTTATATTGTGAAATAATTTTATCATTTTGGATTACCCAATCGGAAGGTTTTGTTTAAACATTTTATACACAAAATAAACTTTCCTTTTGAAAAACCCAAAAGTTAGTGTTTTTTTTGTTGGAAAATCATCAAATGAATCCTCCCACCTTGGGCAGGACGGGAGGGACTGTCACTGACTTGTACTTACTAAAATCCACGATGATACTTCAATAGCCCTTTACGTTCCAGGCTCACGGTTACCTCATGAGACAGTCCCGCGATCCCGGCAGGCTTTGGCCTTCTAAAGGAGCCCCGTTCGGGCACGCCGCAATCGCGGCGGTAAGACCCCTTTTTGAAGAGTGACTGGATTTGCGTCACGGCGGCGTCCTGACCTACTGCCTGACGCAGGTCCTCACCGGACACGGAAGTTTCGGGAGGTACCTGTGTGTCGGATGAGGAAAGGAAGAACCACCTGGGTGTTACCACTGCGAGTATCGCCCGGAGGACACGGTGGAGCATACGGTGCAGGACTGCCCCGCTTGGGCAGAGCACCGCCGCGCCGTGTTCTCACAACGGCGATAGGTGCGACCTCTCGCGCCCGGCATTGTTCGAGACCATGCTGCGGGGCGAGACGGAGTGAGAAGCGGTCGCCTCCTTGTGCGACGCAGCCATACTAGCGAAGGAGGGGCGCAACCGCAGTGGTAGTCGTCCACGGCGACGGACGTCGTAAGACGATCTCCGGCCAGCGTAGACGCGGGCAGCGGGCGGCGAGTAATGGGCGACTGTCCGCTGGACACCGTGGATTTTAGCCAGTACAAGTCTGACAGTCCCTCCTGCCTGCCCTGGGCGGGAGGACTCGTTTGGTAATGCTCATGCTTCAGTGCTCTCCAGCACGAAAAGGATTTTCGTTTACAATCTGGCTTCAGCAAAAGCCTTGAAAATCAAAGTGTGCCAGTAAAGATCAGGTCACATCGAGACGCAACGCTGCGCGCACTTTTTAATAGAGCGGCTCAAAATCTAACTTTATTTACTACGACGTATTTACGACGCGTCGCGTCGCGTCTCGGTGTGAACTGAGCCTAAGATTAATGTTATGAAAAGCTAAATGCTCAATCCATTTTCCTCTGAATAAACAAACAGACTCATATTGCAATTAATCTTTCAACATGATTCCAAGCCTTTGTTATGATGAATCAACCTGTCAATACTTGGAAAAGCACAGATTGCTCTAATTATACTTGAAGGTCTAATTGAATTTACCATATCGAAATAAATGGTTCTTTATATTCAGTTATCAGTAAAAACCCTCGATCGGTTAAAATCAAACAAGCTTAGGTACGGACCACAGTGAGAGACAAGTATATACATAATTCCTTTATTTAAGAATACTCAACATATAACAGAGACAGACATTATTATATTCGAAGTCCTTTTTTTATCGAGGTGAAAACATCTCAGACTTGTTGTTACTAAAACCACCACGCTTGGGGGCAGTCCGCAGGTGGATGCCTGATGCCATCCCGCTTATCCTGCGGACCCCATCGCTGTGGGAGTGGGGTGTACAACGCATCCCGTTACCTCTATGACAGCCGCATGCATATTCCAGAATCTGATAGTTAGCCGCAATTTGCGGATCCTTACTAGATAATTGTGCATTCAATCCTAAACAACTCATGGTTGTTAGGTCAATTTATGACAAACTATAGCTGTCAATGTCAATTTGGCGGAGTTATGGCGGGTCGAGCTTAACTTCAGCTGAAGCAACCCCTTCGTGTTATAAAGACAATGTAGTAAAATTCCCGGCGTCTTTCAGAATCGGGTGTCTGGAGTCCGGCACGATATCTGCTCGTAGAAGCTTGCAATTTTTTAAATAAAAATGTTAGGTATTCGCAAAGAGATTTATGGATAAAGTTTTTTTACGATGTACTTTAAAACTAAGAGCTCTTTTTGTCTGCCAAAGATAAAGTATCGATTCATAAAAATATGTTTATTGCATACATGGGACTTATTTAAATTCTCAAGCTCTGTCTAGGCGCCACAAGAATAATAAAAATGATTTTAGTATATAGCATTTATATATTTATTACTTCTTCTTCTTCGTCGTGTCGATGATTCCTTTAAATTGTATGTTTCGACCAATATTCTGCCACATTGATGGCGTTGGTGGTGGTCTCGGACAGTTCCCATAGAGTGCAGGTGGAGTTACACAGAGTACAGTCGCATCTTTCTTCATCAGAGTACCCCCACCAGACCATTACTGACATTATTTATTACTGACTCTCCTATTTTCAGTCATTGGTTGTAACTGTCAGAATTACATTTAATGTCCGTTCTTATGTCTTCAAGGAATTTATACACAAAACAGATGCTTTGGACTTTGTCATTTAATTTTCAGGACGCTCTTACACAGTAAACAGTTAATAATAAGATTTGTGTTAAAAGTAATGGTTTAGTTTTTCACATGATCAAATTTAAACGCCAGTGATTTGGCATATAATGCAACCTAGTTTTATGAGCAGTAAAATTGAGAGGCGTGTACATAGTGCAGAAATAAACACAGACGCTTGCCCCTCTCCTATTTGTTCGAAATAGATAGGTACAATTATAAAACAAGTGATTGCTTTCTTAGCAGGCCTCTCGAGCCGACCCATCAATGTCATGGTGGAGTCCCCGCGACCCATTTCTACAAAAACTCAGCCATCGGCCATTCAACCTAATGATCTCATCGCCCCAGAATAAAAACTCACTCGTTTAGACCAATTGACTTTGTTTATGGAACGCTTTCTCAGGCGAAACTGGATGCTCTAGTTTTGTTTGGGTAGCGTACACGTCTGAAATCTTTCCGCGTATGTTTAACTTTGCGCGGCTGTAAAGCAAGGCGCGCTGACTCGCTCAAGTGCAGTCGCGGCGAGCATGTGTACTGAATAAATGCGTCCCAAATATCATCATAATGTTACCTTTCTTGCATCCATAACTTGATTTTGTCCGTTAAAATTATTCAGCCCCACACTTAACACCATAAACAGCTACATAAGCCACTGAATATTTATCTGATGACGATGTAAAACTGGATGATGAATTTTGATTTTCCTTTTATTTTTTAACTGAGGAAATCGCACTCCTAATTTTAGTTGGAAACATTATTCTGATGCATATAAACTACCCAGACTTCTCGGAAATAATAAACATCATAATCGATGAAACATTTAGTTTCATCGATTTAGTTTTGGGAAATGCACCTTTTTTCATATAATAAACCTAGAATTAGGTGAACTAAACTTTAAAATTAAATTGCGACTGGTAAAGTATTTATTCTACGTCCTATAGTCTATGGACTAACAGGTTGTCTATGGTCTATCGGTACCTTTCATCATACTAAAGCCGCCTAATATGGCATGCAGCGTGGGCCAGGACTCAACGCATTGCCAAAACTTCTCAACACCCCATTGTTTCCCAGTAATAACAATGAATGAATGAATTTTGATGAACTGATTTTCTCGCATGAAATATACGTTTTTATAATCGATGACAACGATGAATATATGTAATTTTTAAAGTTGGTGATGACACAATGAGGGTTTAGTCACTAACCTGATACTGGGTTGTACCGATATGAACTCGAAACTAATATCAAGCTAGTGTTTATGTTTATTATGTATGTAAGTATCTACGTACCTACGTAGAATATTCGTCTGACGAACACAATCAGTCTGTAATATTCCCACTGCTGGGACAAAGGCTTCCATTCTGGCTAGTGATGCTTGCCTAGTGTCGGTTGGTGAAATGATATCTTAACAAAAGGTTTTTTTCAGATGTTGAAAAATTCTATGTAAACAAATTTTGCCCTCCGCGTTCTTACCCAATTTCTGCCTTTAGACTTTTTATTATATGAGGCCTATGTCCAGTACTTATTGTCATTTGAATTCAATGTGAAGCCATGTTTTTGACTAAAGTCTCGTCAAACTTTAAACCATCATGTGCCTAGCCTTTTCCAACTATGTTAGTCCTAGTATGTCATCTTCTAGTCTAACCGAATTACGTATTTCACATTGAACGACTGCTTAACCTCCACATCTGGGTAGCTGGATATACGAGCCTCTTGGCCAGACGACAGTTTTATCATCAGCCTATAAATTTTCCCTCTGCTGGGACACTCGCCACCTCTCTGTGAGAGGGAGTGAGCCATAATCAACCACGCAGGCCCATTGCGGATTAGCAGGTGTCACATGTCTTCGAATGTTTGGTTCTAGGACATGCCGGTTTCCTCACGATGTTTTCCTTCACCATTTTGAGGGCAATGGTGATGAAATAAATTATCAAAGTAAATGCGCCTGTCTGGGTTCGAAAAACGACCTACACAACTCGTAAGTACCACAGGATACCACGTACGAGTATATCTCATTATTCTCTTAATTTCTGATCTAGTTTACAACTCGCCAGATCTGGGGCCTGGCTTGCACGGGCCCTTGATCCTGCCTACAGCCTGGTCTGGCAAGCCCCACGAGCCTGGTCCGTGGGGGGCTCGCACATGCTGGGGCTGAACTGGCAAACGCCACCTCGATATTAAGACTAGTCTTACGCCGACGGTAAGTAGCCAAAAGTATGAAAGTCAGACAAATAGTCTCAGTAAGTCGGGACCGATATATCCTCGAAATTAATTAAAACCACGATCTAATGAGCACATAATTCAACATCAAGCGCCCCGCAGTCTGCCACATTAGGTTACCAATTATTACCTTAGTTCGTAGACACGCGCAAACGCCTAATGCACACAGAGTAACCTGTCAAAACAGAAACACCTAAGGCTTTTAGCAGATTGTAAAATTATACACATGAGTAGGTGTTAGCATGTACCGATGTACCTGCAGACGATCCTTACATACACGCACAGTCTGTTACCTCAACATGCTAATTAGAGGTATTAATTAGGATAATTCACCCTAATTAGTCTCTGGCAGTGATATCATGAGGTTCACACTTCATTTTAAAGGAGAACAGTATACTTTCGAGTTTATTGCTAGCACGTCATAATTGCAATTACATACTGCGAACAAAGATCTATATTGGAATAACTAACAAAGTCATACATCGACCTGGCTAGCTGGCTACGTCATTTCCCAGAATTTTTCTTTATGGAACATTAAAGATCTGTGGTTTGTTTCCATACACATAATTATATTTTTTGCCATGCGAATGACTTGTTCCTATGCGGAAATCGTTCGCTCCCTTCAATATAGAGGAACGCTCTAACGGAACCCATTTAGGTCATCAAAAATCGAATACATACAAGTTATTAATAAATTCATGAGTCACTTCCGTCTAAAAACTCCCATGGCATTGGAGGACGAAAAGTCGTCTGATTTTAATATGAAGCTCAACAAACATAATTTTTACACAAATCGTAACGTAATGTCACTAAGTTCACGTTGTTCGAAGACGATTAATCTGTCTGTCGGCCGTCATTGACCCAATACGCGGAGTTGCTAAGTAAATACCTACTTACTTATTAACATTGTTGTACCAGCCTGTATTTACTTACAGGAGAATATTAGCAATGAAAATTAACCTTCGCCTTGTACTACAAGCCCCGAAACTATGTAAGCACCACACACTCCCAATAAACGTGTTCATGGAAACTTTGTTGTGAATTTTCATGTTTACGTTTGGGGCACGCACCGCACGCACAGGCGAGGGTTAGTCACTTGTGTCTTTTTAGATAAACTTATGCGTTTACGTTTTGTTGTCAAAGCAAACAATTTCTTGTAACACGTGGTTCATGAGCTTTTTCGTACTTTATTTCAGGCAAAATGTTGAACAGAAATCTCATTTAATTTCCATCTCATTTTTTCGTCGAAATCCGAGAACAGTTTAATGTTGGACATAGGCCTCTCCTATTGTACGCCAATCAGTCGATTGCCGGCAACTCTGATCCAGCTGGTAAGTAACAGCCACTCTGAGTAGATCGTCGCTCCATCTACCTATCTAGCAGCTAGCTGTTTTTAAGAGCAGTAATTATTTAAGGTTAACTAAGCCAAGGTAGTCATAACTACTGATTAAAGGTACGAACGGTGGCAAGTGGCAACCATAATAAGCATTAGAGTCATTACTTGCTTACTCAAGGTAAAGATTGAACTGTACAGAGAAAGCTCTGTGGCTTTTGTGAAAGCGTAATTGTTCTCGAGACCTCATGAACATCCTACAGTGCAATTATTTTCATATTTGGTGTTGAGGAGCAGAATTGACGAATATAATCTCAAAAGTAATTGGGCCTTAAATAAATTGAAAAGAAAATAGTTACACATAAACAAGAAATCTTAATTTGGCATCAAATTAAGTGCGAATTTCACTCAAGCAATTCATCATTGCTTTGGTGAAATTCAAGAGCTGTCAGTATGAATTTGGATATGGTGGTCCGAAAGTGAAATTCACTTTGAGGTATTGTCTGAAAGACGGCATGACCTACATAGAAATAAACACAGACACGATAGCCGATAGTAGAGAGTGGAAGTTAGATTTACAAACTAGTGTTTTTTTTGGGGTGGATGGGATCCACCTCCAAGCGGTCTACCCCGGGCAATGGCACTCCAGGCTACCTGTAACCTGCGGTCCCAATGGCGGTGGTAGGCCTCACCAGAGCCGCCTGACTCGCGACCATCCTGTCGGTATCCGGCATCAAAAAGTTCTTACTGTGTTCCGTCGCTCGGTGCGCAGGAGTTCCAGTTCCTTTTGCGTGAACTCGCTCCATCTTAGGCCTCGTGTTTGCGTCTGGATTAGATTAAGACCAACACCAGCCCATTTTAAATAAAAATAAACTAAGCCTGCCTTAAAGCCAATTGATGCCAGGAGAGAGGACAAAAGGAGTACCTTTTTTTTATCGTGGTAAAATCATCAAATGAGTCCTCCCACACAGGGCAGGGCGGGAGGGACTGTAAGACTCGTACTGACTAAAATCCACGGTGTCTTTCAATAGCCCTTTACGTTCCAGGGTCACGGTAAGGGGTCTTCGATAAGTCCCGCGACCAGGTCCTGTTACTTCTCGTAACAGAAAACAGAAGCCAAACAGAAGCAACTAGACTCTTGAAGCTTCTATCCAAGGAATAGAAAAGTAAAGAGTGCTAAAATCTCTTTATTTTATACACGCAGTGAGTTCATTAACGTTCGTTGATCTACTAACAACAGCCGTTGTTTCCGAAACATTTACCATTTCATCTTTTTTCTCTCCAAAACATGTGCAGGAAACTTGATGTATTCATAAACAGCATCCAGAAACGCAACATGACTCACTAATGCTAGGTAATGGACGACATAGATAGACACAGAGCTGTACCTAAATTAATTTACTATAATTCACGGAAATTTAACAAAGAAAATCGACGAAAACAAGGAAAGGGTACTAGGTACGAGCAAGTCACCTTTGATTCTTGTAAATTGTTTTACAACAACAAATTCTAGCATGTTTAAATGATGTGAAACAGCATCCTCTGGACTGTATAAAAACAAACTACGATCGTCTACCCTCCAACCAAGCTCAGTGATTATGCCATTACCCTTTAACCGTTACGGGATCACTTCATCTATGCTTCATCGAGTTGTTCCACAAGATGGGACTAAGTAGAATCTATTTTACTTCACATGTTTAGTATCTAAGAATAGGGCTAGGGATAAGAGCTGAAGAGAACTAAATCATATAATAATAATATGCGGAAGGTTTTTTTTTAGCGTGGTAATATCATCAAATGAGACCTCCCGCCCTGCCCGGGGTGGGGTGGACTGTCAGACCAGTACTGACTAAAATCCACGGTGTCCTTCGATAGCCCTTTATGTTCCGGGGTCACGGTAATGCGATAAGTCCCGCGACCCCGGCAGGCTTTGGCCCTAGAGAGGGGGCCCCGTCATCATGCAGACGCTCTTTGAGGAGCGCGTGGAACACAACGCGCCGTCGACCCGGGCATGGTCCATGGTCGGGCAGCGAGTTGCCCTTTACTCGCCGCCCGCATGCCCGCGCCTACGGTGGCCGGAGATCGTCTTGCGATATGCGGAAGGTTAGTTTATTTATTACGCTTTCGCGTCTAAACCACTGAAACAATTTTAATGAAGTGACCCTGAAGGCGCGTATAGACTACTTCTTTACGTATAAATTGATGAGAAAAAATGACATAAAAAAATTATTATTGAATGTTAATCTGATTTTTTCCTAATTTTACAAAGATGACATTAAAACTAACGTTTCATTTTATCCGACAGGTTATCATCGTTGCCGACTTTTGAAGGGGTAAGTCACGAGAGGAAAATAAATATACCTCTTTGAGATTCGGAAAACCCAAGTTCAAGAGCTAGATGTCTAAACTATGTATATTATTATTGTATGGAAGGTCAAGTTCGCGGAACACATGGAAAATATTTTGCTACAACTGAAACTAAAACAAGATGCACTGTTTTACTTTTCTTGGAAATCAATTGAATGTTTCGTTCATGATGTACTTACAGCGATAATCTCGATACTTCATATGCTTTAGTATTTGATATCCAGTGAACTTTGGTTGTGTTGAAGAAAAAAAGATAAAATATCTTATTTTTAGGAGATCACTAGTTGGAATGAAGAGCAACACAACTTTTTAAGAGGAAATTATGTTCATATTTTCAATGAAACCAAGTACTTTAGTTTTCCTCATTTCGCGAAATATATATTTTATGAGATGAGGAAAACTAAAGTTAATTAAGGAATAGTTTATTACTTCGTTATCCTTTTTAGGGTTCCGTACCCCAAGGGTAAAATTAGACTCTATTATTAATACTTCGCTGTCTGTCTGCCCGTCTATCACCACATGTTTCTCATGAACCGTGGAGACAAGAAGTATTTCTGTTGCTGATATGACAACAAATACCATAAAACAGTATAAAATAAATATTTAAGGGGATTTCCATACAACAGACATGATTTATGCCATTTAATAGAAAATGATGCGGAACCCTTCTCGGTCAATTTTTTAAACTGTCAGAGTATTGAAACCCTTAATCGGTAGTTTCCAAAGGTCTTTGTTTACCTTATCTAGTCTATCCCATTTACAAGTACGTTCATTAAGAGGCTGTATACGTACTAGGTGGCTTTCAATCGATACCAATCAAGAACCTACCTGTATTTTGACCTCATAATTGACTCACAAATTACAACGAATGAATACTCGAAAACTATTTAAATAAACAAGTATAGGTTGTTGACCATTCAGTTCTTAATTCAAACCGACAAATTACCAACTGTTAACGCTTGAGTAATTATAGTATACCGACATTTCTTGGTCGGTTCAGTAACAAGCAATTTGCTGTTAAAACCGTCTTAATTTCAAGTAATCACTACGTTTTGACAGTTTATGTTAGCAAGACCGTTTGCAAATGATTATGTTGGTGAGTTAGGTGTGAGACGAGGTGTCCGTTGTGCAATAAACCTGCGCCCGCGACGTCGGTCGTTGCATGCATAATGCCGTCCACAAATTACCAATTACCACCTGTTACGTAAGACAGGCTTGCATACAACTTACACTGAGTCCTTTCTGTTGACTGTTTGTTTGATTTTAACGCTAAATACGGATTCGTATTTGTAAATGCAACTGAATGGTGAGACAGCGGCGCGCAGTTATGTGTTCTGTGGTGAATAGTTTCATGAACATACTTGGCTATCTGTCTGTAAACATCTCGTAAGGTATTCAGTCCACATTTACTCAATAGTCAAGACAAGTTCGGAATAAACGAGCCTTCTTTTTCACACCAATTTTCCGGTCTCTTGCATCCACTATCTCTTGTGATCGTGTCTGTCCTTCTTTCTGCAACCACAGGAATGCTGGCTTAAACACCTTGGCATATATCCTGAACCTATATAATGTCAACCTTGTTTTCTTTAACCCTGATTTTAATTTTATTTCATTCGCTCTTCCTCTACATTCTAACTATGCACTAAACACGTTCCACCCGCGGTGGTTGGCGCCCACGGCGTCGGACGTCGCAAGACGATCTCCGGCCACCGTAGGCGCGGGCATGCGGGCGGCGAGTAAAGGGCAACTCGCCGCCCGACCATGGACCATGCCCGGGTCGACGGCGCGTTGTGTTCCACGCGCGCCTCAAAGAGCGTCAGCACGATGACGGGGCCCCGCCCAAGAGGGCCAAAGCCTGCCGGGGTCGCGGGACTTATCTCATTACCGTGACCCCGGAACACAAAGGGCTATTGAAGGACACCGTGGATTTTAGTCAGTACAAGTCTGACAGTCCCTCCCGCCCTGCCCGGGGTGGGAGGACTCATTTGATGATTTTACCACGAAAAAAAAAAAAAAAAAAAATGCACTAAACACGTTAATCGTCCCTTCACAAAAAAATGTTTGTTAGATAATTATCATATTCGTCGATTTAATATACGCATCTCTGTCACGCTTGAATTGCAGATTGTATCTACCTATTCCCATTATTATTAATTTGTGTTTTGAGTCAGAGAACATCAGATGAGATCGATTTCGATTACATACAAAGCTACATGATCTGGTCGTTGCTTTAACAATTTATGCTTGCGATCATAACCTACGGTTATAAATTCCGTACATTATTGACAGTCAATTTTTTAGTTTCCTGAATATTTAGTATGACAGTCGCATCAATTCCCCCGGTAGGTGGGTACGCTTTGCCGGCTTTCCGCAGAATGATTTGCGCAGGGTCGTCCCCGGAATATTAAACAAATTGAAATTTATAGCTTAGGAACTACCTACTGCATGACTCAACTTCCTCCACCAGTAAAGAGCGTAGGAGACGTACCGACACCCACAGTAAACTATAGATTCGATTTTTTCAGATACAATTTTCGATAAACGATACTGATATGTCAATCATCTATTGTAAGTAATCAAAATTAATTCATCCGATTGGCAGTTGAAACAATTGAACTGATATACATATTAACCTTTCAGTGAACAGTTCCTTTCTCTTCTTTTTCCAGATGATGCTGATAAGGACGTACAAGAGATCTCTCTCATCCTTTTGTATTTCAGAACGTTTACCGATGCAGCACAGCGTTTCATTAACAATTACGTTGTCCGTTAATGTGTTTGTTTCTGAACGAGAAAGCTTATTGTGTAAGCTCATATGCGTATTAATGCATGTGCATTGATTTCAGAGGTTCTTCAGTCCGCGCGGCATTGTATGGCGCGGCTCATTGTGTTCAAGCTAATATAATACGATTCAATGCACTCTGATGCAACCATGTCATTCATTAACAATTGCATAAGGCAAACATTCATGTGAACATTTCACAAGTTCTTTCACGGATGGAGATAAGCTACGATAACATACCTTGTGGAATTTAAGTCAGCAGGTATTCGTATTTAGGGCCGTGCTTGTGTGGTCCACAGGCGCGTGTCTGTTTGGATATCGTTTAAATTCAATGCACGACACCGTTCGATGTAATGAGAAGGGCCTAAAATAAGGCATGGGTCACGCGGCTCATTAATTAGAATACAATGAGAGACGTGCAAAATTCAAACAAGAAGTCGAATAGAAAATTTTATAGGATTTCTAGAACATAGACAATGTAGTATATATTGATATCCGTCAGCTGATCATGAACGATGCTCATCTAAGATCGCGACATGGAGCCTCTGGAACATAATTTGGAAGTAATGGCGCGTGTAATGGTAGTATCATTGGGTGTGGGCTGAGGAGCTCGATCAACGACTCGACAAGACATACTCCATTGAGCAAACCTAGGGAAATTAATGACTCTTTGTTTTCATAAAAACGAGGACACGATGTATGGAAAACGGTTTATTATTGCTAGTTTACGTATCAATCAGTCTCGTGAGAAACAATACATCTAAGTAGGTATCTATTCATACAAAATTGCTTAGCACCAGACACTAATTTCATTCCTGTTCTCTTTCCATATTGTGTCTCATTCTTCATATTAATCATTCTTTTCAAATCCAGATTTCAATAAACAACCGGCCATGACTCCAGGTGATAGATAATTCATTTGAATTTAGATCTTAAATATTGCTTTTCACTCGTAAATAGTTTGACATAGCCCTAGGAGATAACAGATAACATCATCATCGGCAACTCTGTTAAAACCACTGATAAGTGTAGGCCTGCGCCGAGTCTTATCCAAGATTTACCCGTGTTCCTCTCTGAATATCCTCCACCTATGTGACCGATGGTGTGCCAACACTTCTACTGCCTCTCGGTAACCATACAGTGAGGGCTCTATAGGTCTCTGTTCTTTATAAAATACTGGCGCTCCTTCTAATAGAATCTTAGGTCAATGATCGGCATGAGTCTAAGTATCTCGATACCTCCCACGTAAGTTGTTGTAACCCACAAAATGCATGTTTTACGTTTTTTAAACTAAAACGCCTATTTTTGCCTACTTTAAGTGTTAAGAGTAAAAGAAATTAAAAAATGCAATTTTTAAGTATATTTACCAGACGTATAAAGTTGTATCATTATTACAACGGCGGCGTATAACATTGTATCCACCTCCGCAACGGTTAACGCGGGGCGCGTCGGGCGCTCGCGTCACGTATGTGTGACATACGACAGTTCATCCCGGACTACCAAAAGGGTGTAAACTGTTGTATAGATTACTTACAACAACTTACGTCGCTTAGAAGATACTAAATCAGCGTTGTATCATCACATACAACACTTTACCTTGTTGAAAAATAACAAATTATATGTGAAGTAATACATACGACAATTTACGTCGGCATTACATACACAAATATGTATTGGATGTTGACATACTATATTTTACGTTACTAAAATATATTTTTTTAGTTACAACAATATACGTTTTTAAACTCTTCAGATTTTCATTACCGAGCAAAGGTTACCACCGCTTTTTTAATTTTTCCATGTCTGATTAGCCTCATGGGCCGAATTGAGGTCTATTTAGCAATAGATAGGTACTTATTAAATTGAAACTTACCATTACAGTTTATTACAGATTCTCCATTGCCAGTTACTTTAATGAATCTGAGACGAATGAATTAGCTAATATTACATTTTTAAGCACTATTTATTTATTTAAATATAACGGCCGAAGCCAATTACACTATTCAATAATACAAAAGCCAATTAAACTATAACATTTACACCTTAAAATTAATTTACCACAGTCACGCATTCATTTCACAAAATTTCAGACATTCTGACAGTATCCTCTTCCATTCATCCGCAAATACATCAAGATCTGTGTCTGAGTTCAGGAGAGCGTTAATCGCGGTTAACGTACGAGGAATTATAGGTGATTTAGAGTGCGCAACAGTCCGGCAGTATAGAACAGGCAGTAAGCGGTGGTTTCTGCCACGACAGTAATTGTCTGGGACAAATAAATTGCAAATTACAATATGCAGGTCAGTATCATCAATGATTCCCCTAAGAATTTTAAGTGCTACAGACATCTGATCGCGTGACCGTCTGACTTCTAGAGAGTTGAAATTCAAGCAACCCAATAGAAATTTAGTGGGATACAAGAAAGGATAAAACCCGTACAAGTGCTTGTAAAGGTATCTGAGGAATGTTTTTTGAACTTTCTCGAGAGCTAAAGCATACTGCTTCTCAAACGGACTAAATCTGTCAGTGACCAAGTTGTCAATAAGGCACTAGAAAAGATGGATACATCGATGTTACAACGGGAATACCGATTCCTGATCAAAGGGGTAAGCATTCAAATCATCCTCTTAAAAATACTGGATCTGTCGAAACTAACGTATGTGACCACATGAAGAGCTTGCAACCAGTTGAGTCATATTATACAAGAAGGTGGTCAGACAGACTATCTGCACAGCCGCTTTCGATTTTCAGAAGATTCTGAATGCTCCTCATGGTCAATTATGTGTTTTATATTACAAACGCAAGTTATCAGTTTTCAATTTCACTGTTTTTGACGCTACAAAGAAAGAGGCTTATTGCTACATGATGGCATGAGGCAGAACCCACCCGTGGTGCCAATGAGGTTTCAAGTTGTTTGTCTCACTGTCTCACTTTTTTGAAAAAAAGCGGGATCTTACAGACCCCGCCATCCCCTTCGAACCTAACCTGTCCGTGTCGGGGCGCCCACAAGTCCCGAGCTCGCTTCGCTGCTCTTCATCCCAAGTTCTCCTAATAACAATACCAATCGTGAAGGCAAACAATCAAAGTCCAGAGGACTCATCGTTGAGGCCTGAATGCGCGCCAAATTGTCTCCGCGTCTTTGAGCATGTTATACTATTATTTTAATAACTAATTGAGTTAAACTGTAACTACTGTACTGGTGACAAAATAACAAATAAAAATAAATCGCAGTCAGGGATCGGTAATCGATTTATTTGGTGACAGATCTACCTACCATTATGAGCACAAAGCTATTATTTAAGTAATAAAACAATTACACATTATAAGAACGAAATTAATATTCACGTAATGCACCACAATTTTATTGGTAATCTATCTGTTATTTTACACACATATTAACATTAGTTTGATAATTCATACCTGGGAACACTTTTTGTTTATCTGAGAGCGGAAATATTTTGTGGTGATAGATTCTATTAATTAGGTGATACAACTTGGTGACAAATATAAATTTAGGTGACAGAAAATATAGTACCGTTTTTTTATTATTACTATTCTTAATTGCAATAATTCGTTTTAAATTTATTTTTTTTTTTTTTAAATAACGTTTACCTGTTTAAAGACTGATGTGACAGGAGGTATTATACGGTATTACATCGATGCTTTAATTTTTTTTTTGTTTAGGTAACCTAAATGCAGTATATGTATTAAAGTTTTAATAAATAAAAAACTGGAACTAATCTTATCAATAAATAATTAATCTAGAACCTTGATTGTTATCTGTTAACAGAAGAAAGTAATTTTTCGATCGTTTAATTATGTTGAATTATTACTAATTCAGATTTACTTTAGAGAATGATAATTTTTATTTTATTAAAATACTCGTAATAAATAACATCTTATTATGCAAACATCGTTTTTACTAAACCCTGATACCTAATTACACATACCGCCACAAAATATTAAATTTATATCAATGAACACTATAGTATTTAGCACATACAATTAAATGCAACTATTGTTTTCCAGTGTAAATGATTGTAAGTATCCTGTACAACATTTATGTGAGGTAACACTACACTCTAGAATGTTGTATGAACAAAATCTCAAAAACTACAGGTATTTAAAAATAAAATCTTAGGTAAGAATTGAAACTACTTTAAAATATGTGTGTATGCAAAATTTCAAAAGAATATATTGAAGCATGACTATTTTCTGCGAGTGTTTATCTTTAAAACTCCCTAGTGTAAAATTACAATTTTGAAGATACAACAACTTACGTGGGAGGTATCGATCTATATCCCTGCCCATCCTGTCTTAGATAATGGTCCTAATGATCATGTCACGTAACAATTTAGCTTTGATCGACAATGGGGTCGGTAGGTGACACTATCGCGATAAAATAACTGAAGAGCTCATTCATACAACGGTGCTAGAAGTTGATAAAGACTGAAGAGGCTATCATAATATCCTGTCTGATCCTTAAACTAAAGCGGTGATTATGTCAATAAGGGTTTCTTCCTTCGCGACTTTTTTTACTCAACTACGTACGGTAAAGCCAAAGAAACGGGTTACGAATTTACTAGTGTATGTATGTGTATAGATGTAACATTTACATGTTCCACCGTAGCCCTTAAATTAGGGCCGCGGGACTGTCTTATCGGGTGACCTCAAAACTAAAATTAAATGCTATTGAAGGATCACCGTGGATTTTAGTCAGTATGAGTCTGACAGTCCCTTCCGTCCGCTCCACCCAGGGTGGGAGGACTCATTGGATAATTTACCCACGTAAAAAAACCCGCCCAAACGATAGAACCGATTTTTCACTACCTCCTTTTGTGACAATGTGGATAGGGAATGTTACTCATCAGAACGATTGAGAGAGAAGTATGGAAAGATTACGCCGACTATTAAGATAAGGACAGCCGGCAGAGTAATAAAAGAGAGTAGAGAATATAGGAATGATAAAATGATTATGATGAGATATCTTTTTGATGCTGAAGAAAGCTCGTTATTTTGGGGTTCAATTAAAGTGATGATTTTTAAATAGCTTATACACAAAATAAAAAATAGATGCTACATAAATAACTACTAGTTAAAGACAATTAACACTTATTAAAAATTATTAGCTATAAGCCTAAGTGAGTGATAAACTGGGTAGGTATTTCTATAAATCTACCTACAGAGTTATCAGTTACTAATATCAGTATAGTTCAACGACATTTAATTGCTCTGAAACAATTCCGATTCCATTACAATAGATATAATAGTTTGATAATTGGTTATCTCGATCTGCGAGAAAAATTTTGAGTTTTCCGGGTCAAATGATTTGGTCTCTACTTCTCTAGTCTATCTAAGATTACATTTAATTAAAATAGATGCCAGTTTTAATATTGCTCACGTACTGATGACCTGCCTTATAGGAATATCGTAATTATTATCCCTGCATCTTCAGATGAAAAACTAATTTAAAAGCTGGAAGACTGAGTTTAAATAAGTCCGTATTTTATTTAGATGATAACAATGCCCATCCAGGTAGCTCCAAAGAATGCCGAAAGAGAATGTGTCGCAACCCATTCAATGTTTCTATAATTAGCTAGGGAGATGCGTGAACGACCGGCGCAAGCGCAGACGGTGAAGGCCATCCAGCGGACATCCAGTGACGAATCAATTTTAAGGCAACCATAACCGGTGAATCGGCGTCAGTTCCCGCCCAGGGACAGGACACCGGTACGTCACGTATTGTGGACTGTACTAAAAAGGAATACAAATAAAAGTAACCAATTCTCGCAATAAAAACACTGTTTTTGAAACTTTTAGTGGTAAGTTCATTCCCTCAGGCTGTGACGTACTTCCTACAAACGTGCTCAGCAAACTAATTGTATGCACCACGCTTTTAAGCGATTGATTAGCAATTAATATGTATCGACCAATATTTGAGATGGTGCTTGTCTACTTAAGTAGCTCGAAGTTACATTGTTGCATTAAGGCACGCTTCGAAAGGCAATGCACGTCCGGTATACTCCGGATTAGTTCTTTAGATTGGCGTCACGCAATTATCTATTTTTGTTTTTGTACTTTGGACTCTAAAAAGAACTTTATGGTACCCAAACTACCTCCAGAGACGTCATAAGTATAAATTTGGGTCCACATGTCATCTTGTAATGGATTACAAAACATAATTATATTATTATCCACTAAGGACTGTCAAGGTCTCGTTAAACTAAAATGGTATAGAATTGTGCGAGTTCTTATATGGTTAACCAAGAAAATAAATGAGTGTAGCTTGAGAAAAATGTCGACCAAATGGTCGCAATTAATTTACCATTATACGAGTAAGAACCTTGACTAATTTGACATTTAAAGTTATGCTGGGGTAATTTTCGTTGTGTGTGAATTGAATTAAAGTACATAATTTTTATATTTGAAACAGAAACAAATGGGTATGGCAACTAAGTGCATTCCTGTAGGATTTTATTCTCGGAGAATGCAATCGTGATAAAAGTTGAAACAATGGTCATAGTTCTCAAAGCCCGTGGGTTGAAAAAAATGTTAGTTATCTGATGAAATACAGACGGCGAATGGTTACAAAATGCTTGGCGCCTTTGTTTTGCATTGGGGGGATTGTATTAAAGATATTTCAATCCTGCCTATGAGCCGGTAAGTCAAATAAAATAGGTCTTTACAAATTTCATAATCTGTAGTTAACAGTGCCTGTTAATTACAAATATTTAATAGTACATTGTTATCCAAGGCGTGAAAGTTACTTATTTACGTCCCGAGACGGGGTTTGGCGCCTGTAACGTAGTGAGGGCGCTAATAGTTCGAGGGACTAAATTAGTAATTTACCCGAGGCGAGGTAAACACTGCTTTTCATTACGAATACGAGGAAAGTAAAATTAACAACATAAATTTTTAGCTACTTAAAGAAAAAATTAGTGTAGACCGGATTGTCACTTTGCCGCTTATTTTTTTATATTTTTTCATTACTCATACTCTGAAAGTAGGTCATTACATGTCTGATTAGCCGTTTGAAAGTTATCCATTGCCGCCCTAGGGAAAATCGCTTTCAACTGACAGCTGCCAAATTTAAGAAAAAAAAACTAGTTCTATTTCCACATTTCTATTGAACCATGTTCAAACTTTTTATACAGCCCCGAAATTACAGAGCGATTTAAAATTAAAATAACATAAAGTCAAGTATTACGAATATAAATAATGACTTTAAAATAATTTAGTTTCAACTAATTCTCTAAAATAATACAGATTTCGATAAAATCTTTGCCAATTTTTAAATAATGAACATGACAAATCTTGGCTGTATAGCTGGCCGACCACAGCACAAAAATTAAAAAAAAAACAAGCGGTAAAGTGACAATCCGATCTACACACATTTTTTCTTTAGCTAAAATTTATGTTGCTAATTAATTTTACTTTCCTCGTATTCGTAATGAAAATCACAGTGTTTACCTCGGGTAAATTACTTATTTAGTCCCTCGAACTATTAGCGCCCTCACTACGTTACGGGCGCCAAACCCCGTCTCGGGACGTAAATAAGTAACTTTCACGCCTTGGATAACAATGTACTATTGTGCTGTGTCGTCCAGCTATACAGCCAGGATTTTTCATGTTCATTATTATAAAAATGGCAAAGACTTTGTCGAAATCTGTGATATTTTAGAGAAATAGTTGAAACTAAATTATTTTAACGTCATTATTTATACCTATTATTAATACTTAACTTTATGTTATTTTAATTTTAAATCGCTCTGTAATTTAGTGGCTGTATAAAAAGTTTGAACATGGTTCAATAGAAATGTCAAAATAGAAGGCAGCTGTCGTTTGAAAGCGATTTTCCCTAGGCCGGCAATGGATAACTTTCAAACGTCTAATCAGACATGTAGTGACCTACTTTCAGAGTATGAGTAATGAAAAGGATTTAAATCCCTAAATAATTATATTACTGTTACTAAAATTCTGCCTCAATTTTTCATCAGTCCATCTGCGGCCCACTTTAAAAAAGGCAAATAAATATTCTACAGATTATTTTGACGCCTCTTTGTTGAAGACGTTAAACTGGTGACACCCTTGATAATACTCAATTGTTGGGATTCACCTCCAGGTCCAGCCCAGACACTGGGCTACCCTGTAATCTGTGGTCACCAGGGGGCCGCCTAACTCTTGACCACTATCCTGTCGGAGTCCAGTGCCAAACAGTTTTTACTCAAAACCAAATATATATTCATTTCACATAGGCCCATGAGGGCACTTATAAAACGTCGACAACAGGTGCTCGGTTCGGGTTGGTCGATTCCATGGAGAAGAACCGGCAAGAAACTCCATGGTTACTCTTTTAAAATATGTTTTTACAATCCGATTGTTACAATTTTGTGAGAAAAACGTACGCCTGGTAACAAGGGGGACGTCCTTACGAATTACCACTACAAAAGAAGAAATATCCTACACATGACCTACCTACAATGTTTACACATTCACAAACAAGGAGCAAAGAAGAATCTATATAACGAATAAGCTATATAAGCTGGGTTCCTCTCCCTCTCCCTCTCCCTCAATATATAATAGTCAATTTATAGAGAAAGGCTATAGGCTATATATCATCACGCTAAGGCCAATAGGAGCGGAGCGCCAATGAAGAATGCTTCAAAATCCGGGTTAAATTTAACGTTAGCCCAAAGTAACTATTCCACGCGGATGAAGTCGCGGGCAAAAGCTAGTCATAAATAATGCTAGAGTTTCGACAAAATAACCTCTACATTTTCTCATCTTGTGTTGTTACAATTTTTTATACCCATATTTTCATAGTGTTAAATATGTAACCTACAATGACTTGAGTCTTTTATCTACATGCGCCAATTCATCCAATAAAGTTATTAAATTATCGAACGATTGAATGCTGAAAGAGATTTGTTTAATAAGAAACACGTGTTGAATAGTTTTCATCATCATCAGTTGAGTTCGTAGACTCTTGGCCTTCTTGATTGTGAATTATCGTGGGACAGTATTGTCAATATTCTGAAAAATGGTGATAGATTTTGTAGTTGAACCTCCCCGACACTTTAGCAAAGACATAAATTAATGATTCTTTAATTTTTAATTCCAATTTTGTATTTGGTTCTGAATTATTTTGTCGAAATCCTTTTGATTCTGTTGAGTGATTTTCAGGGGTTTCATACCCCTGAAAAAATTTGCAGTGGATTTATGGAAAAAAGGCCAGTGTTTCATAAGAGGGAATAATAAGTATAGGTACATCCCTTGGTGGTATTAATTGATGTCTACTGCAGTGTTATCTGCTTAAGCCCCCTTATCACCGACGAACTCATACACACACATTAGGATTCGTTCTATTCCTGAAAACAAAACAAACAACTTCTGTGTAGGGTATCTCAAAAAATACCCTACCTAGGTACCTACAACTTATGCGTGACTACCTATAAAACGAAACCTGTCAGTATACACTGCCTACTTTAATCATCAAACAGCCCAATAACTTTAAATTTGGTCACAAGATCAAATCTATGATAATAAAAACTTCACGTTGAAACGACGCCATAAAAATATTCTTTCTGTATCAGATTAATCAAAGTGCCTAGTTACTGCGAAACCACGCAGAGAAGCTGCATCAAAGAGATAGATACCGTTTTATTATTGTCATAATATTTTAGATTTCAGATTATATTACTATATGTAAAATTAACCACACTGAGGTATTTAGGTTGCATTTAAGAATGTTGAGTTAGTTGTTGCAATTCATAGTTGCGAATGGGCCCTGAACCAAATTGTCTGGAAACATAAAACAACCATATCGTAAATTGTTCTTAATTTAGTCTAGGTAAATACGACTGCACTGTCTACAGTCTGGACCGAGTTCTACGATACTCGTTAACGTCTGATAGTTTGCGTAATACAATTAGTATATTGCCAGGTTATGGTAAAGTTTTATAAAGTAATAAATTTTAAATGATAAATCAATTAAACCACTTGCTTTGAATTTTCATCCTTCCTTCCCAGTTATGGAATGCTCGTTATTACATGAGTTACGTAAAAACCCGAAACAATTCTAAAATTATCCAATTATCCTGTATCAAAGTTTATGTCATACAGGGTTATAACCCAGGTAAATAAAGAAAATGAGGAAGTTATATATTATTATATCAAATGCCTACAATATTATATGTATTACGCCTTTATTTAGAGACAGTTTTAAATTAATATTTCATAGATATTATTCTAATATTATTGTAACTTATTTCATATTTAAAAATTTTCGCTCTTGTCCATTTTTTCCTAGCTATGATTTTTATTTCGTCTTCCCACCTTCGAAACTGTCTACTTCGTTTTCTTTTCCTATTTGGAATCAATATAATAATACTCTTTTTCATTACTCATACTCTGAAAGTAGGTCATTACATGTCTGATTAGCCGTTTGAAAGTTATCCATTGCCGCCCTAGGGAAAATCACTTTCAACTGACAGCTGCCAAATTTAAAAAAAAAAACTAGTTCTATTTTGACATTTCTATTGAACCATGTTCAAAATTTTTATACAGCCACGAAATTACAGAGCAATTTAAAATTAAAATAACATAAAGTTAAGTATTAAGAATATAAATAATGACTTTAAAATAATTTAGTTTCAACTATTTCTCTAAAATATCACAGATTTCGACAAAATCTTTGCCATTTTTTAAAGAATGAACATAAAAAATCCTGGCTGTATAGCTGGACGACCACAGCACAAAATTAAAAAAAAAACAAGCGGCAAAGTGACAATCCGATCTACACTCATTTTTGCTTTAGCTAAAATTTATGTTGTTAATTTTACTTTCTTTCCTCGTATTCGTAATGAAAAGCACAGTGTTTACCTCGGGTAAATTACTTATTTAGTCCCTCGAACTATTAGCGCCCTCACTACGTTCGGGCGCCAAACCCCGTCTCGGGACGTAAATAAGTAACTTTCACGCCTTGGATAACAATGTACTATTGTTCCACTTGTTAATGTAAATCCTACCTATATAGGAACCGATTCCTATAAACCGAATGCGTAAGCCTTGAAACTTTTTTAAATAAAGATTTTTTTAAGTGAAAGTGCTTTAATATTGCACAAACAAAGAGTCAATGCGGAAAAATCATTAATTTATCAGAGACAGGACATTTGCATACATTCGCACTTTGTAACTGTTTATACAAATAGGTAGGGCACACTTCATATGTCCATAAAGTTTGAGAGACGAACTAGAGTCAGCAAACCACGCCATGAATCCCGAATGAGGCGCGGCGCCACCTTGCATATTAGTATGAACCAGGCATAGCTAATTATTTAAAACGTGCCATGTAGTTCTGTCTTCGACGCACTTGCTTATTCCGAGCAATCTTTAGTGTCAATATGTTCCCAGAAGACATAACCAAATCAATTTATCAAACAGTTACTTATAAGGAATTTGAGTTACGAAGAATTTTCATACGGCCACAATCACAACATTTTAATCATTCTACTGCTATGGGGTGCATGTTAAACTCTAAATCAAGCACCTTTGATCAATTCGATACGATGAATAATAAACAGCTCATTTGGCATAATATAAACTATTTATTTTGCTTGCAAAAAAAATAAATGTTACTAAACGCCTACTCCACTCCTCTGGAAAGCATCAGTCTGGGGCCATAGCCAGTAAGTAGTTCGTTAACATGAGCACCAACAATGTTGAACTGAACATATCTGTCACCATGTGAAAGTGAAACTTTCCGCCATCCATCATGATCTATTCTCAAACAGACTGCTACTATATTTTACGAGACAAATTCATCGTCCTGCCGTCTAGATTTACAACTGTGGAGTTAGAATACAGGCTGTGGCGTCATCGCGTCATTATGTTTTATACCTTTCATGTTACGGTACTGGAACGATTTCACTACAGATTTGCATATGAATGTCATCGGACAGATGCAGGAAGTCAAATGTAGCCATTAATCAGGAGCTATTCATTACAATCATTTAATAAAAAATGTGTCGACTTATACGACATCGTTTATTGCTCATGTTACACAATTTTACGACGATAGTAATAGACATTAATGTTTCAACATGATATGTTGTAGACCCTTAGCGTCGCTTAAATTCACGAAAGCGTAGCCGTATCCATAATATCTACCAATTAGGGACTGATGGATTCGAAGGTTCACATAATGCCAGTGGAACTTATAAATTGAACGAGCCTTATTGCTGGCTGGGTATCACAGAAATCTTATAACACTGGAACTACAGGGTCAATGTAATATATGTGAGCAACCGTTTCAAATGTTATTACATTAAGATTTAGAGTGGTTGTGAAGTCTCGGTGACATCACGAGTGGCGCCGCTGCGCACCAATTGTCGGCAATTGTCTCGTGCTAGTCCTACAGTACGTCGCGCGTACAATTTGCTAAACGACCTAATGAAATCATTGCACAGTAATAATTATATTTACTCCCATTGTATAAGGGCGTTGTAAAATCTTAATTGACATAACCGGTCTCCTTGAGTTTTTATGTATAAATACGACTGAAGGTCGTCGCTCTCATCAATCAAGACGTTTGCATCAATTAGCTTTTGAGAGTTAACTGCGAGACTGCAGCGTAATCTGATATGCTCCCATACTGTTGAACATTACCCACTTGCAGGCCCTTAATTGGATGTGTGTACATGACATTTTGAGCGGCTATTGAAGTTTTGTTTTTATTCTAACTGAGATAAAGAACTTTATGGGTCTCGATTTGATTATTACGGGTGGTCAAACGACGCGAATTTCTCGGATGGATAATTACCGTCACGCGAACTGACGAAAGGTGTAATAAAGCATAAAATGAGAGATTGTAAGGCGGAAGGGATCCAGACGACCTTCAGTCGAAATGGGTCGAATAAGTATATTGTGAAGAATAAATATTGCATGCACAAAATTAGTTTAAGAGAGCAAATTAATTAACACTGACATTAAATGTACTACTTGTTCTTTTCTCTGCATCACCCTAAGGTAGACTGGTAGAGAATGTCTATGGCATTAAGTTCGCCTTTGTACATATTTGTGCATGAAGTTTTAAAAAATAAATAAATTTGTAGTGTTGTAAAATATTTGAGCACTACAACCTATGTAGTTTATCTAGGAGAGATTAAATCAGAGCACAGGTGATAGAAATACGGAGACGGAGACTGTAGAATTATTGAGTTCTAGTAAAATAAATTATGAAAAATGAAATGTTTTTGATACATCCTGTATTTTTCTCTACATCTCCACAAAATCTTTTTGTCTCCAAAACAATAATTATGTACGCCACTTAAAGCAATTTGCATAAAGGAAGTACATCTTCCAAAACGGGTGCGGTGCAAGCAGTTTTAGGATCATCTTATTTGCATTAGCACCAAGAAACTGATACAGAAACACTCAGCCACTCATCATAAACATTATTTTGAGATTTAGAATGCATCAATGTCTAATAAAAATATCATTACAGTCCTTTTCAGACGTTTGCGTGAATGCCTAACGTTTAATATAAAGTTTTATGTGGGACAGGCGCCTCTTTTCGTGAGTCAGCTTCTGTTACGGAGATCCCGAACGCCTAATCAAAGAGGTTGGTAAGGAACTGCGGGTACAGAAATGACGTGGCACATGTATCTGTGGAGCTCTTACAGAATCAGTTTTTTTTTTTGGAGTTTGGAGTCTTTTTTTCGTATCCTAATAGAACACATATACGACGGGCGCCGGAATAGGATATTGAGTTTTCTGTTACTTATGTGCTAGGTACTTGTGCTACTTACTTAGCTGAAAAGCAAGGTGAATCTTTTACTCAAGTATAAAAGAGTAGAAAAATGTCAGTAGACAGACTTTTACATATCCAACGAAGTATCCAACGTAAGATGGCCTCCCAAAAAATTTGAGATATTTGCGTAAATATCAGAGGTAGTTTCCACTTTTCCAGTACCTATATAAGAACTTAGTTGAGAGTGGAGACGTGGAGTACGGGCATTTTACTTGTAGATTCAAGTCGGACAGTCCCTCCCGTCCTGCCCTGGGTGAGAGAACTAATTTGATAATTTTACCACGTGAAAAAAAAGCAAGTTGCGGCCATGCCCCGGCGATAACTGTGTGCGGCGAGTCCATTTAAAATTTAAGGAAATATACCAGTGGCGTCGTCTTGTGGTTTTGTTTGGTTGCCCGAGTGCCACCCTAAAGAATTTCAGACAATTTAAACATTTCTTTTTTCTCAGTTAAAAGCTCCCATTGGACTTAAAAGCACGAGAAATAGAACAGCAGAAAATGCCTACAGTAAAGGTAATAACGAAAGGTAAGGTAACAATTTAGTGTCCGTGTTCTATTCCCGCACGGAACAAAAATTTCTTTGACCTACAAGTTGTTCTGGGTCGGATTAGGTGTTTATACATGTGAATTTACCACCACTGTTGGGCAGCGTTGTTTTTTAATTATTATTCTGATTCGATTGTAGCAACTCTACCTTCAATTTTTTTTTTAACATAAAAAAGAAAATTAAATCCAATACATTACCAGTCGCAGCCATCATGTCTCGTGAAATGTACATTTGTGTAAGTCAAACTAAAACTCTTTGATGATAATCTAGACTTGGCTGGACGCCAAGAAGCGGTCTTCTAAATTAGACGAAAATGCACTGTATCTATTTGCTTTAATAAAATTATCGCTATTTATATGTTACTGTGGTTGTTACTAGGTAATACCGAGACTGTGGTATCGTGTGAGTGTTTGTGGTTATAAAACTTTTAATGTCCAAAGAAATGGGGATTTATTTTTATTTTCAAGAAGGCGTGTATCTGAGAGAGAGATTCCCACACGGTACAAATATTTGTATGAATTACAAGTAGTTGTTCCAGGTCTGTACGTTTGTGTATGTGAGTTTCTATGTTTGTAAACGCACCCACGAACACAGAAGAAATTCCTAGTGTCAATGGTTTTCCAAAATAAAATAAAAAATATCGCAGATAGGAAACCAGTAGCCCATGTGCCTTGCATCAATTTTTGTAATAGGTACCCAGGTGTCTGTAAACAAGGGGAAAATCAAGCGTAAATTTCTATAAAATATTATTAGGTATATTCATTATAGGACCGAGGAAAATACATAAATAGCATAAATGGATTTAATTAATGACTCTTTTATTATACTATAATACAGTTAATTTAATTGGATAGGTAAGTATATATTACATACTTACCTATGCAATCAAATTACTAATATAATTAGTAATATAATTGCATGGGTTTTCATGGGTACATATTTCAATATCGAAGATTAAAATACCTACTGTTAAAATACCACCATAAAACCGAAAATTAAAATAACGAAAGTTTATAGTATCGAATGGTTAAATATCCAATATACTTATCTAAATTTCTACAAAAGCTTCATCGAAAGATCAAAATATCGAAATACAGATTATGGAATGTCTTAAGTATCGAAGTACAAACTATCGATCGTCCTAAATATCGATGATACCTACATAAGTACATAATAGGTATTATTTGAACATCGAAAATTAAAAAACCGTACAATGTTACTTATCACGTTTTTTAAATCTGACCCAAATTGGAACGACAATAATGAGTGATTTACCATGTTATTTTAATATCATGGACTTCTTATAGGTTTTCCTATAATCTATAAGTAGAAAACTAATTTCTGTATTTTTTTCAAAAAAATTTCAGTAGTTTCGTATATAAGGGGGGGGGGGGGGGGGGTGGTCAAATTTCGTCTATTTTCTTGAATAACTTGGAAACTATTTATTTTAAAATTACAAAAAAAAATACATTTAGGATTGTCTCAACAAGACCTTTCATTTGACATGTCACACAACGCAGTTTTCAAAAAAATTAATTAATTTTCCCCTTCCCCCCCAAAAATTACCACTCATATACAGATATGGACTTATTACAGGTTTTCCTATAAATTATAAGTAGAAAACTAATTTCTGTATTTTTTTCAAAATTTTAGTTTCAGTAGTTTCGGAGATAAGGAAATGGTCAAATTTCGTCTATTTTCTTGAATAACTTGAAAACTATTTATTTTGAAATTACAAAAAAATACATTTAAGATTTTCTTAACAAGACCTTTCATTTGATATGTCACACGATGCAGTTTTCAATTTTTGTTTTAATTTTCCCCTACCCCCAAAAATTACCTCCCGCATACAGATTTCATCTATTCACGTCACACCTCTGTGCTTGGGTCACAGGAATTGATATGTGTACCAAATTTCAACTCTATCGGTCTATTAGATTCTGAGATAATAGACTGTAAGCGACAGACAGACGGACACACGAGACGAGACGAGACGGACACACATCCTATCCCATCCTATCCCATCCTATCCCATCCTATCCCATCCTATCCCATCCTATCCCATCCTATCCCATCCTATCCCATCCTATCCCATCCTATCCCATCCTATCCCATCCTATCCCATCCTATCCCATCCTATCCCATCCTATCCCATCCTATCCCATCCTATCCCATCCTATCCCATCCTATCCCATCCTATCCCATCCTATCCCATCCTATCGCATCCTATCCCATCCTATCGCATCCTATCCCATCCTATCGCATCCTATCCCATCCTATCGCATCCTATCCCATCCTATCCCATCCTATCCCATCCTATCCCATCCTATCCCATCCTATCCCATCCTATCCCATCCTATCCCATCCTATCCCATCCTATCCCATCCTATCCCATCCTATCCCATCCTATCCCATCCTATCCCATCCTATCCCATCCTATCCCATCCTATCCCATCCTATCCCATCCTATCCCATCCTATCCCATCCTATCCCATCCTATCCCATCCTATCCCATCCTATCCCATCCTATCCCATCCTATCCCATCCTATCCCATCCTATCCCATCCTATCCCATCCTATCCCATCCTATCCCATCCTATCCCATCCTATCCCATCCTATCCCATCCTATCCCATCCTATCCCATCCTATCCCATCCTATCCCATCCTATCCCATCCTATCCCATCCTATCCCATCCTATCCCATCCTATCCCATCCTATCCCATCCTATCCCATCCTATCCCATCCTATCCCATCCTATCCCATCCTATCCCATCCTATCCCATCCTATCCCATCCTATCCCATCCTATCCCATCCTATCCCATCCTATCCCATCCTATCCCATCCTATCCCATCCTATCCCATCCTATCCCATCCTATCCCATCCTATCCCATCCTATCCCATCCTATCCCATCCTATCCCATCCTATCCCATCCTATCCCATCCTATCCCATCCTATCCCATCCTATCCCATCCTATCCCATCCTATCCCATCCTATCCCATCCTATCCCATCCTATCCCATCCTATCCCATCCTATCCCATCCTATCCCATCCTATCCCATCCTATCCCATCCTATCCCATCCTATCCCATCCTATCCCATCCTATCCCATCCTATCCCATCCTATCCCATCCTATCCCATCCTATCCCATCCTATCCCATCCTATCCCATCCTATCCCATCCTATCCCATCCTATCCCATCCTATCCCATCCTATCCCATCCTATCCCATCCTATCCCATCCTATCCCATCCTATCCCATCCTATCCCATCCTATCCCATCCTATCCCATCCTATCCCATCCTATCCCATCCTATCCCATCCTATCCCATCCTATCCCATCCTATCCCATCCTACGATTCCTTTAAATCGCTTTAATTAATTTACATTTTTTGTTATTTGATTATTACGATGAAATAAAATTTAACAGCTCTATTCCAGGTTTTTTTTTAATGCCATCTACCGTGTTATCTTTGGTTTAGATGAATTATTTAAATATGTAGTTTTTCTATTCGAAGCTAGATCGCGCTACTGAACTGCGCGTCGCGGTGTGAACTGACCGTAATATTTTACTTCTGAATCACTTTAAATTCAAATATCTTTTGATGGACTGAACCGATTGCAATGAAACAAAAACTAAATGTTACTTCAAGCTACGCTTAATTGCTTAATGTGTATAAAAGTTATCTACATTGATTTCGTACATTTTACGTGATGCCCGAATAACCAAACATACAAACAGACAAACAGACAAACAGACAAACAGACAAAAATTCTAAAAATGCTGGAAATCGGTTCTATTGGTTGTCCTTTAACACCCTGGCTATATTTTTTTATTTTTTTTAATGTACAAAAACTTCTTTTCTACAGTTTTATTATATGTATAGATAACGTTTATTTAAGCGAAAATCATTATGATAACGTTTGAAACATATAATTTAACGTTTAAACCATTTTCTTTGATGAATTGGATTGCGGGGTCTTTCAGACCCCGCCATCCCCTTCGTGTTAGGTTACTTTAAACCTCGCACGCAGAAATAGGAGCCCGCGAAGCGGGGCTCCGTCGAGCCAGCATTACAGGTAGTAATCAGTTATTTGACCTAGGATGCAAGAGCGAGCGAAGCGAGCTCGGGACTTTTGGGCACCCCGACACGGACAGGTTAGGTTCGAAGAGGATGGCGGGGTCTTTCAGACCCCGCCATCCCCTTCGTGTTAGGTTACTTTAAACCTTGGACGCAGAAATAGGAGCCCCGCGAAGCGGGGCTCCGTCGAGCATTCATGGTAGGTGGTACTATTACTAGGTACATCAGAGTTAGATTACATACCAGGAAGAAAAAAAAAATAGACCAATAGTAGATTTTTAACCAAGGGGATAAAGCAGTGTCTTCTGTCGCGGGTGACGATTTAAATCGCGAGCGTAACGAAGGACTCGAGGTTTACTCCCGAGCGTAGCGAGGGTGTTAAAAACTTAAATCACGAGCGAAGCGAGGGATTTAACACGAGTCCTGAGTGTAGCGAGGGATTTAAGTTCACCCAAGACTAAGACAGCTTTATCACCGAGGAAAATACTCTACTTTTCGTACCATTTGCGAAAAAATTAACACAATAATAATACCTATGTGATAAGCATTTATTAAAAATAATGACAATTAAAATAAACTTAACGTTTATGTATTTGAAGAAAACAAAAACATGGCAAATTGCTAGACTAATATTTTTTTGTCGGAAAAGCAAAGGCATCAAGCTCATACGGCCTCGCCGGTTTTCGTAATTTTATTAGTAATCATAACTGCATAATAAATGCGTATTCCTTTTTTAAAAAGATGTATAATGCTTTATATACAAACTCAATGGTGTAAACACAGATGTAGTTCAGTATAAATTCCGGTAAGTATTCCAAATTTAAATCACATTCTCCCCCTAGAGGATGAATGAAATTCAGTACAATTTTCTTTCCCTGTTTTTAACAGATTAAAAATGACTATTGTTATGTTCGCTTTTTGTGGCATAGAATGTCACTTTTTTGAGCAAGTGGTACGAAAAACTTATTTTCGTACCACTTGCTCAAAAAAGTGATTTAAATTTGGAATACTTTATACTGAACTACATCTGTGTTTACACCATTGAGTTTGTATATAAACACATCTTCACATACATCTTTTTGAAAAAGGAATATGCATTTAATATGCAGATATGATTATTAAATAAAATTACGAAAACCGACGAGGCCGTATGAGCTTGATGCCTTTGCTTTTCCGACACTAAAATATTAGTCTAAGAATTTGCCGCGTTTTTGTTTTCTTCAAATACATAAAGGTTAAGTTTATTTTAATTTATTTTTATTGTCGTTCTTTTTAATAAACGTTTATCTCAATATTATTATTGTGTTCATTTTTTCGCAAATGGTACGAAAAGTAGAGTATTTTCCTCGGTGATAAAACAGTCTTAGTCTTGGGTGAACTTAAATCCCTCGCTACACTCAGGACTCGTCTTAAATCCCTCGCTTCGCTCGTGATTTAAGTTTATAGCACCCTCGCTACGCTCGGGAGTAAACCTCGAGTCTTTCGTTACGCTCGCGATTTAAATCGTCACCCGCGACAGAAGACACTGTTTTATCCCCTTGGTTAATAATCTACTATTATGTCTTTTGAGTGGTATACAAAACGATTTTATATTCATTGATTGTTATGATTATAGAAATTAGTCATTATAAAATTATGTCAATCGTTTATTAAATTAAAATTAAAATGTATGTTTAAAATTAAAATAAATAAAAATGTAATCTTATTTTTCTATTCTTTTTATTAGCTGCGTCCACACAGAGCGAGCAGTCTCGCGAGGCTGCTTGCTCTGTTTGGACGCGCAATTGTTTCTTGACCGAGGCACGAAACAATATACGCGAGCAAAACAAAAGCCGACACTGGATGGCTATGGCGCTCGGTCGATCGCCCGCGGCGGCAACGCGCGCGCTTTCCTCGACCGAGACACGTCCACACTAACCGAGCTGCTTCGCGCGGCAAATGCCTCGCGAGGCTGCTCGTTCTGGTGGACGCACCTATGGTTTTACTAGCATTCCCTCGTGGTTACGTGGTTACACCCGCTTTTCAGCTCCAATTGGTCGTAGCATGATGTTATACTTCCTATAGCTATTAGCAAAACACGAAACAAAACTAAAAGAAAATCTACGTTTACCGAAGTTTGTTTTTAGGGTTCCGTACGTCCGAATACAAAACCGGAACCCTCATAGGATCACTCGTGTGTCCGTCTGTCTGTCGCTTATAGTCAATTATCTCCGAATCTACTAGACAGATTGAGTTGAAATTTGGTACACATATCAATTCCTGTGACCCAAGCACAGAGATGTGACGTGAATGGATGAAATCTGTATGTGGGGGGTGGGGGGTAATTTTTGGGGGGAAGGGGAAAATTAAAAAAATAATAATTGAAAACTGCATCGTGTGACATATCAAATGAAAGATCTAGTTGAAAAGATCTTAAATGTATTTTTTTTTGTAATTTAAAATAAATAGTTTCCAAGTTATTCAAGAAAATAGACAAAATTTAACCATTCCCCCCCCCCTTATCTCCGAAACTACTAAACCTAAAATTTTGAAAAATATACAGAAATTAGTTTTCTACTTATAGATTATAGGAAAACCTATAAGAAGTCCATATCTGTATATGGGAGGGAATTTTTGGGGGGGAAGGGAAAATTTAAAAAAAAAAATTGAAAACTGCATCGTGTGACATATCAAATGAAAGGTCTTGCTAAGACAATCTTAAATGTATTTTTTTGTAATTTATAAATAAATACTTTCCAAGTTATTCAAGAAGATAGACGAAATTTGACCATTCGCCCCCCCTTATCTCCGAAACTAGTGAACCTAAAATTTTGAAAAAAATACAGAAATTAGTTTTCTACTTATAGATCATAGGAAAACCTATAAGAAGTCCATATCTGTATATGGGAGGTAATTTTTGGGGGGAAGGGGAAAATTAAAAAAAAATATTTGAAAACTGCATCGTGTGACATATCAAATGAAAGGTAGGTATTGTTGAGACAATCTTAAATTTATTTATTTTTTGTAATTTTAAAATAAAAATAGTTTCCAAGTTGTTCAAGAAATTAGACGAAATTTGACCATTTCGCCCTTTTCATTTATTTAAGTATCTCCGAAACTACTGACCCTAAAATATTGAAAAAAATACAGAAATTAGTTTTCTACTTATAAATTAAAAGAAAACCTATAAGAAGTCCATATCTGTATATGGGAGGGAATTTTTGGGGGGGAAGGGAAATTTAAAAAAAAAAATTGAAAACTGCATCGTGTGACATATCAAATGAAAGGTCTTGCTGAGACAATCTTAAATGTATTTTTTGTAATTTATAAATAATTAGTTTCCAAGTTATTCAAGAAAGTAGACGAAAATTGACCATTCCCCCCCCCCCTTATTTCCGAAACTACTGAACCTAAAATTTTGAAAAAAATACAGAAAATAGTTTTTTACTTATAGATCATAGGAAAACCTATAAGAAGTCCATGATATTAAGTTAACATGGTAAATCACTCAATATTGTGCGTACCAATTTGGGTCAGATTTAAAAAAAAACGTGATAGGTAACATCGTACGGAACCCTCTTCACGCGAGTCCAACTCGCACTTGGCCGGTTTTTTTTTATTGATTCGATTCTCCGCAAAAGTACACGTAAAAAGCAAAGCATCTTAATGAATTCATTTATCATGCAGACAGAAACTACATTCAGGAACTTATAATGAGTTTCTCTTTCTACACGAATAATCGTAATAACCCAGTTCATATTAAAATATTCTGAAGGAATCCAAAAAATAACAATAAGTAGAATATTCCGATAAACAGTTTGTTCTGTTCATACCAATTATACCTGCAAACCAGATTCTGGCAAGAAATACTCATAGCAAAAATTAAAACCACTGAGTTGGCGCTCAGTTACAACGCGTAGGCACTTAACATTGTCGCCACAAGACTTCGGAGAAATGCAAATAAAAAGTTTGGCGTTCAGTCAAACAGATCCCACATTATTAAGATGTACACGACTTACACGAGCTAATTTTTCTTAAGACCCGTCGTTTTGAGATCATTCGAAAATAGCCGACATGTCGAGAGTTAGCGGACCTATGCTCCAGTAGCCGAGATCGCTGAGCCGGAAGATATCGCCATTTTATTACATCGTTAATACTCACAAACAGTAACGTTTAATACTCAGAAGTAAATAAAACATTTGGAATAGATACAAATAAATAAAACACACACAAACGCACAATTTGCGTACTAGTTCTACCAGTAGATCGAAACTAGGTCTTATTGCAAAACTAGACTTAACAATGTACCTCTCTCTATTCAGTCTATAATATTCTATAATCACAAAGATGCTGAAATGGGAAAGGAAAAAAGGTCAATTTCATGGTTTTCATAAAACTACTTTCATTATTCAATTAGAAAAGTAATAAGTGCAATTTGAAAAAAGATAACCCTAATGAATTAACCAATCAAAAATTAAATTGGAAAACTTAGCCACTCCACTCCCACTCCTTAATCATAATTTATCTATTAATATTATAAGCTGAAGACTTTGTTTCAGTTTGTTTCTATAGGCTGTACTTATAAGTCACGCTAAGACCAGTAGGAGCCGAGCAGCAGGGTTCAAACCGCCGGGCCGGAGAACAGCTAGTAAATCTGGATAGCTACAAATCCTTTTTTCTTTATCTAAACTAATTCCATAAATATTTACCTGTTAGAAATACGAGGTTAGGTCTTCAAACCAATAAACGCTTTTATGAACCCACGATATGTTTGAACGATCAAAAATCGATACATAAATATGGATTTTATGTTTGTTTGATATTCATAATATTATTCGCATAATATTATACTTGCAGGCCTCGTATATTACTCATATGAATTGAAAATAGATTAGGTGAACTAGAACTAGACAGCCAGACTCGACAAATCATCTGTATTATTCTTTGTATTCAAGTGCCTATTCGGTTTGCTTCAGTTCGCCTCTTGGAAATCTCGAGCTATCAAATATTTGTTGTTGTATGAGTAAGTTTACTTTAAAATTAAAGGACGGATATAATAACGGATAAAATTTGCAACTAGCGGACCCGGCAGAGACGTCGTCGTCTTGCCTGGAAAGCAGCTCCACTATTGGAATACACAAACAAAATTTCATCCTAATCCGTCCAGCCATAGAGGAGTTAGGTGACAAATACATACAGTATACAGTAGAATTATGCCATTATAAGTTAAGGTGAATGCTCCAGGGTAGCCCGCGAAATTCAAAATTTCTTGGGTTTTTTGCAATTTGCAGGCCAGTGCTAGGTTGTATGTTGATTAAAATATTGATCGCGACTGTAAGACGTATGTAGTTACAGAATTATAATCAACAAAATCATCAATACAACATACAACCTAGCACTGGCCTGCAAATTGCAAAAAACCCAAGAAATTTTGAATTTCGCGGGCTACCCTGGAGCATTCACCTTAACTTGCTACCTTACTAATTTATATATTAACTTATGAACAAAACCCAATATCCCGCACGCCTGACCGAAAGGTTAGGCAGTCAGCTTGGCCAGAACGTCTTGAAACGGAACTAATATTTTTATTTGCTGACAACGTTTTAAAATATTTGATATTTTATGTAAACAAAGACGCAGGTTTGTAAGATTTATTATTGTGCCATAAAACCAACGTAATAAGTGAAAATAAATAAAATAAAATCATTCAAAGTGCTGGTAGCGCGAAGACAGTGGCTACTTCCGGTTTTCTACTGTTTTTGCCAAGCTGTACACAGGGGCCTATCGCTCGCAGCATCGGCAACTTCTCGCGCCTGGCATTGGTCGAGGCCACGCTGCGGTGCGAGACGGAATGGGAAGCGGTCGTCTCCTTCTGAGAAGCAGTCATGCTAACGAAGGAGGAGGCGGGCGTCGTGAGGAACAGGATAGTCCAGGCCTCACGACCCAGCCGCTAAAAATGGGCCTGGCAAACATGGCTCTGTTGGCTCGATGGCCTAAATGGGAACCTAGGGCCGCAAACTTGTTTCATGAATATATTTTTTCTTTTGTCGTCTGTACAAAACGATCTAGATGGCCCTCCTATGTCGTAAATGAATGAGCCATTATCAGTTATTGTGAACTACCCTTTATCCCCTTTTCACAATTTTCTTACTTTTATTCCTAAGTACTATAATTTACTGGAACAAATCTCAAATAAGATTTCTAACCTAATAGATCACTGACCTCTAATATAAAAATACGCTGGACCAATTATAAGCCGGGAATAGTGAGGCGATTTGATTTTCGCCATTTTGGCGCTGATAGCAGCAGTGGGTGGGAACGGAACTAATAATAGAGTCAGATTTAGTTCCTTTCCCACGCATTGGGGGCGCTTCAAATAGGCACACTAGAGAGCTGTCATTTTAAAGGGTATCATTAGTCCAGCGTATTTATATATAGAGGTCAGTGTAATAGATACAATATTATATTTATATCCAAGGAAAAGGCACGGAGTATTAAAAAAATATATTTTAGTCACAATTTTAGTGCTTGATTAAAATCCAGGTATCCAAGCTCACATACTTCAAAAAATGTAAAAAAAAAAACATTTGTTTGTCTATTGATCTTGTTTTCCTACATTCTTATTGGTTAATTTATTACCATATGTAATAATGCGAGCTGCTGATTGGTGGTAATTCCTACTGTTGTGACTGCACCAATAATGATCTAGTTTGTAAACGGAAACAAACCATGTGCTAACATGGCGATTTTTCATCATTCTTCGCATGTCGTTTGATAATTATTGCGTGGCTGATAGGGGAATTTGGTATAATCGTGCAATATTTTATCTTTTTGACACATTTTCTTTGTTTTGTTCATTATAATTATTTCGGGGAAAAATGAGTGTGGACGCCTACGGACCGAGCTCACAAACACTCACGTTTTTGGACACTGAGGAAGCGGATCTTATTGGAGCTGATACTCAGGGCTCCGAATTCGAATTCACCGACTTCACCCTTCCTTCTCAAAGCCAAACACAGGCTTCCCAACATGATCATGGCTTGTCATCGTCAAATCAGGTTAGTGAAAACATAGTCCAATATTTTTGTTTTCCCTCTAACCTTATTGTGGTGAATACGTAACTACGTAACTTGTCTCGATTAGTATTTTACTTGGCGTTGTTTCTATTGCAGGTGAACGGTTTGGGCCGCTCTGATTTATCATCAAAAGTTTCCAATGTGACTAATGCCATAGCGGAATTGCAATTTGAGGAAGAAGATGAGGCTTTGTACAGCAAGGAGTTGCCTGACCACGCGTGCAAGTACTGTGGCATACATGATCCGGCCACTGTTGTCATGTGTAATATTTGCAACAAGTGGTGAGTCACTTTCTCACCTTATTGCCTTGTTACATATAAGCACTATCTACGATTAGTGTCACGTCAAACTAAACAGTCGAATCCTACGCGCCTTAGCACTAACCTATTTATGATATAAGGCCACTAACAATAACATGTTAATGTACTACAACCTGGCCAAATGGCATCTGAAATTCTGTATGAACTACATTGTTCCATGTAGAATTGATGGTTTTACCCACATATGAAGGTCATATTCAACTTTATTCATAGAAAAAAAAACAACAGTTGTTTAACCTTCCCGTCCTTTGGAGTGACTTGAACTTTCTAGAATAGAAATTAAGTTTTCGAGTCTAATTTGCATCACAATATCTGTGATTTGCATAACTCCAGTACCTTCTAAAACTAAATATTGAAACAATGCTAAGAACTAAACATTGATATACACAAGAATTATGTTGTAGCAAGTCCATGAAGAGTCAGTGTTGTGGTGTAGTTATATAAATATGACTCAATCAGCTGACCTTGTTTTGTAGTGAATGTGCAGCACGATATAACATAGTTACAAAGATTAACTTAGAAAAATAGCACTAATAATGTCAGTCATCAATGATATAAAACACACTTCAAACACTTTTATTTGCACCTTAAAGTTCAATTTAGAAGCTTTAGCACAACTTGCGAAAAGTTATAATAAATAGAGCAATGTGGTGTTGTGTGTTATAGGTTCTGCAATGGGCGCGGAAACACCTCAGGCTCACATATCATCAACCACTTAGTGCGTGCCAAGCACAAGGAAGCTGCATTGCATAGAGACGGACCACTCGGGGAGACGCTGCTGGAATGCTACTCATGTGGTGCCAGGAATGTGTTTGTTCTTGGCTTCATACCAGCTAAAGCCGACTCTGTTGTTGTGCTGCTCTGCCGGTAAGAGAAAAACTTATTTATATAAACATGTGTAACAGATAATACTTTAAGTATTCAAATTTAATGCTTTGCATAATGTTAGGCAATCGTTTTTATTGCTAAAATTGATGTTTATCAAATCCTGGCACAATGACAACATTAATGATCTTTAGAAATATGACGCAAGTTTTTTGTAAAAGAAATATAATTGTTGATTTTGTTTTATTTATTGTAATGTATAGTTCCTATTAAAGCATCTACTAGACTCTAGGCTGTGACATAATGTGTAAGCCAACCCAGCTCCTTCCAGAAGTGCAGAAGTCTCCTAGGATGTTACTAGGCTTCTTGATGTGACCTTATACTGCTGAGGATTTGTGCCCATTGGTTGACTTATCTATAAAACAGTGTTTTATATTTTCAGCCAACCATGTGCAGCTCAAAGCTCCTTGAAGGATATGAACTGGGATCAAGAACAGTGGAAACCCTTGATATGTAGGTTTGACTAATTTTACTTTGTAATTATCCGTAAATATTGCTTACTCACACTGCCAAAAGTAAAATAAACTGTTTTACCTGTTTCCTAATGGGTACAATTTAAAATCAAACAGTAGTGATGACATAGTACTTTGTTTGTATTCAAGAAGTTTATATTTTGCAGCTGATCGTGCCTTTCTATCTTGGTTGGTGAAAGTACCTTCTGAGGCTGAGCAGATGAGAGCCCGCCAGGTAAGCTTATCCATCTTTATAAATAAAATGGAAATAATAATTATCTGGTCTTGTACAAATGATTTTCTATTGGAAAATCCAGTTACTCTGGTCATGTCATAGATCAAATGCTAAAAAGGATGCTGTCAAAGTCACACATACAACCACTAAAAAGGAGGGGACGGTAAAATATGTACAATAAAAGAGTTCAATCAAGCCAAATGGCAAAAACGGAACCCTTATAGATTCGTCATGTCTGTCTGTCTGTCCGTCCGTCCGTAGTCACAGCCACTTTTTGTCGAAAGTATAAGAGCTATCCTGATGAAACTTGGTTGTATTATGTGAACCGCATTATGATTTTCACACAAAAATAAAAACAAAACAAATTTTAGGGGTGCCCCATACTTAGAATTGAAACTCAAATTTTTTTTTTTCACCAAACCCATACATGTGGGGTATCTATGGATAGGTCTTTAAAAATTATATTGAGGTTACTAATATCATTTTTTTCTAAACTGAACAATTTGCACTAGAGACACTTCCAAAGTGGTAAAATGTGTGTGACCCCCCCCCCTGTAACTTCTAAAATAAGATAATGATAAAACTAAAAAAAATATGTAATGTAGACCTCAACAAAAACTTCCAACGAAAATTGGTTTGGATGAGATACAGTTAGCAGTTTTTGAGATATAGTACATTTTCAAAAACCGCAAATGTAACTTTGCCATTCATACAAACTATGAAAAACAAAGTTATTTTATTGTTTGTGTATATTACCTACTAATCTCAATATAATTATATCCCTAATCTATACTTGCTACTACGGAACCCTTCATGGGCGAGTCCAACTCGGACTTGGCCGGTTTTTATTTTTCCTTCTGCTTTGACTACAATGGCTAAAACAAACAAATTAACAGGAAATCTTGTACATAAAGGTTTCTATTTTCCTTGTAGTTATAAATACATATTATATTATAAGTTTATTGTGGTTTCTAGGTGACTCCACAGCAAATAGGACGCCTTGAAGAGCTGTGGCGTGACAACGTGGATGCTACCTTCCAGGATCTGGAGAAGCCTGGCGTGGATGAGGAACCTCATCAAGTGCTTTTGAGGTCAGTACTAGAATAAAAGTTATATTCGAAAGCGTGAGCAACTGCAAAACACTGAGAATGCTCACAAGTGCGTTTACGGCCGATTTTGCCTCTGTAATATCGGCCGCCGACGACGACGCAATGACGCTTTCTAAGTGTAATTATGATAAGTAACTAGTGTAGCGATAGTCACAGTTCAACCATGTAATGTAAAAAAGCAATAAAAGTTAATCTGAACTTTCATATCTTTTTATTTTTAGATATGAGGATGGTTACCAATACCAGAACATCTTTGGTCCCCTCGTGAAGCTGGAAGCGGACTACGATAAGAGGCTGAAGGAGTCTCAGACTCAAGAAGGCATTGAGGTCCGTTGGGATGTTGGGCTTAATAAGAAGACCATCGCGTACTTTACACTCGCTAAAACTGATAGCGATATGAAACTAATGCATGGTGATGAACTGCGATTGAGGTAACTTCAGAATTCACTGGTTTATCATCTACCATAATATTTTTACTGAAAATGTTTTCTGACAACTTTTAAAATACTAAAAAGTTTTCTGATAACTTTTTTGTAGCTTATGTATATGAAGTTACATTTAAATCAAATAAAGTAATTTTGAAAAAAAAACTCGAAAATTTGTATGAATAACAATTGCTAGTACTCTTTATACAAACTGCTATTCATTTACTGACAAGTAATTAAATAAGTATGCTATCTTCTTTTACAGATACGTAGGTGAGCTGCACAAAGCATGGTCGGGAGTGGGCCATGTGATCAAGGTGCCGGACAACTACGGTGATGATGTTGGACTTGAGCTCAAGAGCGGTGCTGGCGCTCCAATAGACTGTACCTCCAACTTTGTAGTCGACTTCATTTGGAAGAGTACTTCCTTTGATAGGTAGCTTAAATTATGCTTTTAATTAATACTTGATGATCATTGTAGTAACCCGAACTTGTGGGTTAAAAATGCATATAAAATGCTGAAGGAAAACATTGTGAATAAAGAAAATTGAAGATATGTGTCATCTGTTTACACACTGCTCACGTAGTGGATTACATCAATAATCTACAAGTACAGAGTGGCACCATAAAATTCTGCGTTAGGACATGTAACTATACTGTAACAACTCTTTCGTCTCACGGGCGAAACCTGTGTATTTGTTACTACAAGATTGGTGGAAAGCTCTCTAAAGTATACATCATATTCATTGCTTTTGCTATTCGTTCTAGAATGCAACTAGCCTTGCGCAAGTTCGCGGTGGACGACTCGTCGGTGTCCGGGTACATATACCGTCGCCTGTTGGGACACGAAGTTGAAGAGGTCCTGTTTCGCGTTCATCTGCCGAAACACTTCAGCGCTCCTAACTTGCCTGACCTTAATCGTTCTCAGGTAAATATTATTTGTGTCACAGAATCAAACATGTTTCTGAATTCCTTCAAATTGGTAGTGGCTAATTTTTACACAACTACACAAAAAAGTGTTTTTTACGATTTGTTTTTTTGTGTGCAGGTTTATGCAGTAAAACATGCTCTACAACGTCCGCTGTCGCTTATTCAAGGGCCGCCAGGAACAGGTAAAACTGTAACATCAGCTACAATTGTGTACCAACTGGTCAGACAGAACAGTGGCCCGGTGCTCGTCTGCGCTCCGTCCAACACTGCCGTTGATCAACTTACGGAAAAGATTCATAGAACCGGACTCAAGGTCGTCCGACTATGCGCCAAGTCTCGTGAAGCTATGGAGTCTTCAGTGTCGTTTTTGGCACTCCACGAACAAGCTAGAGCACTGGGCTCTGCGGACAGCGAGCTCAGGAAACTGACCAGATTGAAGGAAGAAGCTGGAGAACTGTCTGCTGCTGACGAGAGAAGGTACCGCGCGCTGCGTCGTGCTGCCGAGCGACGTCTGCTGGACGCGGCCGACGTGGTGTGTACCACCTGTGTGGGCGCGGGCGACCCTCGCGTGGCCCGCATGCGCTTCCAGTCCATCCTCATCGACGAGGGCATGCAGTCCACTGAGCCCGAGTGTATGGTGCCGGTGGTGCTGGGAGCCAGGCAGCTCATCCTGGTCGGAGATCACTGCCAACTGGGACCAGTCGTCATGTGCAAGAAAGCGGCTAAGGCTGGTCTCAGCCAGAGTCTTTTCGAACGTTTGGTCGTCCTTGGCATCCGTCCGTTCCGTCTTGAAGTCCAATACAGAATGCATCCTGAACTATCCCGTTTCCCGTCTGATTTCTTCTATGAAGGCTCTCTGCAAAACGGAGTGAGTGCTGAAGAACGTCGTTTGCATAAAATTGACTTCCCGTGGCCGAGACCCGACCGCCCAATGTTCTTCTATGTGACGCAGGGTCAAGAGGAAATTGCCGGTTCTGGAACATCTTACTTAAACAGAACTGAAGCTGCTAATGTTGAAAAACTTACCACACGGTTTTTAAAAGCGGGCGTACGTCCCGAACAGATCGGCATCATCACACCTTACGAGGGTCAACGATCTTACCTTGTGCAGCATATGCAGTATCAAGGAAGCTTGCACGCTAAACTGTACCAAGAGATAGAAGTGGCCAGTGTGGACGCATTCCAAGGCAGAGAAAAGGACATCATCATCATGTCTTGCGTTCGTTCTAATGAGCATCAGGGAATCGGCTTCTTGAGCGATCCTCGTCGTCTGAACGTAGCTCTGACACGCGCCAAGTACGGTCTCATAGTGGTAGGCAATCCCAAGGTATTGAGCAAACAGCCATTGTGGAATCATTTGTTAGCGTTCTACAAGGAGCGCCGCGTGCTAACCGAGGGTCCGCTTTCTAACCTCAAGGAGTCTGCCATCCAATTTGCGAAGCCAAAGAAGTTGGTGAATGCACAAAATCCGGGATCCCACTTCATGTCGACGTCGATGTTCGACGCGCGCGAGGCCATGGTGCCGGGCTCCGTGTACGACCGCGCGCGGCCCCTGCGCGACCCGCTGGCCTACGTGGGCCCAGAGCGGGCCGCGCTCCTGCACGCGCCCGTGCCTCCCGCCGCCTTCAGCGCACACCGCGGGCCCGCGCGGGCCGCACTGGCCCCGTTGGCCCCGCTGGCCCCGGGCGCGCGCTCCGCCCGACGCCGGCCGCCGCGCCTGTCGCAGGAGCCGCTGTCGCAGCAGCCGCCACTGTCGCTGTCGCAAGGCGCGTCGCAGCCCGACTTCAGCCAGGAGTCGGCGGCGCCCGACTGTCCGTCGCAGCCCGACGGGCTCCTGTCGCAGGACTCCACGTACCAGGGCGGGTTCCGGGCGCGCTGCAGCCAGTACTGAGAGCACGGGCGTCCGCCGCGGGGCCGCGCCGCTACTGCCGACACACCCGCCGGGGTGGAGATCCACGGTACACGGTACTGACGACAGACGCCGAAGCGCTCGCACGCCTGACGACGACGACCTCAGCTCGGGTGTAGAGACAGCCGGAGTACTCCCCGCGGTTCGTTACGATCGCGGGGTTGAATCGGTTGCGCCGGCGGCGGAATCCGACCGCGACTTTGTTAGTCTTCGCCCATCGACCGTATTGAAGAGTGAAAACTCAAACTTAGAAATTGTGTCACGCGCGGAGCATACTTGAGCGACAAGTTTCGTTGCCTAAGGTAAAATGTAACCGTTCCATTACAGGGATAGTATTTTTATAGGAGGTTGAAATAAAACCGACGTAACTACAAGGGTTAATTAAAATAATGCAAAGTCAATGCAAGCTCAATGAGCAAAATTGGTCGTAAATGTTAAATGTAATTCCATTAGACACGTATGCACCAAACCGACATTGCTGTTAAACTTGTTGCTATCCTCTATTACTACACGCGTTACTATGTAACAATTAGAAACGAGTAGACAATAACGTCTAAAGGGAGAACCATGGCGGCCTGGATCGAAATTTTAAAGGCTTGACGTAAGTTTGTAAGGGGAGAAAGATGGATAATTATGTAAAAAAAGTAAACAAGAAAAGAAACTATGTTGAAAGAACCTCATATAATTCCTACATTGTAGTGATTGTGCGGTAGGTACTATTTTTATAACGACCAAAAATCAGTAAAATGCTGTAGAGATATTTCTAAATCATTCATTTAATCCGATTTTATTTGAATATGTAATGACAAGACTTGTTTTCTCGTTTCTAGGTGTATTAGAAATCGCGATGTACCAAAAATAGGTACACGAACGAATACCACCTCAGTTCGCATCATAGAAATTTAAACTCATCTTTAATTAAACAAAAATAAAAAACAAAATGTTAAGTCAGTTATTCTGAAAATCATTTATTAGGCTACACTTTCAAATTCTAGTAAATGGTTTGTTTTCGTCATAGAGAAATTCACTATGTTCATATTTAATTTCATTATCATTGATATCCAACAGTGTCAGATCTACATGTTAAACAAACAATATCAATGTTTACCGCCCTATATTGTTTTTCCTTCTCATCCAATTCTCTCAATCTTATCATGGCATCAACATATTATAAATCAAATATTTTGATGGACTTATTTATTCATGACAATCAGAAAACATGTAATTAACTTTTTATTTGATAGCTGTTACATGTATGTACAAATTGTAAAATTCGCTGTAAATTGTTATGCTTTCTTCCTTTAAAAATGCAATGAAACACTCGATAGAAATTCTTTTATTTTCTACTATGTGAATTAACGCTCTAAACATTCCTCAAGGTACTTTTTGAAACATCTTATTTATACATATTTCTTACTATTGTTGTTAAAGGATGCCAATCAAATTCTATTGTGGTCTTCAAGACAGGTTTTTAATCGGGAAGTAAGTCAATATTGTGAAATGGTTTCTGTGGCTATTAGTCGGTAATAAAATATGTATTTCCTGTTATTAAGTTAATTATGAACTATCTTAGATGGTCTTACACTTCTTTTGTTTGTGAAGGAAAATCAATAAAGAATGTCATAAGTATAATGCAGTTTTATTTGTAAAAAAAAAAACATAAAATCAATTAAATTCAATATCCAAAATTGTTAACGCCGACAATCTACGATTATAATTTGCAATACAAAGGACAACTTACAGATAAATCGCATTTTATAATATTATAAAGAATTATATTTATTTAAAAATAAACTTTGAAATAAAACGAGAAACAATACTTTTAAAATGTGTAGATCCACAATATTGCAATACGATAGTGGCACAGTGATTAGGTACGTAAAACTTTGTCCGGTAACGTTGGCACAGGCTTAAAGCTTTTCAGAGGCCGGTTTATAAACAAAATTAACTTCTAGGAGCCTGCGCCACGACTGAAGTCCTGCGGAAAATTCATAGTACTACATTTTTAAAAGCAATTTGCTGAAAGGAAATAGAGACTAGCGTACTGAAGGACCACAGCCGTAGCGCGGACTATACATAACATCATAATTCAGATCAGCTTTAGATAGATCACAATTTGAATTATTAGAAAATAATACAATTTCTTTTTGTATCCTATTCTATTTCAGTCCAAAAATAATTTAAAATTTTATGAGACTAACGAAACATTGTAATAATTTTCTAGCTACCATAGCATAAGATCAAGCAGTGAAGACTCGAGCAATACCCTCACTAGTGCACATACTTAGCCTGCTAGCCTCCTCCTTGCCGGATTATTGCCCTGGGATCTGGAGGCGACCGCCCTCCAGCGCGTCTATGAGTGGCGCGTGGAGGCGCAGCGCCGGGGAGAATTCCCGCTGCCCCGACAAGTCGAGGCGCGGCGGGAAGAGGTCCGGCGCGATCTCAGGGCAGTATGGAGGGAACGACTGTCGCAACCGAGGTTCGGGCACGCCGCAATCGCGGCGGTAAGACCCCTCTTTTAGTAGTGGCTGGAAAGGCGTCACGGCGTCCTGACCTATCGGATGACGCAGGTCCTCACCGGACACGGGTGTTTCGGGAGGTACCTGTGTCGGATGGGGAAGGAAGAAACGCCGGGGTGTCACCATTGCGAAGATCGCCCGGAGGACACAGTAGAGCATACGGTGCAAGACTGCCCCGCTTGGGCAGAGCACCGCCGTGTCCTCACGGCAGCGATAGGCGGAGACCTCTCGCGCCCGGCATTGGTCGAGGCCATGCTGCGGGGCGAGACGGAGTGGGAAGCGGTCGCCTCCTTCTGCGAAGCAGTAATGCTCGTTAAGGAGGAGGCGGGCCGTGAGAGAGAGAGGACAGCGTCCTCCCTCCGCCCCACCCGCAATGGTAGACGCCCACGGCGTCGGACGTCGCAAGACGATCTCCGGCCACCGTAGGCGCGGGCATGCGGGCGGCGAGTAAAGGGCAACTCGCCGCCCGACCATGGACCATGCCCGGGTCGACGGCGCGTGGTGTTCCACGCGCGCCTCAAAGAGCGTCAGCACGATGACGGGGCCCCGCCCAAGAGGGCCAAAGCCTGCCGGGGTCGCGGGACTTATCTCATTATCGTGACCCCGGAACATAAAAGGCTATTGAAGGACACCGTGGATTTTAGTCAGTACAAGTCTGACAGTCCCTCCCGCCCTGCCCGGGGTGGGAGGACTCATTTGATGATTTTACCACGCTAAAAAAAAAAAAAAAAAAAGCCTGCTAGCCTAGTATCCTAGTTATGTTCTAAATGCACAGTGGAACCATAATCTACCATCGCAACATGACTGATGTTACCAGGATGTGAAATTATTTTCCTACTATCACGTCGAACTTTTTGAGTTTGTTCGAGATTATAAAACTTGTATTCCTGAGATACAATTATTAAGTTGTGCACATACCTTACAAAAGAGTACATATTCCAAAAGCATGTATAATATCAATGTTAGTATCACAACCTAACCTATTATAGTAGTGCGACATTGCCAAAAGGCGGTAGGCCTAATCTAGATAAAATATAAACATTTGTAAATGTGGCTTAAATACTAAATATGTTTACAAAATGCTAAGCTCTGCTGGTTAAAACGTTTTCAGATCTACTGAGGTAGTGGCGGCGGCTGGACGGCAGCGTAAGTAGGATAGTATGGAGCAAAGTTGTTCGGGCCTCGGATCATCATGTGTTTAGACTCGCCTCTATCTTGAATCGTACGCGCTGCGTAAGGAGATTCTTTGTAAACAGGATTAGCTGAAAATTAAAAATACAAGCTTAAACTCTTCGCCAAGTTTAATCAGTCTAGCAGTTTAAAACTCAAAAAGTTAAGAAGCACTGGAAGATTATGTTTTTTCAAATCGCACGTGGCGCCTTGTAGTTTCTGCCTACCCCTATGGGAAGAATACGTGAGTTTATGTCTGTAGATCACGTAAATAGGCATAAAAATCCCACGCCCACAAAGAGACTATATCAATACTATGACTAAAAATCATCTGTTTCATATACCTATCTGAAATCATCCTTCATTGTTCGCCAAGTCTATAAGCATGGAATTCAATATTGTTCTTTTACCATTCAGGCGAAAAGTTAATCAGACATCTTATGACACGGGAGAAATTACTAGTGACGGACAAAGCTTTAAGAAAATATGTGATAAATATAAGATTGAGTCAGGTTGACCATAATAGACCTCAGGTAAAAGTTGGATGCAGGCCGAGCATCAAGTAAATCGGGCGTGCAATGGAGGATACGAATCAAAAGAGATGTTGTTCCCAGGGCGATAGGCAGAAATGACAGGTCTACTACGTACTCTGTATGCAAGAATTAGCAGCAACAGCGGTAGCTGTCGACGCTAGTCGATCGACGTCGATTTATCCTCGAGTACAGTTAATCTAAATGTACACTAATATTGTAAAGCTGAAGTTTGTATATTTGGTATATAGTCTATCTACCTAGACTCGAACTATCTAAGATAGCGCTAGTCTAACGGTGCCTCCACACCGCCTGTAACATTTGTGGAGCAACAAAAGGTAACACGGTAACATTCGGTAACTTTTGTGGCTCCTTGTTACTATTTGTTGATTGTTACTCATCCACACCGCAGTAACATCCGACAACAAATGTTGCCGTGTTACTGTATGTCGAGTAACGTTGCTCGACAATCGGCAACATTGTTAGATAATGGGGGTAACATTGTTACCGAATGTTGAGCAACGTTACTCGACTTACAGTAACACGTCAACACTTAGTAACATCAAATAACATTTTGTTGGCTGATGTTACCGAGTAACATTTGGAAACGTTGAGCTACAAATGTTACCGGCGGTGTGGATGCACCGTTAGGAATTGAAATTGTATGAATTCAAACAAAATTTGTATAGTCTATATACCAAGGAAGACTAGTACTGGCTATAAAACATTACGCTACAACCAAAAGGAGACGAGCAGTAGGGGGTGTTACCACGGGGAACACCTAGTAGCAACGACAGCTATTTCTTAGAAATAAAGTTGTACTTACTTAAAGTCGGGTACAATGTTTCGTATGGCTGCACGGGCACCGAGCCTGGCATGACCCATCCTCCAGGACCCGGCTCACCGCCCGGGGCAGAAGGCGCCTGAAAATGTAAACTCATATTCTTACCATCTCAAAAAAAAAACAACCCTCATATCATAAAATAATCTATTTTCTATTTGATTTTACACTTATCGTGCTTTAATACACGTGACTGAATTTAATGCCATTATTTTACCATAAAACCGCGCGAGTAAACATAATCCAGTTCAATAAAATTAACGAAAAAAAAAGAGTTATTGACACACACAGGACAGAACAACAGTAATTATACAGAGATACAATAAGTATAAAAAATTACACATATAAAAAAGATAAATAAACAACAATAACACACATAACATGAATAGTCCTGTGCGAGGCCAAAAGGCTCCTATCTCAGCATGTGCTGCGACATTTTATTAAAATGTCACAGCGCTGGTTTTCTGATAGGGCCCAAAGTGATGTCACGGTCAGATACGATATATAATTATGATAATACAAATTAGCGATAATACTAATAGAAAGCAAATTTAAAAAAATATATAAATAAGATACGCTAAGAACAAATAATTAATTGCACCCTAACGCACCCGACGACTACTTAACGCTTCTCGGTTCACCAAGGACGCAAATTGTATCAAAGTATACTTAGTAGTTTGCAGACTACTCATTGACGTTGCCGCAACTAAGTTTTTTTTTTCTCGTTTTCTTCCCTGTCAACTGTCTCATCAATACCCACACAAACCATCCATGTTCTTTTTGCTGTCTCGATCCAACAACATTTAAATTCATCATTCTTAGACAAGCAGGCCACTCAAACATTTCTACTCTCTATAATTGAATGTCCAAAAAATAGCCCCCTTCTATCATCGCACATCTAGACGCACGGCAAATTACCATCCTTGCCTTATTGCTATGGCACCAATTCGCACTAAGCGTTTCCAAACGTCTTTTATAATGCGAACAGCGAAGGAGAGGAACTCTCTGCCTGCGTCTATGTTTCCGAGCGCATACAACCCTAATCTATTCAAAGTTATAATGAACAGCCTAAACTGGATCGCGTTAAGAGCTCATGGTAAGGTCCACCATGAGCTCTTAACGCGATCCAGTTTAGGCTGTGGGAAAGAGACAGAGCTATACAAATACAAGTCGTCTAGCGCCATCTCTTTCCCACAGCCTAAACTGGATCGCGTTTAAATTTCATGGTAGGGCACCTGATTTCTTCTGAGTAAGCTCGCCCCATCGTCGACCTTGGTCTTTGTCACTCCTGACTTAGACTAAGGTCAAGAGCAAACCCATCGTACATAAAAAAACAATGTCTTACCATAGGTTGTCCCGGACTAACGGGTAGTACAGCGGGCTGACTAGGAGAATACGGTCCAGATTCTCCTCCATTCCCTACGTTCTCCGGTAAGGGTGCAGATGGCGTTGCTTGTCCGACCATACCCACCAATGGTACCGTGCCAATGGCAATGTACTTCTTGCCGCTCATATTCATATGCATGCCTGATACTACACATTCCACCTGTGGAATAAAGAAAGGAAGTATTTTTAACCGACTTCCAAAAGGAGGATTTTTTTTATGTTTGTTCGGGCATAACTCCATCGTTTACCAACCGATTTGAAAATTTCTTTTTTTGTTGGAAAGAGTATACTTCCCGAATGGTCCCATTAAAATTTTTATCGAAATCGGACTAGCACTTTTTGAAAAATCAACAAAAACCTAAAAAGTTTTCAACATTGTCTACACCGATTACTCCGAGGTTTCTGGTCCGATTTCGATGATTCTTTTTTGTTCGATACAGTATATCTGCCATTTGGTCCCATAAAATTTTCATTAAGTTTGGTGCAGTAGTTTTCATTTTGAGCTCATTGTGTAAGAGTACATACATGGGCGATGTTATTACCGGTGCTACGGATTACAATATTTTAGTGTACATGTAAGAAAATTATATAATTGACAATAATTTGGGTTGAATATTGAAACTAAAAAGGATAAAATAATAGTTATTTGTGCAACAAGAGAGCAAAGTCGTTTTTTGCTGCGAGTGCTGATTTTGAATCCTGAGCAAGCGAAGGATTCAAACGATTGAATCACGAGCGTAGCGAGTGATTCTAAAGTTGAATCCTGAGTGTGGCGAGGGATTCAAAGGCACGAGATGCAAAAAACTTTGCTCTCGTGTATCACACATAACTTTTCGCTTCAGCAGCGAGAACACTTTAGGAGATAAAATAATAAACAGGAATAGATTGAAATAAATAATAACTTATTCAACTCTTTACGCCAGCCACGAAATTTTATTCGCGCTCTTTTATTTAAATTAAGGCGTGTTCGGAAATTATAGCACCCATGATATTTTATTATTCAAAATATTTACGTAACATTATTGAAACTAGAAATAAATATTTGCAGGTTAAATATCAGTTTTATTTGCAGTAAATACTTATTTTCGTTTAAATACTAGGTATACATATTATAAGTTAAAAATGTTATAAATTACACTAAGACATAATTATCTTTTTGCAAAATTTCTTTACTTAATACAAACCGAGCGTGTTTGTCTTTGAGGTCGAATTCAAAATCGGAATTTCGAAAGGGCTGGTCTTTGTCCCTCTCTCTTTCTAATAGCGCGAAAGAGATGGAGTGTAAATTTTATGTTTCGAATTGTATGATTAATACAAGGCTGAATAAGATATTCGCGGCTTTCTGAAAACAAAAATTAAAAAGTTACTTTGTCTCACTCAGTGAGCAAAATCGCATTTTGCTCACTGATTTCAGGCAGCAAAACCTACATGTTTGAGCTACTGAAGTGAAAAAAACTTTTTCAAAAGAAAATGTAACCGACTTCCCACAAAAAAGTTCAAAATAACCTACAAAAAACTTTTCTTTCGAAAGTCAGTGACAAAAACTCAATGAAATAAAAAAGAAAGTCACCGACTTTCCAAAGAAAAGTTTTTTTTGTAGGTTATTTTGAACTTTTTTGTGGGAAGTCGGTTACATTTTTTTTTTGAAAAAGTTTTTTTTACACTATGTTTCTGAAACGCGACAGGAATAGTTAGATAAAGGCGAGTCAAATGCGCGCTTGCCTATTAGGGACATTAAGAAACAACGAATCATCAATCAAGTGACAAAACCGTATTATGGAATTTTAAATTTTAGCCCCATTACTTTAAAGTTCACTTTCTTAGAGCTGTCATTTGATTCGTCATACAACCAATCACAACCGTTTTCGCACTTTTGACAATTTGTAAGCTAATTTTTATGTTAATTTTTGTTCCAGATAGCGGGCGTTAATGACACAATAGTCTCTATTAAAGACATTTGAATAATGTGTCATTTGCGCCCGGTATTAGAAACATTTGTGTAAATTGCACAATAAATTTTCCAGAAACACAAAATATAACTTTAATGGGGATGTGCTACTTTTTGGCAAGTAGAGTTAGAGCTAAACTTCGCTACGTTCCGCAGAACAATAAATACTATGTAGCTAGTTACATAGTGAAAGTCAGCCAGACCATACTAATTGATACTTATTCGAAATTAGTTGAGTGGTCGAATATGATGCACTGCATGCAAATAGAAATACATAATAGGCACCTCAAAACAGTAAAGGAAAGCATTGCAAAAGTCTGTTTGTTCATAAGTTTTGTATGCAGGGGGTAACCGTCTAATGATCCAGTTTTGTTTTTTTTAGGATAAGAAGATACTTTATACCAAAGTGTAGTGCTTAAATTATATTTATTTCATGCATATAAGCGGAGCTAGTAGTAGTCAGTAGTATGCTAAGCAAACCAGATATTTTTCATGTTTTCATGGCCATGTTTAATTTTATTCGTAGATATGTTCCGTGTGAATTTTTGTTTAGTGTCAAGTATGACATCATCATGAGATCATTTACAAAAAACGCCGCAAGATAAGCCGAGCTATATTGCATAACGAAGTTACCTTGGAAACTACAAATCAGAATATATCTATGAACTATACAATGAACCAATTCCCATTGAATGTATTGTCCTTCTGTACAAAAAGCTAATAAATCGTTGGAATGCAGCTCGCATAATGTCGTGTAATTACTAATAACATTACCTACACATATTCACTTTCCATTGCATAAAAATCAAAATATTGTTTTCCAGTTTCTAATTTGATTGACATTCTCAATTAACCCTAATTGACATAACCTCGAGCTAGCCTAGCTACGCTGACCGCGCTGTGTCGACCCGGAGCTGCGCTGTCGGCCATCATCAGCGCGACCAGCAAAGTACTCATTATAGACCGCGGCAGTAATGTACTATTATAACAGGGTAGACGACGCGTTATGTTCCACGCGCGCCTCAAAGAGTATCAGTATAATGACGGGGCCCCCCTCTATAGGGCCAAAGCCTGCCGGGGTCGAGGTACTTATGAATTACCGTGACCCCGGAACGTTAAGGGCTATTAAAGGACACTGTAAGGGACCTTACTGAGGACCTTATGAATTGAAACCAGTGGCTCTATATATCTCTATATATGCGCTCGCGCAGCCATCGCTCGCGTTACCCGATGATTGGCGACAACGCCCGAACAGACACCGTGGATTTTAGTCAGTACGAGTCTGACAGTCCCTCCCGCTCTGCCCTGGGTTGGGATGAGTCATTTGATGATTTTACCATGATAAAAAAAGAGATTATAACAAATTAAATATGACCTTGTAATGTGTTACGTCGACCCTGAAAGATAAATGCATAATAGCGCCGACAAGCCATCATTATGGTATGGTATGGTCGATCAGTCTTACCTTGAAATCGTAATCCAAATCGATAATGTTACAGTTGACGAGATCGGATGGCGGTATCGGAGGCACTTCCATGAACAGCTCCCAGCTTTTTGTGGTACCTGCGGGGGCCGGCCCTTCTTGAACTGTTAAAACTATGTCTTTTATTTTCTTAGTTTGAGTTGATGGTGATGTAGCCCTGTAGGTCACCACCTAAAACAATGTATATTACACTTTAATTATTGAACTGCCTGCATTGACTTTTGCCAGCGGCTTTGCCCAAATTAGTCTAAGAAATGATCTTGAATAGGCTACTTCCGGGCTTACGGACGGGTACTCTTAATTTAAGCCCGGAAGAGGGTCTTAAGGACGGGTACTCTTTATCCAAGTCTGTCGAAATCTTATCAGCCGTTATGCTGTGAAAAGGTAACAGATAGGTAGATTACTTTCGTATTTCTTATAAAATTACTTTGGATTACATAATAATGGCAGTTTCAGGTCATCTTGATTGATCATTTAGATTCACAATAAAAACAGTGCATCACAACTGAAGGAAACACGTAATTCATTCCCACGCGTATTATACTACAATAGAAGGTCTAAATTCTCTGCTTATATACTAATCACATGAATGGTGTCGTTTACTTGCGAGTTCTTTTAAATAATTTATTATTCTGCTACCAGAGGGTTTAAAGCGGCCACTTAGAAAAACTCCAAATGATTCGATTTGACTGACCTGTTGGTCTTGTGGTTAGTGACCCTGACTGCTATGCCGGAGGTCGTGGGTTCGATTCCCACCCAGGACAAATGTTTGTGTGATGAGCACGATCATTTGTTCTGTGTCTGGGTGTAATTTATCTATAATATGTATGTATTTAGAAATATATAAGTATGTTTATCAGTTGTCTAGTACCCATAACACAAGCTCTGCTTAGCTTGGGACTAGATGGCGTTGTGTGATAGTTGTGGAATATTATTATTATTATTATTATTATTATTCACTTCGTGAATGAATTGCTAATGTCGTTGCTGGAAATGCACGAAGTGAATCATTTGGAATATTGCTTAAAGTGGCCATTTTAAACGAGTAGAATTGTCGTTTTTCAACATTCAACAATAACACAATTGCTAAAACTCTCAGCTAACGAGCTATCAAGGACAGACAGTCTGTAGTAAAATGTAATCAAGTTTCATTGACACATCATGGGACACGAGAGTTTAATAAATTGATGTAAAAAACGCCTGTCTTGTATTTTTTATGTTTTTTTTTATTCATAAAAACCATTCGACTTAGTAATACTCATTCATCATTTATTCAACAAAAGTACTTCTATTAAAGCTGGTTAATTCATTCATGCTTTTCCTTGCAGTACTTGCTCATAATATGAGTGTTTTAATCTGCCCTTGTGCAACTATTGTGAAATTGTTAGTTTTGATGCAAAAACATTTTTCAGCTTAGACTTTAGTGCAACTCAAATTGAAAGCGTTCATTTCAATTAAACCATTTATAGGCGCTATTAAATAGTTAAGAAGTCGTTCAGCTAAAAATGTGAACTGGTTGCCCATTTCAAAATATAGATTACGTAATAAATCCTTCAGTTAGTTTTATTAAGAATCGTGACAGTTTGATTCTGTATCTTCAAACACGAATATAATAAAGAGAAAATATTTGTACCTATATAATTCTTTTTAAGCATTGTAACAGAGATGTGAACTAACTGGGAACACCCGCGGAGTACGTGTAATGTTTTAATTTGCAACATAATCTTTTTAAGTACCAACTTTTTTAGATAATATTTAATTTCCCACCAACTTTTTAAATCAAAATATCTAGTTGGCAAGAACTGGCAGATTTTGTCCCCAAATAATGTAGAACCTATGAGGCGTTGTCATCGCGTACAAAGCGTATATTTTAGATTCAAATTGCAACTGTACGAAGACAAGACGGACTTTAGTCTTCAAATCAATTAGGATAAAGAAGAGAGAAAATCAAAGAATGATGATAACTGGATGTCTTCTGTAACCAATGTTAAGATATACGACATCGCCAAGCCTGCCGGAGTCGCGGAACTACCGAATTACCGTGACCCCGGAACGTAAAGGGCTATTGAAGGACACCATGGATTTTAGTCAGTAAAAGTCTGACAGTCCCTCCTGACCTGCCCTGCGTGACTCATTTGATGATTTTACCACGCTAAAAAAAATAGAAAAAGATAATACCTACGACATTATTTTGCTTGAAGCTCTCTTACCTTCCTCAAGAAGATCTTGACAAGGTGCAACTGCACGTTGCTTTTGTTATCAATTTCCACTCGTATCGGTATCTTTTGACCAGGAACATAGCCCGACACAGGTGCTTGGACGTCAACGGACAGCGGAGGCGACGCGCAACAGAAGCAACAGAACGTCTTCTCTAGTTGAATATGAATTGGTTCCTGGATTATGAAACTTTGTATTAATAAAAACGTATTTATTGAAACATAAAAAAATAGTCTGAAAGCCTGAATGAGATTGCAAATGCGATAAGAATGCATATTGTGTGTATTGTACGTATAATAGTCTTCGAATTTATTATTGAAAATGCACATTTTTATAGAGACCCGGGCGATGTAAAATTTGACGGCATGGTTGGCATAGTCCCGCGGTGGTTGGCGCCCACGGCGACGGACGTCGCAAGACGATCTCCGGCCACCGTAGGCGCGGGCATGCGGGCGGCGAGTAAAGGCCAACTCGCAGCCCGACCATGGACCATGCCCGGGTCGACGGCGCGTTGTGTTCCACGCGCGCCTCAAAGAGCGTCAGCATAATGACGGGGCCCCCTCTCTAGAGGGCCAAAGCCTGCCGGGGTCGCGGGACTTATACCATTACCGTGACCCCGGAACATAAAGGGCTATTGAAGGACACCGTGGATTTTAGTCAGTACAAGTCTGACAGTCCCTCCCGCCCTGCCCGGGGTGGGAGGACTCATTTGATGATTTTACCACGAAAAAAAAAAAAACAAAAAAAATGGTTGGCATAGTGACTGTTGAGGTCGCCGGACTGTCTAAAGAAAACCGTGACCCTGGAACGTAAAGGGCTCTTAAAGGAATACCGTGGATTTTAGATACGATTTACGATTCTAGGGCGAGCGATCGACTATTACGGTACGTGTGGCTTTTCAAGTTCTGCAAGGTACAAATACTTCACATGATGAAAGTTTTGTGTAACATTTTGTGTAGCTGCAACTAAGTAGACGAGTTTGCTTTTTGAATTTTAAGTATTATGTTGACTGCTGGAATGTCTACCATAGACATGTAAATTGCATACACAAATAAACTAATAAAGTGTAGGCAACTTTCTCCAAATGTTTCAAAAGGAGTAAGGTAACATAGAAACAAGTGATTGTCACTAAAAAAGGTAGTTCGATCCAATGCAATTTGGTCATTTGCATTAGATTGATGGCAATAAGCTCACCCCCTATGACCTTTTGTCATAGGACTTTAACAGACCTGCTCAAAATATGGATGTTGTATTAGGAAAGAGCGTCGCCAGCTTATGAGGGGGGGCAATGGGGTAATATTATGGAGGATAAAAAAAATAATTTAATGAAAAACAAAAAACCCGACTGCGTAAAAACTAATTTTAAAAAATACGTGAAAAAATCAACTTAAATAAAAACTAAAAAGAAAGAAACAAGCCCAACAGAACAGCAGGAAGAAGCAGAACAACACGACTCACAGTCGGGGCCCATTCTAATTTTACCAATCAAATCTTTCCAAGGGGCCCCGACTGTGAGTCGTTCTGTTCTGCTTCTTCCTGCTGTTCTGTTGGGCTTGTTTCTTTCTTTTTAGTTTTTATTTAAGTTGATTTTTTCACGTATTTTTTAAAATTAGTTTTTACGCAGTCGGGTTTTTTGTTTTTCATTAAATTATTTTTTTATTTTATACTTTTTAGTTACGATTAATTGTTCACTGTTTTTTTTTGTCTGTATATCGTTTATACTTGAAATAAAAACTTAAATCAATAAGTAAGAAAATTAGCGTGAATGATTGTTTTGTCAAACAACTTTAAATCGTTATATATCCTAAACTATTATTTAAAATGAAAAATGGTAAAAGAAACCCAAAGATGATTTTAAAATACCTATTTAACGACACCCCACTTGACATAGTTCATCGACTTTTGTTTTTTTCATTTTGACAATATGGCGTCTGGTTGTCGCTGTGGTGAATTTTCATTGCTGTCATGGCTTTAGTGACACTCGCAAGGTTAAGACGAATCGATTGACGTAAGAATGATCAAAATCGGCCTACGCATTTGGTCTCTAGAACGCCACATAGAAACATACATACATACTTACATACATACATAGACTGATAAACACATTACCCTCCTTTGCGTCGCGCAGTCGGGTAAAAAATATGAACGCCGAGAGCATGAAGCGTTACACTTTGGAAGTCTTTTAGAACTTTTTATGAGAAATAATTCCGTAGTACATAATTTTTGCGTATCTTTAACCGTTTACGCAGGGCACGCAACGGAAGCTGTCGGAAAGTAATACATTTTCCCGATTTTGAAACATTTCTCTTTGCTGCTCCGCATTTCCTTTTGGTGATAGCGTGATGTTATAGTATGTATATGCCTTTCTCGATAAATGGACTATCCAACACAAAAAAAAAATTTTCAAATCCAATCAGTACTTAGTTCTTGAGACTAGCGCGTTCAACCAAACAAACAAACAAACTCTTCTGCTTTATAATTTTTGTATAGATGCCGCATACAAATTATACAAAAGTAACGTGAATGCTGGTGAACGGCTGTCGTAGAAAGAAATGCACAGATAGTATATAATCACTGAAATGCAATGCACACACATACCATACCTACCTACATATTTTTTACACTGTTTAATGGCCTTGCGTTTTGGCAAATCTGATAGTGTTGAAAATGGCGGCGTTTTTAAAAACGGGTGTCAAAATCTTAATGTAGTTCTGAATATTTCAATACTTTCTACAATATTCATTAAACCTTGTGAATTCATTTACGTTTTGTCATGCGATTGCCTCCCTTGGCGACGCCCTTGATTAGGTAGAACTCTGCCTAACCCTGTAATAACTTCAGCAACCTGAAATGCTAAGGAAACATAATAATTGACTCAAAATTGCAACTCACCTTGTATGAAGGGTTGAGATTCAAATCAAATGCATTGATCACAGTGAAAGCCATCTTAGTTTCTTGGTCGAACTTCCATGGCCTATCCAGGGTAACCTTGACGGTATACCTGACATATCCATATTGACCCTCGAAGGATGAAGGCAACACGGGTGGTAAGGTACAAGTGAAGTTGTACACATTTTTACCAGCAGGGATTTCTATTTCATTTCCTAAAATGAAAATGTTAATGGGGTTGTAAGAAATTACATTTGTTATGTACTGTTTCCTAGTGTCTAGTAATACTTGCAAAGGTACCGGAGGTAGTACCCAATGACAAAAAACTGTCACACTTGCGCAACACCAAAGTGGTCCCTGCTCATTTTTGACCGACTTAAAAAAGTAGGTTCTCAGTTCGACCTGTATGTATGTTTGTCTGCGATTATCTCGCATTTGGCTGAATCGATTCTGATGCGGTTTTCAGGAAAGTGTTCATTACATTCTGGGGAAGGTTGTAGTAACAATAATGGATATCTCGTGAAGTTGTCCGCATAGACCCGTTTTTGTTGTTTACTAGGATTGTAGATTTTTATATTAAGATTATATGAAGATTTTTGTTGAATATCTAAACTAAAAAGGGGAAAATAAAAAACTTTTTGAAAAAAAGAGAATCGACTTAAAACTAAACACAAAAAAAGTGTAAAATAACTTTTCTTTCGGAAGTCGGTGGCCATAGTCAAAAGCGGGCCATCCACTAACGTTTATTCCTGCTGGAATATACAATTCTTACGGAATGAACGCCTGTGGATTAAGAGCGAGAACGAATGACGGTATTAAAATCCCACCTTCCCTCCTGTCGCGAAGAACGCGACGCGCTATGTGATCAAGTTAGTCCCTGTTTATTTGTCTGGCGTGATTGAGCGCTTGCCAAATGAATCCATAAAGATAATTCAAAATGACGCGCATTCCTTTTAAATGACAACAATCTTCATAAAATTATAGGATTACAACCATCCACAGACATGCAATCCCTCGGTATGACTGACAAGATGCAAACTGACAGGATTGTACCTAAACGTGTGTATGGTCACTGAAGGATTGTTTTTCCTGTCGAACTATCGTGTTGTGATTAAGTCAGGGGAAAAACGTAGGATTGTAGTTTAATTAGTGGCTTTAACGGTTTTATTTTATCCTGTCGCTTTTCTGTACGGTTTGCACAACGGAACAAGTCAGAAGGAATGAACGTTAGTGGATGGCCCGCTAATGAAATAAATAAAAAACAAAGCCACCGACTTCCGAAAGAAAAGTTATTTTACACTTTTTTTTTATTTGTTCGTTTCATTTTGAAGTCGGTCCCTTTTTTCAAAAAGTTTTTTAATTTTTTTTAAACTGTCTTGAGAATGTCTACCTTATACCCAAACCCACATAGGTTAGACTTAGACCTAATAAAAATCATTGATATTATTAATTGACTAAGATATGAAGAAATAGAAATGTTATATTGACCAAGTCATTAGTAAACAAGTAATAACTCAGATAATGAGTAACTTAATGACCATATTCAAGATGCTGGTATGATTTAGTTGTCCATACCATAACCCAAAGAATTAATTTTACCAAATTCTATGCAAATGTTCTGCTCATGTTTACATAAAGATTTTAATTTGGATGCATTCCATTTTGTATGCAAAAAAATCTGTTTGGATAAGAATAAATTCTTAAAACTTCTATGATTGCTATGTGTAGGTAGTGGCACACATTATTCATACTGATGATTAAGGCTTGTGCTTACTAAGAAATACAGGAAAAATATCACAATATTGGACCAGCAGGTCAACCTACCCCAATCTGACAAATTTTACCAATCAAATATTAACCTTCCATTGTTGTGATAAGGATAAAAATCTATTAAAGAAATTTGACAGTATGAGGTAGGTTGATGTGCTGATGTCTAGACAATGTTATACATATTGACCTTCAAGTGTCTAGCATAATATAAACTGTTGAGAGTTTATAATTCATAACATAATGCAACTATGTTATAATTTGATAAGGTTCTATTAAAAGTTAAACAAGGTAATTTCACCAATCTTGTTATCTCCCAAAAATAACTATGCAAATACATTTTTTATATGCATGGTTGATATCAGAATTAAGAAAATTAGTCATATCTTCTTCATACAAAAGTCAATTTCTGTGTTTTCTCCAACTTATAGATATAAGTAATTAATGGAGCTTTAAAGTTAGCGAAAATTATTTCTTTAATGTGTAGTTCTAGGTATTCTTTGAAGGTTGGTCATATTGATTCATATTTACCGGAATTGCTACCCAGCAAATAATAAGAGACTTGGAAATATTCTTCATGTCCCGTGTGCAACTTCTCGATATTCTCTGTCTTCCCATCGGAGGTATCTCTACTTTCACTCTCACGCCACTCAGTATGTGCTTCTCCTTTAATCTTGACATGGATACCTAAGAAATAAAATAGACATTCAGATTATTTACTGTATTGATAATAGTAAACATCAAATTCTATTTTCGTGCTCATGCTGATGGATGAGTCAGAGACCTTATTAAAAACTTGTTAGACATACCTCGAACTTTTTTAGGACTATCGAAAACATATTCTATTCTTCCATTGATGGTTTGTCCAGCATAGTATGTATTCCATTGATTATCTAAATAAATGTTAGCTTCCTTTATACCCATTTTATGGTAATAATGTTGTAATTACACGAGCAAATGCTAAATAATGGATCATAAAACTTGCGTGAGCAGATCAGACTGTCACAACTGTCACAATGACAGTTTGTTTGGCTGACAGATTCATGGACGTAATTTAACAATCTGGACTGAGCACTCATGCCGAAAAACGCGCCACCTGAGGGAGCAACTTTGTAGAAAACCGTCTCTTTCTAGTAGGGTGACCATAAGATTCTGGAACAAGATTTTTCCCGCTATAACTTGGCTGATTTTTTTAGATATTTTTGCGACAGGACACACTGTTTTGGAGATTTAAAAAAGAAGAAGAAAAAAACTTTTTCAAAAAAGTAACCGACTTCAAAAAAAACAACAAAACAAAAAAGGGTGAAATAACCTTATTAACAACTTCTTTCGGATGTCGGTGGCTTTATTTTTTTTTTATTTCATTGATTTTTAGCCACCGACTTCCGAAAGAAGTTATTAATATAGTGGAAGGTTAAAATTTGATTGGTAAAATTTGACAGATTGGGGTAGGTTGACCTGCTGGTCCAATATTGTGATATTTTTCCTGTATTTCTTAGTAAGCACAAGCCTTAATCATCAGTATGAATAATGCGTGCCACTACCTACACATAGCAATCTTAGAAGTTTTAAGAATTTATTCTTATCCAAACAGATTTTTTTGCATACAAAACGGAATGCATCCAAATTAAAACCGTCTCTTTCTAGTAGGGTGACCATAAGATTCTGGAACAAGATTTTTCCCGCTATAACTTGGCTGATTTTTTTAGATATTTTTGCGACAGGACACACTGTTTTGGAGATTTAAAAAAAGAAGAAGAAAAAAACTTTTTCAAAAAAGTAACCGACTTCAAAAAAAACAATAAAACAAAAAAGGGTGAAATAACCTTATTAACAACTTCTTTCGGATGTCGGTGGCTTTATTTTTTTTTATTTCATTGATTTTTAGCCACCGACTTCGAAAGAAGTTATTAATTAAGTTATTTCACCCTTTTTTTTGTTGTTGTTTTTGAAGTCGGTTACTTTTTTGAAAAAGTTTTTATTTTACTTATTAAATATTCAACCCAAATTCTTGTAAAATACAAAATTTTCTTACATAAATGCACTAATCTTGTAATCCATCACAGCATAAAAAAATCCATATCTCTAAAACTACTGAACCGATTTTGATGAAACTTGCAGTGTACCCTAAGTTGAACAATACCTAGTACAACAAAAAGAAGAAAGAAAAAGAATTACTTAAATCGAATAAGCGGAAACAACTCGACACAAACTGGGGAAATTTGTACTGGCTCATTGGGAGAAAATCACAGCTATCTGATGAAAGCAAAATGGCGATCTACAAGACAATACTGAAACCGGTATGGACATATGGAATAGAACTTTGGGGCACAGCATCTAACAGCAACATTGACATCTTGGAAAGATTCCAGACCAAAACCATGAGACTCATGTTCAATATCCCAAAATGCATCAGTAACAGATACATTCTACGAGATCTGAATCTAACAACTGTGAAGCAAGAAATATTCAAAAGAAGTCTTAAAAACCAGAGAAAGTTATCCAAACATGTCAATGCCTTAGCGACAAACCTAAAAGGCACTGGAAGTGTTATACACTCAAGACTGAGGAGAAACAGTGTTCCAACCCTCCAAAACCGATTCCTCATATAGTGAGCGAGGTTGATAAATAGACTCTCCTCATAGCTAAATAACATACCCAGACTTTGGTCAGCGAAACTAGCAGCTAAATGTGGAAAACAGATTGCTGTGTGAAGCGGGATATAATAAAAAATAAAAAAAAACTTAAATCGAATTTGTAGTTCCGGAGATATGCGTGCACAAACATAAAAACATACATACATATATACATACATACACTTATGAAATTTTGCACATTTGTTCAGACGCTGATATAGACTAACATATATGAAAACGGGGCAGTTTGATAATATTACATACATACGGGTCGAATTGATAACCTCCTTTTTTTTGAAGTCGGTAAAAATATATGTACCTTGACTGTCTCAAGGTCATGAACCTGAACTCCAAAGTCACTTTACCTTGACCATCAATTCCATTCGACCTTGACCTTCGAGGTATACAGGAAGTTTTTTTTACGACCGTCCAAATTTTTTCTAGGCATAAGGTAACATTCACTAACCCCATTTTTGAAAAAAAATCGACACGTAAAATTTTCATATTTATTTATTTATTTCAATAACACATACAATTGCTATTACAGGTAATACCCAAGCTAACAAAAGTAGTCATAGATTAGTTGTCTGCCCAGTCCCAAGTAACGGGTCTGGGCTGGGTAGAAGTACACGTTACGTAGTGGTCAACTCACTAAGTGTCACCCTCTGGAATTCCGCCAAAGAGCAAGAAAATAAGTCTAAGCGCCGAGAGACCCTATTCAGTATTCCTACTGCGCGAACCATAGGTGCGAACCTTAATAAAGAACAATGAGCATTTTGGTACTTGATCCAATAGCAATCATTGTAGTGTCATTGGATAGATCTTTTAGTCAGGAAAAATATTTACTATGACGACTTGTCCCAAATCCTTGTCCGAAAACCACGGGAAGCCCTCAAAGTTAGTTTTTGGTACTTGATCCAATAGCAATCATTGTGGTGTCATTGGATAGATCTTTTAGGGCCAGTTTCACCGGTTACGGATAAAGTGTCGGTTAGTTATCTGATAGTTAATACCAGAGGCGGCTCGTGACAAAATTGTATGGGTGTTCACTTGAAAAGTCAAAGTCAAAATTCCTAATTTATTAGCTGTAAATGTGGTACAAAAGGTAAAAACAATTAAAATACACAGCATTAGTAATACAATTTATTTTAAACAAAATTACTTATAGAGAAAATGCATATGTCTGTCTTTTTGGTGTGCAAAAATATCTATGACTTTTTTGTGAAAATCAGATATCTGATTAATGAGCCGTTTTTCTCTTGAGATCATGCACAACGCATTTCAACGGTCCTGTGTCATGCTATTAGGTACGCGTAAAAGTTTTCGCTTTATTTAAGGTGGAAAAGCAGCGCTCACTTTTGACCGAGGTCATCGGTATTATACAAATTAATTTTAATAGTTTAATACTTTCAGCAAAAACTGACTCTAGGTTGAACTCTATAAAGTGTTGCAGTAAAGCTACCGCGCCATTCGCGTTATGGAAATCTTCCCTGCTGTAATAACTACTAGCTCGTTTTTAAGTTTAGAGCTTTCAAAAAATCATAACATGTTATAATTTTTTTTTCTCATTCAAAAATAAAAGACACGGAAAACAAAATAGTTTGTTACTCACATCACAACCACACAACCACGGTGTTTTTACATATTGTTCGGATATAAACACACGAGTGTATGTTTTCGTTTTTGTCGTACATTTTTGCGTAAGGTTGTTCAGGCCGTGGCGGTCCTTTTGCCTTCAATTCAAGCCGAATTTGTAACGCTTTTTCACAGTTTTTAATGAACTCCACATTATAATTGTCCATTTTAACACTCACTACTATTAATAACTGATAAGTACAGTCTATTTCAACACGTAATAAGTGATTATTAATTTAAAAAATCCAAAATTACATTCGCGCACAACATGCATCTAAGTTACCTAACTCTGGGTGACTCTATTGTTTGTTGGTTTGTTGCTATCAGAGTGGCAACGTGGCGCGCAATTGCTATCGTGCGGGCGGGCTCGGGCGGTAAAACATGTGGTACCTAAAACCGTCCGGCAACGTCGCGTGAGCGGCGCTCCAAAATTGGCTATTTCTTCATAGAAAATCTTTTGTTTCACGCGCAGGCCTTTGGCGAAATTTCTCTTTCACTCCTGTTGGATTTCGTATACTGAATTTTGTTTCATTGGAGCGCAATCGTGAGCGCTCCGCTTTGCGCGTTGCCTATGAAAATGATGATGTATGGGATAGGTACCTAATGAGTATCAGTATTATTTTAAATTGGTATTTATAGTAGTTTTTTACAATAGGTTTTAAATAAAAATATTAGTAATGAAATTAAGGAGTATAATTTTATTATAATTATTTTTGGGAGGGAGTTCACTGCACCAGCGCTCCTTAGGGCGAGCCGCCTCTGGTTAATACTATCTACCACTTACAAGGTTGGTTGTAACTTTTTTCTGTTTCACCATCAAACTTCCTGATAATTTATCCGGTAGATAGTTACCGGCCACTTATTAACAAGCGGAACGGCAACGTCGCTTCTTTGCGTTTCGATACTACTACGTAAAATATTTTCATTTGAAAATAATTCGAAAACATAATTAATGAAATTAATTTTTTGTTCAATATAATCCAAGTCAACTTACTTTTTACATTTTGTAGTATAATTTTATCATATAAAGAACGAAATTATTAAGATTCTTATGATTAGCGACATGTTTTAATTCCAAATGTGTGTATAGAAACGAAACGCAAGTCTCAATTGTTTTGTGGTGGTAAGACAGGAAACCTCCACGTGCGCCCGTGGACTGGAGTTCCCTCTCGGATACGTCCGGAGGGAAGACCAGTTTTTCGGGACGGTGCACCCTGGGATGCGGGCAAAAACTCTTCCTTAGGCACTGTGTGCCTAAGGGGTCTCTTTGCCCGTATGCGAATAGCCTGTCGGGTGGACGCTCCAACGCGTGTCCCTCTGAACAGCAGAGAGCACAGCGGCGGAGCGGGCTTGCGGACGGTGAGTAATGGGTATGCTCGCCGTCCGACCAAGGACCAAGCCCGGGTCGGTGGCGCGTCGTGTTTCACGCGTCATCGACGGGGCCCCTTATGGGGCCAAATGCCTGCCGGGGTCGCGGATTTTTCTTAATCCAGGATACCGTGGCCCCGGAACGTAAAGGGCATCCGAAGGAACACGGGTGGATTTTAGTCAGTAAGAGTCTGACAGTCCCTTCCGCCCCACCCAGGGCGGGAGGACTCATTTGATGATTTTGCCACCCAAAAAAAAAAGTCTCAATTGTTTTGTGTTTGATAAAGTTTGTTGTGGACGCTTTTGTTTGTTTCGAACTGCGAAAGAATTATTTTCGTTCCCGCCACTTGAAACTTTTTTATCAATAACATTGAAAACTGGCAATTATCGCAGTATGATTAAGATATACGTTTTTTTTTAACGTGGTGCACTCATCAAATTAGGCCTCCCGACGGGGCGCGGGGCGGGTTGTTTTTTTATCGTGGTAAATCATTAAATAAGTCCTCCCACCCAGGGCGGGGCGGGAGGGACTGTCAAACTCGTACTGACTAAAATACACGGTGTCGTTCAATAGCCCTTTACGTTCCAGGGTCACGGTAATTCGGTAAGTCCCGTGGCAGGCTTTGGCCCTGTAGTGGGGGGCCCCGTCATGCCCGGGGCGGGACTGGAGGAACTTTTCAGACTCGTACTGACTGAAATCCAGGGTGTTCCTTCAATAGCCTTTTACGTTCCAGGGTCTCCGTAATTTGGTAAGTCCCCCGGCAGGCTTTGGCCCTCTAGAGGGAGGCCCCGTCATGCCCGGGGTGGGACTGGAGGAACTGTTCAGACTCGTACTAATTGAAGTCCAGGGTGTTTCTTCAATAGCCCTTTACGTTCCGGGGTCACGGTTACCTGGTAGATGACCGCCTAAAATGCAATAACAATATTTCTCCACTTGAAATGTACTATAATGTAGATGATAACTTCCTTAACAGCCACTTGATCCAGCTGATAACTTAACCAATACTTTATCTACCAGATATCGCTATCCGACACCTGTGAAACCAAAAGTTGTAGTTTATCTGGCAGATAAGTTCCTAATAGGCTATCAGAGACTTTATCCGTAACCGGTGAAACTGGCCCTTAGTCAGGAAAAATATTTACTATGATGACTTGTCCCAAATCCTTGTCCGAAAACCACGGGAAGCCCTCAAAGTTAGTTGATATCATAATTGATATAAAAAAAAAAATAAGGATCTCTGTGTCTGAAATAAAGTTATATTATTATTATAATTGCATTAGTACCCATCATGGTTGAAAATACGAAAAATAACAATGTAAAATAACATTATTTAAAACGAGAAATATATTGTGTAACTATTCATGTATAACGACTAACGAATTACCGTGACCCCGGAACGTAAAGGGCTACTGAAGGACACCGTGGATTTTAGTCAGTACGAGTCTGACAGTCCCTCCCGCGCTGGCCTGGGTGCAGGGAGGCCTCATTTGATGATTCTAACACGATAAAAAAAGGCAATGCACTCCGCTGGCAAAATGTTCAAAATACCTAGCCGTTCCAATTCGTTCTTTTCCGTTGTGTGTTACAATGGCTATATAATCGATGTTTTGTGACCATACGCTGCCACTAAGACCGATTAAAACATCATGAGCGACATAATGAATGATGGAGAAGAGAAAAGGAACCGACTTCAAAAACAAACACGAAAAAGCATTAAATAACTTTTCTTTCTACTTCCGAAAGAAAAGTTATTTTGACGCCTTTTCGTGTTTACCCTTGTGTAATACCCTTTTTAGTTCAGATATTCATCAAAAATCTTCGTTTAACGGCGTCTTTGAAAATCTACAATCCAAGTACGCAAACATGGGTCCATGCGGGCAACGTCACGGGATATCTATTATTATTAAATACTAAAACCTTCTCCGGAATGTAACAAACACTTTTCTGAAAACTACATTAAAATCGGTTCAGCTAAACACGAGATGATCAAAAGAGAGATCGAGATGGACAAACATACATACATACAGGTCGACATGAGAACCTACTTGTTTTTTTGAAGACGGTTAATATTAATGTATAAAAAAAATAACGTTTCTTACTTTTCTTTTTCTTTATTCCAGAGTGTTTATTCATTTTTAACCGACTTCAAAAAAAAGTAGCTTCTCAGTTCGAACTGTATGTTTTTATGTATGTATGATTGTCCGCGATTATCGTTTAGCTGAACCAATTTTGATGCGGTTATTAGCCGACTTAAAAAAAAGTTGGTTCTCAGTTCGACCTGTATGTATGTTTGTCGGCGATTATCTCGCGCGTGGCTGAACGGATTTTGATGCGGTTTTCAGGAAAGTGTTCATTACATTCTGGAGAAGGTTAAAGTACTTATATAACAATAATGGATATTTTGTGTAGTTGCCCGCATAGATCCGTTTTTGTTGCTTACTAGAATTGTAGATTTTCAAAGACGCCGATTATATATGAAGATTTTTGTTGAATATCTAAACTAAAAAGGGAAAAAATAAAAAAAACTTTTTGAAAAAAGGGAACCGACTTCGAAACCAAACACAAAAAAAAACGTAAAATAACTTTTCTTTCGGAAGTCGGTGGCTTTGTTTATTTCATTGATGATTATGGTTTTGAAGTCGGTTCCCTTTTTTTAAAAAGTTTTTTTTCAGAAAAGTGTTCATTACATTCCGGAGAAGGTTTTAGTATATAGGAACACTAATGGATATCCCGTGACATTGCTCGCATGGATCCGTGTTTACTTACTTGGATTGTAGATTTTCAAAGGCACCGATTATACGAATATTCTTGTTGAATATCTGAACTAAAAAAAAGAGTAAAATAAAACTATTTGAAAAATAAGGAAACGACTTCAAAACCAAACACGAAAAAGCGTTAAATAACTTTTCTTTCGGAAGTCGGTGGCAAAACTCGATAAAATGAAAAACAAAGCCACCGACTTCCGAAAGAAAAGTTATTTGACGCTTTTCCGTGTATGGTTTTGAAGTCCTTTTTTCAAAAAGTTTTAGTACCTATTAATCAACACATATGATTTTATGCAAGACAACGATATAATATGACCATTATCTTAACTAAATCAAACAGAAACGAAAAATAATCAAAAAAATGTATTAAATACTTAACACAAAATAACTCCGTTCCGACAACAAATGGAGACAAGCGACTCGGTTATCATTAATCCTTGTAAAAAGACCTTTCCAATGATATATTTATTATGGCTATTGGGTCGAGTACCAGGCTTCATACATTTTTGCCCATTCTCCTTTGTACGGGAAGACGAAACTTTAAAAAGTGCCTGCCTCGGTCCCAATCGTAACCTCCTGTCTGAAACAAGCAATGCCAGCGATGCCAATATTTGCGGATTATTAAGTATTCCACGAAAAACCATAAACACATACTTAGCTAGAGCAAGGTTACGCCTTACTTCTAACTTATAGTACCCAACCATTCCTATCACAAAGAGAGTTGGATACATAAGTGGATAGAAGGGGTAGACTCCATACTGCTTCCAATATAGGTATCGGGTAAACTTGTTCTGCATCTTTTCCAACATCTGAGAATACTTCGCTTCATATGGATTCCAGATGATAGCACTAGTTTCCAAATTGCTTCGCACCAATGCATTGTAAAGTGCTTTCACTGCTGCCATATTAGTGAAATCACGGGTTTCACGCATGACAAAACCCAGATTTTTAAAAGCTTTTTTGCATACCTGAACCACATGCGCACGAAACGATAGATCTCCGATATTAAATCATTTTCTTGATAAAATTATTCACTCTGCGTGGTCATCAAGTTAAACGTTAATAATAGGTACTACACTTGCCGGCGCAAACATTCAATGAAATGGGCACAGCGCACCCCGCTTACCCCAACCGACGACGCCCCGCTACACCTGAGCGACACATCCATCATTAGTCGGACACGCGCACCCCTGCGTGACGCCAGCGCATACTGTCGTGTTTTCGCGCATCCCGCCGGCGCGGCGGGTGTCGTGAATTTGTTTACTAAACAATTTATTCCTACCTACCGCATGTATTATGTAATGGTGCGATCTTACATACTTAGTGGTGAAAGCTTGAACAATGCCCAGTGACTGTACGAAGCAGAAAGTATTCCTCGCCTTCGCAATCAAGGGTACTAAATCATCTAAGCGTCAAACGATTTTGGCCGCTAGTCAGAGGCTACTAGACCATGGCCTATTTATAGCTCCCACACACGCTCAAAGACGTGACAGGCCGAGACTCAGTAGAGGTTGAAGAAGATGTTTTCGATTTCTTTGAACGGAGCCCTAGATCGAGTACGTGCGAGATGCAGCGCGAGCGCTTCGGCGTAAGCCAATATCCCAAGACGCCGTTTTCCCCGTAGAGCCTTCTGTGAGTAGCTGATCGCACATCCCCGAGATAACATTTTGTGGACTGACGAGGCCCTGTTTGGTACGCTATACGTTCACAGCGGGTTGCCATAATTAATAATCATAGACTTCCGGTTTTCTACTCTTATGGGGATAGCAACTCAAAGCAATTCGTAGATGACGCTGCAATCGTTTGTCCCATATTTCAGATTACTGTATAGCTTGTACAAAAAACAAACACGTATTTTGTTATAAAAATGGAGTTTATTCTAAAAAACAAATATGGAAAATTATTCGTCAATGAAAGTGCATATACTAAAACCAGAACTAAGACGCCGCGGTGCATCTACAAGAGGAAAAAAAAGTGATTTAGTTGAGGGGCTACAAATTTTATGATACTATATTAAACACACATTTACTTGTAGTTAGGATTTAAAATTGTATTTTTTTATGTAGGTATTACATGTGCTAGCCTCTACAAAGAATATAGTACTGGTTCTGACATTCTATATTAAAAAAAATGTCATCAAGTTTTGTGTTTGTCTTCTTCATCTAATTTTACATCTATTTTATAGTTTTTTTTTTTTTATCGTGGTAAAATCATCAAATGAGTCCTCCCACACCGGGCAGGGCGGGAGGGACTGTCAGACTTGTACTGACTAAAATCCACGGTGTCCTTCAATAGCCCTTTATATTCCGGGGTCACGGTAATGAGATAAGTCCCGCGACCCCGGCAGGCTTCGGCCCTCTAGAGGGGGGCCCCGTCATCTTGCTGACGCTCTTTGAGGCGCGCGTGGAACACAACGCGCCGTCGACCCGGGCATGGTCCATGGTCGGGCAGCGAGTTGCCCTTTACTCGCCGCCCGCATGCCCGCGCCTACGGTGGCCGGAGATCGTCTTGCGACGTCCGTCGCCGTGGGTGTCCACCACTGCGGGTGGGGCGGAGGGAGGACATTGTCCTCTCCCTCACGCGGCCCGCCTCTTCCTTCGCGAGCATGACTGCTTCGCAGAAGGACGCGACCGCTTCCCACTCCGTCTCGCCCCGCAGCATGGCCGCAACCAATGCCGGGCGCGAGAGGTCTCCGCCTATATCTATTTTATAGATTGGAGAAATATGATAAGAATTTTAACTTCCCAACACCACAATTATCACAAATCTCGATTCCCGTGATAATTCTTCCACCAGACGAACCATTTCATGATATAAAGAGTGATGCAATACTTAACCTCCAATAGAAAAGTAGATATTATTTTGAAAGGTGTATTCGATTGCTTAGTTATGGTATAATCATAGAATTTCATTAATAAATTCAACTAACGGCCTGTCCCGGCTTCGCAAGGGTAGATAGAGTCTGACACAGGAAACATGAGCCTGGAAAATAGCGTCAAATTCAAAAAATCTACATCTAAAATCTCTATATATCATCTAAAATACATTTTGATACTTGAACTTACATCATGGATTACTTAGTAATCCATGATGTAAATTCAAGTATCAAAATGTATTTTTCTTATACATATATAATGTGATATATAATGTGATTTTTTGAATTTGCCGGCTATTTTCCAGGCTCATGTTTCGTGTGTCAGACTGTATTTGTTTATTATATAGCTTTTCCTTATTGATAATACAATTTTTGTTCTCACAGCAGACACAGCAGCTACCCATTATTTCTTGATAGTGTGAATTGTCGGAAATTTGTATGTTCCATCATTTTTACAGCCTATTACACAACATCTTGTCATTTTACATCAATAAAAGCGTTTTTTTTCAGAAAATTCCTTTGATTTGACAGTTCTTTTGGGACAATATTGTCACTTGTCACTTTGACATTTGCCTTCCCCATTTATTTGTAGTTATTTTTAAGCTACAAGTAAAATAAGTTTGTGACATTGCTTAAAAATGTATTTTACCATATTTTTATAATACATAAGAAAATAGTAATCATTATTTTTTTGTTAAGTTATGTTAATATATTGAATGACTATGTGGTAGTATTTACGTAATTATTCTGAGAACACTGAATTTGCGGTATGAATTATAAATGGCGGCAAAAATAAAAATATGTTGTAACTACAGGTATCTTCTATTTTTATTGTGAAAATAGTAAAATTATGATGTATTAAGACACATAGAAGTGATTCATAATATTGGTTGTGGCATATCATTTCACAGGTAAGGAATATGTAAGATTTTGTTACCTAACGTTGATTAGTGTGACTACTACTTCAGAAGTTTTGAAGACAAATCTACTTATTTTTTCATGACTTCGCGATGAAAACTAAGGAAAATACAATTTGAACCTACGAGTAATTATCACATTATTGCAATAGTTTATAGATTGGTTTAATTTTTTAGTTGGACGTGACTAAAAATGTTGTGTGGAGACTCCATTTCAAGCCAAGCGAAACTCTATTACTTAGACTTCGCTGTCCGTCTGTCTGTCACCAAGCTGTATTAATGAACTGTGATAGTTATACAGTTGAAATTTTCACAGATGATTCATTTTTGTTGCCGCTATCGCAATAACAAACTAAAATAGATAAAAAAAACATATTTAAGGGGGCTCTAATACTCGCGCCCGTCCGCATGTATCATGCCTGGGTCGACAGCGCGGCGTAGTCCATACGCGCCTCAAACAGCTGTCAGCAATCTGACGGGGCCCCTCTTACAGGGCATTTGCCTGCCGGGGTTGCGGGACTGTCTTATCAGTTGACCCGGAACGTAGAGGGTTATTGAAGGAACACCGTGGATTTTAGTCAGTACAAGTCTGAGAGCCTCTTCTCGTCCCGCCTGGGATGGGAGGACCCATTTGATGAACCACGATAAAAAGAGGACCCAGAGTTTTTTGCTCTTATTTACTCTGTGCGGGACGAGTGATTATAGTGACATCGTAAAGTTGTGTATAAAGTGAAGTGTAATATGTGAATAGTGCAAACAAACTGATAAAGACAGTGACATCTGATAGTTTGATAAGATCGTTCATAGTGTTTTCTTATAAGAATTTGTGCTTACTCGTATATAGTAGACTTTCGTTATATTTCTTATTAGAACTTATGTTTATATAATAGATTTTCATTTAGTTTCTTGTTAGAATCTTATCTTAATAATAAATTGATAGTTTTTTATAGATTTGTATAACGAAATGCTCTGTACATAATTGTTCATTATCGATGTATGTTATGTTCAGTTTTTATGTTGAATTTATGTTTTATAGATAGAAATAAGATAGTAGAATAAGAAAATACACAATTTGTCATATGTTTTAATAGAAAAAGTTAGAGAAAAACGCGAAAATTGTCACGCGGCTCTCTTTACGGTAAAGTTCTGATGTACTTAAGCTAACTGTGTCGCCCCGCCCCTTTTTTCTGATTGGTTGGCGCCTTTTCTGATTAATTCTGAATGGCTAGAGTTCGTTCGCCTTTTTTTATAAATATCGGGTGGTTTTACGCTATCGACACGTCCGTCCATTACTCCACAGTGACGGGGCGCCAAGATATATCGCAGCAGACCGTGCGGAGATCTTTGCCGAGCACCTGGAGCGTCAATTCCAGCCGAACCCGACCAACGACACCGAGCATGTCGCAGCAGTCGAGAGGCACCTTGGGGAATACTTCGCCTCACCGATAGCTCCGGAGGAGGACCCAGTAAGCTTCTCGCCTTGCGCAGTTAGACGCGCCATCCTCAAGACTAAGTTGAGAAAGGCCCCTGGCCCCGACGGTATTACCAACACAGCGCTGCGCCACCTGCCGTACCGAACGGTAGCGGCCCTGGCGCGCCTGTATACGGGAATACTGCGCACGGGGGCCTTCCCGACCGTGTGGAAGGAAGGGCGCGTCATAATGCTGCCCAAGCCGAATAAAAACACGCTGAGGCCCGAGAGCTATCGGCCCATCACACTTCTTTCTACCATCTCCAAGGTGTTTGAACAGCTCCTGCTGCGACACCTCTCCAACTACGTGACGCCGCGCCCCGAGCAGTTCGGGTTCCGCGCGGAACACTCGACGACGCTCCAGCTGTCGAGGGTACTGCACCTGCTCACCGCAACGCTGAACAAGAAAGAGCAAGCGGTGGCAGTATTCCTCGACATGGAAAAAGGCTTTTGATCGTGTCTGGCACGCCGGTCTGCTATACAAATTGTCGCAGACAGACGCGCCCCGTCGAATGGTAAAGGTGGTCTCCTCCTTCCTCTCCAACAGGACTTTCAGGGTGGTGGTCGATGGAGCGCTGTCAAGCGCCCGGCCGGTAGCAGCGGGCGTGCCGCAAGGTAGCTGCGTCTCGCCGCTTTGTTACTCATGTTTCACCGACGACATTCCCACGACCCAAGGCACTACGCTCGCGCTGTACCGACGACGCCGCGTACATCACCACCTCGCTTAACGCGAGACACGCGGCCGTCAAGATGCAGCGCGTGCTAGATCTGCTGCCAAAATGGCTAGCCCGATGGAGGTTGTCGGTGAACGTGGGTAAGACGCAGGCCCTGCTCGCCGGCGCCGCTCACCTCCCACCACCCCTCCAGCTGCAAGGGGCACAAGTCGAGTGGTAGCGCCAGGTCACGTACCTCGGCGTAACCATCGACCGCCGACTCACCATGGGTCCCCACGTCCGCAAGGCCGTCGCCAAGAGCAGAGTGGCCCGCGCTCTGCTTCATCCAGTGCTCTCCTCCCGCCTCCCGCTGCGAGCCAAGCTGGGCGTGTACAAGACGTACATTCGCCCGCTGCTCACCTACGCAGCCCCAGCCTGGCTCGCCCATGGCTCGCCCTCACGAGCGAGACCAACAAAAAATTGCTCCGCGCGCAGCTGCGCTGCGGAAAATCGTCGCTGCCCCTCGCTACGTGAGGAATGACGTCATCGCGCGGGACCTCAAGTTCGAGAGCCTGGATGACCACTGCCGCCGCCTCGCGTCCAACATGTTCGCGCGTGCCGACGCTTCCGCTTGGCCTCACATCAAGCACATAGCGCCCTGGCACGCGCGCCCACCAGACGCGAGGCGCCTACCGCGCGACCTTGTCCCTGCGGACGACCCACTTGTGCCCCCACCACCGGATTTGACGTCATAAGAGTAAGTCGTTTAATAAAAAATACACGCGACTCACTCGCACAAAAGACTCCACACGCACAACATACACGCGGTACGCGTTAATATAGGCGCGACGCAAACCGCTGCTGACACTCTCTACGTAACAAGCGCAATACTCACGCGACAATGGGCAGCGCGGGCTCCCTTCAAGTCGCTCACATGAGCGGTGTTACTCAGTACATTGCCGCTCATACACATACATGCATGTCGACTCACTGCCTGCACCGTAACCGGCTAGCTCTGGAAGCGGGGTAGGCAGGAGTCCCCCACCCCTCTGCAGGTGCGTCGTAAGTCTGTACCCCTGTCGCAGGTTGTCTCCTGCCGAGCCTCCCCCAGGTAACTGGGGGTCTCACTTGGCAGGGACGGACCGCCGGGGTACAGTGAAGCAAACGGTATTGTTCGACAATGCCGTGGCGCGCCTGCAGGAATAAACACTGCAACCACTCTCACAGGCGCGCGCGCCTGAATGCGAAAAAAGGCCTATACGGCCGCCCCAATGAGTGTGCCCGTGGTCACGGGCACAACAATCGATACTGCGGGAAAAAGGACTAAGTCCATGCCCGCCAGCCGCGCCTCCTTACGGAGACGCAGCGAATTTCCTCTGGCTATCGACACAGTCGGCGGGCAGCAGCAGAACAAGAAAGAAGAAACACTAAGAAGAAAGAATAAACTTCAAGACATCTTCAAGCTATCAGTGTTTTATTCCTCACCAATCCAGCGTTAGTAAATGTGCCCCGCACATACTCGATAACGGCAACAAGTAGACGTTTCAAATACTTATAAACAAAGTATTGAGTTATATATTCTCTATAAAAATAAATAATTAAATTAAAGGAAATATTTAAGGGAGGCTCAAATACAAAAAATCGTGTTATTATTTTTTATTTATTTATTTATTTAATTCAGGCTTCAAGACCCATATAAAATACTATAATACAATATGACTTAACTAAAATAATAATACAATACATAAACAATACGAAAATAAAACTAATTCACACGAAGAGTCGGCGTCGTGTGTCGCACGGTGTCAGGTATCCGGCCTCGAAATCGCCGGAACACTACACCTCTCGGCCAAAATTCCTCTTTCGTGAAAGTCGACAGATGTTCAGTCGGCACCCTCACCACAAAAGAATTGAAATTCACGTTGTGACGAGACTGCAACTGCTCGACCCTCAGGGTAAGCTTGGTCTTGATGCGGACATACTCTACAATCATCTCGACCTTTGTAGTGTAGTGCAGCCGGGACACGTACAGCAGCGTCGCTGGTACTGCAGGACGCAGCAGATGATTCGGTCCGGTCGGTGCGGTACCGCACTGGTTCCGACAAGTAGGCTTTCTCCTCTTCTTCTTCTCAACTTTGACAAAACCGTCCTTGTCACACTGATCTTTCACTGGACCCTGCTGAAGCAGATCCCTTTGGATAGGAACCTGCTTATCCCCTTGCTGCTTAGATTGAGGCGCAGCTGGTTTGTTGGTGGCAGTAATAGCAGCGTAAGCACGTTTCGGAGTTGACGTACTAACGCGTGTAACCTCGACCGTAGTTGAGGGACGGTCGGTGGCGGAGCGTATTGCATCGTCCGCAACATTGACAGTCGGCGATATATTCAAATTCGCCGACCCAAAACTGCTGATGGATGCATTCAACGCCCCGCGGCGCGTGTTCACATTAGAGGGGTCAGGTTGTAAGGTCCTTTCGTCTCTTACCACCAGCTGCCAGCGTAGATTGCCATGAGACTATGGGTTCTGTTCGCATCATTAATTATTTAATTAAATATTCTCTGTTCCAATTAGCGTCTTAATCGCGTGTTCCGGTTCCAAGAAGAAAAACTAACCTTCAAGTTATACGTCAACCTTTTAATTTTTTTCAGATTAGTTGCTAGGCTTTCGTGTTTTAGACCATGCTGTATTTATAATTAAACTTAATTCAACTGAAATCTATTACCATTAATTATTTGAATTTTATCTATGTAATTATTATATTTTATTTAGAATATTGAAAATTAAATATGTTACACTCTAACGCCACCTAGTACATTATTGTACAATTAACTGTACTATTTACCACCTTTGCTGATAGAGGGCGCTACCCGTCTCAAAAATAGTCAATTCTACTTTTATTCCCGTTACAAGGTGACCTACTTACGACACCAGCGTTGCGTAACAACACTACCTCGGCACGTAGTTCACCTATGGTGCGATCCGACACCTCCAATTTAGACTGTGTGTATCGGTCTGTGGGTACTAAACTGGGTACAATGAAAATACTTTAGTAAATTCTCCACTTTAATCAATAATCGCCTAATCAAACCTTCGGGATCCTATGGGATGTTCGAATAGTAGGGTGGTGAAACAGCATGGGGTCATTAATCTTGAGGTAAAAGTCAAATCCGAAAGTCATGAACTCATTATCCGCGATAATCGTGGAGTTATTAACGTTAAGGTCAAGGTCAGGGGTGCTAAGACAGGAAACCTCCACGTGCGCCCGTGGACTGGAGTTCCCTCTCGGATACGTCCGGGGGGAAGACCAGTTTTTCGGGCCGGTGCACCCTGGGATGCGGGCAAAAACTCTCCTTAGGCACTGTGTGCCTAAGGGGTTTCTTTGTCCGTACCTATGCAAATAGCCTGTCGGGTGGACGCTCCAACGCGTGTCCCTCTGAACAGCAGAGGGCACAGCGGCGGAGCGGGCTTGCGGACGGTGAGTAATGGGTATGCTCGCCGTCCGACCAAGGACCAAGCCCGGGTCGGTGGCGCGTCGTGTTTCACGCGTCACCGACGGGGCCCCTTATGGGGCCAAATGCCTGCCGGGGTCGCGGATTTTTCTTAATCCAGGATACCGTGGCCCCGGAACGTAAAGGGCATCCGACGGAACACGGGTGGATTTTAGTCAGTAAGAGTCTGACAGTCCCTCCCGCCCCACCCAGGGCGGGAGGACTCATTTGATGATTTTGCACCCTAAAACAAAAAAAAAAAAAAAAAAGGTCAAGGTCAAATGTCCTTAGAGTTAAGGTAAAATGACTTTGAAATTAAAATCAAATGATTCCGAGGGCATTATTTATATACCTCGAAGGTCAAGGTTGACTGGAAATTATGTTCAAGGTCAAGTGACCTTAGATTTCAAGTTCATGATCTTGAGACTCACAGTCAAGGTACTGGAACTCCAGTTGACTTCAATTGCAATAGTATATTTTTATCTTCTTTTGTCAAAATCTCCAAAACAGTTCCAGAATCTTATGGTTACCCTACTAGAAAGAAACGGTTACCTCCAAATTAGCTCTCTCAGCTGGCACGTTTTTCGGCATGAGTACTCAATCCAGATTGTTATAATACATCCATTGACTCTACCGTGATAACGCGGACCGCCCTCAGTTGTTGACACGTTGACAGTTGTCAACTTCAACAGCTTTGTCATGAGGTATAAAATAACAAAAGCAAAAGGTGTCCTTTTCGTTTCAGTCCAAGCTACTGAAATCGACAACGGTTACTTCAATGAATAATTACTACAAATTATTATTTCATGCATTCATTAAAAATAATTATTATTTTTAATGAATGCATGAAATAATAATTTATTGTCAGTGGGTCATCTTAGGTTGTGCCCTTCGTCGTGGCCTATTATAGTTACCCGTCTGCTTCAGGTGTAGAAAACTAATAGATATAATGAAGTAATTCCTGAGTCTCTAAAATGGCAGAAATATCTGTAATAATACCAATACATAATGGAGAAAAATGGATAGATACTTGCATGAACTCAATAGCAGTTCAATCAATATTTAACACTAGTTACAAGGTAGAAATTTCTATTTACAATGATGGCAGTTCTGATAAGACTCAAGGACTATTACAGAAATGGAAAGAATACTTTCAATCTCATGGAATAGGATATGTGGTAACAGGCAGTGAAATATCAAAAGGTGTGGGTGCTGCTAAAAATGGTGCAGTTAAAGTTAGTACTGGGCAATATCTATGCTTTCAAGACATTGATGATGTGATGAACCCTCAGAGAATACATTTACAGTGGAAAGCAGCAAAGTTAAATCATAATGCTCTAATTGGAAGTAAAATATCTAGAACACCTGTAAATTCTACTCCTCGTTATGTTCATTGGGCTAACAGTCTTACATGTGAGCAGTTGAAGACACAAATATATACCTCTAATGGGCCTACTTTACTCATGCCAACATGGTTCTGCCATAGATCCATATATGATAGAGTTGGAGGCTTTGTTGAAACGGGGCATGGAACACCTGAGGATCTGATATTTTTTTATGAACATTTAGATGCTGGTGGAGATTTACATAGAGTAGATGAAGAACTAGTTGTGTATACTTACCATGAAGCTGCAGCTACCTTTTCTGTTAAAAGAGAACAGATTTGGAAAATACAGCTTGACAGATTACAAAAGTTTGTACTGCCACATTGGGATCAATTCACAGTTTGGAATGCAGGAAAAGCAGGTCGCAGATTGATTCGCTCATTAAGTCCTGATAACTTAAACAAAGTTGTGGCATTCTGTGATGTTGATAAAAATAAAATAGGCCATGATGTTGAGCTGTATTGTCCTATTGAAAGAAGAGTTATTATAAAGTTACCTGTGATACATTTCACAGATGCAAAGCCACCATTATTGATATGTATTAAATTAGATCTAACAAATGGAGAATTTGAAAAAAATCTCAAATCATTGAATCTCATTGAAGGAATTGATTATGTTTTATTTAGTTGAATATTGTAATTATGCTTTGAGTTTTTATACAGCTACATTAAAAAACTATTTCTGTTGATTGAAGTATTTCATTGGTTTATGACATAATATGTAACTACAAGTAAACAGGTTTTTAAGTGATACAGAGTGCTACAGAGTATGTTTACAAGTTCCTATAAATACACATTATATACTACACAAAAATATTTAATAAAAGTAATCATTGTTTGATAGAGTAGAAGTTGGTCAATTTCGATGTAATATGGTGTTGATAAGATGTGGAATGGCAGTACTTGTGTCTAGTAAGTAATGTATAATGTGCTCAGCTTTATTAAAATCTCTTTTCTCTTCAAAATAATCATATTCTGCTAGCAAAGTTGTTGTTTGGAAAGGCCAACAATCCAGTCACAAGTGTTCAAGAATTGTCTCAAGCTGTGCTCCTTACATTCACATGTGCATAATCTGATGAGTATACATCTATGTAGCTCATCAATTAATTAATGGACTTTCCAGGACATACATCTTTCTCTGATCTGAGTACAATCTTCAAGTGCATACATCCTTCCATTATTCCAGCTTATTAATGGGCCTACTATTTGGTACAATAATGAAAAATTATTATTGTTCAAGAGAATTCTCTAAATCCCATACAATGTTGGCATCACTACAAACTTTGAATCGACATGATGATTTTACAGTTCAGCATCCAGAAGTTCATTCTGTATTTTATCAATAAAACTATCATCAAAGATAGGAGAGAGTGCCCTGCGTCCTGTCTCACGCCGGCGTTTTAAGCTCAAAGTTCGAGGTTTGTCTTCAATCATCTCTCTGCCTAGTTGAAAGGCCCCACACCATTTATAGATCATGGTTTTACCAGGACATTGTGCACCATAAACCTCTTTCATCTCATTTAATATAGCTTGGGGGCCCTTCCCTTGCTTTGTGAGGAACTTGATGACGGCGCGAAATTCTATCTGCTGCATATCTATTCTGTTCCTTTCCGAAGTAGACAATATTGACATTATGATTGTATCACTTCAAAATTACTTGCAGAGAGGTTTGTTCTTTACCACTACAAAAAAAAAGATCAAATTAATTTGTTGAAAAACCTACATCTTTATTAATATTAATGTGTGAAACAAGAGACACAAGCGTTTAGCACGTACCATGACTCCAGATTATCGGCGAAAGTACACTGTAAAACTCAGCTAAGCACAATAATAAATAAAAAAACAATATTTGCACTGCATCATACCTGGTAAGTACTACCTTGCCTTGCGAGTGCGACCAGTCAGAATGTCAGATAAATTGGGACTGCTATAATTTAGCTGCTGATAAACAGCCCCGTTTATTCAATCATGCCATGCCTTAAGTTTTCTTTCTATTCACAGTGAATCTTTTTTATATTTACGCGAAAAAATTCTGCGAGAACTTAGTAGGGCGAGGAACCGGTTATTATCAAGACGTCAAGCCACAGACTACATAGCACAGAGTCACAGACTATATTGTAGTCTTTGGCACAGACTCTGTGCGGATAGTGATGAGGTAAAAGTACTCTGGGCCACAGAGTACTTTTACACTATCCGCGTCCTCAGCCGCGGCTGACGGACGCGTCCGATAATTTGTTCTCAGCCTTTAAAAAAGTTTGTCAAGTCATGTCAAATTGTCAATGTCATTAACTGTGATGTCAATTGTCATTGTTGGAATCATTGAGATAAAGTTACTGTAGCATCCCGGGAAAATATTTCAATTTTATTTATGTTATTTATTGTGAGATAGCAGATTTAAGAAGTCTGTTTTGTATTATTTTTAATTATCTTTCACAACTTAATAACAGAACTCTTTAATTTAGATCAAGAGCCATGGAGGAAAATAAGAAAGGTACTCAGTCGAGCGTTGAAGATCTTAAAATTAAGGGTAATGAATGTGTTAAAGAAGGGAAATTTATTGAAGCTGTTTTACATTACACTCAAGCCATTAAAATGGACCCTAATAACTACCTCCTATACAGCAACAGGTCGTTTGCATTTCTTAAGTTGGATCAGCATTATCTCTCGTTACAAGACGCTAATGAAACAGTTAGACTACAACCTCAATGGGCTAAGGTAAGATCGGCTTAAAGTATCTGTAGCATTCTGTATTGATCAATAGTTTAAAATGGCCTAGTCCATACTTAGAAAGTGTTAATTTGTAAAGTGAAAACTTCTTTGAGTGCACTGAGCAATTTATTTTGTGGGTATAGAATGAAACTGAGCCGTCACGCTCGACTATGTAAAACTAGTTCGGGCAATATAAGATTGACAATCAGTCAGAGGAATATGAATACAAACATAAATATTAAATATTACCTTATGAATACACCAAACACATAGTTGTATTAAATATTAACCTCTCCTTGTTGAAGGTTTCTCTACTTTTATGTTCTCTTAAGGATACAATCTTTCTTTTTATTCTAGGGATACTTCCGTCGTGCTGAGGTTGAAGCTGCTAGCGAACTTTATGATGAAGCTATCATATCATACACAAGGGCACTTCAACTAGATCCTCACAATGTTAAATTAATGGAGTCAATTAAAAGCATTACTGACATGCAGAGAAAGAAAATAAAAGGCAAGTTAGAATCACTGATTAATATGCTGCTTTTTTAGTTTTGTGCTAGTAGCAATACCCAAATTGCCATATTTTTCAACTAGATACAAATTATTAAGAAAGAATTTTCCTCATTTTAACTCACTTATCTGGCCTCCAAGCCTTGCTTGTTGTAATAAAACCTCAAACAAAAATAAAGTGAACATTTACTATTTCCAGACAGTCAAAATATAATTTGGATATGTACTTGTGTGGGGCTAATCTTTGGAATTGGAATTGTGGTATTGGACTACAGTTTAACCACAAACCCTACATTATCGGTTAGTATGCCTGTAAAATTGAGATCTTGAAATTGGGTCATAATTGTATAAAAAATTAGGCCAAAAGTATGTAAAGTAAGGCATGGTAAGTACAATTTTATGAACTTACCAAGGCTTACTTTACTTAATTTTCTCTTAAAATCTAGACTAAATTTTTTTGGGACCTAGATTGACTACCTATTATTGATTTTAACCTTTTAAGCCCATGCCCCAGCTACGAATACGTGAAATACAAGCCTCTCTTTCTGCTCCTCTTAAGCTCCCGATTTGTGGGGTGCTATGACAGGAAACCTCCACGTGCGCCCGTGGACTGGAGTTTCCTCTCGGATACGTCCGGGGGGAAGACCAGTTTTTCGGGAAGGTACACCCTGGGATGCGGGCACAAACTCTTCCTTAGGCACTGTGCCTAAGGGGTCTCTTTGCCCGTATGCCAATAGCCTGTCGGGTGGACGCTCCAACGCGTATCCCTCTGAATAGCAGAGGGCACAGTGGCGGATCGGGCTTGCGGACGGTGAGTAATGGGTATGCTCGCCGTCCGACCAAGGACCAAGCCCGGGTCGGTGGCGCATCGTGTTTCACGCGTCACCGACGGGGCCCCTTATGGGGCCAAATGCCTGCTGGGGTCGCGGATTTTTCTTAATCCAGGATACCGTGGCCCCGGAACGTAAAGGACATCCGAAGGAACACGGGTGGATTTTAGTCAGTAAACGTCTGACAGTCCCTTCCGCCCCACCCAGGGCGGGAGGACTAATTTGATGATTTTGCCAGCCAAAAAAAAAATATTATGGTGTACAATAAAAAGTATTCTATCTGTCTATCTACATAAATAGAGAGACATATAATAGATGCAATAAAATCGAACAAAACAACAAAAATCGTGAATCTCTGTCGGATATATACGACTCTGACGAAATGGGTCTGAAAATATTTGTCGGATAAATCCGACGTAGGCAGTTAAAAGGTTAATATTTTTTCTGGTAGCCATGTATTCCACTGCTGGGCAATGGTCTTTATCCTTCTGAACCTTTCCAACCATGCTTGCTTTGATTTTAATTATTTCATTATATTTTTCAGCATCCATTCAGCATGTTAGCATTTTCCCTAGCCTTGGCAGGAATGGGCTGGGCAATAGGAAAGAGTGTAACTCTGATGAGTTCTTGGACCGCTGGCAAATCTCTACAGCCACCTGATGATTTAGGTAATTCATTTTGCTATATTTATATATTATGACAGAGTTGTACCTTTATTATGAAACCACAATACATGTTGAAAGCAAATTGAAAGTTCTAGACCATCTAATTACCATTTTTTGTGGTGGAAAAACAAATGAGATGCTCTTGGTAGAGTGGAAGTGACTGTCAGATTCAGACTAACTAAAAACCACCTTGTCCCTTCAGTTGATCTGTGTTCCAGGCTGTAGTTATCCAGCTAAAATTCAGTCTGTACCCCACAGCCTACAGAGAAATATCTATAATTGCTACCTGAGTATCAAATCAGTGATAAATTGTGATGGCCATAGTTATGTTTGAAGTTTAGAATTAAATAGTAGCCAATCAATTTTCTAATTTAGAAATCAAAATTATTGTTGCATGTACATAGATAAAATGCCTTAGGGTAAGATAAAAAATGACATCATTCATTACCTAGCAAATGTCCTAGTCAGTTTATCTAATTTAATCATATTTAAGTCAACAAAAGATACAAGTTGACAAGATATTACCATCTTTGCAGTATTTTTGAGAAACTCGTAATTGGAGTAACATTTTCTAATATAATCTTGTGTCACGATGTTTATGATTGCACTTCTCTAAAACGGCAAGTTATACAGAAGACCGAAGAGTATAACTTGCCATTATGCTTAGCGTTTGTGGACTATGAGAAAGCCTTCGATTCGGTGGAAACATGGGTGGTATACTTGAGTCACTCCAGCGATGCCGTATTGACTATCGGTACATCGAGGTGTTGAAGTGTTTGTATAATAACGCCACCATGTCGGTCCGAGTACAGGAGCAGAGCACGAAGGCGATTCCATTGAGAAGAGGCGTAAGACAGGGGGGACGTTATCTCCCCGAAACTGTTTACTGCCGCAATGGAAGACGCCTTCAAACTCCTGGAATGGCAAGGACTTGGCATCAATATCACCGGCGAATACATCACTCACCTTCGATTTGCCGACAACATCGTAGTCATGCCAAAGTCGATGGAGGAACTCAGCATGATGCTCGATGGCCTCGACCGAGTTTCACAACGGGTGGGCTTGAAAATGAACATGGACAAGACGAAAATTATGTCAAATGCCAATATTGTGCCCACCCCAGTCTCTGTTGGGAACTCGGTATTCGAAGTTGTTGACTCATATATATATTTAGGACAAATAGTCCAATTAGGTAGGTCCAACTTCGAGAAAGAGGTTAACCGCCGAATCCAACTCGGTTGGGCAGCGTTCGGGAAGCTACGCAATGTCTTTTCGTCCGACATACCTCAGTGCCTCAAGACGAAAGTCTTCAACCAACGTGTGTTACCAGTGATGACTTACAGCACCGAAACGTGGTCTTTCACTATCGGCCTCATCTCAAAGCTCAAAGTCGCTCAGCGAGCTATGGAGAGGGCTATGCTCGGTGTTTCTCTACATGATCGAATCCGAAATATGAGGAGATCCGTAGACGAACTAAAGTCACCGATATAGCCCACCGGATTAGCAAGCTGAAGTGGCAATGGGCAGGCCATATTGCTCGCAGAACAGATGGCCGATGGGGTCGAAAAGTGCTAGAGTGGAGACCGCGGACTAGCAAGCGCAGCGTAGGACGTCCACCAACGAGATGGACAGACGACCTTGTAAAGGTCGCCGGAAGACGCTGGATGCAGGTCGCTTCCAACCGGTATATGTAGAGATCTAAAGGGGAAGCCTATGTTCAGCAGTGTACGTCCTATGGCTGAGATGATGAAAACGGCTCGACCAATTCACCCGCCTAGTCTCAACCCATAAAAAAATGTTTGAAGCCCAATGAATAGGGCATAGGTCGGCTAGTTATTACAACACTTTCACGTCTGTTTTCAGCAATGTTTCCCGCTCGTCAATACCTCGCTATTAACAACTGGGAATATTGTGTCCCACTCGTTAACAGTGTTGAAGAACGCGACAATTTCTTCCCAATCGTTATCCCCTCATTCCGCGTCTAGTGCATTTTTGAGTTTATTATAATTTAATGTTATAATTAAAGCACTTTTAGTAAATCCAAATGGGAGCAGGTTAAGAATAAGGGTTCCACACTTATTCTTAACCTATCCGAGTCTTGAACTAGACGCAAGGTGTTAACGATTGGGAAAATAACCTCCTTTTTTTGAAGTCGGTAAAAATATCGCATTCTTTAGCACTTAACGAGTGGGACACAAAATTCTCAGTAGTTAATAGTGTTAACGACGGGATATTAACGAGCAGGAAATCGTTTTCACTACTTACACACATTCGAATATGAAAGGCAATTATTGTTTTGGAAACGTTTTCTTGGAAATGTTTTACTATTTTCATGAATATTTTGTGAGGACACAACTCAACTAGAGAAAAACCTAATGTGTTTATATTTCATCTAGTGATTCAGTGTAACTATATTTTAAAACATTAAAATGTAAAATGTTGATTACAGGTGTAAATGAAAACAATTCAAGTGAAAAAGATACAACAGTACCTGAGAAGAAAGCAAAGTACAGTAAGGCTCAAGCTAGACAAAGATATAAGCAAGGGAAACTTTAGTTATAAGAATCTTTCTTATATTTGATGATCCAATTTTTATAAGATTCATTAGATTGTAAGCATGTATCAGTGGCTTGATGGGTGGAGGTGTTGTGTTGTTAAAGATTCTGCTAGTCCAATAATGATAGATAGTTCTTGTTTCAAAGACTTGACAAAAAGACATTTTTAAACTACAAATTATTCATCAATAAGTTGTTGCAATAGCAATTAAGGTTTATAATAAAATATTTACCATTTCCTGAAAATTTAATCCATGTTTAGTATTTTTATATAGTTTAAATGTTAGTTTTGTACTTAGAAAATATTTTGAATTTATGTTAAATACTGAAATATTTAAACAATCTGTTTACAATCAGTATCCCTATATTCTGGATGTTTTAAAAGAAAATATAAGATGAAAATACATGATATTTTGTTTTAATCAGACATACAATTTAATTAGGTCAATTAAAACATAAAATAAAGGGGAAATACTTTATTGATCCTAGTGTAAAATGTATTTCGAAAATTCCAGAATACAATATATCCTTTGAATAAAATTCTTGGTCTCATACCTTATACTTAAAATAAGTTCAACATGTACTGGGGATAAAAAAAATCTGTACAACAATAGGGTACCTACATTTACAATAAATGACTACCGTGGCAAAATTTACAGTGCATGTCTGACCTAGAACATACTCCCCAGAGTTAGCTTGAAGTATGCAGCTATTGGAAGAAAGTTATGGTGGTTTGATCAGTTTGAATATTGCAAGTGAGCTTGTTCTATTGCGTCACAACATGCCAGTACCATGGCTGTTAGGATTTGAAAATGAGTCATTCAAAATTAAAATTAAACTCCACTGAAAATATCTGATAAAACCATGGATATAACTCTTCATAAATTACATTTACACAGTACCAAGGCAAAATTATGTGACAGTGAATTAGGTACCATTCTTGGAATTGCACCTGTGTAATAACATAAGGTAACAATGTATTACACGTAATACTAATATTTATTGTATTGTAGAGTTGCACTTTGGTGTTTAAAATTACCGTCCTTTCTACAAAAGATATGTCAATCACTATCCGAGATTGCCTTCTTTCTTCGCTTGGCCTGCTTAGGTTTAACTATCTCTTCCTCCTGGAAAAAAGAAAAAAAAAAACAATTATTGCAATATTCCTAGCCTACTGTACTAACAAAGACGAGGTTAGAGTATGTAGGATCGTAGCAGGTACAAATACCGGCACGGTTCTTGAGCGCTCGGTGTAAGAGTGGGGATCGCTTTGCGCATCGTACACTTATCGACAAATGAAACGCACAAAACAACGATAGAACGGGCCAATCACTACACTTTCCCCGCCCTCGTTCCTCACTTCATCTACCAAAGGGACCTAATAACTTACTTCTGCGCAGGTGAAGGTCAGCGCTCAAGATCCATGCCGGTAACTTGTAATCTGTAGTTTCTTGTCTTATATTCATGTGAGAGTATTCATACATCTATAAGCCTGAAGAAGCGTATCTAAGTATTATTGTGCCCCACACTAGGAATTTCTCCCGTATCGTAGGTGCGTTTACAAACATAGAAACTCACATACACAAACACCCAGACCGGAACTACTACTTGCAGATCATACAAATATTTGTTCCATGCGGGGGATCGAACCCGCGATACGCTGCGTAGTAGTCGATCACTTAGCCACTGCGCCATCCGTGCCGTCAACATATACATACAGTCACATTATAATAATAATACAGTCCAGTGCAAAAGCATAGACTAAACTAGTATAGTATGAACAAATTTTATTTACCTCACTATCTTCATTAGATGAATGCAGATTCTGGTTAATTGGTAATGAATTAGAAACTAATTTCCTGGCTCGTCTTGATATAGGCAACTCGTCCTCCCACGCCAAAGCGAGTAAATCACTATATTGTCTCTGAAAAGAAACAAAATTAATATAAGTAGGTAAGTATATTTTAAAAGTAGCATTGGTCCTGAAACAGCGACAGACGATGAAGGAGATGACGGGAAGAACTGGATGCCTTCCTTAGTAATAAGAAGGTATTCGTAACCGTTAGAAGGAATGGGAGACCTTTGCTGAGCAGTGGGACTATACAGGCTAGCTAGAAGGTTAAAGGGAAATATGCCACAAGGCATTCCCTTTAAACATACGTTGCGCGGTCGTGTATTCTGTGTCCGTTACCCAGGCCAGATGTTGTCGAAAATGGTCATTTGAATCTTATAGATAATTAGTTTTACGGCTTCTGTAATTGTTGCGCACATTTTTAAATTTGTTGCGCTTATAGTTTTTTAATTACTTCACAAAAACATTTCCTGCTGGGGTAACGTTACTCCAGCCAGACCTTTTTCTTTCTAATGGGAATATTTAAACAAATACTAGCTATAAAATTAGTTGTCTAGATGAAGTAAATGTTGTGCCTTATTATGTATTTATTCTTTCTTCGGTTGCGAAGTTATTCGAGATTTTGCTGGGGTAACGTTTTTGGTTTTGCTAGATCTTTGAAATGGTTAAACGGATTCTTATCATATTTTGTACATGACTTCTTAGGAATCAGTTTAAATTTGTTTTGCAATAAAAAAACCAAAATAATGCATAGCTTAAAGGTTATTTCATTAAATAGAAAAACACTTCAATTGGTCCCAGCACTCTCAATAAGAAGTCTAAAGACTTACTTTAAACGTTATTTTAAAGCTTGTAACTGCCTTCAAATGTATGTGAAGTTTCATTAGTATCCTGTAAGTATTTAACAAGTTATGATGATATTCAGTTCTTCACGAGCACGGTCTTGATGCGCGCGGTGTTATTTGGCCACTGGATTGGATATATGAATTAAATGTTATGTCAATTATTAGTTTTTTAGTTCAGTTGTATATCAGTAAAACTTCAGCGTAGTACATTGGATAATTAATGAGATAATACGATTAAAGTCATTAGGAAGTGAATGACCGTGGTAACCCGACCAAGTTTAGGTGGTTACGAAAAAGCGAAAACGCAGAACATTATGGTACCTTCTAAAATTTGTAGGATAGTGTTACAAATTTAGTACAGACATGTACACAAGTTAAAAAAAACTACATGATTATTAAAGAATTTTTATTGACAGGTAAAATAATAATTTAAATTGAACTTTTAAAGTATTAATAAACATATACTTAAAAACACTCACAGATTAAAATTACAGATAGTAATTTTGCTTTTTTGAAATTTTCTATTATTTTTTATTTAATTTATAGATTTCCGTATACACAGTACACAGTTACAGTTTTTATTTAAATATACACATATTGGAATGTGTAATGATTGATACATATTTGAAACTCGAATCGTCATCTATTTGCGAGTTTATATCAACGCGAGTATCGCAACAAGGTAATTATGGATTTCTTAAAGTCTACATGTCCAAGGAGTTTGTGGAAATAAGTACCTACCTACCTGTTGCGGTAGTCCCGGCTCCCGACATTGATAAGGATAAAAATCGGTCGCTAAGTCATGAATTTCATTAATCAAGTTTCAAGTCATATGTTAACAATGTATACACAAAAACCTCCCACTTGAATCAATCTATCTATTAAAAAAAAACTGCTTCAGAATCCGTTGCGTAGTTTTAAAGATCTAAGCAAACAGGGACAGACAAACGGGAAGCGACTTTGTTTTATAGGCACTATGTAGCGAAGGATAAATATGTCGTTATCATTGTTGAGAATTTCAGTCCAGGTAATAACTAAGTACGAAAAAAAGAAAATAATAAGCAAGTTCCTAAATTCAAATATTTAAGCCTTAAAAAATACAGTTTTAGATAAGTACCTAACAACATGTAGTTACATATTAATAATAATTTTGCTACTATTTCTGTAGTTACATTATGCAAGCTTACCTTGTTCGTGAATTCATCAAGCAGCCCGCACCATAATTATGATCATCAAAAGAAGCACTCCACATTAGCAGTAATTCGCCACACTTATTATTATAAATAGCTCTCACGCACTCGATAAATATTTGCAAAAACAGGAAACGGAACTGCCGAAGTGCACACGCACTCTACAAGATGAATTATGTGATTATGGAGCATTTTTAGTGCGATATGCAAACAATGTATTACACCCCTTCTCCCCACCCCTCCCACGTCCCACCGAACGACATAATTATATCGGTGATTTTTGATAAGTTTGTGCAACTGGAAGATAATAATAATGTATTCATAGTACAGATTATTGTATTATTATTTAACAGTGTACGCGTCTGTACCGAAATTGTAAGGTGTATTATACTAAACATTTCAAAAGATAGTATAATGTTCTGCGTTTTCGCTTTTTCGTAACCACCTAAACTTGGTCGGGTTACCACGGTCATTCACTTCCTAATGACTTTAATCGTATTATCTCATTAATTATCCAATGTACTACGCTGAAATTTTACTGATATACAACTGAACTAAAAAACTAATCATTGACATAACATTCAATTCATATATCCAATCCAGTGGCCAAATAACACCGCGCGCATCAAGACCGTGCTCGTGAAGAACTGAATATCATCATAACTTGTTAAATACTTACAGGATACTAATGAAACTTCACATACATTTGAAGGCAGTTACAAGCTTTAAAATAACGTTTAAAGTAAGTCTTTAGACTTCTTATTGAGAGTGCTGGGACCAATTGAAGTGTTTTTCTATATAATGAAATAACCTTTAAGCTATGCATTATTTTGGTTTTTTTATTGCAAAACAAATTTAAACTGATTCCTAAGAAGTCATGTACAAAATATGATAAGAATTCGTTTAACCATTTCAAAGATCTAGCAAAACCAAAAACGTTACCCCAGCAAAATCTCGAATAACTTCGCAACCGAAGAAAGAATAAATACAAAATAAGGCACAACATTTACTTCATCTAGACAACTAATTTTATAGCTAGTATTTGTTTAAATATTCCCATTAGAAAGAAAAAGGTCTGGCTGGGGTAACGTTACCCCAGCAGGAAATGTTTTTGTGAAATAATTAAAAAACTATAAGCGCAACAAATTTAAAAATGTGCGCAACAATTACAGAAGCCGTAAAACTAATTATCTATAAGATTCAAATGACCATTTTCGACAACATCTGGCCTGGGTAACGGACACGTGTATTCTGGTTCATTCTATATTCTTTGTTCGTATCTAAGCACCAAAAAGTGTAGGTGTGGCGAGCTTGTTACTACAAACCAATAACGTTGTACTCCATAGCACAGCGTTTTTTCATAGATTTGATAAAAAAAAACATGAAATTAACACCTACAAAACAACTGCTTTTACATTCATTAAAGGTTAAAGGGAAAAGTTTCTGTAATAATGACCTATTACGTCACACATCGCATTTCTCATTCATGGGCCGCAGTTAATAACATTATATTATAGACTAGCTGTTCTGTGGGCATGCGGGCAGCGAGTAATGGGCGACTCCCTGTCCGACCATGGACCATGCCCGGGTCGACGGCGCGTTGTGTGCCACGCGCGCCTCAAAGAGTGTCAGCATAATGACGGGGCCCCCTTTAGAGGGCTAAAGCCTGCCGGGGTCGCGGGACTTACGAATTTCCGTGACCCCGGAACGTAAAGGGCTATTGAAGGACACCGTGGATTTTAGTCAGTACAAGTCTGACAGTCCCTCCCGCTCTGCCCTGGGTGGGAGGACTCATTTGATGATTTTACCACGAAAAAAAAAAGACTAGCTGTTCTCCGCGGCTTCACTCCCGCTGCTCGGCTAGTATTGGTCGTAGCGTGATGGTATATAGCAAATAGCCTTCCTCGATAGATGGGCTATCCAACATTGTGATGGATGGTGAGTTCCAGACCAGTGGCCAGCTTCAGCTGATCACTCGGGTCTGGAACTCATTGTCTATTATATATTGGCGTCGGTCTGTCGTTGTCGAGTCGAGGTATGATTTCACCTTATAGGTAATGTAAAAATTCAATCAAAGCAGTGAGTAATGTGCACGCATTAAGGAACGTTTGCGATCACTTTGAAAAATCGAAATCCTTTTGTTACGATATACCTACCTGTTATTCAGATTTATTATTCTTTTTGGATTCTTAATTTAAAAATACAGAGGTTGAATATAAGACAATAAAATAGTTCAATTGTTAATAAAGATCAATTTAATTAGTTTTTTATCAGCTTATGCTAGTGATTAGGATTACAGACATTTTTTTTTGCTCTTTTTATGTCTGTAAGTAGGTATCTAAGGATCTGTGAATTACTTATTTAAGTTTGTAATTGAAGGAAATGTATGATAAACGAGCGCGAGGTAAAACTGTAAAAATATAATTAGTTTTTTTTATAAGAGAATAAATAAAAATAAACATAATTTTTTAATTCGATCCAGTAGTGAGTAGTGAATCTTATGAAGATTAGCGCATTCAAACAAACTCTTTAGCTTTATAATAGATATGTACTAGCTTTTGCCCGCGGTTTCACCCGCGTCATGTTAGGCATTGCCCTATGGTCCCGATAAGTTCCCTTTTTTTTAGCGTTGTAACATCATCAAATGTGTCCTCCCACCTACCTACTCTCAGACATGTACCGACTTAAACCCACGGTGTCTTTCGATAGCCCTTTACGTTCCGGAGTCACGGTATTCGTTAGTCCCGCGACCCCGGCAGGCTTTGGCCCTCATTGTGCTGACACTTTGAGGTGCGTGTGGAACACAACGCGCTGTCGACCCGGGCATGGTCCATGGTCGGACAGCCAGTCGCCCATTACTCGCCGCTTATTTTAGAACTTCTCATGAGGAATAATTCCGTAGTAGTAGTAGTAGTACATAATTTTTGCGTATCTTTAACCGTTTACGCAGCGCACGCAACGGAAGCTCTCGGAAAGGAATACATTTTCCCGATTTTGAAACATTTCTCATTGCTGCTCCGCTCCTATTATTGATAGCGTGATTTTATATAGCCTTCCTCGATAAACGGAGTATCCAACACAAAATTTTTCATTTGCAACCAGTAGTTCCTGAGATAAGCGCGTTCAACCAACCAAACAAACAAACTCTTCTGCTTTATAATATTAGTATAGATATAATCACATTTATTTCAAGCCAACCTTGTTACCATTATAATCACGTAAGCACCTACTTTATAATTGTGCATAGTAAATGTATATTACTGGTGCCCTGAGACGGTGAGACGAGGTCGTGGTAGGCCACGTAGGAGATGGCGAGACGAACTAGACAGGTTCCGTCCAAACTGGAAGGAGACGCTCAGTATCGCGAAAAATGGAAGGAGTGGAGGGAGGCCTTTGACCAGGAGTGGGACAGAACAGGCTATTAAAAAAAAAAAAATCCTGGTTATTGTTTTAAATCCCTAAAGGACTCGGTCAAGGGTAAGCTAAATAAGCTATTAACAATTCAGTTGTTGTGGCTTCGGAATGAGAACTCAAATTAAGTTGAAATGACGTGAAGTGTGTACCTAATTAATATCTGGACATACCACTTAGATAACCCAGATGTTAAAACGAGTTTATCGGAACTAGTGGTGTTATGCAAATGTTTCTACAGTACGATTTGTCCTGTTCTAATAAAATATTGAGTCCAGTTTTCCTTGTAACACGTGTGTCCTGTTTGTTATTAATTTTATTCCCACTGACTCTGCAATTAATTATGTAACACGATTTTCATCAATCATTGTCCAAGCCATACCTTACGACTTACGACTGAACGGGTTTTTTTGATTAATTAATTTCTAGAATTCTGACTCTCCGAACGGGATATTCTGGATATCTTTACCAAATGTCCGGAATAAGAAATAATAAAAGAAATGCTATCAATGTCGCATGAAATATTTTATCGTTATGCGTCCTAAAAAGGAAATTAATGGAGAAGCGCACATTGGAATTCTATATTGGGCTGGTAATGATCTGGTGTCTTATTAAAGAAGTAGAGGATGTGAGATACCCGGAAGCCTTGGAAGATCCTGCTAACTGTTAGCGGTGCAGCGCAGCGGGCAGTTCAGATGCAGTGGTTAAGTTAAAATGTAATTTTGTTGTATAAGTAATTTTACCACAGCGTCTAAAATAGTTTATCCCTTTTTCAAAGTTTAAAGAATCTTTACACCATAAATAGCAGTAAGTCTCTAGATCTTTACCTAGTATGCTTGTATGCGCTGTTGAATGTGGCGTACACAACTTGAGATTGAGATAGGAAGAAATCACTGATTTGAACAAAACAAAATAACAGTTCTCCTAATTCTACATTTCCTTCTTTGTCGACAAGGAACTTTATGCAATGAATTCTACTAAAATTATGAAAGTGAAGTTTTGAATAAAATTTCGCAAATCTTGTGAGTTGGCCACCTGTGTAAGGATACTGACTGCTAAGACAGGAAACCTCCACGTGCGTCCGTGGACTGGAGTTCCCTCTCGGATACGTCCGGGGGGAAGACCAGTTTTTCGGGCCGGTGCACCCTGGGATGCGGGCAAAAACTCTTCCTTAGGCACTGTGTGCCTAAGGGGTCTCTTTGCCCGTATGCGAATAGCCTGTCGGGTGGACGGTCCAACGTGTCCCTCTGAATAGCAGAGGGCACAGCGGCGGAGCGGGCTTGCGGACGGTGAGTAATGGGTATGCTCGACGTCCGACCAAGGACCAAGCCCGGGTCGGTGGCGCGTCGTGTTTTACGCGTGCCTTCATGGAGTTATCAGCAAACTGACGGGGCATTTGGCCCCATAGGGGATGGGGCCAAATGCCTGCTGGGGTCGCGGGATTGTCTAAACAGGATACCGTGGCCCCGGAACGTAAAGGGCATCCGAAGGAACACGGGTGGATTTTAGACAGTAGGTAAGAGTCTGACAGTCCCTTCCGCCCCACCTAGGGCGGGAGGACTCATTTGATGATTTTACCACCAAAAAAAAAAAGGATATTGACATAGGATGATTCCAATCTGCCACGCTTTGAAGAAGCAGCTAAAACGCTGGATGGATATAAGGACATTCTATAAAATATCAGCTCAAACTTACCCTTAAACTATCACTACTATTCGACTGTGCTTGCTGCAGTGCTTTCTGCATACACTCCATATTAAAAATTGACATGTCGTTTTGTTCCACACAGCACACTCTCATTTGCTCCAAGTGGCCGAGCACCTGTTTAACATAAAAAATGTATTAGTGTGTCATAAAAATAAAGTGTTTTATTTAAGTTCTTGCTCTGGATTTCCCTCTCGTGTTGTAATTATAATAATGACCTCTAACACACCGCAATACGGCTTACGGTCGTAATGATTGGAGACTGCGGGTAGGTATATGCGTATAGCACAAGACATTTTCTTTAAAAGTTTATAACTTATGTTCACGTGAATATTAAATAATAAGAAAAGCACAGTGTTATCGTGCTCGTCATCCCATGCTTCGTCAAGTGTATATTGTAGGCTTGTAGCAAACCTTCGCCGTGAAATTGAAGCGGCGAGATGCGGTGTGCTCTGATTCGATACATCACGATATAGGTTGCAGATCAATAGTCAGAATCTCTTTTTTGGTTTAGGCGAAGGAATTCTACAAGTTTCAAAGACAACTAAAGTGAATGGGTATTTGACTATCTGGTGATGTAGAGGTTTTCAGCTTGCTCTTGTGTCTTGTGCATATTCAAAAAGCTATTTAGGATCTTGGTTTCTATTGAGGCTCATAGGCTAGCAACCAAATATTTTCTTCAAAACTCACATGAGCCTGCGACATGTGGTTTTCTGCTTTGCAGTTCTAGTCATCCCGTTAGTGAAGTAAGTAGAGTATTAAGATAAACATGAATTATGATGTAACTTAGGATGAAGAAATATTTTTTTAAGTAAAAAAAAGTTATTTAAAGCGAAATATTTACCAGTTCAGCAGAAGGCGGAGCGTTAGGCGGAATGCTATGTTTTCCCGGACGTTTTCTTTTGTTGGGACTGGTACCTGGATATCTTGTGCTTAAAAGAACAGAAAGTAAATCGCCAACTTTGTCCTCATAATCTTGGCACCAATACATTAAAGTCGACACAACAAAAGTATCTTCATCATCTACAGCTCTGCAGAATAACTGTCGTACTACATCAGCAGTAGGTTTTTCCTGTTTTAACATCAAAAGGACTGATGTCAAGGCTTCAGCGTGTTCTTTATACATCAACTTCGGTATGATAGGTAAAACATCCTCAACTGATATATCATGTGCTGTCAGAAGTTGCCAAAGGCAATATTGTTCGAAGGTCTCCCAACCTAAGCTCGTCGAAAGCATTAATGTTATGTCATCGGACTTGAACATCATCAAAGTGCCCTGTAGGGTCAGGCAAACGAGTCGTTGTAGTTGACCCGCGTCCAATGTTGAAACAATAGCATGTAACAATCGTATGTGGTTCTGCGCCTGATCTTTAAATTCTCTGTACACATCAGGTATCAACCACACCAACACATTTGCATCACATTCTTGACACTTTTCGAAGTCGTCGGCTAAACTTTCAGCCAGCTTAATCTCTAAATAGCTACAATATTCTTTATATACATCTGCTTTAAATTTAACGTTTCTCCTTTTGGCTGCGTCGCGTTCTCCGCGCCTTTCGCGCTCGTAACAAACTTTTAAATAAAACAGCAAACAGAAACCTACAGTTCGAAGGGTGTTTTGAGCTTGAATTTCTTTAAACGTTTCTAATATCAATTTTCTTTTGGGTTCATCATTGCTGGTAAGAAAAGTAAACATGGAAAAGATTGGTGAATTAAGAGCCACTTCTATTTCGGCTGGTGTAGGCGTACGGCTTATTTTCAAAGGTGGTACTTCTTGTACAGCTGCTGTAAATAAGTCAGCAAGAGCAACAGCCGTAGGCATCGGCGCACTGCATGCATTGATCAGAGCAGTGGCTGCCGCAGCTGTGCGATCATCTAGCAATGTTTCAGCGAGGGGTCGTAACATCAGAGGCATTGCAGCCGATAATTCGGGCCGTTCCCGCGCACGTACTTCTGATAGGGGTAAATCGTCATCATCGGTGTCCTCCGTAATATTAGGAGTATTGTCCTCTTCGTCATCAGAAAACGCAGGTTCGTCAGGACCTCCTCTTGGTAAGTCTTCATTTCCTTCATCACGAATTCCTGAAACACCTTCACCATTTCCATTTGTGCAAAACTCTTTAAAAGTTTCTCTTACAGTTGTTCTTAGTTCACGGTCCAGCTTTGGAGAGTCAAATAAGGGATGTAAATTAGGAAGCACTCTCTTCTCTATAATCTGTTGTAGTGAATTAAAAATACCTTGCCTGACCTTATCAGCAAATGATGGATAAAAATTTGGAATGATGCGACATAGAAAATCAAGTAATGTGGCAGTTACAGCAGGATGTGATCTCATTGAATGGTGCATTACTAGAATGGCTGGCTCAATGTTCATTATGTTATCTTTCTCAGAGTCATAAAACAACCAGTCATAGAAAAGTGCTAGTTTTGCATTTGATGCAGCTACATTTGAAGTACAAGTAGTAAGTAGCCATCCAATGACTGCCCACCGTGGAATGATATCAGAACACAGGAGTTCATTAGTAGGGTGAATTACACCCACAATAAAGCGAATCATATCACTTCTTAGTGACTGGGACTCTGGAGTGGCCAAGTATTGTCTTTGAAACCATTCTTGATATTTCTTATGATGGCCAAACCTAACTTGTGATGTCAGAAATACAAGCTTCCTCTCCATGTCTGGAGTAAGTCTTGACTGCAAGTATCTGCGAGATGTTCTTGTTTGTAAGAGTTGTAGCACATTAGTAAAAGTGGGACATAAAGATTTGGGGTTCAACAATATATCTTGCCACAGCTGTTGAAACTCAGGTATTCGAGCCACATTCTGCAGCAGTCTTATCAAATCTCGACCTAGAGTTAGTACATCTGTGAAGCGTTCTCTTATGAGAGTGATAACAAAATTGACTTCTTTCTGTCTCAAGCTCATCAGCTGCGGTATATTATGATCTTCTATCAATCTCATGTATGTGTACACCACCATGCATATAAGTACAGGAAACTTGTCTAACCATGCCCGATTCTCAATGTAAATATCTAAAAGAGATTCAACCAGTATTATGTTCTTGGGAGTAATATCTCCTCCAGATGCATAACGCATAAGATTCCAACAGACACTGTCTACACCAGTCACATTATTCCTTATCATTTCCTTTATCAGCCATAGCAGCTGGTTGCGGGTTGTATCATGGAACTTCAAGTACCTTTCTAGGATCAAGGTGGACAGGTTGTTGAGCACGCACGTCAGGCCGTCTCGTGTGACCAGCGTCAAATCTCTGTAGCACTTGGTTGCATTATGAGGTTCTGTGAGGATGGACATCAGCATTCCGAGAGACACGTCTTCATGATTCTTACATACGGCATTGTTGAGTGCGTCGTGAGCTTCCTTCTCGCTGCAGTCAGCCACAAGTGATTGGAAATAGTTGTAAGCCCTCTCGTACCTCTGAAAACGATAAAATCTAATAAGATCACTGAAAGCATTCACAAAAATTGAATTTCGCGCCACGCACACTGCAGCGCCACCACTACTAGTGTTAGAAAATACGATTGTACATGGCCGACTGTATAGATATTCTTTGTTGAGAAACTGCGAAATTTTACACAGTACCTCCTCAACTTCGTCCTTGTTTTCTATGGCGGTGCACACAAATAGTCTAGGTGAAATAGATTTACTCTGCTCCATAATTTGTAGATTATTAAAACTACTTATTTTAATAAAAAATTAGCGCAGGTTGCCTCCTGCATGGCTATCGTAAGCGAAAAATATTTATGAAGCAATACAATCACAAACATGAATGTGTGCGTGTATATGTCACCGACCGTGAGGAACAAACAAAAGTTAGAAATAGCCGACAGATAGCGCTTTAGTAGTTATTTGAGATGACGCATTAAAAAAAAACCGAATTCTATGGTATAAATTTTGCACATTCTACTCACTACTACAAAAATACTTGCAACATCGGTAATACATGAAGAAGGATCTAAAACCTGATTGGGTGAAACTATCACAGTAGGTATTTTGTTATGACGTTGCCCCTTTTCTGATTGGCTGCCACGACATTACCACAGTTGCCATTATATCAAACTAAATGCTACTATTTAATTAAGCCTGTAATACACTTACACAAATCGTGTTGGAACCACGTGCTTGCCAAGCCTTGGTAATCATTCACATCACCATCACACCATCACAAATTAAATTAGAGTCTGTGGGCGTTTATCCCAGCTTATAGTGAACTTACGCAAGTACGAATATGTTAGTTAATTTGCATTTATCAATGGAAGCAAACTTCTATCTCTCTTTTTGTCTACATATTCGTTGTTTTACTTGAGATAAAAGGAATTACACAAAGCCATTGTAAATGTAAGGCGGAGGCCTATGTTCAGCAGTGGACGTCTTCCGGCTGATGATGATGATGATGATGATTTTACTCTCATGCTCTCATGACAATGAGTTACCCGGATAAGCAGATGACTACCTATTAAACATGGAGAATAAATAAACCATGCCATTGCTACTAAGTTGACCTGTGAGATGCCAAAAACAGCAAAATGTATTTCAGGGTATATGTAGGCGGCAAGGATAGTATAATAGGATAAAAGCTAGCTAGCTAAGTCCATAAATAGCTGCCTCCATTTCAGTTGTCATATCATACCTAATTGAATTTACACACCTCCAGTCTATTGTATAATGCCGGTAGCACATCTCTGCTGCGAAACTATAAAAACGAAACCGCTAAACGTAAATGACAGAATGGATGGATATATCCGTTCTGCTATTTGCAGAGCACGCGTACTTTAGCCAACTTGCCTATTCTATGTTCATTCAATGACACGACGGTTCTCTTTTCATTAATTTTGGTTTTTTGTCTTTTCAAAGTTCAGAGCAAAATTACGCACAGAGTCAGAGTACAATACGTTTCATTATTTTCCCTTTTATCTTGTCGTTAGCGTAATGGCGGTTTCGCTCTGTAAAATTGCGGATGATATGGTGATATTCACCTTACTAAACCCTGGTCAGACATGCAAGAACTTGCATGCAGATTTGGCTACATTGCGGACTATTAATGGACAATCAAACAAATACCGCAATGGTAGTCAAACTTGCGTGCAAGTTTTTGCTTAAGTCTAAGTTGGGCTTTAGTTTCGTGGCGAACGTGTGAACGGGATAATAGTCGATTTTTCTGCCCAATGGCAACATTTATGAGTCGAGTCCACTGACCTCTATAATTACCACTAGACTGGCTGCTGTCAAAGTGCTTAAGTGCCCGTTTGACATTCGTTCGCCATTTCGGCGCTGTCGGACGTAGCGGGTGTTTTTGGTACTAAGACTAGTGATGTCAACATTAGGAAACAAAATTCGATACAGCTTGGCAAAAAACAGTAGAAAACCGGAAGTCGCCACTGTCTTCTAGCTACCAGCATTTTGAGAACAAAAAAATAACATAAAAAGTAATTCCTGAAGCTTTATGAACTTAGAGCGTTGTATTGATGATTTTGATGATTATAATTCTGTAACTACATACGTCTTACAGCCTCGATCAATATTTTAATCAACATAAAACTAGCACTGGCCTGCAAATTGCAAAAAAATCAAAAAAGAAATTTTGAATTTCGCGGGTTAACCTGGAGCAATCACCTTAAGTAAAAACGGGATTAAATAGTAAAATAATTCAAACAACTAACGCAAAGTATGTTTGGCCAATGTTTGCTACAACGCCAACTATTGTAACAAACATTGACCTATGTTCTGAGCATTGAAATGTGATTCCAGGAACTTCATCTAGTTCCAAAATAGAGTAAGTGAACTGTGATAGTTAGACAGTTGAAATTTTCACAGATGATTCATTTTTGTTGCCGCTATAACAAACTAAAACAATAGAAAAAAAATATATTTAAGGGGGCTCTGCCTGGGTCGACAGCGCGGCGTGGTCCATACGCGCCTCAAACAGCTGTCAGCAATCTGACGGGGCCCCTCTTACAGGGCATTTGCCTGCCGGGGTTGTGGGACTGTCTTATCAGTTGACCCGGAACGTAAAGGGCTATTGAAGGAACACCGTGGATTTTAGTCAGTACAAGTCTGAGAGCCCCTTCACGTCCCGCCTGGGATGGGAGGACCCATTTGATGAATTTACCACGATAAAAAGAGGGCCCAGAGTTTTTTGCTCTTGTTTACTCGATAACGGCAACAAGTAGACGTTTGAAATACTTATTCACAAAGTTTTGAGTTATATATTCTCTATAAAAATAACTCATTAAATTAAAGCAAATATTTAAGGGAGGCTCAATTACAAAAAATCGTGTTTTTGCGGTCTGTGGGTACTAAACTGGGTACAATGAAAATACTTTAATAAATTTTCCACTTTAATCAATAATCGCCTAATCAAACCTTCGGGATCCTATGGGATGTTCGAATAGTAGGGTGGTGAAACAGCATGGGGTCATTGATCTTGAGGTAAAAGTCAAATCCAAAAGTCATGAACTCATGATCCGCGATTCTCGTGGAGTTAGTAACGTTAAGGTCAAGGTCAAATGTCCTTAGATATAAGGTAAAATGACTTTGAAATTTCGAGACATTTCGAAAAGACTTGTTGACGCTTCCCGTGACCCAAGAGCTGGCTTTTACCTTGGTCAGAGGCTAAGTATAGTCATACAAAGAGGCAACGCCGCCAGTCTCTTGGGCACATTACCAGCTGACAGCGTTGAGGATGAGTTTTTCGATGCTCTATAATAGTGTAATTTATTTAATTGGTTTTATGTCATAGTTTTTTATTTTGTAAATATTTAGGTTTAATTAATGTATTTTAGTTTTAATTTTAATTTTATTTTTATAATCTCTAAGTTATGTTATTCATCCACACGACGTTCTTAATTAAAATAATAAATCTGCCTGCTTTGAAATTAAAATCAAATGATCCCGCGGGCATTATTTACATACCTCGAAGGTCAAGGTCGAGTGGAAATTATGGTCAAGGTCAAGTGATTTTAGAGTTCAGGTTCATGATCTTGAGACTCACAATCAAGGTACTGGAACTCTAGTTAACTTGACTTCAATTGCAATAATATATTTTTATCTAATAAAATATTTTCTCAAATTAAGAATACTTACTAACTTACTTCTCCTTTTGTTTAAATCTCCAAAACAGTGTGTCCTGTCGCAAAAATAATAAAAAAAATCGGCCAAGTTATATCGGGAAAAATCTTGTTCCAGAATCTTATGGTCACCCTACTAGAAAGAGACGGTTACCTCCAAATTAGCTCTCTCAGCTGGCACGTTTTTCGGCATGAGTACTCAGTCTAGATTGTTTAATACGTCCATGGTAGAGACATGCTTTGCTTGCCGCTTGCCGCCATTTTGTAAGCAAGTTCAGCTAATGTGAGTTTCCGTCATCCATCACATTTTGGTGTTTTTTGGTAAATTTAAACAATAGTATTGTGTAGCTAGTGATTATTTCAGATAATATTTGTAAACTTTTGGTAAGTGGCAATATATGATAATAAGTTATGTCGAAAGTATGAAATCGATTTTGTGTTGTCGATTGTAACGAAGTACTAACCGGCTTTTACTTAGTGCATAGATTTGTTTCATCAAGTAATTTACTTGCTATATTTATCAGGTGTAACCTATAATGGATAATCAGCGAGAGAAAGAGCGTGACCGGTCGAGGCGTGGTGACCGGCCATCCAGATTTTCTGACGCAACAAGGGACCGCTCCAACGACCGCGAACGCCCTGAAGGGAAAAGATTATTTGTATCTAACATTCCCTATGAATTTCGTTGGACGGAGTTGAAAGATTTATTCAAAGAAAAGGTAACTTATCGTAATTAATTTGATGTGGTATTTTGCACACAACATTGTCTAACTTTGTTTCTCACTGTAGGTTGGAGATGTGGCTTACGTTGAGCTATTCAATGATGAGAACGGCAAACCAAGGGGATGTGGGGTTGTTGAATTTACAAACTCGGAGGCAATGAAGAAAGCTCTTTTTGTCATGCACCGATATGAGTTGAACGGAAGGAAACTGGTGTTGAAAGAGGAAACAGGTACCCTTACTTTTTGTGCCTTACCTATAATACTGTCTTGGTAGTGTATAACTCGGCTCATTGTTTTATTTCACCGAAGTTTCAGGGAATGATAGGAACAGGATTAACTCGTCAAGATCAGGCGGTGGTGGCGGTGGCGGCGGTGGTGGCCGAAACACTCGAGATGATAAGGAGTAAGTATTTCATTTATTATTACATTTTTGTTTAAGTACTTGTTTTATTGCCAACATTTTACAGCTATGTAAATTCTGAGAAAGAATAAATATTACTTCATGCTAGAAGTGGTACGCTGAGTCTCAAGTACTAACCTAAATATGTACTAGGTGCTAAAGTTTTCAAAAATAAGTTACAGGGTTCAAACACACAAGGACAGATTTTGCCTGCTATCAGAGTTATTAATTTAAAATTTAATTATTAAAGCTAATAATACCATAGTAGAATATGTTTTTATGACTATAGCCGGGAGTAGGTAGCCGGATTTGGGTTCAATAACCTGAAACATATTTATTAATATTCACATGCCTCCGGGATTCCGGTATTAAATTGTTAAGAACATGTAGGAAGAAGACATATAAGCACTCGCTGTAGGCCGTGTGTTTGCCCCTTTTCTTTTTTATTGGCGTGGAAACTTTAAAATTTTTCAGGATAATATATAATTTATGTGTTAATCCCCCTGGATTATAAGCTATCTTTATTTCAAATTTTAGCCAAATCTGTTGAAAATCCCCTAAGTACTGAAAGGAAATCTCAGGAAAAAAGCTTATCCATGCTAGGATTTCTATGACAGTTCGTGATACAAGTACATAAATTGACAGGCCTGTTGGTCTAGTGGTTAGTGACCCTGACTGCTATGCCGGAGGTCGTGGGTTCGATTACCACCCAGGACAAATGTTTGTGTGATGAGCACGATCATTTATTCTGTGTCTGGGTGTAATTTATCTATAATATGTATGTATTTAGAAATATATAAGTATGTTTATCAGTTGTCTAGTACCCATAACACAAGCACTGCTTAGCTTGGGACTAGATGGCGTTGTGTGATAGTTGTGGAATATTATTATTATTAAAATCAATCTACCTACTGGCCTACCGGCTATGATTATGACTCCACTTATAATGACCATCCGCTTATTATGACGTATTACACGGCAAAGTTTGGTTTTCATATAAAGTTCTTTAAACAACGTCTAAATATGTCGCTTATTATGATGACCCATTTTTTTCCCACGTTTTTATACACTCACTTTTCTTGTTTGTTTGTTTGTCGTTCCGGTTGGACTTTTGCAACTCAATTTTGAGGCACTTCCCGATAAGCTAGCAGGCTGAAATTTTGTACACGATCTGAGTTCTGATGACAATACATGACTAGCTAAGAAACGTCATAACAAATCCAATATGGCAGCCTCCCCAAGATGGCGGACTGGCTGTTTGAAATCCATCCCCATGATATGGGTATCAAATGAAAGGGTTTGCTGTCAGAAATACGAAAAAAAAATAGTCACGTGACTTAAATCCAATATGGCGGACGTCCAAGATGGCAGACTGGCTGTTTGAAATCCACCCCTATGATATGAGTATCAAAGGAAAGGGTTTGCTGTCAGGAATACAAAAAAAATAGTTATGTGACTTAAATCCAACATGGCGGACAGGCTTTGAGGCATTCCCGATAAGCTAGCAGGCTGAAATTTTCAGGGTAGCTTCAAACCCGATGAACAAAGATAAAAATAATAAAATAATTTACAGATTTAAAAAAATCTAAAAACCCACGTTTTTAAATGTCCTAAAAATGAGAAAATAACCCTACGGGGCTGAGAGAGGGGCCACTCAAAACGTGGGGGCGTATCTTTGCAAGTTACACCCACGATCTATACGCGTCATGTAAATACATATATCCCATAAATAATCCCTTAAATAATATACGCCCCCACGTTTTGAGTGGCCCCTCTCTCAGCCCCGTAGGGTTATTTTCTCATTTTTAGGACATTTAAAAACGTGGGTTTTTTTTTAATAAATTGTGTCCAGTATATGCAACTGGACACAATTTATTTTTTCATTTTTCATATTTTGATATAATTCCTAACACTTTCGACAGTGTTCGGAAGAGTCATGCGATACTGGACGAGATTCAGCGCGTGCATGGTTTTTTTTAGTCTCAGTGGGTAAATTGATAGTTGAATAAGTCTCTTTATTAAAATGATCAGGATCAGGAGATTGTTTATTTTGCACAAAATGCTTTGTATGATGTCTGCTTAGTATGACGTGTTTGATAGTTCCCTTCGATGTCATTGTAAACGGATTCCACTGTACTTTGAATTCTCAAAGCTTCTATTTAGTTCAAAAAGTGGTTTCTAATGATGAACTACACATAGCAACCCTAGAGGGTATCAGATTCCATTCAATTACTGGCACCATCCCTTTAAACATTATTTCTTCTTTTTAATTTTATTGTTTGATTTGCCTTGTTTTCTGTTTTTAACAATATTGTTCTATTTCTCAGTAATTTCAGTTGGGGCATCAGCAAACCAAGGGAACCAGAGAATTACAACACCTATGGTCTCAGTCTCCAGTTTCTTGAGTCCATCAATGTACAACCACCACTAGTCAAAAAAGTGTTTGTTGCTAATGTAAGTTTATTATGATTATTGTAGCTGTTGTATAAACTTTACTACTAGTTAGTTCATAAAATTTTGCAACTTTCAGACCATTCAATTAGGTTTTGAGTTTTTTAATCAACAGTCATCAATTGTTTTATTTCAGCTTGATTACAAAGCAGACAGGCCAAAAATTAAGGAGATTTTCAAAATGGCTGGTAAAGTACGCAACATTGATCTCGCCATAGACAAAGATGGAAATAGCAGAGGATTTGCTGTTATTGAGTATGATCATCCTGTTGAGGCCGTCCAGGTAAGCTGTTTAAAAAAATTTAACTACTATGGTATTACTATCAACTTTATGAAAATAATGGATAATATACCATTTCTCTATTCACAGGCTATTTCAATGTTCGATAAACAAATGCTTTATGAAAGAAGGATGACAGTGCGCATGGACAGGGGTGTAACAGACAAAGGTGAAGTCAGGCTTCCAGAAGGTCTTAAGGGCGTTGGCCTTGGTCTGGGCCCCAACGGGGAGCCCTTAAGGGATGTGGCCAGGAATCTCCCACCTCAGACACCTGCTACCACCAACTTGACTCTTGCTAATACTGGAACAGCTTTAGGAGCTGGAGTTCTGGGGGCTGTACCAACTGCTGGTGTAACCCTGAATGGCCTTGGTGCAGGTTTATCTGCAAACCAACTGAATACCAACACTGCTTTGGGAGGAAATCTGGGTCTTCAGGTAAGATTCTAAATCAAAGTCTGATCTGACAGACACTAAAATTTTATTTGACTTTTATAGAAAAGTAATATAATATTTAATTAACAATTTGGTTTTTAGGCTCTGAGTCTGACAGGATTGGGAGCTCTTCAGAATCAGTTACTCCAACAAGGTTTAACTGCTAATGACTTGGCAACAGTGCTCAGTGCTCAGGCCAGTGTGAACTCGAATAATTTGGGACTTGGTAATCAAGATTTGAGCTCAGGTCTAAATTTGAACAATGCTGGATTGAACAGCAGTGTGATGGGAAATAATTCACTTAGCTCTGGACCACTCTCAGGTTGGTATTGCAGCAGAAATCATACTAGAATTTATAATTATGTTGTTTTTGTGTATATTTGTAAGACAAGTTTTAGAAGTACACCTCTTTTTTGGAAAGAATAATGCAAATGTGAGGAGGACTCTAATCTGGGTCCTTCTGGATGAGTAATTCAACTAAGCCATCGCAGCCTTGCTCATCAAGATCGAATCTTTCATTCCATTTGTTAAACATCTTCTGGTGAAGTCAATATAATTATGCTGGAAATCAATTATCAATTTTATAAAAGAAATTCTTTGCATTACTATCATGAGATGTGTTTTTTTTTGTGTAAAGGCACTGGCAGACAAATGGGTGGTGTGACAGTGTCAGCCCAATATGGTCGGGATCCTGGTGTGCAACAGTCCAACCGGGAGAAGTCATCTGACATGGTCATCATCACTAATGTAAGTATGATAACTTCATTATGGGCTTGTACACAAAACTGCGATGCGACGCGATGCGAATTCGCAACGCAGAAAGTTGCGACACGAATTGCTGCGATGCGAATTCGTGCGGCAAGTAGCTCCCTAGGGTGACAATTCCTTCGACGACCGTTAACCGTACAGGGGGGGTATTACAACGTCTTAAAACCAGCCTTGTTCCGGCGAGTGAAAGTGACAGAGCTATATAAGTCATCTAGCGCCATCTCGTTCACTCACAGGATTAAGCCTGGTTTTAAGACGTTGTAATACCCCCCCAGGACGTATTTGAAAACTAGGTCGTGCACAGTTACTAGATTTGGGAGGTGACATGGATCGTAAAAAGAAGTGTGCACTTTTGTTATTGCTTAGCAGATACAGGCAAAAGAAACAAAGAAGATTTTGGGTTCATCCATTTATTATTATTATAACGCCGAAGGGAACTATAGAATATGTCTCAGAGCGAACTAAAAATAGCGTCAACAAGTGTGACGTAACATCGCAGAAATGCGCGATGCAAAGCAATTCGTAAGTTCTTGCGATGCGTAGTGCGAGCTCGCAGATTTTTGCGTTGCGACGTCGCACCGCAGTTTTGTGTACAAGCCCTATGGTCTTGTAATCTTATCTCTCAATAATTTTGATTTTCAGATTTTTTTTTATCTCGACAAGTAGTAATGATTGATTGTCTAAGTCTAGCAACAAATAATTTCATTCTAAATATTTGATTTATATGCAGTAATGGTCACGCTTTCCAGATATATAATAATAAAGCCATTTATTCCGAACCTTTACAATATTTGTCTTAGATACTAATTGGTTTACAAAATGTCCCTACATTCAGTGTGCCTTACGGCATAGGCCTCTTCCAACTCCTTCCACTGCTTTCTATCTGATGCCACTATTAGCCAGAGAGGGCCCAGGGTCATTTTTAAGTCGTCCTCACATCTTCTCATTTTGCGACCTCGACTCCTGGTCCCGGCTCTAGCGTACCACTCTGTCACCTTTTTGCTCCATTTATCCTTCTTACAGCGAAGCATATGCCCAGTCCATCTCCATTTTAGTGTATCAATACGTGCTATGGTGTCTGTAATTTTGGTTTTGCTTCTGATGTCTATTGAAATCGAAATTATTTATTTCAGACCAAGCACAAGTCATATTATGTTAGTAAAAGATACTTATAGTTATGTTAGTAGTCTATACACCTTACTCTGTCTTTTAGTTTAATCCCTAGTATACTCCTTTCCATGGCTCTGACATTTTGCGAGTTTGTCTATATGACTCCAGAAATATAACAACTACGTACATGTAACAATAATTATGCAGTTTCTAAAACAAAGGTATTTTTTTTATAGCTGCCACCAACCGTCACTTGGCAGTTGATCCGCGAGAAGTTCAGCGAATGCGGTGATGTCAAGTTTGCCGAGATGACTGCACCGGACACGGCCGTGGTCCGCTTCCATAAGGAATGGGATGCCGAAAGGGCAATAAGTATCCTTTTTACAAAGAGACTACTTGTCTTAGGATTTATGTTCCATGCTATAAAGGTTTTCATTGCAGAATTTAATTTAAAGGCTTTTCACATTTACATATTATTATACTGAAGGAAACATATTCACAAACCTATGTATATGTGACCACACATGACACATAACTGTGCACTTGGGCTAGCATAGGGTGCTCGCACTCAGTTAGTCAAAATTCTATTTGTATGACGAATTTCCTTAATGCATATTCAGAAATGTTTGACCGGACACGCATTGATGGCAGGACAATAGATGTTCGCTTTTTCTAGCATATGGAAGAAGGAGAGTGAGTACTTTTACTGATATACGATTTTGTTGCATTCTATATTCCTTGCGTTGGTTTTTTATTCCAGAGGAAACTCAATCCCTTGCTTCTAGGTATACTCTTGCAATTTCCTTCTTAACTCTCGTAAATGTTAGACTCGTGCCTTCGGGAAAATAGTCAATGAGTAGATTTTTCTAACAATGCCCAGATTTTCCGCGCCTACACCTTTTTTTTCTACTTCTTTTCTCATTGTTGGGTGCGTAAGATCTTAGTATATTAATTTCATGCTTAGACTTTTACAAACTTTATGTACCTTATTGACTGTTGTCAGATGAAAACGACTTAGTTTTATGTGCATTTGATGATGGGTCATTTATCGACTGTCGGGTTCCATCAATAGCAATAAGCATGTTTTTTCCTGCTTATGTCGTTCGTCCGGCCTGCACATTTTGTCCTACCTAGGAGATGGAAGTGTGAATACCTGCTCCCTGTCTTTGTCTTGAAATTTTAAACATACAATACGGAGAAACTGCTGAAAAATCTACTCATCGTAATAAATTGGCGTCTATAAGTTGCAATTGAATGGAGATGAATGTCTTGGAAAGACATCTAAATATTTTAATTTTTGTGTTTTCAGGGAAGTTTTGAAGTCGGTCTGATTTGGGGTTTGTATACACTCAGCTGCCTGGATAAAGGAATGATTTCCCATCTTCGTCTTGAATTGTGTTTGGTGATGTGTCTCAAAACTTTGTCTCGTTTGACGTTGAATTATCCATAAAACACCTGTATTTTAGGTTAAGTTAATGTAAGCGTCTGAATGTTTTATGTAGCCTTAATGATAAAAGCTTAATAAATTTCATTTGAGGAAAACTATTGTTATGTTATGTTCCATCCATATTTTTCGACTAGTCCATGAATTATTTTATGGATCTAAAATGTTGCTAATGAATGAGTTCCTTGTTAATATTTACACAATTTACGTCTCATGCTATTTCGAGGTGTCAGGAAAATAGTGTCATTGTGCAACTGGTGATGTCGCTAAGTGTGTATCTAAACAATCGTACAAGTTGTTGAGGCGACTGTCTGTTTTTGGAATGGTAATCCAATTTGGTACATTTTGTAAGTCACAACTTGGCAATAGGGTCCTGCCAGCGCGGTGTTCTGTTCTAGTTATGAAATGACAGAAGATATCGCCGGAGTAACATGGTGGATAATCGACTTAATTTCTAAAACGACAAGGTTATTACTTATTAAGTTTTGAAAATCTTGCAGCATCAGCAAACTACGGAGCCTGTATCTTTGAATTGCTTTTGATTTTCCAATTCCATTGCCAGTTGAAACTTACATGTTGTTGAGAATGCATAAAGATTTTTATTTGGTTAATATTTTCGACTGCATGCTACTGGTTATTACTAGGTACGTGTTTACATTGACCAAGTCCCAGTGGTAAATTAACATATTGTAACACAGTGTTATTGTGTATTATTTAAAAAATCGAATTAGGCGACATCTGCTTATGCCGCACTATGTTGGTTTGTTGGTTGTTTAACGAGAGTAATATTTCATCATTATGCCAAAAATAGCTGAAAGAGCTATGACTTCCATTGGTTGCAATAATTGTAATTTACTCGTTACTTTATCTCTCGACCTGTGATTGTTAAAATTGGAATCGTAGATATGTAGCTATCCATGTGTTTACTTTGCAATAAGTAGCTAAAGATTGCACATTGAGATGTCTCATTCGCCAAGAAAAGTTTTTGAAGATTGCAAAAGTTGGGTCTGTGATGCTTCGCAGTTACTATGAAATACGTCTTCAGAATTCTTCGACTCGAATGGTAAGTTTTCTGTCATCGAACTTGGAATTTTGCTATTTGTTTCGGGTGTGCATGGGGTTTTATAGAACCGTCATACTTAGAAAAATGTCCATACTCACTTGAATCACTCTGTATAGAGTTGGTTTGATCGGAGCGGTTTCCAAATTTTTAACACGAATACCCTCATACATGTCATGGCGTATCCAGCGTTTCATGAAGTGAATTTTGATCACTTTACTATGTTGGTTATCAGTCAATTTGGCAAGAAGATTGGTTTGGTCGGTCCGTGTACTGTCCGTTGCCTAATGAGATTGAATCCTTCACATTAGCGGACGTAATGTACTAGACTCACGATTTGTAACTCGTTTTTGATGTAGGTACTTTGTCATTTCTATTCGATGGTCTCGTTTTTGCCATGCCATGTTGAATACCTAGTTGAACTTTGGATTTTTCGTAAATCTTCTTTTGTCTACTTTTAACATGTAACAATTTAAACGTTTTTGTTTTAATAAAAATCTATTGCAGGTGATAAACAACGAGCTAAATTGTAAAGACTTGTAAAGACGTAAGTTATAAAGGAATACAATACAATTAGAATGAGACTACCTTCGCCACCCATGGAGCTGACAGCAGTGAAGGTACATTACTTTTAGTATAATATTCTATTTTTTTGCTCATCTGATCTAGATTTTCCCATTCCTCAGAAAACTCATATTAATAACAAGCTTTTCCCGGTGGATTCGCCTGCTCACTCAGTACAAACATACAATAAGAATGTTTGCTCTTTATAATTTGGGGGCACGGCAGTGCTTCCAAGACGAGCAAAAAAGCGGCTACTATTAGTATAGATATACAGGGTGTAAGAGACATCGACGCACAAACGGATACCATGGGTCCAGGACATGATTATGGACTCCCCGTGTTGGAATTTTCCGTCGGATTTTTCCTAATTTTCAAAAAAAAAAAAATTGTAGTTTTTTTTACTTTAGACTGTTCATAATCGTTATTCTTACCTAATCCAATGAGATTTTTAATAAAAAAGTAATTAATTCATTACTTTCACTAAAAGTAGCAATGTAAATAAAACTAGAAATTGTGTCTTCTTAGATGTTTATAATGAAAGGTCATCGTACACCTAAATACTGTGTCCAGTACCACAGTACCTGCAGTACTTTAAGCGCGGCTCACTATTAAAAAAAAAACAAATATAAAAAGAAATATAGGAAAAAACCGACGAAAAATTCCAACACGGGGGGGTCCAGAATCATGTCCTGGACCCGTGCGTCTGTGCGTCGATGTCTCTTACACCCTGTAGATTGATATCGACATGCGATTATGCGAATATTTGAAACAGCGTTAAATCTGTTTCAAATATTCGCATAATCGCATCTCCTTAACTAGTGTGTAAACTAACTTCCAGATGGCGAATATGGTCCTTTGATGTGGAAAGAACAGTTAACTACGACGACGTATGAAGACGTTGCAGGCGATAAGGTATATCTTTATAGTACAGACGCCAGCACATCAACCTACCACAATCTGTAATTTTTTTTTATTAATAGATTTTCAACCTTATCACAATAGAGGAAGGATTAACCTTCGATTCGATTGGTATTTTACAGATTCGGGTAGGTTGACCTACTCTGGCGTCTGAACATTATTTTGGTTTAAATCAATCGTTTCGTCTGAATAGTTTTCAGCCTTTATTTCCAATATCTTGCTCACGAAATATGTACCTACTTCTATTTTGTTGTTACAGGTATTTCATCTTTTGCGGTACCGTACCGATAATAGTAGTGCTAAGTGTAATTAAGGTGTAATTAAGAGAAATTGAATAAATCATACATTATTTATTTACATTTGTTTTTTACTGTAAGACAACCTCGAGAATTTAGACCTTTTGTACCTCCGCCAGACACCCTTTGCAATTTGCATTAACTCGTAGATAGGAATCCTTAGAGCTGTTAGCATTAATTCCATTATTGAAATGACTGATGCGCCGATACATAGGTTTACAACGCCTCCACTTCGCACTGCAATGAAAATTTAATCAGATGCGTATGCATATAAAATTGAAAGTTGACAACATTTTTAGAGCCCATTTTACAACTGATTCCGTCACGCATTTTAATATTTTTTTCCTCGGAATAAATTCCAACCTCTTCAGTTTTTCCACTAGTTATCAAATTCTTCTTTACAAAATACTCACAGAAAAAGTCATAGAAGCTAAATATGATTTCCCTCTTGACTCGCACTTTGGGAAATGCAGACACGCCGACTCTTAGTCGGTTCATTGACACTTGGGGCAGGAACGTCACACGATCGTTTTTAAAAACATCCTCTTCACAGTTACGCAAGCAACCACAATCATGGAACGATCTTGGCAAGTCGTCGGTATTATTAAACTTTCCCATTGTTTCGTTGTCCATGGATAGTTTTATAATTTCTCTTTTGTATTTGAGAACACACTTGAGTTCAGCTAAGTTACATATTCTTTCATGATCTGAAATCGAGAATAAAAATACTAAGTAGGAGAAGCGGCTACCTTAACTTTCATTAAATGAAAGATTTTTGAAAAGAATTGTATACTGGCCAGCTAGTACTTAGGCGCGTCTCTCACTGGTAAGTCGAGGCGACGTCGCGTCAGCGACGGTGCGGCGTCGCAGCACGGGCGAAAATAGGTCTCTGCGTAGAGTCGAGGCGCAGGCGGCTATGCTTCCTTCACATTTTATATCGTGTTTGGTGATAAATACAAGGATTTAATTGAACAATTTCAATGAGTTTTACGAGTACCTACGTTGGTTTCAATAACGTCGCGCATATTTAAAACGCAGAACGGCGGTGGAGTCGTGGCTTGGGCACACTTGAGCGCCCCTCTCGCGCCTGCACCTTGCCTCCGCCCCGCCTTCACCTCGTCCGCGCCGCAACTCTTTTATATGAGCGCACTGCCATTCATTTGTAAAGAAAACCTTGTCGCGGCGCGTCCGCGCCTCAACTGCACCTCGACTCTATATCGTGTGAGTGACGTGCCTTAGAGAATTTATCGAATTTTTGCAATGGCCAATTCGCACAAGTTGAAAAATAAGCATATGATTTGCAGATTACGAAAACTTGTCTAAAACCGCTTTGCCCGAGTGGCCGCCCAAAGCGGCCATGGTTTAAGGGCAACGTGGCCACCCCAAAAGTTTTCAAGAAACGAATTGTTTTCTTGTTGAAATATACTGTGGTAAACTGCCAAGTATCTTCATAGCAGATCTTGTTTATAAGTGTCTTCTCAGGGATACCATATTTAATTGCGAAGGATTTAATTCAGTCACGCTTTTTATCTCTTTAAAGTAATCGGTCAGGTGGCCGCTTTGCCTTTTCGCCCATTTCGATTAAAAAAATAATTTCATTCACATTATTTATTATATTTCGGAGCAAATAACACACTAAAAAGGCCAAATAAACATGTAATTAAACCATTTTTTAATTTAATTTTATTATAAACAGTTTTGACCAAAACAGGTTGAACTTTCCTTGTATTATTTTAATAAAACACATATAAAACCATTTGTCGTTACTAGAGCCACACTAGTGAATGACTGGCGCTGGGTGGGAAATAGGTATGGTTATGCGTACAGAACGACAACGTAACGCTATCATTTCAAATAACCAAAAAATGAAGCGTGGCCGCTTTGCCTCTTATGGCCGCTTTGAGCTGACTTCCCCTACCTAGTAGGTAACTGAAAATAGTTCTCGGAATTTTATCATTCAGCCAGCCGTATAGAGAAATATCATATCTAGGGATCTAATGACTTCAGCAGCCTTGCTAATATCGATTTTTCTAAAGTTGATTTTTATCAATTATATATTATATTGCTGCTGAGCATTAGAATAGAATATTCCATGTTACGTATTTTATCGCAATAATTTACAAAGTTCGTAACATGGAATACCTATTCTATTTTATTGCTCAAGCAAAGAAAGAGTAGATAATTGATAAATAACAATTAAAGCAACGCTGTTAAAGTGGCCATTTTAGACACGCTGTATTATTATTTTTTAATTATAGGTACTTCTAATAGTTCATTGTTTTGGTATTTCAGTTGTCAGTGTGCTAACAGCAAGCGCAGTGACCATGCAGTGACCGAGCGGTCGTCTTGGCTACGCTACTTGCCGCGGGTTCAAATCCCGTACGGGACGAATATTTATAAGATCTACAGATTTAACTGGTACACTTACCCAACGGCTTGTAAAAGTGTGGTATACAATTGCACAGTTTGAATATCATTCTGATGCGACAGTCTAACAAGCAGCGATTGTATGAGTAAATAGGGTATCTTTCACTAGTTGTTTCGTGGGCAAATCTGCAATGATAGATATTTTAAAAACAACCAAACTTGAAGATGATTTGATTCATAGCAAGTAGGTACTTGCCCAACTAGTTTTTATACATATATCTTCTTTCTTCATCATCATATATATAAAAATCAATTGCTGTTCGTTAGTCTGGCTAAAACTCAAGAAAGGCTGGACCGATTTGGCTAATTTTGGTCTTGAATTATTTCTGGAAGTTCCGGGAAGGTTTAAAAGGTGAGGTGGTACGAAGTTTGCCCGGTCAGCTAGTTTTATTTAAAAAAACGGCCAAGTGCGAGTCGGACTCGCCCATAAAGGGTTCCGTAGCAGCAAGTAACATAAAGGCGCTCTCCCTCACCGCGAGCATTCACCTGTAATTTAACATAAAAGTGCGCAATTTGATGCTCTATTGATTTCGAATGTTCTAATCTGTAAGGTTACATTACAGGTGAATGCTCGCGGTGAGCGAGCGCCCTAATATAAAAGTTCTTGTAGTTGGTTGCAACTTTGAAAGGTAAATTGCGGTTTACGATTTATGACGTATTTAAATAAAACTAATTACTTGATCTCGTTCAAACCAATTTTCGCTGGTAGTTTGCAGGGTAGTGTACATCATATTTTTTTTAGTTTTATCATTCTCTTATTTTAGAAGTAACAGGGGTGGACACACATTTTACCACTTTGGAAGTGTCTCTCGCGCAAACTGTTCAGTTTAGAAAAAAATGATATTAGTAACCTCAATATCATTTTTCAAGACCTATCCATAGATACCTGCCCCAAACGTACCTATGGGTTTGGTGAAAAAATATTAGTTTCAGTTCTAAGTATGGGACAGTGCCGGTTTTAGCACTACCAGCGCCCTAGGCGAGATTTGTACGGCGCCCCTTAACTGCAATTCAATCCCATATGAAATAAGGAAAATGATCCTATACATATATAATGAAATTACCATTTATTAAAAGTAGTAAAATTTTACTTTTCTAGCCTTCGAGGTCGGGGTTATCAGTAATTTCATTTCGATTTTCGATTGACAAAGTTGCCAAGTTTGTCAAAATTCAACCAGTTTTTATTTAGAGATTGATAATGTTTTTCTCTATGGTCCAGGATTTTCGGTAACGTAAACTGCTATGCATGCAGTGCAGTGCTCCGAATTTGACACTGAGTTCCATTCTAATCTTACCACCATAACGATTTTTTCGCTAAAGGGCATAATTTACGGGAATTACTTACGTAGACCTGTGGCGCCCTTTTATATCCGGCGCCCTGAGCGGTCGCCTAACCGTGCCTTACCCTTACGCCGGTACTGGTATGGGGATTTCTTTTTTGTGATAATCATAATGCGGTTCACATACCTAATACATCTATTTACCAAGTTTCAACAGGACAGCTCTTATACTTTCGAAGAAAAGTGGCTGTGACATACGGACGGACAGACAGACTGACAGACAGACATGACGAATCTATAAGGGTTCCATTTTTTGCCATTTGTCTTCGGAACCCTAAAAACAAGATCATCCACAAGTAGGTTAAAGGATTGGTACCTACATAATGAAATAAGCAACTCCATCGAAACGAACTACAAGTCTATTCTTACAATCACGACGTCACCCTTACCTGCACTTTCGAAGATGCAAAGGAACGTTCTTGAGATCCTCTGAAGTCCGAGTGCTCGTAATTTGCACTCCAAAAGACAAGAACCCTTCAGTTTCGAAAGTTAATGCTGGCGTTCCGCTTAGAATTACTTCGTCGGGGCTCACAGTGTAAACCTGTACGGTAGTTTTAAAATATGCAGTACCAAGTAGAACACAGGGTGAATTTTCCAACTGGGCGTGGATAGCTATATTGAAACTAGCAGTTCGCCCGCGACTTCGTCTGCGCGTATTTCGAACTTTTTATCTGTGAATTTCTACTCCCGGCCACACTCCTTATGGGATACTTTTGGAAAATCTAAATCAATATCCAAAAAAATTCTATCAAATCAAAAACAACCCCTCGTGGGTTCAAATTTCGCAAAATCCCGCCTGAGGTAGCACCTACGTACTAAAACAAACCCCTAAGCAAAATTTGAAACTTCTAACTATCAAGAACAAAGTCGCGTCTTAGTGAGCATCTTTTTTTTAGCGTGTTAAATTCATCAAATGAGTCCTCTCACCCAGGCAGGGTAGGAGGGACTGTTAGACTTGTACTGACTAAAAGCCAATTCAATAGCCCTTTACGTTTCAGGGTCACGGTATTCGTTAGTCCCGCGACCCCGGCAGGCTTTGGCCCTCTAAAGGGAGACCCCGTCATTGTGCTGACACACTGTGAGGCGCGCGTGGAACATAACGCGCCGTCTACCCGGGCATGGTCCATGGTCGGACAGTGAGTCGCCCATTACTCGCCGTCCACATGCCCGCACCTACGGTGGCCAGAGAAATTCAAGATTTTTAAATTTGGCACTAAGGTCCCGTCCCCATCAGTTCCCTTGAGCGCGTGGAACACGATGCGCCGTGACTTGGGCCTTGTCCTTGGTCGGACGGCGAGCTTAGCGAGCCCATTACACCCCGTCCGCAAGCGGTTGGATATGCCCCGCGATTTATATTTCGCGAATTTTGGAACTATTTAGTACGTACCTCATTTTGCCATAGCAAAAAGACAAAATAGTAGGAAGTCTATGGGCCTAGGCTGTATGGGCTTAAGCCCTTTGCCTTTTCCGTTAGAAGCAAAGAAAGATACCAAAAAAAAAAAACTATGGGCCTGTTGCCTAGTAACTAGTAACCAATGCTGTTGATTAAATAAGTCAGAAAAATCTTGTTAGAGCCTCAGAACAATAACTAAAGGTTAGAGCCCACGATAAATCAATTTTAGTATGATTCCCAGATGATACTTACATATAATTATATAGAAGTATTTGTAATAGGAGTAATGTAGGTAGATGAATAGGTTTGTAAAAACGTCCACAGGATACTCTCCTGTTTCTGTCTTGAAGTGTCTCAACAACAAACTTGGTAGTGTCCACGAATGGATTAACACATCAAGCGATTGTGTCATGCCCAGCCCGTAATTTTTTTTTGCGGTAATATTTTAAAACTGTGATAGGTATCTCCTAAGATATTCATTGAAATCAAATGATGTCAAGGGCATTTCGTTCAAAATTAAATGCTTGTGATGATTAACGAATTTATTTGAATGAGGATTAATATCATGTTAATGAAAATACCTTCGCAAATAATGCATTATTTTAAAACAAATTTGATTTCCATAAAAAAGGTTATAGTGACTTAACCTTAAAAGATAGATATATCCTTTCGCGGACTTTATTTTAGGACTTTTTATGAGGAATAATTCCGTAACACATATTTTTTGCGTAACTCTAACCGTTTACGCAGCGCACGCAACGGAAGCTCTCGAAAAGGAATACATTTTCCCGATTTTGAAACATTTTTCATTGCTGCTCCGCTCCTATTAGTAATAGCGTGATGTTATATAGCCTATGTTACTCGCAGATAATGTAGCTTTCTAATGGTGAAAGAATTTTTAAAATCGGTCCAGTAGTTTTTGAGTTTATCCATTACAAACAAACAAACAAACAAAAATACAAAGTTTTCCTCTTTATAATATTAGTGTAGAGTGTAGACTATGAGGTATCGAAAAATACTGAAAGGAGTCTCCAGGCCGATTTTGATGAAAACTAAAATTTCAAATTGGATTTTAGAAAAATCAATAAGTCTGGTCAAAAGCCGGGTGCCTGAAAAGCCGGGTGTTCAATCAGTGCGTCCTTAACCAGTCCTACCCTACGGAGCCGAAACGTGGAACATATCAGTCAAGCTGGCCCACCGACTTCATGTCACGCAGCGTGCTATGGAAAGGTCTATGCTTGGGGTCTCACTAAGGGATAAAATCCGGAATGAGGTCTTCCGGCATAAGACCAAAGTTACAGATATTGTCCAAATCTGTAGCAAGCTGAAGTGGCAGTGGGATGGTCATGTCTGCCGCAGAACCGACAATAGGTGGAGTAGAAAGGTTCTCGAATGGAGATCGCGTGTAGGTAAGCGTAGGGTGGGACGCCCCCCGGCAAGATGGACCGATGACCTGAAGAAGGTGGCTGGCAGTGGCTGGATGAAAAAAGCTGGAGATCGTGCGCTGTGGCGCTCCCTGGGAAAGGCCTATGTCCAGCAGTGGACTGCAATAGGCTGAAATGATGATGATGAATAAGTCTGGTCAGGATTTCAGGAATCGAATCCGCTGATTTTGGAAAAAAAAACACACCCAGTGTTATTACACAATTTGCTAGTGTGGCTAAATGCGGATCAAATCTGGGAAGTAATGATAAATGGCAAACTTGTATTATTATATCTTATTCATATAACTATAACTTTTTACATAGGTAATAGTCTGTTCTTCTCAATTCAGAGGGTATTTACCAACATAACCGAGGTGGCAACTGTTATAATTAGACACGAATTGGAAGGCTTCGGAAATCAATTAACTTATCAATTAAAGGATAACCCAATAGTGGAAGATTCTATTAACTTATTAATTAACGATGGCTGTTATAGTGATGTGAAATAACTTGCGACTTCAAATAAAGTGCGTTGAATATAGAAGACAAAATTGTTATTAACTTATATTTCTAATTTGACCCAGACATGATCAAAAGTAATGTGCCCCCTAAGGTCCCAGATTAGGTATGTACCTACTTGGTAACACGACTGATAAATTAAAACTAACTAATATTAATTTATCAATATCATTTTCTATTAGGTAACTATTTCAAGTTCATAGCAATCAATTCAGTAGTTTAGATGTAAACAATTGACTTTCTATTTAAGTATCTACGGACCTAAATAAAATGTTACTATGTATATTCAATGAACTAAAATTAAGTTACAAATCCTGCATAACAATATAACTTTACATCTGTGATCCCCGTAGGGTTAAGCTGTGTTTATAAGTTTCAATAGAGGGCAAGCTATTGCTATCAACACCGGGCCCAAATCCAGACTCCGTAGCTGCTACTGAGAAAATCCTAATAGAAAAACCGAATAACACTTTATCCGACTTGGAAATCAAGGCTTTTGCGACTATTAGACCGACGAGTTAGTCAAATCCAACTGTTCCTACCAATATTAAACCTCTTCTAAACAGAACTATAACTTAGGGGGCTTACTCATGACGCGACGCGACTCGTGCGATGTCGAGTCGATTGCCGATTCAAGTCGCACGTATTTGCTAATGGAGCGATGCGATGCAATTCGACCGTGAAGTACGAAAATCCACCTTACTACTACGACATTTAAGCGTTGCAAACAAAATACAAAAAAAGTCGCCAGTGACGAGTAGCTGCTCAATCGAGTTTCGAACACAGAATCATGTGCATTGTCATTACGAGTAGCACGTACATGCAATTTGATATCGAGCAGATCTGTGAGCGATATCGTCAATACGTGTGACTCCATATTAGCAAACACTAGCGAGTAGCGATGGTCCATACATTTTGTTCAGCCGAACGTTTGTGCGATATCTGACAATTCTGTATTGCGTCGCGCCATGGCTAAGCTCCCAATGTCAGTTTACATTCTGCAGACCATGGAAGATTATAGGCAAACGTCTAGCCCGTAACTCACCTTATAGACACTGGCATAGTTAACTAACTGCACAAAAAAGTCAATGTCGTGCACCGAGAGCTCAATGTTGTTTTTGGCGTATGCCACAGTGCTGTCACTCCATTTGCTGCAATACAAAACGAGAATGATACGAGGCGTAATGGAACGAGGTTCGTGTGGTGCTTCGTCATGCCAATGTAAGTGCATTTCCTACAAATGAAAAAGCTGTTAGGACGTGAATGTAAAATTTGATTCAGTTTAGGTTGGTTAGATTTGGTAAATTGATTGCCGTTATTATTAGCGCAGTTAAACACTTAATTTTTTAATTATGAGAGTATTAGTCTTGTTTTTCGTACATGCGACAGTTTTTACCATAAAAAATGTTAGGTTTGAATTTCAATATAACGGCCATGGCGGCCAAATATAGCTTCATATGGGTTACGTCATACGTCAAGGGAAATGTTAATGGAATGGGTTTGGATGGTTCTCTATTGAACTTGTTTGCTGAGACATGGGTCTGGGTAGGATTTGGCATGGGACATGTAGCAAAATGTAAAATAGATCGATCATATTAAACATACGTTGTAAGGACAAACTGTTACCATTCCATCAACATAATTTATTTAAACTTTATGTACAAATAGTGGTTCAAAGGCAGACTTAATCTCTATATCCATAGATCGGAATAGGTAGAGCTGTTTTATGTACTTGCCATAGGTAAGAATAATATGGATATTCCCCGAGTCCCGGGATTTAGCGTGAGACAACAAGTTACTGTTGGTAAAGAATTGAATTCTAGTGGCGCAGAAAGAGACAAAAACAGGTGAGTCACTCTAGCGACAGAAAGACCCCGCTATTGTTTTCTTTTGTTTCCACAATGCGGCGACATTACGCGTCTCGATCCCGTGGAACATCCATATTAACATCAATATTTGCGGTCAATGAACCTAAATAGCTGTACCTATTCCGATCTATGCTTATATCACACCGCATTATTCTCAAACCACTGCAACTCCAGAAAGCCAGAATCAACAGTGGTGACCACCAGAAAAGCGCCGAGACAATGAGTCCCGGGAAATAAATTTAACTGTCTTGGATCCTGTCACGATTTATCGGATAAAAAAATTGCGGTGGAGTAGGAAAATATTTCTACAATAGCATCCACTTACGCCTTATTTACCCAAACTTCGTTAAATATAATTTATATGTAAAACATGCTGAGAATTTAAGTGTAGCTTGTAACTACAAAGTATTTAGGTGAGTATATTCAGGTAGGCATAGCCTCCTTAAACTTTAGTCAGCAAGATTCATGGTTTATCTACTGTGCAATGAGGTTCTTACTTGAATGTGCTTACGTGGGATCGTCGAGTATCGCAACGTTGGAGTTTATAACATGGCATATTCCCATCTCAGTCATGGTAGTGTCGATCTTTATGGGCCATTTCAAATTATTCGTCAAACCCTGGTTGTTAAATCTCATGAACAAATCTGCTGCGATTGTCGCGTAGTCTTCAGGTTTTATAAGCTTTAATAAAAATATTAAAATGAAGCTTCGTCGTTGTAACTCAAACTATTCTAGAAGGGTAAATAATAAATGGTAGGTTACCTTTACTATTTCAGGTGGAGGTAAATCTGGAACATAGAGTGCTTCTAAAGACACTGATATAATCGCAGAGTAGTATGACTCCAGGTTATATCCAGTTCTGTTGAGAGTATCACTGAAAAATAAAAAATAAAACTAAGCAAGACGTAGGTACTAGGTTCGATTCCCGGCTTGGTCGGTTGGATGTTTCACCAGGAATTTCTCATATGACAGCTTGGATTTATTCTCGTTTGATAGCATTGAACTCTCTATTTCGTGGTAAATAACATGACTAGCAAAAGGGTCAACCTACTACGAAAGATACATTGGGTTTTCGGCCTAAGCCATTCGCAATGGGCATGCGGGCGGCGAGTATAGGGCAACTCGCTGTCCGACAATGGACCATGCCCGGGTCGACACGGCGCGTTGTGTTCCACGCGCGCTTCAAAGAGCGTCAGCATAATGACGCCCCCCCCCCCCCCCTTTAGAGGGCCAAAGCCTGCCGGGGTCGCGGGACTTATCTCATCACCGTGACCCCGGAACATAAAGGGCTATTGAAGGACACCGTGGATTTTAGTCAGTACAAGTCTGACAGTCCCTAGCCCTGCCCGGGGTGGGAGGACTCATTTGATAATTTTACAACGCTAAAAAAAGCCATTGGCATTAACAGTTTGTTATTAAAATAAACGTACTTGACATAAAAAGTCAACATTTCATCATCGATTTTAGTGACGGGACACAACACAATCGTAGGGTAAGACACGTTCCAGTTCAAGTAGTCTTTTTCCACACTGTTTACTATTGGTTGCTCCTGGAAATAAAAAGGTGTTACGGTAAAATCGTCTTTACGTTAATAGTGATAAAAGTGTTTATACTAACTGGCAGTGCACGCGTGGCACATAGAATAATAGTAGAAAAAAAATTGTACAACAGTTTTTTTTTCAAAAAAATTACATAAAAATACTGTATGTAAATTAACTTTATTTACTTACCACAAGCCTGGTATATTGAGCAGACAAAAGAACGAAAATTATAGCGCAGGATATGCCAAAACATGCCGCCCAAAATACTCTGGAACAGAGGAACAGACAAAAAGGCTCGTTTAAAATAAATAACGGTTAAGCTAGCCTGTTCTAACAAGATTAAATTCTAACAAGTTGGGGAGATAAACGTAAATATTTTTGACCTAGGCCGTGAGTCATTGTCACTGTTCTTCTTTTTGATGTTGAGCTGGGCTCTGACGGAATTTTTATAGAATGCGAACTCACCTTATTTATACTGGTTTTTCACCACTTCTTTTTTTACACCCGCACGACCCGCTTTCGTTCCTAACCTCGGGACGAATTTGGCCCTTTTAAGTCCTATCAGTTTGCTGATATGTATTTTCATGAGGCGCGTGTGATCTGACAGTGAACTATAAGTTACTCGCCGTCAGCAAAACCACCACGTTTACGGTGGCTAGAAACCGCTTCGCAATTCCGGTTTTGCTACCACTAACTTGCAAACTAACGTATTTTATACGTTAGTTCAACGCAGATAATATACGTAAAATATACCATTTGTAATTAAAGCACTGTAATTGTTAAAAATATAAGACCGGTTAATAGGCGGCTAGTGCCCTTGAGCCACCATCCCAGTCCGACCCTGCCTACACTGACCTTATTGGTAAGGTTCTTCAGAAAGGTCGAGTGTGTAGTAAGTACTCGCAAGTCGAGATCGGTGTGCTTGTATGACCAGAAGGCTAATTCACGTAATTTTATGACGCGCCGATGAAGTAGTAGTGCAGTTGCAGTTAAGTTCAAGTTCGAGTGATAAACGGTATTCTTGTAATCTTTGAACTGCGCGTAAGCTGCGCGTGAACTGCACGTCAACTGTACGACAACCAAACAGTACAAAATTTACTCATGGTGTGGCCACAGGAGAAAAATTATTTCCCACTAAATAATCGAATGGAATCGATTACATTTCAATGAATATGACATTAATAATACCCCAGTACAGATTTTAGTGCTTTTCTATACTATAATAAACAAACAATTATGTTTTGATTCACAATCAAACACATTTTGCTAAAATTTGGCTGAATGATGGTCTATCATTGCCCCATAAAACCAAAACCTGTCAAAATAACAGGACCCGCCAATGATGTATGAACGTGAACGAGACGGAAGGAGTATGCAAGGATCCTAGCAGATGGTGTTCTATAGCTTCTTTCACCCCCCATGGGAACAAGGCGTTAGGTACATGTGCTAATTTTTGCTCACGGCTTCGGTCGCATTACCTAAATTAGAATTTGGTTATCAATTCGGCGACACGCGAGGCCATTTATTATTATAAGAAAGTTATTGTTGTTTTCCTCGGGTATCGCACTTTTTTTTGGAATGTACTCTATGGGTACTCTATGTCCATACCCCTGACAACATACGAGTAAATGTAAAAGTTCAGGGTGATCGTTTCAGTGGTTTAGGAGTGAAAATGCAGCAAAAAAACGTAACGTAAAATAAGTTAGAATTAGAATAATTAAATAAAATTTTATAGGCGAATAGATTACTTCCAGGCAAGCGTGCTTCATCGTCGCTTCACATCAGGTGACATTGCGGTGCAACGCGGGACCATCGCTAAGTAAAAAAAAAATACCTCTCAAACCAATGTATGTCAGTATTAGCGATGTAAGGCAGCCCATGAGTGGTGGAAGATCTTAACTCGCTTTGTAAATACTTGATTAGTTTCTGAGTCTTTAGCCGGCGAGCGTAATTATCACGTTTCTTCTTAAACACTGGCTTTTCTTTCACTGTTATTCGTAACATATTTAGTTTTAATTTGCAAAGGTATTTTCTACGATAAGATAAGTACTGGCTTTGAGATTTTCACGTTCTTTTTGTTGCTGATAACCGAATACTGCCAGTTACCAACTGACAAAGGGTTTTTGTAGTTGACGGTACTTAAATATTATTTCGAGAAGGTAGATATAACGTTATTGGGGACATACAATTATAATGTGATTATAATGACAGTGCAATCATAACTGAGTTTTAGAAACCATGGAGTAGCTGATATGTTGAATTGTTTTTTCATTCAAATTAAGTTCAACATTCTACAACAGCTCCGTAGCCGGTGAGCTACTACGGCGTAGCTCTTCTTGCTACAGCGTAACATCAGCTACGCTACGTAGCTAGATCGAGGATTCCGTAGACCTTATTAATTTTAAGTTGTGATCCTTCAAAACTTAAAATCAGAGGTCTACGGATTTCTATAGTTAAAAATACGCCATTTTTATTATGTCAGCTCTTGGTCTATGTATTTTTTCAAAGATTATTTTGGTTAGTTGTATTGTCATTTATTTATATCCATTTAATCAACAATTAATTTAAATCAATGTGTGACACTACCAACAATAACGACAGTTTACCAAATAATATAATATAGATTTGGCTACGGAACCCTAAAAATGGTTAAGTCGTTTGTGTATGTGAGATAAAATGTTTGTAAACGCACCTTAGTTATCTCCAACAAAAAAAAAACTCATTCTAATATTAGTTTAATTCTTTCGCTCTTTCTAGTATTTCAACAGAAAAGTAATTCTTCAGAATCCAGGATTTATACTTATAAAAAGGTTCGTGGAATTATAATCGACTACGAATAATAGACGAGCGAACTTTATTTACTTAGCTTAGTAACCTAGTACCTACTTAATCATAAAGCAGAAACAGATTTTATCTGTATTTAATACTATGAAAAGGTAAAATTTGTTTATATGTAGGTGGTAATATTTGGAACAAATTACCCAATGTATGAATGTGGATGAGACGGAAGGATGTAAGGATCGTAGCAGGGGTAGTACTATCTAAGCACGAAACCCGTAGCTTCGGCTGAAGCTTCGGCCTTTGTTTTTATCATAAGATTAGACGGACTAAGAGTAGACCCACAGGTGGTGCTCTGTGATTTCTGCTTTTTTTTTTCTCGTTGGAAACTACACTATGCCTGAGTCATCACATCAGCCTATAATGTTCCCACTGCTGGGACACAGGCCTCCTGTCTGTGAGAGGGAGTGGGCCATAATCCAAAACGCGGGCCCAGTGCGGGTGGGTAGATGTCACATGTCTTCGAATTTTTGGTTCTAGGACATGCCGGTTTCCTCACGATGTTTTCCTTCACCGTTTTGAGAGCAGTGAAATAAATTACACAAAGTAATGCGCCTGGCGGGGTTCGAACCCACGACCTACAACTCGTAAGTCGGGACCGATACCACTGGGCCACCACTGCTCCTGCCTGAGTGCTAGGCTATAAATATTTTATTTAGTACATATCGCCAAGCTATCACAATTTTAGTCTAGTAAGTCGGAAAAAGTAAAAGCGCGTGCGGGCGATGCGATGGGATGCAACGCGGCGTGGGTCGGGGATCATGCGGTCGAAGTCGCGGGTAGAAGTTAGTAGAAAATATAAAAATATACGCATATGTAGGTATTTTGTTCTGAACACAGGTACTTACATTATCCTACTTTTATTATATTGTAGCATACTTAGTAACTTGTTGTGTATGTACAAATTGTATTCTTTGTAACGAAAAGAATAGGCCATTGTAGTAATCTTATAAAATAATCCTAACAATGGTCCCTTTTGCCTTCATATTTTGTAATAATATAATAGGCAATTGAGATACTAATCCAAATGATAGGTGAATCATTATTGTTTTCTTTTGAAATTACGGTGTACTTAGGTACTGAAAATAAATAATTTACCTGTAAAATAATATAAATGTGAAATGTTTTTCAAGAGCTTTTATTAAAGGATCCTTTCATAAATCCTTTATTAAATTACATATCATTACTTTATTGGTCTAGTGGATACCAGTGGGACTGCTGAGCATAAAGTCTCGGGTTCGATTCTCAGCTCGAGTAAAGTGTTATTTGGTTGTTATATATTATTATTTGAATTGGTGCCCGGTTTTATGGCAATAAGCTCCCTCTCATTTATATTAAAATTCTGCCTAACCTATAAAGGATTACAGGCGTGATGTTACATTTAGGTACGTATTTAACCCCTGACGGAAAAAGAGGGCTGTTATACGAGTAAGTTTGATGTGTCTGTCTGTGGCATCATAGCTCCCGAACGGATGAAGCCATTTTAAATTAGATTTTTTTTGTATTAAAGGTGACTTATTTAATTGTTTTGTACTATTGATTTGTGGCTGCATTTACATACATAAACTCACGCTCTGTTCCCATGGGGTAGGCAGAAATAAAAGAGAGAGAGAATATTTCTTTCGCCTCGTCCGTAGTCATACATCTGGTTATACTTGCGCTCCCGACCTTTCTAAAGCATTTTACCAACAAGGTCAGTGTAGGTCTTCTTAGGGCGTGGGGTTCCAGCATACGTACGTAGTATCTGCCTTATAAATTCCTTTTGTTGGTCGCCTTTCACTTGGTTCGCTTTTTATAAAATTAAATTGGTTCATATAATAAAATATCAAATACAACGATCGAAATAAGCGACGGGACCATAATGGACTTAGAAATTATCTTAATTAAACCTTAAGCTTTCAATTTGTCGAATTGGCTTTAATAAAAGGTCTGCTGAATCTCGTTAGAATGAGGTTGAATTAATTTTGGCGAAAACGTATTTCACGTAGTACCTAACCTTATTTGAACAATTGAACGATTTGCATTAGTGTTTATCAGCTGTTTATTCTGTATCAAATTGGTAGAGTACCTCATTGGAAGAGTCTATTATGCAAAAAAGCTAAAAATAAGTGACGCTAGCGTAGATTTTACTGAACAAATGCAACGAATTATATTTTGTTGAAGCTCAATATGGGGCTTTGAAGTTCAGGAAAAAATATTTTCGGATGCAGTTTAAAGTGTACCGTACACATAAACATTTCTAACCTTAGAACAAGTGAGTGATTTAATGTGGGAGCAATCTATTTGTTAGCCATAAAACCCACGAGAGTCGTTGCACAGCAAACGCTAACTTTATCAGAATGCCCGTGTTGTAGTCAAGAATGCCCTAATCGGCCATTTGCTAGCGTTAAGCCCCTATTTATTATCGTAACTAGTGGAGCACTATCGCTTTCGGACCGAGTCGGAGATCGTTCCGTGTTTCTTACATGGCCATTTGTCTGTACCCTCTTACTAATTCAACAAAACGTGAGAGCCGCCAAGATAACAACTTCGTTTCGAAGATTGTCGATACAATGGTTCGCTATCGAGCGATAAAATGGCGCCGCTCCTACGTTCTGCGTTCACAATAACTTATTATTCGACTAGACGTATGGTTTTTCCTTTAGAATTACCTCCTACGTGGTTTCATAGAAATTCCTCGAAGGAGTGTACTTCGTTATGTGAGTAGAGCTGTTCCATTAATTTCGCTAAAATATTTGCAAAAATGGGTCCTAGTGACCTGAATATGGGGTACATAATAACAAGCGACAGGTAGAATGTTGTCAAGAAACATTTCTTTTGTGGTAAAATCGCGAGTCTGTGTGGTTACGGCGCGATGTGTCGGTCCGATCGCGAGGGATCATTACTCTTTGTCAAAGTTGGCCGGTCGCTCACCGCGGGCCCGCGCGCTCAATCTCCGGCGTTCGCCGAGCTCACTTAGATCGCTGCATCGCTAAACCTATTTAAACTTAAATAAGAATTGCCAGCCACTGTTAGTAGGCTCCATCTTATTCTGCAGATATTATTAGAGATCGCTGATTACGTTTAGATAAATGTTTCAATTAACTAAATAATAATAAATGAAGCTTTAGGAGTTTTGCTACGTGAGATAAAGAATCTTGTTCTTATTTAATGAGAAAGCTGTGTGGCTGATTTATGACTGTTGTTTGATTGTATACCTAATTCAATAAGTTTTAAAGGCAGGCTTTTAATTATTTTCGCTAGGTTGAAGGGAACACTGAATGACTGAAGGGCGTAGAGAACAGTTTGAGTCTTAACTCAATATTTATCGACGTGAAAATTTGCATGTCTAGATCGAAATCATCTAACCTAAGTCTAGATTATTTCAATCTTAGATATGCAGATTTTTTCATTTGCTCGTATTGGTATGAATGGATAAGTACATATCATGACATTATTATATTTCAAATAAAGTCTACTCAGGACCCGACCTGGGTCTTACAAACATGTCCAGCCATGAAAGTTTCTAAAAGAGCTGGATTCTGCATTCTAGAACATGTTATATCCCCGAGGTATACACGGTTAACGTATCATAAAGATCAGAAAAAGGAGCATAACTTGTTTCGAATTTATTTATAAAGAACTGTATTGCAGGAGTAGATAAAGTTTTTTCTGAGTTTTGGGTCCAGCGAAGCTTCGGCGAGGAGAGGTAACTTTATCAAAATAGTATGGGTACTTGGTATAGATTGATCACTACATACATGTAGTTTGAAATTTCTAGAGATTTTTCAAATTGATATGAATGAGAGAGGGATTCATTTGAAGTAGGACAAGTTTGGTAGACTTGTATAATACTTGAATGGTTGAGTACTTAACTTAAGTATTATACGAGTCAATCAGTTATTGCCTGATACCTTGTATCTATGTGTAACCTACTTAAACCCTTGTTTAAGTACCTTTATCAGGAAATAACTGAAGCAATAGAAGAAGCAATTGTTTTTTCTTCGTGTTTCGTAAGCTACCGCTTCTTATCCCACCCACGGAACCGCAACTGAAGTCTACGAAGCTTATGATACAATTCTCTAATGTGAAAAGCTGTTATCAATTACACCTATGATACAGGAAGTATTCTTAGTATGGGAAAAAAAAAACAACCTTGAACCTACACAATAACCCGACCCACGCTTCGCTTCTAAAGATCTAAAATAATTTAGCAATTTATTGTTTACCTGTTTAGAATTACGTCCAACCCTGGCCCCTGACATTATCATACAGCGGTACTCTATAAATTGAATAAATTAATTTCAAACAGATGTTAACTAACTGATTTGCATTCTGGCGCTACATTGAGTGTTAAAACCTCTAAAGGGATTCGTTTTATGTAATTGGATCCCAGATTACTAGGGATTTGTACGTCATCAGTATTGCGTGTGAAAGCTATCGTTTTAGCAGAGAATTGCTTGTTTCATGTATAGATTATGAAGTGAAAACTTATCTGTTTGGGTCGTGCTTTCAGTTTGAGTTAATCAATTGAATGTTTCATAATTGGTGTAGACAGTAGATAGGATCTTTGATTACTAATTAATGTTTGAATTAATTATTTTATCAAATATCTAGTTGGTATTTAGAATTAAAGAAATTTCAGTTTTCACTGAATTATTGTAACACAAAATTGCACGAATATAGATGGTCTTATCATACGAATTACTTATTTTACTTAAAATTTAAAAAATTGTTTACTTATAGAATCAATACTCTTTTAGAAAATGGTCACCTGTTCCTAAAATCGTGTAATACTAAGATGGTATATACGCTAGATACTCTAAACGGCGTTAATATTTCTTAATTGTATCTTTCTCGATAAATGCATTATCCAACACAATTTTTTTCCATTCGAACCAGTAGTTCCTGAGATTAGCGCGTTTAAACGAACAAACTCTTCAGCTTTATAATTTAAAGTCCATTTTCGAGATGATTAAACGGCATTTATAGTAAGTGTGGACCCCGCAATAAAAGTAAACTACAAAACAGCGATTAGAAGATGACGGTATCTATTCACGCGTAGAAAACAAGTGACATGCGCTCGCGTCTCTTTTTTTTATGGTGGTAAAATCATCAAATGAGTCCTCCCATCCAGGGCAGAGCGGGAGGGACTGTCAGACTTGTAATGACTAAAATCCACGGTGTCCTTCAATAGCCCTTTACGTTCCAGGGTCACGGTAATTTGATAAGTCCCGCGACCCCGGCAGGTCTCTTGATGAAATTCGCCTTCGCGAGTCACATGACTGATATGAGGTCATGAACTGAATGTTAAGGTAGCAAACTAGACACTTTAATGTTCTATTCATCATGCCATGTAGATAATTGTAAATACCTCCTTAATGTTTTAGCTTTAGTAAGTAATCAGAACCTTACTTCCACTAATGTAGTAAGGCGCGAATTTCCCGTGTCTACTTTCCAGTTCCGACAATCAATAAGCGTGACCTTTGTTTGCTGCCTGTAATTAAACTACCTACGATAGGTACTCGGAACACCCTCGTTGTTTTAATTAATGTTGTTTTACCGCCAACCGGCAGTTGAAAGCTTATGTTTATTCACTTTTATTAAACTCTTTAATATAATTTGGAAACTTTGGGTTTACACGAGAGACGCAGTAAATGCTCTGACTGGTTGTTAATTGATGTGCAGAATTTTACAATTACAAGGTCTCAGTATACTCCAAAGTGCAGTGGCCATACATTGAGTTATGAGAAAATTGGCTTGTCAGGCTCTGAGGTATTAGCTATGTCAGGTAAATATTTATCTTCCCGACATAGCCAACTCAATGTTCTCAAGGTATTATTTTTCGTGATAAATTCTTTATATCGTAAGTAAATAAATCATGGAATGAAGCATTTCATTTACATTGCATATTGTTATCAAATCTGTAAAAAAACAGATTTTTATACTAATTAGCTCGGGAAACCATGACAAAGGTGTTTAATCGAAATGGTCAAGAAATAACAGGTAATTAACACATCAAAAGCTAAACACTATTATTTTATTGAAAGAGTACATTTACATTTTGTAAATATAAACAGTTGTGTGATGATTAAATATTTGAGGCAGTCACATTCAATTTCCGGAGCGAGTATTTCTGACAACTCGTTTCAATATTTAGGTGCGCACCAAAAAGTAAATATTGTATATTATGTATTTTGTTTGGAATCATTCAGATCTATAAACTGATTGAGGCTTTTGACGTGTACGTTTTTATGTGAGCCTCGATTGGAAGGCTCTATTCTCAAAGGCAGTGTGATGTCACTAAAATGTTTGCCTGTGTTTTATTTGCTTTGATGGTGATGTTGAAACTAAAACAATACAATTAGGAGCTTGTGAATATACTATTCTTTTAGATATGTTTAGTTTGCGAATATTTTGCTATATGCGTATAAGTAACATTTTATATTTTTTAAAAGGCATATAGTATGGTTCTATAAATAAATGAATAAAACTAAATTAGGTTTATCAAAATCCAACCCAAATAAAGTTATCGAAACATACAATTAAATAAGTAAAATTAACAATTAATAAAAATTCACGTGACTTTACTCAACAATATGTCGAAACAAAGAATATTGGATTCTATGCAGACGCTAAAATGACACACATTTATTTAGGTGTAACTAAGTAAATGTTGTTTTATCGCAGGATCGGTCACGTTTGCTCAACAAATTCAATGCATGTTTGCTTTAGAATTTGTTCACAGCGAATATGTAATAGGTATATCGTGTATTTTTAAGTATTTCCATTTGAATTGCTCTATAAGTGCATCATAACATAACTTTACGCCTGCAATTCTCTAGGAGAAAGGAGAACTAGTAACTAGTATAAAAACACCATTTTTTATATTTCTTTTCTCATATCTTTCGACAGGAACTGGACATTTGACAAGAATATGAGTTGAATACAAGTGCTAGAGTGGAGACCGCGGACTAGCAAGCACAGCGTAGGACGTCCACCAACGAGATGGACGGACGACCTTATAAAGGTCGCCGGAAGACGCTGGATGCAGGTCGCTTCCAACCGGTATATGTTCAGCAGTGAACGTCCTATGGCTGAGATGATGATGAGTTGAATAGTTGAACTAAAGGAGTAAAATAAAAATACTAAGTATTTCGTCGGTTTTTTTTTTACCTTTTATTATTGTGCAGGGTCCCGAGAGAATGGTGGTCGCGAGTTAGGCGGCCCTGGTGAGACCTATCACCGCCAGTGCGATCGCTAAGTCATCACCGCAGGTTAAAGGTAGAGAGGTAAGGGCGTCGCCAAGGGGGGGGGGGCGGGGTCAGTTGCTCCCCCCCTAGAGATTAAATGTAGCTAGCCGCAAAGCGACCAAAGTGCAAGCAATTAACTTCCTTACTTATTAATAAATTCCGCATCGCATGACAAAACTTAGCAGCCTCAGAAGACTAAAATATAGCTAAGAAGCAGCCTGCAGCACCATGGCATAAGATCGCCTTAATGGTCTAGCCATGATGAGTGTAAAGTCTTTTTTTTAAATGAAAAAGTGGTTGAATGTTTTGCAAAAAATCCCCGCAGGTTATGTTTAAAATAAATATTATTTTTGTTAAAATAAATAATTATTACTGTGCTTAAAAGTTTGATTTAGTTCTTGTGCTGTCGAGGGCTTGTAAAGTTTTATATATTGATATCTTATTACAATCGTTATCGAGGCAAAGACTTCCAAAGTGTAACGCTTCATGCCCTCGTCCTTCATATTTTTTATCCTCCATAATATTGCCCCATTGTCCCCCCCTCTCCCCCCTTAGACATAAGCTAGCGACGCCCGTGTGAGAGGTAGGTTACACTTGCAACTACTAGACTAATTAAATTCATCGAAGCATAGAAATCTTTTATTCATTTTTTTTAACAGTAATATTGCATTTTGGTAAAAGGAATATTACACACATCAAAAGTGTCTAGGGATCAAGCATTTTTATGCGGATTTCTTGAGATTGAGATGTGGCTTTGTAATAAATTTATGATTTTATAAATTTATATGGATCCTTTTTGGTGCATTTCATAATTTGAATCAGGAACTGTGAATCAAATTCGAGTAAAAGATGAAAATCAGCTGTCAACATTTTCCCTATAAAAACATACAACGCATTGAAGACATTATTAGTGCTACTGTTTCCCTACTACTGATTAAAACCAACGTTATTATGGAGCGGCGACGTCATTTAAGCAGGGAAGAAATGCTCAGAGCCGTGGGAATGATAGAAGCTGGTTCCCGGCAACGTACTGTGGCTTTAGCTCTGAATACAAGTCAGAGTGTTATCAGTCGACTTTGGACACGTTACCGAAGCACTGGTACCGTGGCTGAGCGCCATGGAGGACGGTATCGCTGCACCACACGGAGACAAGACCAATACATTCAAATCTTAACTCGAAGAGCTCCAACAATAACCGCCATGATGTTAGCCGTGAGGCTTCATCACTCTTCAGGGAACTTAATTAGCGACCAAACAGTCAGAAACCGCTTGCATGAAGTGAACCTTCATTCCCGAAGACCGCTACGGGTACCACCTATAGCAATGCACAATCGTAGGATTCGATATCAATGGGCTCTTGAACACAGAAATTGGGCAGAAGAACAATGGCGTTTCGTGTGCTTTTCTGATGAGTCTCGTTTCGGTATGAGACCGGATACAAGACGTATACGACACTGGAGAACCCCTGGACGCCAACAGCGATTAAAATCCTGCCAGGAAGTCCATCCTTATAGTGGTGGAACCATCATGGTATGGGCGGGTATTTGGATCGGCGGAAGAACTGAGTTGATTTGGATCAGAGGCAACCTCAACACTCAAATTTATGCTGAGACGATTGTATCAGACGTCATCGTTCCTCTACAAGTGCAAATCGGTCCCTTATTTCAGTTAATGCATGATAATGCACGACCGCACACCGCAAGAGTTGTAAGACAGACTCTCGCCGCAGCTAACATCAATGTCCTGCCCTGGCCTGCTCAGTCGCCAGACTTGAATCCGATTGAGCATGCATGGGATATGCTACAGAGAAGAGCTCTGCCGAATATGGAGGGTATCCAGTCGCAAGAAGACCTTTTTTTGTTGTTGCAACGAACATGGGCGGCCATTCCACAGCGTGATTTGGATGAACTCATTTTGAGTATGCCAAACCGATGTTCTTGTGTTGTTAGTGTTCGCGGTAGAAACACGGATTATTAATTGTTTAAGTTACCCAATAAAATTTTAAAGAAAACTGTTATTTCAGTCTTTTTTTCGAACTTTTGTGTTAGTGGTTCAAATGTCAAAAATCCCTTTATTAGGAAAATGGCAAATTTCTTTATTAATGCAAAGGTGACTTGGTTTATCGTTACTGTGACAAACGAAAACACTTTATTTGATGAATCCTTAAAGAAAATTTTAATTAATATCAATCAGGAGAAAAGTTATTGCAAAAATATATGTTGATCCCTAGACACTTTTGATGTGTGTATTTCAATTGTGTGTGTATCTACTTGTATTTACAGCGTTTGTCTGTTCACTTGAAAACTATTTGTGGAATACATATTTGCTTTAACGAATTATGTTGTTGTGCTGATAAATAAATCAATAAACACATGACACAAAATGCTTGTAAGACCACGGGGTTCACTTTGGAGGAATCGTAATTTCAATTGCGATAATATTCAAAAAATGATTGATGATATATTTTTCAAGCATAAAATAGATGAAGAAGTTTATTGCATGCATTTTTTTTAAGTTAATTGCTCTTTTGGACACTCAGAAGTATGAACGTGGATGAGGAGAAAGCAGTATGTTAAGAACGTCACAAGTGGCGTCGTTCTGTAGTTTCTGTCTAGGGAAAAAGGCGTGTGTTTGTTTATGTTATACTTAAACTCTACAGTAAAAACATTTTGTTCAAGTGCTATATTCAAAGAGGTCTAAATAAAATAATTCAGACAGTTTAGTCGAGAATTAGAGATCACGAACGAGCTCGGACGTTTTTTATTTGGTGCTTAGCGCGCACTTGAAGCTGTGAAATATTCAGGCCGGGTGCATATTCAGTGCACATTTGCTCGGAATGTGCAATAACTGGTGGAATAAATCTGCGCGGTTCTTGCTTTCGGCACTGGATTGGCGTCGACTATCCGATACCAAGCCCATTCCACATTTTCAGCTTCGACTTTGTGAAATTATTCCCACATTTAGATTTAGAACCAATTTATGAGCAAGTACAAATGAATAATAAAAGTATGATTTATATAGAGAGCCATAAAAGTGAGGGTTATGCTGCTTTCATGTCTTCTACAGGTTCACAACCATAAAAAATAAATTCACTACCCGCTCTTGTGGTTTTATGTGTCTACAATAGACAGTTATATATTTATATAGCAGCCCATGTATGGATTGTAGATAGGGATGAAAGCATGATGGACGAAATGGGTAGGTACCCAAATAAATATCGTTATCATAAGTGGCGATCTTTACGGTATCGTAAGGAATAAATTTACCTATCTTCTGGTACTTCTATTGCCCTATTAAGTAAGGGTAAAAGAGCCAAAAGTTATGACCCAACACATATTCATACCTACCTTATTCGATTAATCCCGGATATTTGTCTGTATTTACTTTGGTAAACGCTGAGTTCCGATTTTTTTATTGAGATTTAGTATTTATTGAAACTGATAGTAAATTAATCATCTGATATAAAACAAATTGCACCTTAAAATCCGCTGCTACGCTTTTCGTAGCAAAACGTCTACGAGCGCTACGAATGTTCACAATAGATATATTTTGCTACAAAACTATTATTTAGCAAAAGTATTTTTCCTGATCACACAAATCCGACTTTCATTGTTTTCAGTCCGCGTTCTTACGCGATCGTGTTTTGTATGACAGGGGATTTGGCCAAAGCTTCGGCCGTATATCACCCGAAGCCGAATGTGTGGCCGAAACATAAGCCGAAGCGCTCGTACACCACTATTGAGTTATAGTCTGACTGCCTTGTGGCGGCCGACACACAATATTAAACGTAGATTTTAAAGAAAAAAAGGGTTTAAACTTTTATAAATGTCTAGAATTTATAACTATAATTATGATTTTTAAAACACCTTAACTTTTGATAATGTGTTTATTTCATTCTATAAACAAAAGCTCAATGTAAGATCAGAAACGTAAAAACCAACAAATTTTCGCTAGAGTTAGGGAAAGGGGTGCTAAGACAGGAAACCTCCACGTGCGCCCGTGGACTGGAGTTCCCTCTCGGATACGTCCGGGGGGAAGACCAGTTTTTCGGGCCGGTGCACCCTGGGATGCGGGCAAAAACTCTTCCTTAGGCACTGTGTGCCTAAGGGGTTTCTTTGCCCGTATGCGAATAGCCTGTCGGGTGGACGCTCCAACGCGTGTCCCTCTGAACAGCAGAGGGCACAGCGGCGGAACGGGCTTGCGGAGTAATGGGTAAGCTCGCCGTCCGACCAACGGCCAAGCTCGGGTCGGTGGCGCGTCGTGTTTCACGCGTCACCGACGGGGCCCCTTATGGGGCCAAATGCCTGCCGGGGTCGCGGATTTTTCTTAATCCAGGATACCGTGGCCCCGGAACGTAAAGGGCATCCGAAGGAATACGGGTGGATTTTAGTCAGTAAGAGTCTGACAGTCCCTTCCGCCCCACCCAGGGCGGGAGGACTCATTTGATGATTTTGCCACCCCAAAAAAAAAAAAGAGTTAGGGAAAAGCTATTTTAAAGTTAAATTAGTTTAAAGTTTGCACATTTCTATTGCAAGCTGCCTTCGTGCTGTGCCGACACATCGGTTCGCAAAATGTCAAACGGTTTCAACTTTTTACGGGCTCATGACTAAATGTAGAATTTGTATCATTTTTTTTCTACCTACTTTATACTCAGAGCCATTCATTGCATTTCTCTGTTGATAATAAGAGACTATTGAAAAAAAAAATTGAGATTTTAAGTTAACAGATACAGTAATATCGGTCGCTATACTCACAACTCGGATTAACCACTTTGGTTAGGAAATCAGACATTTTATGAAATGGACATAAAAAGAATGTGGAGAACAAACTAATATAAAAAGGCATGACATGGCATGAGCGACAATGTCTATTTGACTCACAGACTCATATTTCAATTCGCGCCCTAACTTAACCTAAAACCTTAGCCTAAGCCGATACACATATGTAGTAAGAATACTTAGATGATAAGTTTACTTACATAATATTTTACATTCTAAACACTTAAATATCAAAGGTAATAAATATTTATCTTTGACATGGGTTTATAATGATAAAGTCTGTAGTATATTTCAGCTTCGTGACACATACAATTATATTCATGAGTGAGTCAGTGTTTATTTTCATAGAAATCAGTTACACGTGGCACAATCTACGTTTGGATTACCTTCCTAGAAATCACTCCTCAGGGAATATTTTGATTGTAGCACTGTCTAAGGAGGTTTGACCTTGTGATCCAGGTAATTAAAGAATACGTTGGATGTTAGTCAGTACAGACGCTTTGGCTCAACCCAGGGCGGGAGGACTCATTTGACAATGTAAAAAAGACTCACCTGGGGCCTTACCACGAGCACTTAACGCGATCCAGTTTAGGCTGTGGGAAAGAAACAGAGCTATACACGTCGTCTAGCGCCATCTCTCTCCCACAGCCTAAACTGGATCGCGTTAACAGTTCATGGTAGGTCACCTGGTTGGAAAATCGTCAAATGAGCCGGGAGGGACTGTCAGACTTGACTGACTAAAAACTATCACCAAATAACTAATGTCTTAATTGCGTATATTCATTGTTAGAGGTCTTTTTCTCCGTATTTCTGATAATACTTGATATTGCCTTTTTTGCACCATATCATTAATATAGCTTTTTCTCGTGGTTTCACTCCCGCTGTTCGACTCGTATTATATCATCATCAGCCTATAATGTTCCCACTGCTGGGACACAGACCTCCTCTCTGTCAGAGGGAGTGGACCCTTATCCACCACGCGGGCCCAGTGCGGGTTGGTAGATGTCACATGTCTTCGAATTTTTGGTTCTAGGACATGCCGGTTTCCTCACGATGTTTTCCTTCACCATTTCGAGAGCAGTGATGTGGTGATGAGATAAATTACACAAAGTAATATGCCTGGCGGGGTTCGAACCCACGACCTACAACTCGTAAGTCGGGACCGATACCATTGGGCCACCACTGCTCAATATTATATGATCGTATTATATTCGATGTTTTATAGACTATAAATGGCATGTAATGCCTTCCTCGATAAATGGGGTGACACAACAATATTTTTTCAACACATTTGCTCGAAAAATGCATTTTCAACACATTTGCTAGAAAAATGCGTTTACGAAGCCTGTATGTGTATACATTGTTCGAAAGTTAAAAATTACGCACCATACAACGGAACGTGCGGTAAAATAGGTACTCTCACCTAAGTACCTATTTCCGTGCGTTTTCTTTACAGTTTTTTTTTAATTTCCATTAAAAAAAATTAGAACTTCACCAAAGAGTTTCACATTATGAGAATAAACAACCTGACTGATCGAACCTCCTTGGAAGCGCTTTTGCTCAATACGTTGTCTCATTTTAATACTAAAGAGTAAATGAGACGAAAGATGTAGTTCTATTTTTCACCACGTGCATGTGGCGCCATTTGCAAATTCGCGCCATTTTCATATTAGAAACTTCTAAATAAAGTTTGTTTAATTACATATTGTACTGTTTTCTCGCAAATGTGTTGAAAAACATTGTATGACACACGTGCGGAAATTGGTATTTACAAACTCGTGACATACAGTACATATTGTACTGTTTTCTCGCAAATGTGTTGAAAAACATTGTATGACCCACGTGCAGAAATTGGTAAGTATTTACAAACTCGTGACTATGGTATTACATTCGTCTACTCGTTTGTAGTTCCTAGATTAGCGCGTTCAACCGGTTCAACCGAACAAACTCTTCAGTTTATAACATTAGTATAGATAAGGCAGTGAAATCTTTAGTGCCGTCACAATCTTTATTTAAATACTTTACATAAGTTCTAAAAAGTTTTGCGCAACTGTAGGCAATTAATGTGACGTAATATTATTCCACTCGTCTTTATTACCTTCTCCCAAAACACAGACAACAGAACTATTTAACTTTGTAAAATCTAAAGTAGGTGTTGTTCATTCAGCGAAACTTGAACAATAACAAGTGTAATTGTTTAAGTTGGAATTAAGTGAGAAAAAGTTTATGTTCGAGATAATAATATGAGAATAACGTAACTTTCTGCGTCTGTCGGCTGATTCTAAACGGATTATAAGATCGTTTGCTGTTAACGTTACAAGATTAACTGTTCTAAAGTAAATATATATTTTTTGAATAAATGATAACTAAACATTAGCGAAGAGAGGTTTGAAATAAGAATTGAATTTGTGTCTCTGAGTTTATATGTTTGTAAACGCACCCACGATACAGGAAAATTTCTTATTGTGGGGCAAAATTTTTTTCGAAAAAAAAAAACAGTTATTAAGGGAGGTTTCAGTTTGAAAACTGTGTGTTTCTAGTTTTTCGGATTCACCGGTCAGTTATAAAAAACTTCGGTGCAGACCGCGGGCCGAGGCTGAGGGAAAATTCGGCGGGATTCCAGAGACAATGATAGCTCTATCAAAATATGTATTTTGCAGGACGTAGATTTTAGTTATATTATATTATTCTTCTTAGACAAAAGATGTTCTTGGTTTCTAGGAAATGGTGTACATGTATTTTTATGAATTTTTAAATTGGAAAGGCATAATTGACCCAGATAAATGATAAAAAATTAAAACTGTTTTTCATTCTTCGTTTTTCAAGGAATTTTCTACGGATAAACTGCTTCAATGATGAATATATAAATACATCAACGTACAAATATAATAAAGTTAACATCCCATTAGCGATTATAACTAGCATACCTTTTCAGTATTGTCACGAAACTAAACAGTTCGAGTGACATCTTTCTCGAAATTCCGACTGACTGACATAAGTTTTGAGCAGTCCTGGGGGGGTATTACAACTTTTTTTAATTCCGGGCAGTTTTCGAGATGTTGAATTTACGGCTATAAGCAGGCTTGTTCTATTTCGTATTATGGCGCACGTAATTCTGCAAGGAATCATCCAGGATTATTTGTCTCTGGATGATTAAGACGGGCTAGCGAATTCGTTCAAAAATCGAATCGACAAGTTACCGATGATTACCGGTTTTATAATTGTGGGTGAAAAAAATCTTTTTCATTGTAAATTTAGGAGATATTTGAGTTAAACAGTATTTTAATAACAATTTAAATATTTATAATCAACTTGAGCAATATTTACTGTTATTTTATGCAAAAACTTAATACTAAATATTCAACTCTCGCAAAGGGGTTTGTTTCTGAACAATCGTGTTGCAATATTTTTTTAGTCTGTGACGGTTTTGATTGCCAAAACAAACATGAAACAAACAAGAATAATAATATCGTATTCTATTTATTTATCATGCATGCCACTATGTAATGCAATAATAAAGGAGTACAGTCTTTTCCTGCCGCAGAGAAAGTGAGAAAACAATGGACTAAGTCACGAGCGGAAAAATTTGAAAAACGGAGCTGTACCAACGTTGTTATTATTTTTAAAGCAAGAGGCTCCAAAATCAAAGAGGCGCCTAAGATATGAAGCTAGAAAATGTTTCAGCAAGAGAAGGAATGATAAAACCTAGGACGTTTGTTCAAACCGAAAGACAGTGTACCTAGTTCTTACCATGTTAGTGTTCCTGAAATTGGCTGTGAAATTGTGGTACCAGAAGCAATCGAAGAAGTGAACTTAAAATGTCTGTTGATACATCAAAGACTGCCCAATGTACCCAAATAAAAATTGAACACAAGTTTTGGCTCCATTGGACTGTACCGTTTCAGGAATGATGCTGAGGCTATTAATTTTAACACAGGGTTTGAGTCCTATCATACATTTTGTTTGGTTTATTCAACCCTAAGTCCATTGGTACGAAAGATTACTTATTTCAGTCACCATGTCTCAAATCTAAGCTCTTGATAATTTTTTACCCGACTACGGCGAAGCAAAAAGGAGGGTTATGATTTTGACCAGTATGTATGTATGTATGTATGTATGTTCATCTGTTCCCTCATAACTTCTGAACTACTTATCACTACTTGACAAATGAGGTGTCGTTAGAAGCGTCTCAGTTGTCCGCTGGTTATAGGGTAGGTGACGTGTCACCAAATCCAATATGGCGCCCTCTAGGGGATGAAAAGTCGTAACCGAAAAAAAAATATTTTCGCACAGTGTATCAAATTGAACACATGGGTATCAAATTAAAGGGCTTGATGAGCACATTTGAAATATATATACATTATATAACTTTTACTAGCTACTTTGCCTGTTTCTAACAGTGTCAACATGGGTATCAAATGAAAAGGCTTAATGAGTACATTTTAAATTCACTCGCTGCTTGTCTTATTATATCAAATAACCCCAAAATAGTGTAAATAAAAAATAAGTTAAAATAACTAAAACCCGACTACGAAAAAATCGCGCACTAAAAAGTATAAAACAAGAACAATCCGTGTTACAGAAATTTTTAATTAATAGCCGTGGTCGTATGCCACCTACGGTTGTTTCACACTATCTTTATTGGCTAGGTGGCATACGACCACGGCTATTAATTAAAAATTTCTGTAACACGGATTGTTCTTGTTTTATACTTTTTAGTGCGCGATTTTTTCGTAGTCGGGTTTTAGTTATTTTAACTTATTTTTTGTTACACTGATGGAACTACGACAGAATAAAACATTTTTTTCTGGAGAAACATGTTTTTTATTTAGAACAGTATATTATTATATGAGTAAATGTTTACGAATATGAATCTATTTATTGCTTATCGTTCAGCAAATGAGTGTAGGAATATGTGTCGTAAAATGTAATAACTTTGTCGTCTTTATAAAGCTCGTCAGCTGACATTATATCGTGTATTCAATCTCCAGATATTCGGTAGTGCCTCCATTATTAATACTAAAGCTTAATTTAGGTAGTTTAAACTGTTTAAAGACAAATTAAAAGAAACAAGTCAGTAAAAGTTACTAAAAGGTGGCGTAAACTGAATGATTTTGGAGATGCCAATTTTGACAGTTAATCCGGGCTTGAAATGTCATTATGTAGCTTGTAATACGAAATTTTCAGGCACAAGCACAGGCAGAAGTCGGTAAGAGGTCACGTGACTGTTTACTGGCCGTCAATGTGTGTTCATAATACGACTAAGCAAGGCAGCTCACTTTAAGGCGTAAACTGACAGGAATTAAGAGGTTGTAATACGCCCCCTGTTCACTCAATACTAATGCAATTAGATCAATATCTGTTAATTCTCAATGCCCTTAGCTCGAACCCGTCGATATTCATTTCCATCGTGGTTAACGAATGGCTTGTAAACGCTAATATCACTGTTTATTTTAGTGACATTTGAAATCATGGTTGAGTTGTTCATTTTCAAGTTCTGTGTACATACTCGTACAAGCATAAATATTTACTTACCTTTATACATAGTAATATTATGAAGCTGAAGAGTTTTTAACCGACTTCAAAAAAAGGAGGAGGTTCACAATTCGGTCGGTTTGTTTTTTTTTTGGTGAACGCTCTTCTTTGTGTTGGATGGTCCATTTATCGAGGAAAGCTATATGCTATAAAACATCACGCTACGGCTAATAGAAGCTCAGCAGAGGAAGTGAAACCACGGGGAATAGCAAGTATTATAAAAATACATGTGGCACTCGGAGACTGCCGCGATGAAGCTATTGTATAACATTTTTTTTTATTTTAAAAGAAAAAATCGCTTACCGCGTATATTTAAGAGGGCTTTCACACGTTTCCTTACATTTGTGCGAACTTTGGAACCTGATTCTGGGAAAGATATGGCCACAAATTAAAAAAATATATATACCCGAGAAAGTTTGATTATTTTTCTGTGGAGTGTATTAAACAAATTTTTAGATTTGTTTACGTACATGAGTAAAAACCTTGTCTCTGCAAAGGATGTTTCATAAAATTCTACATTTTATCAATGTTTGGTACCTCATTACATAGAAGTTATAATAGTAAAATAATATTTGAAAATGTCCGTGGTACAACTAAATGTTTATATTTGGACTGTATTAATCAGTTTTTCATTTTTCATTCAGAAATACACCAAAAATAATTCCGCAAAACAGGAAGATATTGACAATTTCTCGTTCGAAATTATATTTTTTAACTATCAATATTTTACTGGATATTCAATCAAAAAGTATTGAATAACTAAGGTTACTATGTTAGCTTGCATGAAAAAAATAATTAGTTCATTTAAAAGTATAATAATAATATTAAACAATTATAATATGCAATGACAAAATTCAATATAAAACCAAGAACGGTTTGTTCTTGGATTTAGACAGCGCGGAGCGCTTTCTGAGGGAGGACGTATCGCTCGCAACCATTTTTACCGACTTCAAAAAAAAGGAGGTTATCAATTCGACCCGTATGTATGTAATATTATCAGAACTGCCCAGTTTTCATATATGTTAGTCTATATCAGCGTCTGAACAAATGTGCCAAATTTCATAAGTGTATGTATGTATGTATGTATGTATGTATGTTTTTATGTTTGTGCACGCATATCTCCGGAACTATAAGTTCGATTTAAGTAATTCTTTTTTTGTTGTACTAGGTATTGTTCAACTTAGGGTACACTGCAAGTTTCATCAAAATCGGTTCAGTAGTTTTAGAGATATGGATTTTTTTATGTTGTGACGGATTACAAGATTAGTGCATATGCATGAAAATTTTGTATTTTACAAGAATTTGGGTTGAATATGTAATAAATAAACTAAAAAGGGTAAAATAAAAACTTTTTTCAAAAAAAGTACCGACTTCAAAACAAATTACAAAAAAGTTTAAAATAACTTTTCTTTCGGAAGTCGGTGGCTTTGTTTTGTTGTGTCATTGAATATTGCCACCGACTTCCGAAAGAAAAGTTATTTTAAACTTTTTTGTAATTTGTTTTGAAGTCGGTACTTTTTTTGAAAAAAGTTTTGACATTAGTCACGTAATCATTAAAATTTAAAATACACGCCACCATTCATGACCTTTAGACGCGGCGCTAGTGTCTTTGTCAGTACATCAAATTGCACTTGATAAATGTAGTACCTCGAATTTTCCGCAGGTCATAAGCGGTGGCCAGGAATTTTTCCAATCGCCAAGAATACAGCGTAACCAACCTTTCTTGATACAAGTTAATATTTTGAATAAATTTAATTCTGATCAGATTGCAATGTAAATTAATAAATGTGTTGATTGTATTTTCCTACTATATTCGAATGTGGATGTAATTATAGATAATAAATGTTAATAATTCTGATAGCTTTTTTTTCTGAATTGATAATTTAATGTAATTTCAGACTTGCCAACTTCCCAAACATACCAGTTCACTTGTATAGTATAGTTCGCTGCGGACCCACCATACCACTGGCCATGCCTCTGGTGGTATGTCTTTTTTTTCGCAGTAAAATCATCAGATCAGTCCTTCCACCCAGGGAAGGACGGGCGGGTCATTCAAACTTGTACTGACTTAAATCCACGGTGTCCTTCAATAGCCCTTGACGTTCCAGGGTCACCGTTACCTGATGAGACAATCCCGTGACCACGGTGGGCTCCGGCCCTCTAAGGCGTACCTCTCTGATTGGAAATCGCTTCGCGACGTCGTAGGTCATCCGGCTGTACTCTCCCTCACATGTTCCACCACCTCCTTCGCTAGCATGGCTGCCTTGCATAAGGAGGTGACTACTTTCCATTCCGTCTCCTCCCGGAGCGTGACCTCGATCAGTGCCGGGAGCTGATAAATTGACTCAAGTGCATCAAGTTGGGATTTAGCATATCTATCCCACGGGTGGGAGCAGTACTCCATTTACCGGACTTGAAAATTATACAAGTTCATTAACTGTTGAGGCGTGAAGTACCCTCTCATCTTGACAAGGATCCCTAACTTTTTTGCAGCCAACTCAATAAGTGGACAAAAATTGAGGGCCGATGTCAACGGCACCCCAAAAAGATCAGAGTTACACCTCAGAAAGATAGAACCGGGTGGAATTAGCTCCTTTTTGCGGAAAAAGTCACGTCTTAGCGGCATTGATCCTGACTAAATTGGCAGCGCCACAATCGGAGATTACCTTCAAAGACAAATTCAAGCACTCAACCGCCTAAGCAACACAAACTAGCTGATTAACTTTAGTATAATAGAATTTCTGATGACTAAACGCTGTAAGAGATGTAGGGATAAAGTTTGTATAAATGCTTATACAGTCAATATTCAAGCAATTTGGGCACATAATTAATCGCTTAAATCTGAATAACGTTTGGTTAACTTCTGCATAAAAGCTGATCGAACGAAAAAAAAGTTGTTCAGCACAAAGCTGAATTTTTCGCTGTTATGTAGCTTCTAGCTGTCTCAGTCACTTTTATTTGAATAAAGTAAAATAATTTAAAGAAAAACAAAAAAACCCGACTGCGTAGAAACTAATTTTAAAAGATACGTGAAAAAATTAACTTAAATAAAAACTAAAAAGAAAGAAACAAGCCCAACAGAACAGCAGGAAGAATCAGAACAGAACGACTCACAGTCGGGGCCCCTTGGGAAGATTTGATTGGTAAAATTTGAATGGGCCCCGACTGTGAGTCGTTCTGTTCTGATTCTTCCTGCTGTTCTGTTGGGCTTGTTTCTTTCTTTTTAGTTTTTATTTAAGTTAATTTTTTCACGTATCTTTTAAAATTAGTTTCTACGCAGTCGGGTTTTTTGTTTTTCTTTAAATTATTTTTTTATTTTATACTTTTTAGTTACGATTCATTGCTCACTGTTTTTTTTTTGTTTGTATATCATTTATACTTGAAATAAAAACTTAAATCAATAAGTAAGAAAATTAGCGAGAATGATTGTTTTGTTAAACAACTTTAAATCGTTATATGTCCTAAATTATTACTTAAAATGAAAAATGATAAAAGAAACCTAAAGATGATTTTAAAATACCTATTCAACGACACCCCACTTGACATAGTTCATCGACTCTTATTTTTTTCATTTTGACAATATGGCGTCTGGTTGTCGCTGTGGTGAATTTTGATTACTGTCATGTCTTTAGTGACACTCGCAAGGTTAAGACGAATCGATTGACGTAAGAATGATCAAAATCGGCCTACGCATTTGGTCTCTAGAACGCCACATAGAAACAAACATACATACATACATACTTACATACATACATACATAGACTGATAAACACATTACCCTCCTTTGCGTCGCGCAGTCGGGTAAAAAAAAACAATCTTATGCAGAACTTATCAAGCTTTCAGTGTAATTAATGTTTAAATACTGTATTATTCAAGATAAAGCTATCACGTCAGCTTTTTTACAGATGTAATGCAGCTATAAACTGCTAATTGGTGTTTAATTTTTACGTGTTGCTTGGGCGACCATGGTTTTTTCGCCTGATATTTGTGAATTTTATTCATGAATATACTACTCAAAACAAAATATTAAAATGTCATTGACGATTTTAGATGGACATACATAAAAAATAAGTCAGCATTTCAATAATCGTTAAAATAAACGAAATTTAATCGAAAGTGAGAAATTACAGGAATGTATCAAGTTTCATATAAAATCGAAAAATAACGTTACCAATGTTTCAAAGAGTTCTTCAAAATTTCTCTTTTACCCTGTGTTATTTGATTGAAGGTGAAATGTTCTGGATTAAATACCGAAAATTTTCTATGCTCAGTAGAAATCAGATCAAAATTCTGAGTGACCACTGTAACATCGTAATTCGAGCATCAGCGAATCTGTGCACTGTTAGTCGCGTCATATTCGCTCGAGCATTAAATTGATCCAAGTTGAACTCAAGCACTCCTTGCTGTACGAATGAAATAATGTGGAGTTGTACCACATTCTCTATGCAGTTTTGAGCAGTTACATATATCTTCGTTAGGAAGCGCAAGCCCAGTTTTGCAAGATAGAGATAACCACCCCAGAGCATAATTTAGAGCTCACCGAAACAGTCTGTTTCAAGAAAGATCTGAAACCTGTTGTTAAGATCTTCTCTACACTCTCATAGATCTTACTTTATTAAAAAAAAAAATAACCCAGCAGTAACCCACCATAGGAAGCACTGAAGCCCAGTCAAAACAGTTCAATAAATTTTCTCATTTGCAATTGTTTAACGTTTTTCACCATACGCTACAGTTAACTGCAGGCGAAACAAGCAGCTTCTTGAATATTTTTAATCTTCATGGTGTCGATTCAAAATAGCCTAGTCAATTATAGGGGTGCCTGTGGCTCGTCGCAATAGAGTTTGTATGGTCCACGCGGTAGATTTATCGCTCTCTTTGCGCGGTTCAACGAACTTGATTCTTGGGCCTTACTCAGTTTCGTCCGATCACGGCGTTTTGTGATATTACCCCTCACTTGACACAGGTTTCAAAAATTTTGAAGCACTACTTGGGAACATTCGACCATTAAACCCAACTTTTCTGGCTATATCTCCTTATCTATGTCACCTTAATTATCCCAAGTGGCTAATTTTGCGTCCATAATTATGTCTCTGAATACATGACACAAATGACTGCTTGCTGTATAAGTCGAAGACTACCATATCGTAAATTCTAAATAATCACAAAAATCTAATTAAAAAAAAAGTTGTGAATTCCAATTAGTCACTGGAAACAATATTAATACTTGAAATATATCATAAGATATTTATTATAGAATAGTTTGATGACATTTATCGTATTATCCATTCGTAACTAAGAAAATAAGTAGTGTCTGGAAGCCCCGGGATCTCACTCTGTTTATTCAAAAGAAATGTGGCAAAAGCTCATGTTGTTTTCTTCCTGGTATACGAGGCACAGTTCTTTTGTTTGTGTTTTGTTTCTATTCGTGGGGCATCACGATGTCAGATTGACAGAAATTGTGTTCTTTCATATTGTAATAGCCCTCTTAACGAGAATATAATTTATTTAAAATGTTTGTGGTGCACTACTGTAATAAAGAACTTCTTTGTTTTAGGAGAATTTTATAAGTAGGTTTCATTGTGAAAACTCCTTTTGCAGCTGGCCTTTTAGAATCAGTAAGAAAAAGTAAATTGTTTTTATGACGGATATTTTTATGATTGCCGAAGTCTCCCGAACTGAAACGACGTTAGACGATGCGTGGTGTCAGGTATTTTTCGTTAGGTTTTGAGAATTTCTTGATTCGGTCGCCGCCCCGTACCGCGCTCAGAACCCGCGATAAAAGCTATGCAATAGCTTAATAACTCTGTACTCTTTCACGAAGAAAGGCTAATGGAAAACATTTACGGTACGCAGATATTTTATAACCTAGATTAACGCATACAATACCTAAGCCCCTTCGTATACAACGCGACACAAGTCTACGATACCTTATGATATTGGTATCCAGGCGAGTACCGCAATACAAATAGGTACGTCAATTGGATACCAAAGACCAAAGGTATTGGAGATCTGCATCGCGGTGTGTACGAATGGCCTTAGTTTTTCTCAGATTTTTGTGACACTGTCACAGTTACAGTTAGATTTTTTCAGTAAAGCCGCTGTCGCGTTGCTGCCTCTGACAAGTTTGTCAAAATCGTAATTTTGTTCTCGTTCCAATAAAGTTGCCAATAGGTTGTCGCTTGTTGCTGTCATAGGTAAAATAACTGTGAAAAGACCGTACGGTAAGTGATATTAATCTCGTGGCTATATCATCATCTGCCTAGCCTTTTCCCAACTATATTGGGGTCGGCTTCCAGTCAAACCAGATGCAGCTGGATATCAGTATTTCTCGTGGCTATATGTATAGCGATATTCCTGTGGTTAATGATCAGCCCCTAAGGGTCGTGGTAATGATGTAATGGGTAATCACAGACATTTTTTTAAAATTGTACTTCCAAAATTTAGCGCGTTCAAACAAAAAAAACGTTCAAACGTATCAGTATTATAACGGGTGAGATCACGGAGAACAGCAAATACCAATGTATTTGCTGTTCTCCGTGATCTCACCCGTTGCTCAGCCCCTAAAGGTCGAAGCGTGATGTTCAATAGTCTATAGCAGGGGCAACGACCATTTATATCTAGACTCCTAATCACAGGCGACCGATGTCTGTCAACACATTAGGCAAAAAGTTAGTAGTATTTATTAGGTTTAGTTATTAGTTTCGACCACTCCTGTGAGTCCCCTCGTCGCACTGACCTTGAGTTAGCCAATCAGAACGCAGTACCCCGGCCCCCTCGCTTACGTCGTACCTCAGCGACTTGGCAGAAAATTTTCGTTAGTCAGATCGTGCGTGAGGCGTCTAGATATAAATGGTCGTTGAACAGGGGTTCCCAAACTGTGCGTCGCGACGCCCTGGTGCGTCGCAGAGAGTACAGAAAGAGACAGAGGGGCGTCGTGAGACGCGAGGGACAACCATTCTCCGGATTGATATTGCGTGGAATCAAAATTCTATATGTATAAAATGTTCACCAGAAAGAAGAGGATAGTCTCATTGATCTCTTTTGCAGCAACAAACCCAGATTCACATGTTCTGATTTCGTGGAGTTCGGAACCAGGTATTATTGTTTTGTTATGCACCTGGTATCAATGGGGATGGCAACTGGGGAACTAATGGCGCTAGCATAGCTTGTTCCAAGCATCGTCATTGGCTCAAATCTTATAGGTACTTCAAAATAGTACTACCTCATTGGTCGGATTAGGACTTAACTATGGTGGCGCCATCTACAATTAGCTTTGACCGGCCTTCCCCATTAGCTAGGGCGTCGCGATATAATTCTAAACCTCTGTGCGCCGCGAGCTGAAAAAGTTTGGAAACCCCTGGTCTATAAACTTCATCATGAATGTGGCTATCATTAACATAAATAGTTTTTCAAATCCAAGTACTAATTCCAAAGATTACCGGGTTCAAACACAAATAAAATCTTCAGCTTATCATGATAACAATGATAACATGATAAGTTGTAAAGAATAAAAATATATATACGGGAGTTCTTGAAATCATTTTGAGGAGAAAAGTTAGATACTTCTATTGGAAAATCCTGTATAGACTCAGTTCGAAATGTGTACCGTTGAGAGTAACGTAGTTTTGTAAATGTTAAATGTAGTTTACTCGATTTTCACTCGTATTGGTTAAATAATTAATGAGTATGTCCAGACAGGGTCAAATACGATACCAATCGGCTGGAGCTTGTGCGTCGAATGTCCCGTCCACGGCCTCCGGAGATGCGACTTGCGTCAAACTCAAACGTCACGTTGAATGGCCGCTCGTATTCTTCACGGCAAAGATACTGGGGCGTCACAGTGCCGCAGATTTTTTTTATAATTGATTGTAGCAACACACGTGGCAATTACGTCATAACTGATCCCTACAAAAAAAACACATAAAAAAGTAAATAACACAAAATTTTGAGAAAAATATTTACGGGTAAAACTGAGAGAAAATATATGCATCCACACGCGTCAGAGATGTGGTAGTTTTCTTTTTGACATTTTTCATAACAACACTAGAAATATGCTGAAAATATGAAACCTTTGTGGAACTTTTTACTTTCCGCGAGAAGTATACTGAGATGAGAAAATAAAACCTGTTTTATCAGCTACCTATTCAGGCTAGAAAATAGGTTCTTACCTGTCGTAGGGTCAAGACAAAGGCTTTGTAAATAGACACATAAAAGTAACTCTCATCTTAATAACACCCAATACCCCTATAATTTTCTGATACTGAACTTTTTCTCTCACCTCCAAATAAAATAGGGTTCGTCGAAAAACACTTCTGATACGTGACCCAACGGTGTAGCCTTCGGGAACCTCTCATTGATATATTGTAGTATCGGCTGGAGCTCTCAGGAGCCTATCTCACCTAACTATTTTTGTGGAGTGTGTAAATCTTCGCGGTAACGAGAATTATCGTTCATTAAACGTATTTCGAAGGTTTAAAGGTTGTGTTAGGACAGGTTGTTTGGATTATTTTATGGGGGTTTGGTAGCCATATTGTTGTGTAAAATTTTATTTGTTCTGTCACCTCTTTCTTATGAGGTCAGTTTGTGAATACCCATTCAATAAATATAGAGACTGACCTTTAGAAAGTACGTTGAATAGTCGATACTGGTTGTCATTCGTGGATTTTTGAAATTCATTACGTGCAGTCATAATCCCGAAAGCTTGGCAACCAGCCTTATTTCGCGCATTGTGTGTAGACGTGTGGCCAAAGCTTGCGGACTAGACTCCGGAACATACCTGTCAAAGTCCGGCCGTTCGCGCCTTCACTCAGTAAATGGGTTATAGAGGTTAATAAGTCAGTCGCTCCATCTAAGATTCTGGTACATTTTCTTGTGCTGCATCTGATTAGATTAGAAGCAAATAACTTACCAACAACTAATAACAAAATCCACCAACAAATACTAGGCACAATGGCTGTATTTATGCGTTTTTAGAATTTTAAGTAAGGTGAATATTTATAATTCATCAAACGTTTTCAGCTACAAGTGGTTAAAGTGGCCGTCCGCAAAGTTAGAGTGCATTTATTCAATTTTAATTTGAATCCGTAGAAGTTGTCCCTCAGAACCTCACGCATACACTTAACGTTACAAGTTCTTTGAAATATTTAATAAAATAAATACCCACTTAACTTAGGGCTTACATTGAAAGTCTAATATGCTAAACAAACGACTTTAGTCCTTTTTTTTTTTTTTTTTGCGTGGTAAAATCATCAAATGAGTCCTCCCGCCCAGGGTGGGGCGGGAGGGACTGTCAGACTTGTACTGACTAAAATCCACGGTGTTCCTTCAATAGCCCTTTATGTACCAGGGTCACGGTTACCGAGTGAGACAATCCCGCGACCCCGGCAGGCTCCGGCCCTCTTAGGGGGCCCCGTCAGTTTGCTGACAGCTCTTTGAGGCGCGCGTGGAACACAACGCGCCGTCGACCCGGGCATGGTCCATGATCGGACGGCGAGTCACCCATTACTCGCCGTCCGCATGCCCGCGCCTACGGTGGCCGGAGATCGTCTTGCGACGTCCGTTGCCGTGGGCGTCTCCCGCGGCGGCTGGGTCGTGAGGTGGACGCTGTCCTCTCCCTCACGCGTTCCGCCTCCTCCTTTGCTAGCATTACTGCTTCGCAGAAGGAGGCGACCGCTTCCCATTCCGTCTCGCCCCGCAGCATGGCCTCGACCAATGCTGGGCGCGAGAGGTCGCCGCCTATCGCCTCCGTGAGAACACAGCGGTGCTCTGCCCAAGCGGGGCAGTCCTGCACCGTATGCTCCACCGTGTCCTCCGGGCGATCCTCGCAGTGGTGACACCCAGGCGTTTCTTCCTTGCCTATACGACACAGGAACCTCCCGAAACATCCGTGTCCGGTGAGGACCTGCGCCATGCGATAGGTCAGGACGCCGTGACGCCTTTCCAGCCACTCCTCAAAGAGGGGTCTTACCGCCGCGATTGCGGCGTGCCCGAACGACTTTAGTCCTTAAGTATATGTGCTGGCAATAATGGTAATTTACATATGTGTTTCAAGTGTTATTTAAATAAATTGTTTTTAAAGCCTTTTATTTTAAGTTGTTAGTAAATCTATATATAATCTGCGGTTTCCTTGTTAATTTGCAATTTGAGTACTTGAAGTATATTAAATTACCTGATTTACATCGATGTATATGTATATGTTATGTATAATACTCGTCCGCACAAATACTGTTTTTTGTTTATACCTGAAACAAATTCTAAATATGTCGTATTAACGTCGTATAATGTGTTACAGTTATGAAACTCGACCTGTTTTATACAAGTTAGTGAAAACAAATAGTAATTTTTAGATTAATACATTGTACAGTCCTTACAGAAGTGATAAATGTTATCTTTTGTGGTACTCGTAAGTACATTTCACAATCAATCGCCTGACCAATAGGTTCAGTGCTCACTGCCGACATCGGTGGAATTAAACCTGTATCCCGTAGGTGTGTGCGGTGATTTATAACTTTACAATGAATAGGCGGCCGACTGGGACGTGTCGGAGAAAGCCCGCTAAATATCTAGCTATTGAATCCCCAGTCGATTTAGATCGAACTGTAAGGAGTAAGGCCTTTCTCACATGTACTCAGAAGGGACATTTAATTTGTTAGTCATCATTATTCCTCTGTCCCAAATCATCCTTCACACAGTCCATCAATCGTTTCTTTGGGTCTACCTCCCTGTAGAGAGAGGTAGACTTATAGCCATCCACATTCATAATAATATTCAAAACTTTCTTAATTTCTTATTTGTTTGCTGACTTATTGGGGATTTGCACGGGTCAACTTTTCGATGGATTTAGCCGTGCGGTAAGTCACAAGCCGCCTAGCATGCTTGGCCTGTTCGAGTTGCTATTTAGACGGTCGATTTTACCCGCACGGCTAAATCAACCGAGAAACAACCACTACTATCAATCCCTACAACACTGTGCGAGTATGGCGTCCCAGATCAGACTATGTTCGATTGCACTTCGACATGCACTTTGGAAGATTTAAAAAAGCTGCGTATAATGCTCGTTTCAAACGGCGGCGGCGGGCGTAAAGTATTACCCGCCGCGCCTCGCGCCATGTGAAGGCATTATGGCTCTGCGCGGCACTGCGCAGGCTGAAGCGTCTGATTTTTTCATATTATATCGTATACGTAACTAAGGCCTTATCACAAGTTTTCCATACTTTACCGTATAGCTATACTTGAAGTATTTACGGCGTTTATTGTATGAAAATGAAAAAGCATGTTTAATAAACGAACGAGAAACTATTTTTTCAATCAAATTATCCTCTAAGTTCCAAGCTAGGGCTTCTATCGACGTATACGACTATTATGCAGACCTCCATTAAAACAGTATACGTATTATACATACGCTGTTCTATACATGACTCATTAATTCTAGTTGGTTCGGTTTCGTTTGAGAAGCTTCATGTGACAAAGGCCTAAAGCTTCATAGCCCTTTGTACTATGTAAACTAAGGTTCTTTATGTAAACAGCTCAGTAAATTTTATACAAAAGCATGGCCGTATAAAAACGCAGATAATCTTATTGAAACAAGATGTTGGCGAAGCAAATTTTGTTGAGGCTTTATTCTTTGTCATGTTTGTTTACGCGGCCTGTTCTGTATGAAATTCAGTTTATTTGAGTATAAACATTATATTTTATGTTTTTGTTGGAAACCGTGTGTTTGATCTACCGATAGGATAAGGTGGACTTATTTTATTGTCGTGCGGTCTAGGGATTCCATTGTTAACATAGCGCATAAGGTTTTGTTTTTATTAGCTTGTATTTTGAACATTTTACTATCCGATTCAGGTCCTTTACGACGAATCACTTAAAGAATCACAATCAGATTTACTTATATTATTCAAACAAGACATAACTATATCATAAAATACGAGGTTATAGTTAGTTATTAATCCAAACATAGTGCTTCATAATCAAAGTTCAATTCGATTAGGTAATTGTTTGTTTTAATCAATTAGGCCTGCTGTACGTGCACGTTGAATCCATTCAAACGTGTGTACGTATAAATATCCAAATAGGTTTATTTTCTGCACGCCCTGTTTGATCCGCATAGGAGCAAATAGTGCGGGCCACATGCCGTACGTAGTCGGCTTAGCCACGTCCAATAGCCTCTGTAATAGATAAAATATAGAGGAATTCCAATAGCCACAATAGAATTTCGATGCACGATTTAAAAACCAATTTATAAAATATTAGATTTTTAAAAGCTGTCTGTTAAATATCTTACTATTTGAAACTTTAGTCGGCTGTTTTTAAAGTGAATATCTTACCTTTCCTAAAACGAGAATCTTAAACGTGATACCAAGAATTAAGTTATTAAAATAATGAGATCTTGGAAGTCTCAGCGTAAAATGAAAACAATATCTATTTGACTTGAGACAAGGAAGCGCTGTCACGAAATGAAAAGAAAAGAACTGCGATTATTACGGTTCTTTCTCAGAAATATAGGAAAAACAAGTCTAGAACAGAACATTGCTCTCTTCCCGTGAGTGTCATTAAAGTTTGAGTAAGAAACAATTTGGAAAGGAAAGGCAGAGTTTCTTCTGTAGATTAAATAAATATGACAATTCGGGATTAGTTTGGATCGGTCTAGATTGTCTATAGGATCACCCATACAGGACTTAAGCAACTATTGAAGTCTTTTACGATTATAGGTGTTCATATTAGATACGTTTATCTAGTGGTCCCAAGGGCGAAGACGATGCCCTAGGTTCGATTCCCATGTCGGACAAACTGTTATTGGGTTTGAATATCAGGAAATTCGACTAAGGTATTCCTTATGGTTAAACCCAAAATTACTTAGCAGTCACAGAGTCTGGATTTGTGCCCGGCTGATGACTATTGGCTCGTATCATTTACGTGGGACTTAAAAAACATAACTAGTGAAATGTGTAATTGTTTGGGGATTACAGGCTTGATGTTATGATGGTTATGTTATTAGGTATTTATGCTAATTGATGAGATTTAGATCAATTTCATAGAACTACATATCTGTTACATATGGGTGCGTCAGTGGTCAAGTCAAGCTCATTGTATCTCGATGCGTTGATACCCTATCATCATCATCATCATCCTTTAAATGTTCCCACGGCTGGGACACAGGCCTCCTCTCTGTGAGAGGGAGCAGGCCGTAATCTATCTATCTAATTGATACCCTATAACTCTTATAATAAATCTTCTTCTCCTTCTTGTGTTTTACTATGCGTAACTGCTCGCCTACCTAAAGATTAGCATCTTGAAAGCTAGTCTCGTTGGGAACATAGTTTTCAATATAGCTCCACTTGAAAACTGGGCCTAACACCAATAAAGGCGCCAAAGCTGTTTACAGTCTCTTCCCGAACACAGTTTTGTAATCCTTGCCGGGTTCCGTGCTCGCCCTGAATACAAATTAGGTAAAGGGTAAAGGTGTATTATTGGTCAGGCAGATTTCCTCCTACGTGATCAGGTACTTTAATATAGTGGCGAATACTAAGTGTTTTTCCGTGTGTGCTTACTTATAGCACGGGATACTTAGTGGTTTCGTAACGGGTCAATTAAAAGACCCTACGCTTTATTGCAGGTGTTAATGTGGGACGCTTGTGGAGGTTACTACCTTGCTTTATTTAAGTAGGTGAATTCATTTTACAGAAAACTTCTCTGAGGGTATTTCACACTTTAAGAATATTAAACGTTTAGTCGGAGAGTCTTTTATAGGCTTAGTAGGTACCTGTAGGTCCTAATTGCAATTTCATAGTAAATGTGGGGATGAAAGTATTAAGGCGCGGAGAAGAAAATGCAATTCAGGAAGGCTCCTTCCAGCGCAACTGTTCTCTTCAATTATACTAACGCTTCGTCCTCGAGATTAGAACTTATTACACATGTAGTAACACATAAGTGACACCACTCATACACTGTAGTTGAGAGTTTTTTTTTTTTTTTTTCTTACTGCGGGTATCTCTGTTTCCTGATAACTTGGTTTGGAATCTGTCGTCATTCACATTTTAGTGTTCAGCCGCTCAACACAATTTTAATTTTCTTGTACTGTACATCGACATTATGTCGAAAAGAAAGAGTGCTGTTGATTACGAACATTTAACGAAGAAAATCCAAAAATATGAACGCCGACTACGGCGGCTATATCCGCCTTCGCACGACGCAACGCCTCCGGACGCGAGTACCTCATATGAGCAAACAGGTTAGTAACAGTGTATAATGTGTTCCTACCGAGTATTAAAATGACGTATTTACGTTAAAAATTCAGTTTTGCACTCCGGACTACCTATGGGTTTTTCGACGCACAAACTGTACAATACCTACTCAGTAACATTATATAAATGCTAAATGTATTTACATTTAAATAAGTCTTGCACTCCGGGCTGTCTGTGGGCAGTTCGACGCAAAGTCTTAAACATAATTATTATAAAATACCCAATTATGTTTTACGCTAAGTACGTTAGACGTCGTTCTATCGATTTTTGAAAACGTGTGGGTAGATATCATTGGGCCTTTATTGCTGTGCCCGTTAATTATTCCAAATAATAATATTTTTGAATAAAACTAAGTTTTATTTATTCAAATACATTCTAACGGTAAAACATTAAAGTAGATATTTATCTACTTCTACCTACTAGTAAATTTAAAAGTGCCCTTTTAATATAAGTGGGTATAATCTTGTAAACCGCAAATATTTCTACTTCGTGTTTCTTTTTAGAATACACGGGTATTGAGCCTGAAGATTGGTTACAAGACTCTCCGGAAATCGGTATTACACTTGATGAGACTACCGCGGTTCCTAATGAACCAAAGGATCTCGAAATTTCGGTTGATCCTATCGTATCAATGAATCCCATCATATCAATCGACCCTGCAAACCTGAAGGACAAACCTAGTACCTCGCAAGAAGGTTCAGGTGATACCATCGACGCGGACCTAGACCAGGACACGATGGTCATCCTAGGGGAAGATCCATCAACAACTGTGAAGTACGGACCGGACTTACATAAAGAAATCGCTAAACGCTTCCAGCACATTGCTACCGAAGGTTTTGACAAAGACTGTAGGAAAGCATTAATAGCTAAATATTTGGTTCCATCGAACTGTACTTATATTGCAGCGCCGGCGTTGAACGCGGAGTTGAAAGCAGCAATACCCGAAGCTACAGCAAAGCGTGACAAGGCCATAGTTGTCAAACAAGAACAAATGGCCAGTGCTATCTCCTGTTTGGGTCAGGTGATCACTAGTCAACTCTTTGCAAAGAACAATGAGTTACTGCCCAAACTAATGGACACTGCGCGAATACTCTGTGACATTCAGCATTATGACTCGGTTACGCGCAGAAACTTTATTTTATCTGCGTTAAAAAGGGACATGAAAGACGCCTTGAGTAGCACTAAGATTGATGCATTTTTATTCGGCGACAACCTGTCGGAAACGATAAAATCGGCTAAAGCCGTCACGAAATCGGGAACAGAATTGAAGCCCGATACTACCAATAAAAACCCACCAAAACGACCAAACAACCAAACGGTGAAATATTTAAACCGAAGAGCTCCTGCTCCAGCGCGCAGGCCGCTGGGAGCCGCGCCGAGGAGCCGCGAGCCTGCAGCGACGACGCGGCCGCCGCCGCCGCCCGCCAGCTCATCGAAGAGGTTGCCGCCACAGCGCCAGCCGCAGCGCCGCTACTAGATCCAGTTAAGTATGCGGGTCGCTTGACATATTTTTATAAACAGTGGTCGCTTATAACTAATGACCAATCGATATTGTCGTGGATTGACGGATACAAGCTCACATTTTCTTCTCAAGTGATACAGAAGATAGTACCTGCTGAGCAAAGTTATTCCACTTCTGAGTTTGAAAATTTTTCCGAAGCTATTAATAGCCTATTAGATATAGGAGCCATATCGAAATGTGACCCGTGCCCAGGTCAATTCGTATCTAGCGTGTTCCTCACCCCCAAACCAAATGGTAAAATGAGGTTCATATTAAACCTCAAAAAGTTGAACAGGTTCATTAATACACACCATTTTAAATTAGAGGACCTAAGAACCGCTATAAAACTTGTTACTAAGGACTGTTTTATGACGACGTTAGATTTAAAAGATGCTTATTTTTCTATTAAAATTCATGAACATTCTCGTAAATATCTTAGGTTCTTGTTTAATAACCAATTGTTCGAATTCAATGCACTGCCATTCGGTTTGAATACAGCTCCATATTTGTTTACAAAAATAATGAAACCGGTTGTAAAATTATTGCGGTCGGCGGGTTTTTTATCTACCCTCTACTTAGATGATTGGCTATTATTAGCAGATACGTACGAAAATTGCAAATCTAATTTTGCAATCACAAAGAAACTTCTTTGTTCATTAGGTTTTTTAATCAACGATGATAAAAGCAGTCTGTATCCCTCTAAGATCTGTAAATTCTTGGGAGTATTTATAAACTCGGAAAACTTAGAAATTAGTTTACCTACAGATAAAAAAGTGCGTATTAAAAATGAAATTCGTAAATTTATTAATATGAAGAATTGCAAAATTAGAACTTTCGCACAACTAGTAGGTATCTTAGTATCAGCCTGCCCAGCAGTGGAATACGGCTGGATACATACTAAACAATTCGAGCGCTGTAAATTCTTAAATCTTAAGGGGGATGAAGATTATAACAAGCAAATGATTCTTCCTGATTCTTTAATGCCTGAATTTCATTGGTGGTTAAAGGTTATTGATAATTCAAAACACCGTATTAGAGATGACAATTACAGCATCGAAATATATTCTGACGCCTCAACAACGGGATGGGGTGCCGCCTGTGGTAGTGAAAAGGCTAGTGGTCAGTGGTCGAATAACGAACGCGACAAGCACATAAATTATTTAGAGCTATTAGCTGCGTTCATCTCTCTAAAACTTTTTGCTAAGGACTTATACGACTGTCAAGTACTACTCCGTATAGACAATTCGACGGCTATAGCTTATATCAATCGCATGGGTGGAGTTCAATTTCCCCACTTAACTGGTATGTCAAGGGAGATCTGGAAATGGTGCGAGGACCGCAAACTTTACATATTTGCCTCATATATACGATCTTGTGACAACACCATTGCGGACGCAGAGTCGCGACGTAATCACCCAGACATAGAATGGGAATTGTCAGATGGGGCATTCAATACTATCAAGTGTAAGTTTGGGCAACCCGCTATAGATTTGTTCGCTAGCCGTATCAACAAAAAATGTGCGAAATATGTTTCTTGGCACAGAGATCCGGATGCCTATGCCATTAATGCATTTACAATCGATTGGGGTTCATCCTATATTTATGCTTTTCCCCCCTTCTCAGTTATTTTAAAAAGTCTTAGGAAAATTATTAACGATAACGCTAAGGGAATTTTAATTGCTCCCTTATGGCCCACGCAACCGTGGTATCCTCTTTATAGGTCTCTGCTTATATCAGACCCGATTATATTCACCCCTAATGAAAACATTTTGATATCTCATTCTAGCAACCGTCAGGTGCACTCGACGCTTACCCTGGTTGCCGGGGTGTTATGCGGGAGGCCTTTTCACGCCGATGCCTGCCGCCTTCATCGATAGATATCATGATAGCTTCTTTATCAAATAATTCGATGAAACAGTATGATGTATGTCTAAAAAAATGGTGGACCTTCTGCAAAGGATCAGATATTAATATGTACGAGGCCTCGGTTCCATCTGTAATATATTTCCTTACGCAAATTTTTAATAGTGGTGGTCAATATGGTACCTTAAATTCATATCGATCAGCTTTATCATTGATCTTGGGCACAAATATATCTAAAGACGATCGGATTGTTCGATTTTTTAAAGGCGTTTTTCGCCTTCGACCACCTAGGCCGAAATATAATGTAACGTGGGATACTAACTGTGTGCTAAATTTTTTACGCTCTAAATTCCCCAATGAACAATTGTCACTCGATGAAATTTCTAAAAAATGTGTAACATTACTGGCCCTTACCACGGCTCATAGAGTCCAAACATTGTCAAAAATTAATGTAGATAATATAAATATAATGTCTTCCAAAATCATCATAAAAATTCCCGATTTAATAAAAACTTCCCAGGTGGGATCTAAGCAACCTCTATTAACTTTGCCCTTTTTTAATGAGAGCGTAGAAATATGCCCCGCTAACACATTAGTATTTTACCTAAATAAAACCAAAGATCTTCGCAAATCTGGCATTCTTTTTATAAGTCCAAAAAAGCCACACGGCTCTGTAGGTACGCAAACGCTTAGCCGCTGGATTAAGTGTACATTAAGCGATAGTGGGTTAGATGTGTCTGTGTTCTCGGCGCATAGCACGCGTCACGCGGCTACGTCGCGTGCGCATGCTCTTAGGGTTAATATTGATGAAATTCGCAGGACTGCCGGATGGAGCGGCAGTTCTGAAACATTTGCTAGGTTTTATAATCGCACAATCACTGAAAATGATGAAAGCTCTCTAGCTAGGTCAATAATCAATGATTAATAAATAGAATATTCTCAATTTCTCAATAAATGTCGCTGTTGCAACTTATTAATAAGAATAAATTGTATTCATGCACAATATTAGAATTACTTTATGTTTTTATAACCAGTTATGAAACTGTTAATTATCGAAATACTTATAGCCTGTGATTTCATCCTTTTTTGTTACTTGCAAATTTTGTTTTCATAATAAATTAATCTTAAATGATAACAGGGTGTTCTTAATATTTCCAGAAATGTCTCTCAAAATCTACATGTGTAATAAGTTCTAATCTCGAGGACGAAGCGTTAGTATAATTAGTGATTAAACGAACTTACCTGTAAGCGAAGTTCTATCATAATTATACGAAGCGCTTCGTCCGAAGTGATTAGCTCCCTCCCTCCCACGCTCCCGCTACGCCCTTACTTCTCTTTCAGAAAATATTAAGCAACACTTATTCCTTTAAACTAAATGACGACAGATTCCAAACCAAGTTATCAGGAAACAGAGATACCCGCAGTAAGAAAAAAAAAAAAAAAAACTCTCAACTACAGTGTATGAGTGGTGTCACTTATGTGTTACTACATGTGTAATAAGTTCTAATCTCTTCGGACGAAGCGCTTCGTATAATTATGATAGAACTTCGCTTACAGGTAAGTTCGTTTAATCACTAATTGTATTTTAATTTTGTATATTCAATTACGAGCTGGTGCCAGCGGCTTGACCCGTTGTTACTCGTTACGAGTATGTAATAGGTACCTAGATAAACAGTATCTATGTTGTTCCAGACTAGCCAATAATTTCATATTAATAAACATCTATTAATCTATTTGAAGTCTCTCTAGCAATTTTTCCTTTTATCAATGCCTTCTTTCATGTGGATAAAGAAGTTAGGTTTTCTAGAACTCTGGTTTAAAGAATGACTAATTTTGCAAAATAAATTTTATTGGATTATTGTTTTAGTATTTGTAATATTGATACACATTTCACAGGGATTTTCTCCTCAAGAAAAAGTCGATAATGTCTTTTTTAAGAGTTATAGCAATCAATCAATTCCTAGCCACGGCACGTGTAAACACCGGTAACACTCATATTGTTTGGAATGTAATGAAACGCGCTCTGAGCGGAAATATCTGCTCACCTTGACGAGATGGATGAGTCTCATCGGACATGATCGAGTTTAATACATGACTACTGTCTGCTGTCTACAATACATAGTTATTTTAAGAAACTGACTTCTTTCTTTATTTTTCTTGTGAGGTTGTAGCCTGAGGTGCGACAGACAATTTTGCCACTACTGATGGGAACCCCACAGTCCTCTGACACAGCTTATTATGATTATATTCATTAAAGTCAAGTTTTCTTCACCACGTTTTTCCATCACTGATGTCCAATATAACCTTAGACAGTGCATATGCATTGAAAAATACTTTTACATATTGGTTTGGTACATACGCGAGTTTCAACTCTGAAACTTGTGCATGAGGTGTGAAACTGACTGCTTTGTTATTTTGTTGATTTATCTATTGTAATTTTCTCGGTTGATGGAAAAATGTTTCTAGTATCTGAGACTAAAAAAATACATTATTGCAGAAACGTGCGTGCTCTATCGGTTACCTATACGGTGATGAATGACAATGTTACTTTGCTATTGAATTCAAATAATTTCTACTAACTTTTGACAGCCAGTGTACATCTGTTTACCCTTTCGGATTCGGAATCCCAAGCGGAATAGGTAGTTTATTTAAGGCGCTGTACCCAAGCTCTATGTAGCAAAGGTAGTCGCGGGGGTGAAGCAGCTGCGCGCGGGGGCAAATTGTAAGAAAAAATGTAAGAAATTTTGCAGTTTTAACTTAATATTTAAACAATTACAGGTCTGAGTTCAAAAAAAAATTAGATATGTCTTTAGAATATGAAATTTATTCTGTTATAGTTACAAAAAATATAATGGTTACCGCTGAAAAAATTGAGGTCATATTGACAATTTTTTTTTTCGTAGTTCTGGACCACTTTTGTGAATTGTTTTTGTTAAAGTCTTTACTTTATACATTTGACTATACACTGTATTTTTTTCTGGCTTGTGGCATGTACAGATACGGCTAACTTTGCGACGAAAAAGTAGTCGTTTACAGAGTGTTCGCTATGTACAGCGCCTTAAGAATAAACGTATAATTTTAAAGTTTTTAAATTAAAAAACAAAGAATATATATGTAATACCATTGTAAGCATCAAAATCTTGGGCTATAACATAAGTAATGAATCGAAAAAAACAGCTTAAACAGAAACGTTATTGTTATAATATTTTAGGATGATACCCAGAGCGGCTTCCCAGGGAAGCAACTTGTGAAGTAAAGTTAACGTTAAATGGATCCAATTGAGTGTAAAAACAATGAATATAATACTGGCACTCTGAAGAAAAATATACCTCTATTTATATAACCTAAATTTTATAAAAGTATTATCGTACGTAGATGTGATGATGTACATACTTTTTCGTTTGCCCGTCTCCTGTATTAACGAGACAGCTGACATATACAGGGTGGAATTTTGTAATGCCACCTGGAGGGAATACTGCAGATAGAAAATTTTACTTAAAGGAAACATTCCTTTATTTTTGAATAGACAGCAAACTGCATTCTAAGATTTTCGAAAATTCTCTTCTCCCACACCCGGGAATCGAACCGGCTAAAATCTGAAAAAAATATACCCTGTACTTTTATTGCATCGATCGTTAGGGTCAATTATAAGGATGAAATCTCCCTAACAAACATGATAAATTAAATGAAAGGAAAACCAGGAAATCTTAAATTAATTTAATTATTTACAAAAAATGGTAAACTGACTAATTAGTTGCTCGAAATGGGCTCCATTCTCTTGGAACCTTTGAATGCAGTTTGCTTTCTATTAAAAAATAAAAGAACGTTTCCTTTGAGTAAAATTTTCTATCTGCAGTATTAAGAGTACTTTCCCTCCAAGTGGCATTACAAAATTCCACCCTGTAAATTTTGATCTAAGCAATATATGTGTGTATATCTGGTTTTTATACATGCAGTGACGTAGCTAGGCCAGAAGGGCCCCGTATCGAAACTTGTTTGGGGGCCTTCTTATCCAAGTTTTGCAAATTAAAGAAAATACCCTACCTCGTACAGCTTATGCTATTGTGTTATGTCATTAAGAGAATTTAGAAGAGATCTAGAAAATTGAGAATGCTGATCGACTGATCATAGCTTAATATTTATGACAACTAGCCGTAAAAAGTGAGCTATGTTACGAGCTCGTTAATTAGTGTTTTATGGACCGCGATAAGTTTTCATTTAAGTGCAACATTTTATGTTTTTTTTATTCCAAAATCTGGGGCCCTAGGTAATTGGGGGCCTATCATTGATCCGGTTGATACAGCGGTAGCTACACCCCTGGATACAAGTACAAAAGCAAATATCGTATTTATTTTGAAACGGTTTATAAATTTACCATTTTGTTATATTTATTTCGCATACATAATGTATAATTATGGAGTTACCGCTTGCTTTGCTCGCTTAGCTAGCGCGCCTTTGGTCACAGTTCTAACATAGTCCAGCTTAGTTGTTGCAATAATCTAAGGTCACACATCGTTGACCATAGTTCTACATGTAACCCAATTAATAATATCTTCAGTTACTAGGCTTATTAAATAAAGTTAATTTCTGATTTTGATTAAAAAATGCCACTTTAAGTTAATTTTTACCCCCATATTTAGCTTCATCATACACATACCTAATTATTATGTCTTTTTTTTTGCGTGGTAAAATCATCAAATGAGTCCTCCCTCCCCGGGCAGGAGGGAAGGGACTGTCAGACTCGTACTTACTAAAATCCACGGTGTCCTTCAATAGTCTTTTGTGTTCCAGGGTCACGGTAATGAGATAAGTCCCGCGACCCCGGCAGGCTTTGGCCCTCTAGAGCGCCCCGTCATCATGCTGACACTCTTTGAGGCGCGCGTGGAACACAACGCGCCGTCGACCCGGGCATGGTCCACGGTCGGGCGGTGAGTTGCCCTTTACTCGCCGCTGGTGGCCGGAGATCATCTGCCGACGTCCGACGCCGTGGGCGTCTACCACTGCGGCTGGGGTGGAGGGATGACGCTGTACTCTCCCTCACGCGGCCCGCCTCCTCCTTCACGAGCATGACAGCTTCGCAGAAGGAGGCGACCGCTTCCCACTCCGTCTCGCCCCGCAGCATGGCCTCAATCAATGCCGGGCGCGAGAGGTCTCCGCCTATCGCCGCCGAGAGGACAGGGCGGTGCTCTGCCCAAGCGGGGCAGTCCTGCACCGTATGGTCCACCGTGTCCTCCGGGCGATCTTCGCAGTGGTGACACCCAGACGTTTCTTCCCTTCCTATCAGACACAGGAACCTCCCGAAACTTCCGTGTCCGGTGAGGACCTGCGTCATGCGATAGGTCAGGACGCCGTGACGCCTTTCCAGCCACTCCTCAAAAAGAGGTCTTACCGCCGCGATTGCGGCGTGCCCGAATTATTATGTCTGCGAGATTTTTTAGTTAAGTTTTTGGTTTTGAACATTATTCTATTACATATAATTCGAAACATACTGGCAGATTCTAAATAATTAATTTGATAGCAGCCTTTTAGCTTAATAAACCTAAAGTAGTAATAAAGTTTATTACTGCAATGTCGAGCGATAAAATATACCAATATAACACACTTCACGTTAATTACTTTAGTAATTAATTAATCATAAACAATATGTTATAATGCCGGCGAACTTTCTCAATTTTCGACTTACAATAAATTACTAAGGAGGTTTGTTAATAACGATGAATATTCGATAATTTTTTGTTCGATACCGTCTGAAAGCACTAATTAAAGGTAAATTTTCAGGTTTTTTTCTTTTGTTCTCGTTTAAATGAGTAAAATGTTATTTTTTGTTTTATGTAAAACAAGTCCAAATTACCTTAATTAGTTTTAATGAATGCTTAATTAACGTGTAACATTAGATTAGATACTTTTATCATAAAGCGCTTAAACTTCATAGAGTGAGCAGGTGTTGAGGATTATCTCTCAAATAAAAACCATTAACAAAGTTCTCTGCGTTGGAAGGAAAATGCCTCTAAATACTAAAAGCTTACTTAGAAAAGTTTGTAGGTACGTGTACTACGCGGGTTGTGGGAACTGCTGGTACGAAGAAATCTACCATGAAACTATTCCTTATCAGCTGTACAAAATAATCACCTTCTCTATCTACACCACCATGATTTTCCTTGAAAACGTAGCAGCGTTGTTCGGAAAATTTCCTGAGGTAGAAAAGAATTCATCAGTGATGTTTGCCGCCATTCATAATATTGTTCTCACCAAAATGTTTTTGCTCCTATATCATAAAGCTTCGATAAAGAAATTAAATTATGAAATGGCTTCTGTTGGAGCAGACTTTGAAAAGGATAGCGTTATGAGGAGACAATACCGTAAAGTGACGGTTGGGATATGGTTGTATGTCATTTCTGTGTACCTGTCTCTCGGTGCGTACGGAATCGAGAGCGCGAGGAGGTCGATCGTTGAAGGTAAGTTCCAGTTACTACACAATTTTTCCCCAATTTTATTTCTTGTCTTACCTGCTTGCCTTTTATACTGGTTTGTAAACAAAAATATTTCTACTACTGATATTTTACTCTTTAAACTACGTTTTCTTAAGTATATAATGCATGCGTATGTTCAGGTCCCATCTTTTTATCATCCTTATTATTGCTATGCAGCCAGCTTAAAGTCACGTTCATGGTATCATCCGGGTAGCCACATCAACGATAATCATAAATTCTTTATTTTATCTTTTTCTTTCCAGGGGCCCCTTTTTATACCGTGGTCACATATTTACCGGTTTACGATGACAATTCAGTCGTGGCATCGATTTTCCGAATATTCTTCTACATAACGTGGTTGTACATGATGTTGCCGATGATGTCGGCCGACTGCATGCCAATCACACACTTGATCACCATGACTTACAAGTTTATTACTCTCTGCCATCATTTTGAACAGATACGCGCCGAATTTGAGAGGGATGTTAAAGTAATGAACAAAAGACAAGCTATAGACAAACTAAAAGCTGGATGTTTGGAAGGTATTCGGATGCATCAAAAACTTCTGAAGTAAGTTCTTAAGTTCTTTTGTTTAACTTTTGTTATTGTATTACTCAGAGCACCTATTGTTCGCCGACAAGAAATAAACAGGATTTACGGACAACGTAATGAATGAGTCTAGTGTCTATAGAATTGTATGCTTGTTTTCATGTAGTATATTTTATCGATACAATAAATATTTGTAGAAGCGGGCATGAAACGAAATGGATCGAAAATAATAAGTATTTTTACAAAATTATGTGTTATAACATTCCAATGGAGCGGAATAGTGTTATGGAAAACTGGTAAAGCTAAATTGGATAAATCGCTTTAGGAAAAATCGCGTTCATTTAATTCTAAATAAACAGCTCACCTGGTTCTGTAAACGAGAGCAATAAAACTGTTATATAACAGAAATGAAAAGCCCATTGGCCATTTCTGAAACCATCAGCAATATTATTCAGCGAATTTGTGTTTTTTTGGGCAAATTGACAATTTGACGTTAACCGAGACTAGTTTTTGTAGAAAAGTAAAAACATCATGTATGTTTTTTTGTTTAGTTTGGCAGACGAGATACATCGTGTTTTCGGAATAATAATGTCACTCCAAGTGTGTGAAAGTTCAGCCGTCGCCGTGTTACTTTTGCTACGTTTAGCGGTATGTAAAACTTTTATGGTGTTTCTTTGATATCTTTCACTGGTATGTCACTTTTCAGTTTCGTTTCGTTAAATGAATAAAGCTTAATTGGCACTGGTTACATATGTATAGACAAATTGACTGGGAATCGTCGTGTGATGGACATCCGAAGGGAAAGAATGACACGCATGATACTGAGAGAGTGATTATATGAATGGTTTATGGATAGAGAGGATGAGGAAGGTTAAAAATAAGAAGGATAGACTGCGTGAGGAATTACACGAAAGTAAATGAAGTAATACTGACTGTGTCAACAACTACAGACCAATCTCAATCCTCACATCATTGTCTAAAATATTCGAGCGTGTTATAAATTCTAGGCTTATAAATTACCTCGAATCCAATGCACTCCTTTCTTCATCACAATACGGTTTCAGAGCAGGCAAATCTACTAATCATGCTGTTCATAACTTCACCACCTTTTTAGCTAAGAGTATGGATGCAAATAAGAAGTGCCTTACAATTTTCCTTGACCTTGCTAAGGCGTTTGACACAGTCTGTATCTCCGACCTCTTAAACAAACTCGACAGCATGGGTATTCGGGGGAAACAGCTTAATCTGTTTGCCGATTATTTATCGGGGAGGTCTCAGTGTGTGAGTATCGGTGAGTACACGAGTGATTATCTCAAGATAACGCATGGGGTGCCGCAAGGGAGTATTCTTGGACCCACCTTGTTTTTATGTTATATAAATGAACTCTGTCAGCTTCGCATACAAGACTGTACAATTATATCATATGCGGATGATACAACTTTGACATTTGTAGGTGACACCTGGGAAGAGGTTAATTCTAAAGCTCAGGCTGGGTTTAATACTGTCTGTCACTGGCTTGCTGCGAATTCACTTACTTTGAATGCAGACAAGACCAAATTCATAAAATTTTCCATTCGTAACCCTGCAATGCCATCACGAAGCGTCTCCCAAATATTTGCTCATCAATGTTCTTTTCCTCCCGAATCACAGTGTTACAAATGTCCACAGATCAATTCAGTGCAATCAATAAGGTATTTAGGCGTTACTATCGACAATAGGCTGTCTTTTTTGGAGAACACATACACAACGTCGCTCAAAAAGTGCGTAAACTAACTTTTATCTTTAGACAGCTCAGACACGTTGCAGATACGAAAACTCTTCTTATGGTTTACTATACCCTAATTCAATCCATTGTGACATATTGTATTACAACGTGGGGTGGTGCAGACAAAACAAAAATGTTGGAGTTAGAGCGAGCTCAAAGGCTAATCTTAAAGGTAACCTTTTTTAAACCCAGACTCTTCTCGACGAGCAAATTATATCAGGAAACCGGGGTTTTAACCGTTAGACAACTATATATTCTCCTTAGTGTCCTTCAACAACATAGTGATATTTCGGCGTTTAACCAGGAAATGGTTCACACAAGAAGACACTATGCTGTTTGCAAAACCTCTAAAACGAAAACTAGATTTGCTCAAAAATTCTATTACTTTATCGGACCTAGATTATATAACCAGATTAACAAACTTAAAAGTATATTTAATGATAACATACAACAATGTAAAAGAAAAGTTACATCATGGCTATTAGGATTGGACTATAAAAAAACTGAAGAACTATTAGATATAAAGAAGTAAAATTACTTAATTAAATTAAAAATATAAATATAGTATTAGTAAGATTATAAATATATTAGATCTCACATCAACACACACTCACCACGCACAGTACACACACACACTCACCACACACTCTCACCACACACTCTCACCACACATAGTAGTCACACACACACCCAACAGCACACACTATACCTACTATTATACAGTTAAATACTCGTTTTACTCTTCTAATGTTTCTCCTGCTTGGTTTAAGTTTCCGTATTATTGTTACTCTTTCAAACTACTTTTGTTTCAAATTCTCCTATTGTTACATACCTTGGTGGGGTCCTGGTGTCCTAAAATACAGGCCTCGGCTTAGTTTAGGCACCAGTCTCCCACAAATAAAATATTTTTCCTGTACATTTGTCAACAAACGAACCTGTACCAATTGTTTTTATTTGTGGAAGAGAAATAAACTATTATTATTATTATTATTATAATACCTACCGTAACGTCTGACAGGGGAAAAATGAAGAAAACACGTTGCGCCGACCCAAAGTAAAATAGGATAAGGGCAAAAAAAGGATGATGATGATGAATTGATGATAAATAAACTAATATACTGTTGTTAATTACAGCTTTCTCCACATCTGGATCTGACAAATGCCTTCATGACTTACACGTTCGTCGGTTCTCTGTTTTTGTTGCTCGCACTTAATTTGTGGAACGCAGGGGAAGTTACTTATCAGGTAAACAATTATGTTTTATTCTATCAGTAAATACATAATGATCTAAACTATAAATAAAAACTAACTAGTAATATGTACAAAAAGTAAAAAGAAAAGAAAAACATTATATATTATGTTTTAATATCTAAAAGAACCCTAAAATGTATTTAAAAAATCTCATCTAACTAAAGCGGTATAAATCTTCTGTATTTAGGCGTCCCGCAGGGTCTGATATTGGGCACCACTTTACTTACTACAACAGAAAGGTTTATTGTAAGTATACAAAGGTTTATTCCAACACGAGAGCTTTATCCTGTCGATTTTAGTCGGACTATTGACTCGATACGAAATGGGTTCGAATACATGCCCTGAATATTATATGAATTAGAAATAGCTTTCAGCGTAGAAACGTCTGGAGTTACAAATAACGATCTTAGTCTGCAGTAATCTCTTGTAAATGAACCTCTGCTTTTGAATGTACCATTTAGGACTTTCATTTTGCCTTTCGAGGTTTTTGTGCTAGAAATAGATAAGTATTTTTAAGTTAGTAATTAACAAAAACAATTGAATTTTTTCACTGTTTTTTTTTTGTTTTTCATAATTATAAATATTTTTCATTACTCATACTCTGAAAGTAGGTCATTACATGTCTGATTAGCCGTTTGAAAGTTATCCATTGCCGCCCTAGGGAAAATCGCTTTCAACTGACAGCTGCCAAATTTAAGAAAAAAAAACTAGTTCTATTTTGACATTTCTATTGAACCATGTTCGAACTTTTTATACAGCCACGAAATTACAGAGCGATTTAAAATTAAAATAACATAAAGTTAAGTATTGAGAATATAAATAATGAGTATGACTTTAAAATAATTTAGTTTCAAATTCATCTCTAAAATAATACAGATTTCGACAAAATCTTTGCCATTTTTAAAATAATGAACATGAAAAATCCTGGCTGTATAGCTGGACGACCACAGCACAAATATAAAAAAAAACAAGCGGCAAAGTGACAATTCGATCTACACTCATTTTTTCTTTAGCTAAAATTTATGTTGTTAATTTTACTTTCCTCGTACCTATTCATAATGAAAAGCACAGTGTTTACCTCGGGTAAATTACTTATTTAGTCCCTCGAACTATTAGCGCCCTCACTATGTTACGGGCGCCAAACCCCGTCTCGGGACGTAAATAAGTAACTTTCACGCCTTGGATAACAATGTACTATTAAGACTGTCGTAAACATAATATGGTGATACTGATAACCCTAGCATTGGGAAAACTGGCTGGACAAGGCGAGACAATTTAAAATCGTTTTGAACATATTTTACAAAAATTGCAATGCATGGTGCGGTCCCTAGACATTAACCGGTTCAAAACGCAAAGACTGAAGTCACGCACGGTTATATGAGTACTGCAAGGATTTTTGTGTACCTTGTGAATCTCTTGGGGCGACAAGTGAGCCACATGCATCTGTTCATTTCACTCCACCGCGTCTTTTCTCCCTTCCCATATCGATTAAACTTCTAGTTTTTTCAGTATCTGGAGAAAAGAGCGTGAAAGTTTTAAAAATACTGTGTAATAAATTAAATGGTGCTTAAACATAGATACATGGATAACTACAAATGTTCACCTTTACCTAACCTTTCGGGGATTACAGTCACGGCTTTTTATGTGACACGTTTTTACAAACAAGAAGCTAGAACAAACGGGGTAGTAGGTAAATAAGAGCTTGTAGTAATAATGCTTTATCTAATATTTATAAACATATATAATGTTAAAATACTCAGAATCGGAAAATAAATCCGTTATGAAACCATATGAAACAAATGCCTGCATGCACCTTAATTTCCACAACCCTAAATACTGTTTTTTTTTTAATTCTAAGTACGTAAATAAGAAACCACGCGAATAATTTTTGGGTCTGTATGAAAAAAAAGCTGGTCATCTAGTTTCTATTTCATACGTAAATACTCAACTGAAATATTTCTTCCAACGAAAAATTCATTTATTTATGTTGTAAGTTTTGTTGAAAATATTATACCCACTGTTAAGGGTACGCTAGTCGGCCATTTTCCATACAAACGTAGTTTGACGATTACTTCAACATTTGACGGTATACATTCAGAATAAACAATGATTCACATTCATCTCATTGTTATCTAGCCCTATATGGAAACAAAAAAGTAAAAAAAAATCTATTATGGATATCGAAACTTCCTTATTTCAAGACTAACTTTAACGCATCAGAGTTGATGTCATTCTTACTAGTACAGACCGCAGCTTACCCCAGTCTGTCAAATTTTACCAATCGAACATTAACCTTCCGCTGTTGTGAGAATGTTGAAAATCTATTAAAGAAATTTGACAGATTTAGGTAGGTTGATGTGCCAGCTGGCGTCTGTACATCTACGACACTAACTACATTTCTGTTGTCCAGGCCTCCTTGCTATCAAGTGCTATGTTCTACAACTGTGGCTGGCATTTCTGCGAGTTAGAAAAGAATTCTCAGCGAGAGATTCGGAGTCTGACCCTTATTGGCTGCACGCAGGCACAGAAGCCACTCATCCTCAAAGCGTTTGGGATACAGGACTTGTCTTATGAAACTTTTGTTTCGGTAAGTTACCCATGAATGAAAAATTTGAAAGGAACTCCATTTGTTAACTTTTCGCACATGAGGGCTCAAAAGGAATTTGAAATTAAGGACACACATAGAACTATAGTTAGAATCGAGAAGTATGGTAGAAAAAGGGGGTGGCCTGTACACAGGAGTGGATGAATCCGGGATGAAATAGAAATGATGATGTTGAAGTTAACGTACTCGTATAAGAACAACTCAAATGAGATTGAGCAAGATAATGTCTGCCGCATACTGACAAACGGTGGGCCATAAATGGTGGGGGTTTGTGAGAAGTGGAAGGTGTTGAAACAGGCCTTTCTCCAGAAGTGGTATATGCAGGCTAGAATAAAAGTCACGATCTTCGTTAGAGTATACAGGGCTATTTGTAAAACATTAACAACCTTTCATGGGCTCTCCATACATGACTGTGAACGGAAAAATATTCCATTTGGCATGAAACACCAAATTTTTATCTTTCAGGGTTGATTTCATAGTAATAGTTGTTGAAAACCGTAAGTACTTTCAGCGCATGAAAGGTAGTCAATGTTTTACAAATTACCCTGTATATGAGATACTTTTTATAACAAATATTTACGTGGGCGTAGAAGTGGGTAAAAGCTGGTAAAAATATAAAAATAATTAGCTTTCTCTGAAATAATCTTAGAAAGCTAAACTAAAATATTTTGCAACATATGTAGATCATGTTCATTTCGCAAGAATATTTAAAGCCTCCTGCAGACACGCGATTAATCGCGCGGGGCGACATATCGCGGTCCATTCGCAGTATTTTTAGAGTGGAAATTAGCTTGGCTCGTTGTCGCAGCGCGATTAATCGCGTGTGTCTGCAGGAGGCTTCACAGAATAAAACAGTAAATATGTTGTGCAAATGTTTTTTACGAGCTTCCGAGATTGGTTTGAAATGTCTAGAAATTATGAGGGGTTCCTCCGAAATAGTTATAAAATCATGTTTTTCATTACAGGTAGCAAGAATGACGTACTCGATATTCGCTGTGTTTTACCAAAGAGGAGAGTGATGTTATTTTAAGGTCTGAGCAATTAGGCGAAACCGTTAAAATAAAGATTTTAATTTTAAACCGATCTTCTCTTATACACCGTGACTTTTTAGTCGTCTTACAACGGCAGCCCAGTTCATGTATCCAATGACTAGAACACGTTTCAAAAAAATAGGTATATAAGAGATTTTAATTCGTTATTATGACGCAAGGCGTAGTTAGAAATACCCTTGTCTCATAGAAAATGGAGATGGAATGATCTGCCCGACTATTGCGCTGGGCAGGTACCTATACTCTACAGCTTGAGACGTAAACATTTCAACAGGGTGTATTTATTAATAATAATAAATTATTATTAACGATTAAAAAAAACTCGCCTAGAGGTATTTTAGGTCGGATACATTAAGCGGACCACTTTTGTAAGACGACTAAAAAGTCACGGTGTAAACGTTGAGCTTTGTAAATTCCTGTTAACATAAAGTACGTTTTAAACTCAATTAATTGAGTTTTAATCAAGTCATAATGGAACCAAATAGTTCGCATGAAAAGCTTGTTAACGCATTTAGTTTTTAGGCAATTATCACAGCTCTTAAACTGACTATTTAATACGTTAGAGGGCGTTACGAAGCCTGAAAATTAGTATGCCCTTCTCAAAGGGTCCACATTATGCGCCGTAGAAAGTTTCGATAAATCCTCACACACGGACCTTTAGGTATTTCTAACGACAGCCGACGTATAACTTAAGGGTAGCTATACGAAAAGGTCGCATGCCTAATGTATTTAAATTAGTTTAAATTCCATTAGTTTTGGTGAACAGTGAATTCTACTCTCTACGTGCTTATTAGGACCTCAATGAAATGTTAATTTATTGGTAATATCCGAATAATTGGGTCCTGGAGTTATTTCAGCGTTAACATGACATGCTTTTATGACCAATGTTTTGAAATCACAATTGAATTATAGGCTAGCCTAATTAAATGTTACCGAATTATTGTTGAACTAATAAATGGTCGTTTATGTGTTTGTCGTAAACATAAATCATTTTCATACGGAACTGACGTGAAATGAAAATATTCCGCTGGACGAGTTGTAAAAGTCAATGATCATAAACTATTGTACTGAAATATAGGTACTATAATTCTACGTGTACTTAAATACATGTTTAATAATTTACCCCCTTACTTATAAAAACTTGTGTTGCTTAGCTACCGATTAAATATCACCTGTCCTTGTCATTTCTATTTTAATGAATAGAGATGGCCAGTGACTTAAGAGCTATTTAAGATAAGTAACGTTTAATCAATGTTTATAAGTAAGGCCCTTAAGGTTTATTTGTATTATGACTGTTGTTTTTTATACATACTTGAGCAGGATGATATATGAATATATAGGAGGAGATGTAGTAGAAAAACTAACAGACTTACCCTTTAGCTTGACAATCTGTTGTTGTCATTTCCATTGTGTAACCTGAAGTAACATCTCCCACAAAATTGATAGAAAAACTTCAAATTAAAAAACTTGTTCTTCAAAGTAATCAAATTAAATAAGACTTCATTAAATGCAAATAAATCAATTGCAGGGCTTGAGTGACGCGCAATATGAGTTTATTAACAAAGTTTTCAGGCACCTGTCGAAGACGCCGCATTCAGTATTAAACAGATTATAAATTACATTTTAATATTTATAATTCCTGCTTAATATTCATTGGTTTATAAAGTTTTTTTTTATGAATAGTTTCAGGAATTAATGAGCATTTTACCTCGGAGAGGAGAACGTCTTTTTATAGGTACTGAATTTTTATTGAATATTGTAAAATATATCAGTTACCGAATCTTCAATCATTTCGAGGCACTCTTTTTTGGCTTCTTTAACACGCTTTAATTAAAATTTAGCTAAGTGTTCTGTAAGTACTTTACAGAATGCAAATTTTCGAAAATCAATAGACCGTTAATAAGTGAACGAAGACATCGTAAATTACATGAGACAATAGAAATTTAATATCGCCGGTAAAGATGTAATTTTACGCTAAACTTTTGCAATAGATAGCTAACTTCGGCTCATTGGGACCTCAGTTTTAGATAGAGCGGTTATTGAGTACCACTTTCCACCTAAATCAATATCCTTTGAGCGAACAATACTATTGAATTGGTTACCGTTTGAATATATCATAAGTTAATGTTTTTGTTTGATACTCTTTTCATATTAAAAGTTTGTAGTTAAATATGTTTCCCGATTTGGACTTTTAAGGTAATGCTGGCAAACATTTCATCTCATTAAACATACCCATTAAATACTTACCCAAGTTTAAGAAAATATGAAAAAACAAATTAACAGTCCACTGAGTTCGAATCCGAAATAAGATCTCTCAAAAAAGTTGATAAAGTTATTCATAATTCATTATTAAACACGATCAAAACTCTTAAGTGGTTAAGCAGCGTTATAAATCATTGAGACCATTTCCTATTTGAGTGCGTACTCCGAAAAAGATGTGATTACGTTGACAGACATCGCGTTTGTTACTGTGATTAACGACCAAGTCGAAATGTTCTGTTTATTATGTTATGGCCGTATGGTTACAGCGGTGGAAATTGGGACGACCGACGAACACGCCAGAAAATCTGAACGGGAATTGCCTGAAAAATATATATCCATTTTTTTGCGACTGTATTTTTATTCCACATTTTTAAATCATAAATATGGCAAGAATATATTTTGATTAAAATCATGACTGCATTTTTATTTTTGGGTAGTTTTTCGCGCTGTTTTTCATTAATATACGTATTAATGAAATAGATCGATACTTATTTTTACTTAACCAACAGTGATATACGTATATCACATATATTGAGTACCACTTTCCTACTAGACATTTAGACAAAGCTCTATTACATCCATATTAAAGAATACATGAAATATGAATATTACATGAAATATTGACAATATAATATTGTTAAAGATATGCAAGGAAATAAAATAACATTTTACTTATACCTTACAAACGCTTTTTATGTCGCAAGCAAATAGAATTGCGGCAATAATTGAATGGAGGTTAGAGATAGTTTAAAAGTACTTGTCAGCCATTTAGAGATCGGAACTATCCAATGAATATTTTTACCGACTGTTATTGCGCCGCATTCAATGTATATTTTGGTCTGACCGTCAGGCTGTTAGACCCAAGGGCTTCGGGCTGACTATTGGCTGGCGGAGCTTACCAGTTAGGGCTGCCAAACTTCCTCAGCTTTCCAGACATGTTTGGAATTTTAGGTCACCATCACGTCTGGAATTTAGAAAAAAATGAAAATTGAATACATTAGGTAATTGTTAAAATAGAAATTCTTTGTAACAAAATCGTTGTAGGGTACAATAAGTAGTATTATACTTGAACGAAAGTTGATAAAATTAAGTATCACTTATATATGTATACAAAAACATTTCCCTAAATTTTGAATAGAATTTCGCTGTTTATACCTATTGTTCCCAAGGAAAGAAAATTCCGGATTATTTTTTCCAGAAATCTCTGGAAACTTTTGTAATAGGTCTGTGAACCCTAGTTATAGCAACAAGTATAGGTAAAGTAACCAGAGACAAAGAATGATAGATGGTTGTTTTTTTTAGGGTTGCTTTTTCAACACCCCTAATTGATCGATTGTCTTTACCAAATCTTTAGAATGATGAATCGAGGCTTGCAACGTGAGAACTGGGGACACGTTGTTTTTATTAGTGATAGCAAAAAGTGTAAGCTAAGGTTTACGCAGTCAAGACACAAGTCGAGAAATTATACAAGCTTGCTTTGCGTCCTCCCACCCTACTGTTGGACTTGTACTGACTAAAATCCACAGTGTACTTCAATAGCCCTTTATGTTCCGGGGTCACGGTAATGAGATAAGTCCCGCGACCCCGGCAGGCTTTGGCCCTCTAGAGGCCCCGTCAAAGTATTACTTTTAATAAAGTCAAAGTTTGTAGATAATAAGTGGTTAAAGTCTGTTTTATTTTGCTTCAATACTACTTTTTTACATAAACATTTATTATATTTCTTAACTTACTAGTTAATCAATTGAAACAAAAAATGCTTAGTCTAAGTTATGGGTCAGGGCTCGAGAGACAGAAACCTTCTAGTAATACGCACCGCGTCATGAAGAACTACTTTCTGAACCAGGCCCAAAATATTATTATTATTACTAAGATAATTTTGTACATAATTAAGAAAAGGCATCATCATTAAAATGGAGATAAATTATTTTTCCTCAATCTTTGTCAACGTTTAATAATTAATATTCTAGGCAATATTATAATGAACCAAAAATTTTACCCGTAAACATGCCTTACATACTGGTTTCATTAAAATACCTATGTGTACTGCCAACTATAATTTACTTTTAATTCGTATGCATTAATTTAAATTTTAAACAAATCACAAGGTGCGTCCCCACAGAGCGCGCAGCCTCGCGAGGCATTTTCCGCGCGAAGGAGCTCAGTTGGTGTGAACGAGTATCGGGCGAGTCAAGTGACAGCGCTGCTGCGGTAGAGCGACCGAGCGCCCGAGCCATCCAGTGTCGGCTTTTGTTTTGCTCGCGTATATTGTTTCGTGCCTCGGTCGAAAAACAATAGACGAGTCCACACAGAGTGAGTAAGTAGCCTCGCTTGTCAGTTTCCTCGCGCAGCAAATGCCTCGCGAGGCTGCGCGCTCTGTGTGGACGCACCTAATCAGAAGAATTACTGTGTGCTTTGATATACTCGTATTTTGTTGTTTTAAAGTGCTTTCATTGTGCAACACAGTCACCGAGTACGTAAGAAGTAACAAGTAAGTATTTTTATTTGCATAAATTAATGTGCTTTGTATTGTTACGTTGGGGACTTTTAAAGCCCTGCCATATGTCAGTAAAGAGCTTTAAAAAGTTTAGGAGTTGAAAGCACGGTAATATTAAAAAGACAATTGATGATTTACTTTGCAAACTGTATTTGTTGTGGGACAAAATATGTGTATTGAAAGAACTTTATTTGATTAAATTGGAGAAATCAAAAGAGAAAACTTATTTTATTCTAATTTGAGAAAATTCCTCCTTTTTATTAAAGTTGGGTTTAAAACTTCTATTACTAAGGGGTCATTCCATCGTTTCGGGTGTTACAATTGAACTCATTGAACTATGTTTTATTAGTAGTAGTATTCTTAAGTAGACAATAATAACTATCGGATCACCAACATATTAGGTTATATTTTCTTTTCCTAAAATTACAATTTTAAAATATTTGAGCAATAACGAGAAAATTGCGAATAAGTAGCCGTTTCGGGCGTTACACGAAATTGCCTCTACCTTCTGACTATCTGCCTTAACATGCATAATTCAGCGAATTTTCCAAGTAAACTCCAGTTTAACTTATAACAAGTTATACTAGATCCAGTAGTCCTCCTTAAGACGGAAAGAAAAGTTAGTAATCAAATTTCCTTAAATTTTAATAAATAAAATTAGCTGTTTCGGGTGTTACCACTACTTCGTTTCGGGTGTTACGAGTACGAAAATAAAATACATATATCCGAGATTATGAGCTATATTAATGAAATTTCGCGCTTACTTTTAAAATTATATAATTATAAATCAACTATTATAGAATTTAGAAAGAATATAATAGAAAAAACTAAAAATAAAAGCGAAAAGTTACTCGCTCACTCATTCATCACGAAATCTTAAAAATTACAAGTGTTAGTATGAGTAGAGTTTCAAATTTTGTCGTGAGGGTTTTTTTTAGGTCGTAAGTGCTCACGAAGACTGGATTTTGTGAAATTTGATCCCTAAGGGGTTGATTTTGGGGTTGACAGTTAGCATGAAAGTTCGTGACTACAAGTGCTATGAGTCTCAAATTTTTTATGGGGATTCTTTGAACGACGTAGGTCTGCCAACTAAGCAACATAGGATTTTGCTAAATTTGACACCGGAGGGGTTGTTTTTTTAAGTTGATAGTTTGTATGAAACTTCGTTACTACAAGTGCTAGGAGTCTCAAATTTTTGTTGGGTTGGTTCAAGTATCTCGTAAAGCTGGGAGCAGAGATTTCCTAGGGAAAAGGTCGAAATTCGTGCAGACGATCCGCAGGTGGGTGGAGTGCTCGTATTTAACAATGAAAAGCTTTATTTTTCAAAAACATGCACTTCTACTTGGAATTCGTAATATGTACGATCACTTTTAGTCTTAAGGTAGGTAGGCAAAACGCTTATTATATACTCTTAACGCACGTCATAGACATCTTTTTATCAGGCTTGAATATGTTTGCTTTATCTGCAATTAATTATAAAAACACGACTTGAACCTCGCCATCAGCCATTTTTACAGTTTATTCTGGGAGACATTTCTTTACTTTTCTGACATACATCATGTTAACACACCTATGCATAAAGTATTATATGCTGCGGCGACAAATAAGTACGTAAAAGTAGTAAAAGCTTGTCTTACTTATAATGTAACACCCAAAACGTTTCGGGTGTTACACATTTTCAAACGTTGAAAATACAATTAAAACACATGATTTCGCAACTATTTTTAGATATTCAACAAGATTAACCACACGACTTTACTTTGGCAAAATATGTTAGTTTAAATATAATTAGGCGAAAAATTAAACAAACTATTAGTTCTTTTTCGTTTCGGGTGTTACACTGATACCACAGTTCGGAAAACCCTTCACAAAAACGTAAATACAAACTATTTAATATTTTTAATGCGATTCAAATAATTACAATAAGTAAAGCTCACTTATAACGGAAACCAAGTGATGGTTGACTGCTTCTTTCTTTTATTTTAGCATTGCCAATATTGACGTAGAAATTACTTTGGTGCCCTGGTCTTTCTAACATTACTTTTATGTGGGTATAATATGAAAAATATTATGAATTATGTCAAAAAAAATCTAGACATGAAGGATAGGAATGTTTTCTATGAAATTAAGTTATAATTAACTTATTACGACGAGGTTTTTTTTTGAGGCCTTGGTAGCGTTTGTCATGGAATGACCCTAAGATAGTGATGACTTCTATTATGAAGGAAAAAAAAATATCACAGAAAACAATAAAGCGCAAAAAAAGCATGAAAACAATTCGCGTCGCGTCTATGCATTTTTGTTTGCGGAATGTTCCGCTCATAACCATAGGATGGTTCTACACATCGTGCGTTGTACGCTGCCTTCCAATATCGCGACTATTGCGACCCAGTCCGGACGGTAGCTTATTCGTAAATACCCGTGAAGCTATCCATCCGTATAGCTTCGCAAATAGTGCAAGTGTTAGACCAACGGCACAGCTGTTTGAGAGACGTGCATATCAATTGGTTTGTAAATTACAGACGTTTTAGATGACGCGTGTGTATGTGATCGCTATGTATCTATCAATTTCATTTATCAGAGCAATGACCTCAGCTCTGCCAGAAAATACCAACCGACATCATAATGTATCTCATTTTCAGAACTTATGGTAATGATTGAGGTTTGTCAGAGGTAAATTATTCATATAACTTTGTTTTAAGCTGACTTACTGCTTACAAATATACACCGTGACTTTTTAGTCGTCTTACAACGGCAGCCCAGTTCATGTATCCAATGACTAGAACACGTTTATACTTGATAATGATTGAGGTTTGTCAGAGGTAAATTATTCATATAACTTTGTTTTAAGCTGACTTACTGCTTACAAATATACACCGTGACTTTTTAGTCGTCTTACAACGGCAGCCCAGTTCATGTATCCAATGACTAGAACACGTTTATACTTAATAAAAAAAAATAGGTATTACAGATATAAAATTTTAATTCGTTATTTGACGCAAGGCGTATAGAAACACACTTGTCTCATAGAAAATGGAGATGGAATGATCTGCCCGACTATTGCGCTGGGTAGGTGGTATACTCTACAGCTTGATACGTAAACATTTTAACAGGGTGTTTCATATTTCTAATGTACCTATTTATTAATAATAAAAAATATTATTAACGATTAAAAAAAAAGAACTCGCCTAGAGATATTTTAGGTCGGATAGGTACATTAAGTGGACCACTTTTGTAAGACGGCTAAAAAGTCACGGTGTATATTTTTAGAAATAATAAGAGATTGTAGGTTATCTCATTATGGCAGAACTAAGCCCAAATAATTTCACTCCCACATACACGTATAATGAACAAAATACTGAAAACTTTCAAAACTCTATTATAATAATCCTAACAGAAACAAGTTCTCATTAACACGCGAGTACCTAATATCTGTTTCAAATCCCATTACGCTGGAGGCGACAAATAAAATTTAAAACTTGCGTAACCATTAAAAATAAACTCATTACCCGCCTAACTAATTACTCAGGTGAATCTAAAGCTTGTTTCGTATTTTATCCGGGGATTTTTGGTCTTAAACCTATTAAAAAGTTGCGTTCCCCGCGGGATTAATACCGACGGCCCTAGCTTGTTTGTAAGCGCCACCCACAATTTTAGTTCCATCCAAGTCAGTTTATGAGCGTTTTGTGTTTATATTGTTACTTTTAAATTTTATTTTGAAGATAATTTCCAAGTTGGGAAGTGCTGTGCTTAAAATTAATTAGATTGAGGCCTTGAAGTCGGGACTTAATGTTTCGTGAGCGTTCAAGAATGCATGTCGCCGCTTAGTGAAATACTTGGGGAAATTCACGAGACTGTTGGATTTAGATTTTCGACACAGTATATTTTTATCCTTTGTTGCATCTTTAATTACTACATTTTAAAAGATTTAAGACAAATAAAACTTAATAGAATGACAACAATAGTAAACATTGAGATTGAAATTGATTCAGAAATGAAACTGTAATTTACCCAAATACTTTTGCAGCTCTGTAAATAAAACTCATATTTTCTGTGTAAAATAATGATTCCATCTAATAGCAGAAATTCATTAATTTACTTGCAGTCATATTCAGCGCCCAGTAATTGATTACTGCTTTTAAATTAAATTAGTAGACGCGCAGAATGCTTTAGATATAGTTCAGTTTCATGGAACGTATTTAGTTGTTTTTGAAATAAAATTTCTTGATGATGAACTCAATTCGTAAAAAATGGTTTTCACTTTTTCCGCGTAGGCACGTTTTAAAGTCCCTGGAGGTGTGACCTCACGTCGCATTAGCACAGTTTATGGCAGCTTTAACGACGAACACCTACAGCTCGTTAACCTCTCTATAATTCGGGAATACATTTTTTCATGACATCACGCGAGCTCCCACTGTTCTCCGATTAAGTGAAATTATTCTCAAATCGCCTTAACTTCAATGCTATATGGCTCATTTTACAACGGCAGCAACTTCGATACGTTTTAAAATATCGGAACTTCCCGCTGTGGAAATAAATGACTGTGTGCAAACACTTTGAAGTATTTCACCAATTTATCAATTTTGTTTTCATCTTTTCATACCTGCGGTGATGTACCGACACTTTTATAGCCCTTACTTTATGTAGCACGTCATATCTGGAATGAAGACAATGGAGATGAATATAACATATATCACGGGACGGAAACAGAAAAAGTAGATAATCTTTGTGACAAATAGTAAGGACTATTCCCTGGGATCGTGAGATATGGATGTCATTAATTTAAAACAAACTATGGGTCCCGAATGGATCAGGGACCACGGAGCTTTGACAGACGTTACTTTGATAGATGTAACAGTGGTTATAATATTTTGAAATGTTTAAGGATTTCTTGGGTTGTGGTAAGGGAAATAAAGGTACGCTATCTATCATTTTGATGTCGCCCTTTTGTGTTCTAATATGATACGTTAGTCCCTTTTGCACATTTGAGACATGTAGCTTAATATTTCTAGGCAACAAAGGTAGATTAGTCCACTTAAACCCAAAGCGTGTAGAGCTAATTGAACCATAATATCAAATATCAAAGCCTTCGTAATGATGATGATATTGGATATTCAGGCCCCCATTAATTGCGATAATTAACTCGCGCTTCTGAGATGTCCATGATATTTAGTGGGATTGGAATGAAAGCGGCATGTGTGCGGGATGGTTGTGCTCGCGTGTCCCTGGTCGCAGCCGATCGTGTGGATAATTCGCTTCATAACGAGTTGGCGGCCATCCAACCTCCGCTGGATACGGTTATGTTAAGCTACACGCAAAATTATTAATTTTCGCAGAGTTTTTATCGCTTTCGTATTGTTACTGCTTCTTAAGGTTTTTATCTACAAACAATTTTAATATCGCCTCTTTAAACTTTAGAAAGTCGAAGCCATTAGTTTTCACGTAAATTTTATTGATTGGTTTCAATTTTTTGTTTTCAGTCGTGTTGCAAATAGGTGGCTATGTTATTTACTGTCTAGTTCATTTTATTCTTTACATAGAGTCCGCGCTACATCTGAAATGCTGCAGGAAATTCGTGGTATTACGTTTTTTATACTATTTGATATAATGACATAGACACTAACGCCACGTCAAAAGGAGTCGTGGCGCGGACACTACTACAAAAATCCAAAAGATTTGTTCGGCCTTTTTGGTAGAACCGTTTTTTTGGCTAGGTTAGGTACATTGCACAACAAAAGTTTTATTGCGCTGGCTGGACAAAGTGTGTTCTGTCCGTAGTCGGTTCGAACGTGTCCCAACAAATTGGGGGAAGTCTAATTGAATGTAGGTACCTAGGTACTGTCACACAAAGTGTACAGACTGCTAACTCACAAGGAATTTAGACAATGTTGTAAGTACGCTGTGGAGTCTTTTACATCGCTCTTTTAAGTAGGACATGAAAATATACCTTTGAGATTATACTTTCTTTTATGTATAATGACTTTGCTCTTGACCTTATATAGTCTAGGTCAGGAGTGATTGAAGAAGCCTGTTCACTGTAACTTTGAAAAGATTAGGGGTGCATGCGTTCGGAAACACAGAGTGTGTGTCCACACTGGAAGCCTAGCGCGACGGCGGCGGGCGCGGTGCCGGGCGCGGCGGCGCGCGGCGGGCGCGATCTGTGTCCACACTGCCGATCAAGCGTTTGTTTTTGTAGCGGCGAATTCAGGTGTTGCAAACCGGTGGTACAAAGTAGTTTCCATAAATCTTGTTTAAAGAAATTCTTTTTAAAATGTTTTATAGGTTGTTTAGGATTGCATACAAGTTAATTATCAATCATTCTACATTTTTATACTCAAGTACGGTAAAAATAATTTAAATATGTACAAAAACATCCAACGGTAGTACTTTAGTGCATGTTCTGGTAACTAGATGGCGCTACTAAAAGACCGAAAAGGTTTGATACACCTGCCATGCCCGTTGTATCGGTTGTTGCCTAGCAACGCCTAGGCTCGCAAAATCGCTTGTAGCTATCGCGCTAGGCCCCCGCCTTAGTCACTTCAATGTGGCCACGAGCGGCGATTTCATACATTCAATATTTCCGCGCCCGCCGCCGCCACCGCGCTAGGCTCGCAGTGTGTTTGAGCACAGACGCAGGTAGAGAGTTCCACTCCTTCGCTGTCCGCATTATAAAAGACGTTTGGAAACGCTTAGTGCGAATTGGTGGTATAGCAATAAGGTAAGGATGGTAATCTGCCGTGCGTCTAGATGTGCGATGATAGAAGGGGGCTGGTGGGATGAGGTCGTGGAGTTCTACTTTGGTTGCGTACCCAAAGCTCGCATTTGTTTATAAAAATAATGTTAAAATATATTCATGAGCATGCTAGTTTCATGCCCATTAATCGTGCTATGTTTTTTGACACCTAGCATTACCTGGCAGGAAGTCATTAGGTCATAATAATATACTTTCGTGCTGGATCTCAACATATTATGAGTAACACCTTTACTCTTTTGTCGACTGTACTTAGTAGGAAAAGTCGGACAGACGCGAATGTTGCACTATTGCAGCAGATTAGTTTGGGTACCCATTGCTTTTGGCCTCAATTCTGTCCGTCTAGTGTTTTAGTTTGCGTACTAGAACGTTAGAATAGCCAGTTCAATGATTAACGTGAAATCTAAACTAGTTTATTCACAAGAGAATTGAATTAACTGTTCGTTATGGAATATTGCTTTTGAAATAGAAATTATGAGGTGTTTGTTGACAATTATGAGTAAACTTCGTCTTTGTACACAGTGCTTTCATACAATTACAGTTAAGTGAAATCCCTATGTTGTGTTTAATTGTTTGCTATTTGTATAACATAATGTGTATTTAGTATCTACAGACTAGTATTTCATTATGTGTTGAGGGAAACAAACGATTCATTACAGAATATTTATTATTAATTCTCCACCGCTCTCTACTTTCAACTGTATCTTTCTCTTAAAACTGTAAATAAATATGACAAACATGTTCAGTCCAACATTCGCGAAGTTCTAAAAGTTTTCCTTAGATTTTGGTTCGATTTTGCCGACTTTAGCTACTGGTTTGTTAGGATTTGGAAACTGAAATATATAATGGAATGTGAACCTTTAGGAAGTATGAGGGTGTAAAGTTCCTTAATACTCTATTTAAAAGGAACGATCCTCCGACCCGGACGTTGTGTCTGGTGGGTCACTGCCCAACTATTGATGTCAGGTGTGTTCTATAATTATGTTCTCTTGCGGATAAATTTAAAATTTAAAGTAGTAATAAAAGTAAGTAATTTTAAAGTAAACGGGGAAAATTAGTTTCTCTAATTTCCATAAAATTTCGTCATAATACGTAGAATACATGCTAGGGACATTTACACAATAGACGTTATGGGGCCAAATGCCTAATGCCTAATCCAGGATACCGTGGCCCCGGAACGTAAAGGGCATCCGAAGGAACACGGGTGGATTTTAGTCAGTAAGAGTCTGACAGTCCCTTCCGCCCCACCCAGGGCGGGAGGACTCATTTGATGATTTTGCCACCCTAAAAAAAAAAAAAAAAAAAAAAAAAAAAAAAAAAAAAAAAAAAAGTCTCGAACTGCACAAATACATAAGCAGAACAACAGCAATGAGCCAAAATGTTCAGCGCAATAAATGAATAAAAATATTGGGCAGTAATTTTGTAGCGTATGTCCATTGTCCAGTTTGCAACCAGGCTGGGTGCTGGCAGGAAGCCAAGCTGTTTCTCTGCAAGGAACAGTAGCATCTGGACACACCATAGTTATCCGCCAATGTCGACTGACATTAGAAATGAATGACTATGTGGGTAAGTACGTTGTAAGTAGTTGGACGTGTGATAATTCAGAAGGATAGACACTGTCTGGATAGCTTGCCAACAGACCTCTATAAATGTTTAGTAAGTTAATGGCTATAACGACAAAAGCAGTCATTCATATTTATGATAGGTAGTATAAGGGGAGATGGTGACCCTGAATAGGTTGAGTACTGCGTACTTCGTAAGTCAATTGTCCTCCTGACCGATTTCGGCCATGGCGGCCAACCTCAACGGAGATTAGACATCTGCGCGGCACATATTATAGTGCACAAGTGTGTGCGCAGGCATAGGTGCTTTCTGTTCCTTTGCTCTCATAGTCTGATGAGACGGCCATCCGACACGACTGGAGAGAGATGAGATGCAGGACAAACGGCTTAACGTACTTTCCGACGCACTGGGGTATTCTACTGCCAACTTTCAAACTCTGGGCTGCTGGCTACTGAGAAATTCTTATAGAAAAAGCCAATAGCACTCTTTGGGCGATCCGGGCATTGAACGCAGGACCCCACGCTCAGGAGTCGCGCATACGTCCACGAGACCAACGTACTTAGTACTAATATTATGAAGTCGAAAGTTTGAATGTTTATTCACTCAATTACTCAAAAAAGCTGACCTTAACGGGATTAACATATTCGAAACTTTTAATCATGGTAAATTACTCCACGCAGGCGAAGTCGCTGCCGAGAACTAGTTTATCTGACCGTGCCCTAAAATGTTAAATTTTATACCAAAATGTTATTAGGCAAGCTAGCAACCATTTTGTTTATTTATTATTCAGAAAATATCTCTTCATCTTTATGAAAATCACTATAAAGTTTGGCCGTGTTTAGTTAGTTTATTTTTTTCATGAGTGTACTAGGTATTATGAAAGTTGTTTCGTTATTAAATAGTTTCAGATTTTCTTAAAAGTTTCAACAAGTTTACAAATTGAAATCTTTTACTTTTTAGTCTTAAAATATTTAAGACTATTGAAAAATCATTGAAACTTGTGCAGAATATATTATTGAATTAATTTGTATTTTGCATAAGTTTGAATAGTTTTTAGAATCTGAATTTGAAAAGAAAATAATGAAAACTAACTAGTTGAAATTACTCATTGTTCACGGGGATTTATAAAGATTTTCTGCGATAAATTGAGAGAGTTTATTGGAAGTGTGATACTGGGGAGTTTGTTCCGTCACTTCAAATTAAGGCTAATTGAGACTGCTTTGTGTAGTGTAGCTTGTCAAGGCGCATCGACGCAAGCAGGCGCATCCAACGTGTGTATAAAAGTAGAATTGTATAAAAGGATGAAATAAAAGCGCGGGCAGGCGTGGGCGGCGCGGCATGGTGATTCGAGCCGTCTGAAGCGAGCACTTTACCTACTGGCGTACAAAAAAGTTAGTGACCCTGACTGCTATGCCGGAGGTCGTGGGTTCGATTCCCACTCAGGACAAATGTTTGTGTGATGAGCGCGATCATTTGTTCTGTGTCTGGGCGTAATTTATCTATAATATGTATGTATTTAGAAATATATAAGTATGTTTATCAGTTGTCTAGTACCCATAACACAAGCTCTGCTTAGCTTGGGACTAGATGGCGTTGTGTGAAAGTTGTGGAATAAAAAAAAAAAAAGTATATTTGAACTTATGTTATTAATCACTTCTGATTTTCAACATCTTCGTATGTCAACAAACAAATATGTACTGGTAAAATTATTATCATAATAATATTTTGAATGTTAGACTTCTGGTTTCACAATTCAAATATTCAAAAACAATCATAAAGCCTTCACAAAAACATACAATGTAATTTGTATTGCGTCACTGACCGTGTTATAAGAATTCTTTTGTCTAAATAAATGATCGCCGAGGCTTAATTAGACTTGGTAGCGGCTGAACTAATTATCTCCATAATGTTACGTTATTTTCTCAACCTCGACCTAAACATTTTTGTTACTTATAGTTATAAATCATCATTTAGAGGCTTAAGAGAAAAACGATTGAGACAATCTAATGTTACGAAATGATAGTGGCGAAAATCTACACCGAGTGAATTTATTGCGTCTAGCTATGTAGTTCTCTGGCCTAGAGAATGGACCGTTATTCCGTGAAATGGTTTTTCTTCGAACCCATTTTTACTCAAGATTAAAGTACCCGAAATATCCTCAGTTCATGAAATTGGGCAATAACTTTAGGGTATGATAGAGTTTTAGGCGTGGTACGAATTGATATGACTGTGTTACTGGGTAAACAGAGAAAATAGTTTGAAGAAAAGTAGACCAATCTGATACGCAGAATATTTTTCACTTACGTAAGATTTCAAGATTCTTATGTAACAGGCTGTATGGCAGTATGTGTAAACTTATCTTACGTAATTGTATTTGTTTAAGATATAGTTTGTTTTTATTTCTTTATGTTAACTTTTAAATACGTCCAATTGTATTATTAATTCACAAATCTTTGCAAAAATAAAGGCCATACCGGAGAACTGCTCAATTTGTTTCAATGTCTACATTAAAGATACAGGGTTGTCTCCCTAAATACACAGCTGAGGTAAACTGAAAAGGGTTACTATGGGCTATTGGTATAAAGCTTTATTACACAACACGAAAAACAATCCAGGAACCCTATTTTCCACAGACGCCTGTAAAAAAAAAAACGTTATAGAAATTTTCGCCGGGATTCCCGGGATAGGGAGAGGTGTATTTGCTTATTATCATTAATTGGACAAACACTGGTTATTAGGGAGTACCTAATTTAATAGATCTGAGAATACTGGACCCTATTATAAGCAGTTTCTCAAAAAGATAGTATAGTCAGTCTTAGATCTTTTTCCTTTGAGGATAGGCTACGAGGTATTCCACTAAGCACACCCAAAAGAAGCACACCCAGACGAAGCCCACCTAAAGTATTCCACTTAGCCCACCCGTAGGTGGGCTTCTAAATAAAAATTTAAATTAATTAATTTCCTATTCCACGAAGCACACCTACGAATATCGCATCGCATAGTGCGGGGACTAAGAAATAAAAATGTCGATAGGAGTAAATATTTATTATTAAAAAGACGTAGCATCTTTCAGTTTCATTATAATAATGTGACACAATATTTGTCGTTTTTGTAATCTTACGATTGGAAATCACAGATTGTTTCATAATTATATTTCCAAAAAAAAAAAAAACAAAAAAAAAAACTATTTTTCATTGTTCCGAACCGACTTCAAAAAAAAGGAGGTTATCAATTCGACCCGTATGTATGTAATATAACCAGAACTGCCCAGTTTTCATATATGTTAGTCTACATCAGCGTCTGAACAAATTTGCCAAATTTCAAAAGTGTATGTTGTAACTTACACATAACAATAGTCAATGAAATAAAAAACAAAGCCACCGACTTCCGAAAGAAAAGTTATTTTATACTTTTTTGTGTTTGATTTGAAGTCGGTTCTTTTTTTTTTAAGTTTTTATTTTACCCTTTTTAGTTCAGATATTCAACAGGAATCTTCGTATAATCAGCCGTCTTTAGAAATCTATAATGCATGTGACCAACAAAAACGGATCTATGCGGGCAACTTCACGAGATATCCATTATTGTTATATACTAAAACTTTTACCAGAATGTAAAAAATACTTTTGTGAAAACCGCATCAAAATCGGTTCAGCCAAACGCGAGATAATCGCGACCAAACAATCAACTTAGAAAATCTACAACCCAAGTAGGCAAAAAATTCCCTATCTCAAAAACTGCTGAACTGGTTTTGATTAAACTTGCAGTGTACCCTAAGTTGGACAATAGCTAGTACAACAAAAAAGAATTACCTAAATCGGACTTGTAGTTCCAGAGATATGCGAACACAAACATAAAAATATACATACACTTTTGAAATTTGGCAAATTTGTTCAGACGCTGATGTAGACTAACATATATGAAAACTGGGCAGTTCTGGTAATATTACATACATACGGGTCGAATCGATAACCTCCTTTTTTTTGAAGTCGGTTCGGAACAATGAAAAATAGTTTTTTTTTTTTTTGTTTGTTTTTTTTTTTTGGAAATATAATTATGAAACAATCTGTGATTTTCAATCGTAAGATTACAAAAACGACAAATATTGTGTCACATTATTATAATGAAACTGAAAGATGCTACGTCTTTTTTACCGACTTCAAAAAAAAGGAGGTTATCAATTCGACCCGTATGTATGTAATATTATCAGAACTGCCCAGTTTTCATATATGTTAGTCTATATCAGCGTCTGAACAAATGTGCCAAATTTCATAAGTGTATGTATGTATGTATGTATGTATGTTTTTATGTTTGTGCACGCATATCTCCGGAACTATAAGTTCGATTTAAGTAATTCTGTTTTTGTTGTACTAGGTATTGTTCAACTTTGGGTACACTGCAAGTTTCATTAAAATCGGTTCAGTAGTTTTAGAGATATGGATTTTTTATGTTGTGACGGATTACAAGATTAGTGCATAATATGTAAGAAAATTTTGTATTTTACAAGAATTTGGGTTGAATATGTAATAAATAAACTAAAAAGGGTAAAATAAAAACTTTAAAAAAAAAAAGTACCGACTTCAAAACAAATACATAAAAGTTTAAAATAACTTTTCTTTCGGAAGTCGGTGGCTTTGTTTTGTTGTGTCATTGACTATTGCCACCGACTTCCGAAAGAAAAGTTATTTTAAACTTTTTTGTATTTGTTTTGAAGTCGGTACTTTTTTAAAAAAAAGTTTTTAATAATAAATATTTACTCCTATCGACATTTTTATTTCTTAGTCCCCGCACTATGCGATGCGATATTCGTAGGTGTGCTTCGTGGAATAGGAAATTAATTAATTTAAATTTTTATTTAGAAGCCCACCTACGGGTGGGCTAAGTGGAATACTTTAGGTGGGCTTCGTCTGGGTGTGCTTCTTTTGGGTGTGCTTAGTGGAATACCTCTAGGCTACAGAGTGCCACTTGCTGGGATCCTTACTTTTCCTTTGTTCATACATACTACGTATGGTCATACTTAGCACACCAGTTGCGATATAATAGGACTATATTCTAGGACTTTCCGAACAAAGAGAATCGTGTTTGTGGCAAACTTATTCTTTAATCTACATTTTACAGCGACACCATTCCAAATTTGTTTACGTTCACCGACATCGGAGTATAATATTGTATTAGTAAGAGAGTAAATTAACGGCAGGTGGCAGGCAAGTCGTAGTTAATCCGGAATTTGTTAGGAATAAGTAACGCTAACTGGCTCCGATCCAACGCGGGGAATATTGGGTAACTGCACGGAATATTGGGACCACTTCATCACTACGACTTGTATACCTACGTACTTGAACGTACAGCTGAATTAAGTTAAAACTTTATTTGCTTGTCGTATTAACCATGTGCGTATTATTATTTTTCCGTTCATGTAAGAGAATTGGTCGGCAAATTGGCCTACTAAGGAGAGGTTATAAGAGAGAATAGATTTTGGAAATAATCCTGTTCAGAATGTCTTCAGAGCGTGTAATTTAATAAAAATATATACTTAAATGTCATTTGGAAAAGAAGGATTCAGTTTTTAGTAAGAAATTGAATTGACGTTTACTCTTAATTTGTGTGATTTAAATACGAAATGTTTGAAAGCATTAACATATTGAATATTCTCAATACATTAACGTTAAGGATTATTTATAGATTCGATTCAAACAAAACACTCTAAATAATAATAATAATGGGCGTAAATCGAACGATTTATTTCCGAAATACGCCTCTTTGATGACCGACTGGAACACGCAATGCGTAGCCCGTAGGTAAGCGTAATCAAAATCATTCAATTAAATGCAATTAACGCCGATAAGTGCGTCCGAACTAATTGGATTAGATTCCGGGTTCAATTAAGTATATTATCTTGAGATTTGAATAGGTACCGGGCTCAGTAACCCAGAGATTATAATGTTGAAAAAATGTAGGAAAGATTTTCTTTTCTTTTTCCCGCATTTGTTTGATATCTACTGATTTTTACCGACTTCAAAAAAAAGGAGGTTATTAATTCGACCCGTATGTATGTGATATTTCCAGAACTGCCCAGTTTTCGCATATGTTCGTCTATACCAGCGTCTGAACAAATGTGCCTTTGTAAAGTGTATGTATGTATGTTTTTGTTTGTGTTCGCATATCTCTGGAACTCCTGGTCCGATTTAAGTAATTCTTTTTTTGTTGTACTAGGTATTGTTCAACTTAGGGAATAAGTTTCATCAAAATCGGTTCAGCAGTTTTTGAGATACGGAATTTTTTGCTTACTTGGATTAAAAATTTTCAAAGTCGATTGTATGTTTGTCCGCGATTATCTCCCGTTTGACTGAACCGATTTTGATGCGGTTTTCGGAAAAGTGTTCATTACATTCTGGAGAAAGTTTTAGTATAAAACAATAATGAAATCGTGATGTTGCCCGCATAGTTTTTGTTGCTTATTGCTTACTTGGATTGTAGATTTTCAAAGACTCGGCGTCTTTGAAAAATATGAAGATTTTTGTTGAAATATCTAAACTAAACTAAAAATGGTAATATTAAAACTTAAAAAAAAAGAACCGACTTCAAATATAAACCCAAAAAAGTTTAAAATAACTTTTCTTTCGGAAGTCGGTGGCTTTGTTTTATTTTATTTCATTGACTATTGCCTAAAGTTTTAATTTTAGATTCTATCGTGTTAGACTTTATCATTTTTTAATAACATATTAACAAAATACATTTCAATTTACATTATATAATTCCTTTCATTTGCAAATCTTTATTGCATAGCAAGATAAAGTGAGCGAGACACAATTTAAACGTTTTTCCGCACAATGCTACCAATATTCTTTGAACATCTTTTGTTTGAGAAACTTAGCAGACGTATTGTCTGCTCGTTGCATTTAAAATACGCGGAACAAGATATTGTGGGTATTGCCCTGAAATAGCTCGGTCCAAAGAGAGCGTGGGGAATGCCTTGAAAAATATAAATTTAACTTTTCATTATTGAATACTTATGTTGTTGTTGTTGAAGAAGAATTACTCGACTATGTTAAGGGGATGGATTGCTAAAAATAAAGCGCTTACTTGAATTACACATAATTTTGCATTTTTATTAGAATACCCTGGTCAATTATACACTAATATCAATATATTTTGTTTTAAATCCTGAAAAAACGCCCCTGACAACAGACGTTTCCACAAACAGTATTTTACCATCCCTTTTTTTTTTGTTGCAACCGTACCGCGCAATAGTATTTTTAAATAAATAAACGCAATAACTAATAGTCGGCAGTGGTTCGCTTGCTCCATGTCTGGCCAGGCGCCAGACATAATGGGCCGACGTGGCCCGACGTGGCTGTTTGGCCGCGATTATTTCAACTAGATAAATTTTACGCTCCTTAAACGTAAGGACGTGCAAAGTGGGCGCCTTGTTGGGATTGTCTTGAGATGTTTGCTATGTAAGCACTTAGCGGTATGAATTACAAGAGCAGGTCATTAACACCGTGGTGAAATTGTTTGGGTGAAAGCATGGTGTGTTTATGTTTTGAAATTAAATCTATTCAGTACAGCGCAGACTTTTGCTTGCATCGTTTTGCGTGTTTTTATCATTCTAATTATTTCAAGAATCATAGAACTGTGTTCCATTCCATAAAAAACGCAAAAATATTCTCGAAAAATTTAGAACAAATCAGTGATCACCCGAAGCGAAAGTAATGTTATCGACTCGGCATTTTTCACCTTTCCTAACACCTTATCTCCCAATTCCTAATGAACGAACTGTAACCGCTATCAGCGCTGACCTTTCGATTATATTATCGTTTCACAAAATTCAGATTAGGATCACGCGCCTCCTCTTCGGTAGCAGAACATTCGGTGTCCTTAATACCGCTGGTAAATGTCGGCTGGCTGTTTGCCAAACACCCCGATAATTTACCATCGATGTGCTGCATGCAAATTTCGCTCTAATCCTTATTTTTCATTTAAAATCCGATCCATTCACTCTTTGCCGAGGATAAAAATATGTGTATGAGATTTTTCTGATTGAGTTTGGTCTGTGCGGCTTGTTTTTAATTGCTAATATGATTGGAGTGGGCTTTTAGTATGAGATTATTTCTGGTTGGATATTTTGCGTGTTTGATGTCGAACAGTGTTAAATAAATGATGTATTTTTTAATTGAAGCAGTGATTTTAAGAACTATCTTAGCACGTGATGCAATAAATTGGTATATTATGGGCTATATAACAAGTTTATCGAATCAATCTTACCATATTCTTATCACTAATGAGCACATAACAAACAAAATAAGGTTACCCACAGATCCAAATGAAACTTTCTACAAAATTATCGCCCTTTGACCATGCAAACATCGAGTACGAAACGAAACTCACACGAGAGGTTTCTTCGTTTCTCTAGAACTGTCATGGCGTAATACACTTCGCTTTCTCAGTATTCATGGAAGCGCAATTTCATTAGTCGCAAAGAGCTCCATCGCGGGGCGACAACCGTGAAGTTGTCATTCATTAGTGTGAAGTTATGTGACCCAGGCTCCGTGGCAGACTCTATCTACATCGAATCGAGTTACCCTTTGAGATCAGGCCGATATAATTCGTAGGGGACGTACCCTCCGGCCTTTATTAAATTATACTTGTGTACACTGCATGTTCGATTGACGTTTACACGAGTTGTTTATTAGTTAATAATATCTTGTAGTTTGTTTAAGAAGTCTGTGTGTGTACATATATCATCATTAGTAAATACGTCGGATCAACTGTACTTACATGAAACTTTCTTGTTTTGTTACCAATCGATACGATAGATTCTGGCCGAATTATTTCATCATTCGGTGAGAATAACCTATCATACTTACTGCTTGTATTTTCACAATAACTTTGTTGAGTTTGGCTTCCAGTTTAACTACATACCGCTGAATTTCAGTATTTAACATGGAGCGACTGCTTATCTAACTTTCACAACCCAGTAACTGGGTATAACGATACCCTTTACTACGGATTAATATTGGTAGTCACACGGGCTCACCCTGTCAAGCATAGTTTAATCTTCGATTGACTCGTGCGGAAGTTATTACGTATCCACAAACTCACGGTGGAGAAAACTTGATTGTGTTTTGGATATAAGACGGTTACATATATCATCTTCATTATCATGATAACTGCTAATGAGTTTTCTACAGACAAGTGCCTTATACAAAATGATGTAAGTATTATTAAAATGCAGACAAGCATGTCGCCACGCTTTGAACTCACACGTACGTTGCTGAGGTACCTACGTACGACAATATTAATAGTTTTAAGGGGCGCTGTCATTGCGGCGTGGTGGCAAATTAGTTTGCAAAGTCTTCATTCATTAGTACGAAGTTGTGTGGTTTAACTTTGACGGGAGTGTTCTGTATGAGCCGAGTTGTACAAATTGTAATGTATTACGGGTTTAGACGTCGGAGAGTGAAAGCTCTGTAATTGTTTGTAGTTACGTTATTACACTTCACCTTACTCGACACGTTTGTTAGTTAAACGACTTCATTTGGACCGTTTAGACCATCGGATTTTCCATAATGTTATAATAAGGAATAATGGTTCTACGTGAGCAAAGTTTTATGAATTTATTAAGTGCTTCGTACAATTGGTGTTTATGCGAATTCATTCACGACTTTTCGGAGAACGTTCTCGTTGTTTGTTGAGTTAAATATGGGTTTTTGAACCTATTACTAAGAAGTTTGTTGACAACTGTTATTATTTATTTATTTAAACTTTATGCACTAGTTAATAAAACGTGTACAGCGGTGGACTTAATGCCTTGGGTTATGTTATTAATAAATCTCACATGTAGGCGTACGTCTCACAATAGGATTAATTGTAGACTTCTAATATATTCGCCAAACCCTTACAGATCTATTCTTAGCCGACACGATAAATCAATTAGGTATGATGTTTCATACAAATGTCACAATCATTTCATGTTTTATTTATTATTTGTTCGCATAACAACCAATAACACCAACCTTTAATATTAATTTAAAAGTTGAAAAGGTCATACAATGAATAATTTTCTCGAAAAGTAAGGAAGGAGAGAGGTAATGGAGTTTATTCAGTCGTCTGTCATTCAAGATAATTATTGTCCTTATTGTCATAATCAGGACGACAATGTAACTACAAACAAAAGCAAGAATAAAGCCTCATTTAGACAGAGCAAGAACTCGCATACGAGTTTCACTACATTGCGGTATTTGTTTGATCAACTGAATTCGTTGTACCTATCTATAAAGTCCGCAATGTAACGCAACTCGAGTGCGAGTTCTTGCATCGTCTAAATGAGGCTTAATGCTCAGTTTACGGTCTCGGATAGTATACTGGCGACGCCATCTACGTCAAGCACCAATTGTTTCCTTCTATGGATCTAGCTAGATATTTGGCTCTACCAACTTCTTTCATTCCCTCTAAACAATTTCGTTTTCTACGCAGTTCTTGTTTCAAGATGAGTTTTCCCGATTTATGATTATTTGATGGACATTACTTTGGAGTGTACAGGTGTCCTTCTTCTTCTTCATTTAGTGTCAATAAGTTAATATTGTAGCCACCTGTATAGCTCTAATCTGTTTCCTTGACTTTGTTTAAACTGGTAATACTGCTATTGATTGAGTAAATAGGTACCGTTCCTTTTTTCTCACAAAAACATGTTGTTATGGTTAAGCCTTAATCGTTTGCAAATTATTGGTAAAATACTCAAAAAAGACGCAAATTGACGGAATTTTTCCAAGCTTTCAATAAAACAGGGGATTTTCATGAAAGTATCCCTTTAATTTATTCGAAGTTCAATATAGGTACGGCTGGAACCCACGCACTCTGATGTCGTACATTTGCATCGGAATCTAATAAATTGAGTGTAAAAATATACCTAATGGAAGCGTTTGAAAACGACTGATTTACGGGAAATTAACCGCTCGGTACATTAAAATAGAGGACTGTTACGAGTGTAAGCAATTATTGAATACTAGGTATTGGCTATTATTGTATAGTCTATTGATAGTTTCGTAATAATATGAATGTTTGTGATTAAGTAATAGCTCGAGTGTATTTCCCACGTGTTGTTTAGGGTAATAATACGTCGTATCTGGGTTGAACATAGTTATTACGTTGTTCACAGAAAAACACAATTACGAATAACATTTTTTTTTAAACAAGCTCTTCTCTGAAATTGTGCTATTTAGAGGTTTGAAAAATAATATTTATTCAATTTGTTTAGTTCAGAGTATTTGTGAAAGGTTCCTAACTGGTATCAATATATTTTACCTATGAAAAACTTGTGTTGGTTGGAATTTCAAAGCCTATTTATCGACTGGTTCGCTGAATAAGCCTCGAAATACTTTTAGTTGTATTTTTTTTTGAAAAAAGTAGATTTTGTATTTTCATGTCCATGAGAGATACTCGTACATACTAAATTTGCATTTTTAAGTGTTAAAAAATTCTTTCATTGCCTGGTTCAGGCAATTTCTAAAACCTCGCATTTGTACTAGTGCCTCGAGCTGGCTCGATGCAAATTGAGCTAAGCTACGAGGCCTTATATTATTGTTTAATTAGTCTGTAACAGAGTGGGTACTCCACCTCTGTTCCTTCAACCTCTTTCCTTTTTTTATTTATCTATTTCGATTTTAAAAATTTAAACATTTATATTTCGAATTTCACTCTGTCAGTGCATCATCTTCACCTTTTTTTTTGGTCAGTACAATTTTTACTACGCAGCTACGGCAAGCGCTGCATCTGCAATATTATGTTATCTAATTTAATTTCATTTAATTTAAAGTAAATATTTATAAACTCAGTTGTGTTTTAAAGTGCTACACAAAAAGTACGACAGCTCCAAGTCGAGCACATACCGCGCCAACGGTACCGACTTCGCCATCCACTACGACTCCGGCAGCCTGTCCGGCTTCCTCTCGGAGGACGACGTCATCGTAGGCGGCATCACGGTTCAGCGGCATCATCATTCACGTTCGTGAAATTGCCTTCGTGGCCACCAAGTTTAACGGCATCTTCGGCATAGCGTTTAGCAGCATCACGGTGGACGGCGTGATATCCGTGTCCTACTATGGAAGGTGGCGCAGTACGACAAGTCTATTGAAAGGTGGTCGTATATTTATCAGCATCATACGCGCCGCGCCGTACATACGCTGTCACGAAGTGACATCACTGACAACATCGTTTCAGGAAATGAAAGAAAAATCGTTGATTTTTTTTAATTTCCTACAATATTTCTTTTGTTCAAGGTGATGTTCCGAAAGCATGGTTAAAGTTTGCAGATGGCTGTCAAATAAACCCTGATGCTGCGCCGACCAAAAATTAATTGGGATAAGGCAGGGATGACTATTATGAAACTTGCTGTTTAATTGCTACTGTCAAAAGCAGAATAACTGTATCAAAGAGAATGAAAGCAATTGTATGATTCAAGGTAAAGTACTACACAGCAACTAACCCTGTTAATCAAGCCAGTAATTCACAGAATTATGGCTGAATGTAGTTTTAAGCAGCATTACCACTTCTGTATTATCTCAATGAGATAAGCTCGGATTGGCAGCTGTTAATCCGGTAACATGTTGACGTATCCTGACTACATAAACATACATTATTATACGTTTTCTCTGTTTTTAATGCTCATTAATTTAGTGGGTATTAATCTATTAAATTAGTGAGCCTTGCGGCTTTGCCTGCATGGAAGTAGTTAATTATGCCTCAGAATCGTGTAACCGTATTAAAAATATCATACGTGCTGATACTAGGTTATGAACTATTTGTGGCACACATTTCATCTAAATTGAGAAAGAGTAATACATAACTTTCATTTAGATCGTACAACCGTGTAAATGTAAATACGTGTCTTATGATTTACCTAATCTAAGTTATAAACTAGCTGTGTGCAAAAAATAAAAATCTGTTCAGTAGTTCGTTCGGGAAAGAATAATAAATATTTATTCACCCAACCTCACAGTTTTCTAAATTTAAATAGGAGGTCAAAATAAGGTACGGATCGGAATCGGCTTGCCTCTAAAGGAGATATCGTAAAACCAGTTTTAAAGTTTACAAAGGATAAGTTTGGTAACAGAAGATAAAACTTTTATCGAAGTTTTATTCAGTTAAAATTATATTTATAGGCTAAAGTCCTGCCAAAGAGCCTTCACAAGTTCATGACAATGCGGGAAGAAAAGTAACGAACAAAATTAGTCGTTCGGATTTGGGTAGAACGGGATTGACTTACGTAAAACAACACATTACATTTTTCATATCATTTGGAAAATCCTTTCATATAATAATGACATTACTTTGTAAAATTACGTTAATTAATAATCCATTATTAATTTGTTAACATTGAAATAACCAAAAGATAATTTTCCCGGTAATTAACGTTACACGAGATTCAATAATAACGTCTGAGTATTTAAAACATGTTTAACATCCCCTGCATGTACCACACTGTAATCAATTTCTACTTTGGTCACCCAAGCGATAGAAATTAATGACGAAATTATTACAAATGTAGGCACAGCTGCTCATATTGCAAACAGAATAATCCACAACGGAAAACGGAAATTTACAGGTCAACGAATTTCTAATTATGTGGCGAAACACAGATATTTCCTGTATAACAAGCTCGTGTATAAGTCGCGGTCAAACATGTTCATCAGTCAAAACTAAATTTGATCAGATAACACTATTTTTACAGTCATCATCATCAGCAATAGCCCATGGCGTGTGAATAGACCTCTCTATTATGTCTTCTACTGGACAATTGGACATACTCCTTTCTATTCGCACGCCATTTCACTCGATTTTTATTTTAATAGTAACAAACATTGATTACTTACAGCCGTTTTCTTCATCAACAGACTATTATTATTTTATTATCTCTTTATTCATTTTTTTTACTTATAAATTACATTTTTAAATATTTTTACAAAAAAGAAATAAAAAACATTTAAAAATATAAAAAATAGCAGTCCACCAGCACCGGGAACAGGGTCCGGGCCGCCGGTGGTCAGGGCTCTTGAGAGAGGAACCTCCTAACAATACGCGCCGTGTCCAAAAGTACTGCCTTCTGAATCAGGCGCCTGATCCAGCTGCCAAGCGAGAGCCTCCTCAGATGTTGTTCGAGGCTCTTGGCAATTAAGCCATTGGCAGACACGACTATCGGCACAATGACTGCTGTATTCACGTCCCACATGTCAACAACCTCGCGGGCCAGATCAAGATACTTGAATTGTTTATCCTTTTCTGCCTTCACGAGGTTCTCATCATGCGGGACCGTTATATCAACAATCATTGCGCGACGCTCCGATCGATCTATCACCACAATGTCAGGCTTATTGGCAACAATAGTCCTGTCAGTGATGATAGGTCGATCCCAATACAACGAGATATTGCCATTTTCGAGAACTGGGTCGGGCGCATACTTATAGTACGGCACTTCCGATTCCACAAGATTGTACTTCAAAGCAAGTTGCTGGTGGATAATCCTGGCGACGAGGTTGTGTCTGTGCAAATATTCTCCGTTAGCCAGACGAGAACACCCAGAAATAATGTGTCGGATCGATTCTCCCGGACGGTGGCATGCCCGACATATGTCAACCGTGCCATCCTTCACAATGTATTTCCGGTAGTTATTCGTCATCATAACTTCGTCCATAATTGCACAGACAAAACCTTCGGTTTCCCCAAACAGGTCACCAAAGCGCAGCCAGGATACGGACGCTAAAAAGTCTACATCGGGACCATGTAATGCCCGGTAAAAGCGTCCGTGAAGCTCCTTGCTCTGCCATACCTCCTTTCGGTCATTAGTGTCTAATACTTTAGGTTTGCGCCAGTTCTCGTTAGCCAAGGAGAGCGGAGTAAGACCCTTGTCCACTGTGACCACATCTCGGTGCATCCCCACGTCGGTTTCTAGGAAATATTCCCTGAGACTGCATACCTCACGGTTGTGCAGGTTCTTAGCATTTAAGAAGCCACGACCCCCACACTTCCGCGGGATATACAGCCTCATCACCGACGACCGTGGGTGATGCATCCGATTTGCAGTCAGCAGTGAACGGACTCTCCTATCCAGGGCGTCAAGTTCTGTCTGAGTCCATTTGAGTATGCCGAAAGAATACATCAACACCGGCATGACCCAACCGTTGAAAGCGCGCACCTTATTGCCACCTGACAAAAGACTGTTTAGCACTTTATTCAGGCGGCCAAAGAAGCGCTCCTTCAACGATTGTTTCATGTCAGCATTATTGATGCCTAATGCTTCCGACATACCCAAATATTTGTAGGTCTCTGTTGAAGAGAGGGATCTGAGGTGTATGGAATCCGAGAGTTGAGTTCCCTCTGATTCCATAATCTCTCCTCGCTTCACATGCATGACTGCACATTTGTCCACACCAAATTCCATCCTGATGGCGTTACTGAAAGTTTCCGTTACCTTCAGTAGCTTCATCAGTTGCAAGTTGTTGGGGGCAAAGAGTTTCAGATCATCCATGTAAAGAAGGTGAGATATGACCTGACCACCTCTCTTCAACCGATATCCTAGCCCCGAACCCTCCAGCAATGTGCTGAGCGGGTTCAAGGCCAGACAAAACCACAAGGGACTCAAACTATCACCCTGGAATATGCCACGCTCAATCCTTATCGGTTCGCTGCTACCTCGGACCTGTCGACATCCTGGATAGCGAAGGACTGTTCTCCAGCTCCCCATACACGACATCAAGAAGGTACGTAGAGATATATCAACTTTATACAACTCCAGCACCCTCATGAGCCATGTATGGGGCACCGAATCATAGGCCTTCTTATAATCTATCCAACATGCGGACAGATCTTTTCGGGAGCGACGAACCTGTTGGCTAATGGCCATATCAATGAGGAGGAGCTCCTTAGTACCGCGAGACCCGTTCCTACATCCATTCTGAGAGGCAGACATGATAGAATTAGTCACAATATGTTGATTGATTTTAGCTCTCAAAATGGATGTAAGAACTTTATAGACCGTTGGTAAACAAGTAATCGGTCTATAATTTTTGGGTTCCGCGGTACTACCCGATTTATGGAGCAGGTGGGTCATTCCTGTTGTCAAGAACTGGGGCAGTGACCCTGACTCTAAGGCTAATTGGAACTGGGATGCCAAGCGGACATGTGATCTTTTAAACCATTTGATCCAGAAGTTGTGCAGCCCATCCGGTCCTGGGGATTTCCAATTAGGCAACGGATGAACTGCACAAGCTACATCGTGGGGGCTGATGGTAATTGCCCCCATTTCTGGAATCTGATCACACGTTCGTTCGATCTCCCGGGTCCAATCGCCCTCAGTGTGACTGACAGGCACCGACCAGATGCTGCGCCAGAATGAACTCATGGCGTCATCATCCGGTAGGGGCGTGTCAGTCACACCTTGGTCCGGTCGCTCCCAAGCCCTATAGACCCACCTTTCATCGCTTTGGAATGTGCGATTCAAAGTGTATCGCTCCACTCGTCGCTTGTACCGACGAATACGGTTTGCCCATGCACAAATCTTCTGCTTCAGGAAGTCGATACGTTCTGTGACGCGGGCCAAATATTCACGAGGGTCGATATCAATCCCCGCAAACGCCCGCCTCACAAAACGCATCACTCTAGGTCGAGTATTACCCTCCCTGAAGCAGTGCAATTTGCCGATGAGTGCTCTAGCCTCACCGACACGCCGCTCAATCCTGCACTGCCAAGCTGGAGTTGCTGGTTTTGGTCGTGTAGCTCTGTCGCTGTCTGGAAATTTGACGTGAGCTACACGACATGCCGCTACAGCTGCACAATACAAGATTGAGTGGGTGTCGGTAAGATCCTTACTGCTGTCAAAACAATTTGACAGCTCCGAGTCTAGAGCACACATAAGCGCCTTGTTTTTATTGTGCATAGGCAAACGAGGTAAACGTGGTCTAAGTTCCGGCGGTACGGCGCGGTACTCCCGGAACGCACTCTCCAAAGCGCTCCTCAATTGTGCGTTGCATTGGGTACTCACGGATATAACTTCGTCATGATCCTCTTCACCAATGTCCTCAGACCGCGGCGGCACACTGGAAATGTTTTGTAGTTGCACCGCAGTCAATGGCAAGGCAGGATCAGTAACTGGGTTACTCCGTGATTCAGCGCGTAGTCGATCAAGTACTGTGTCATTCAACATATGGTTACGCTGAATGACCCGTACCTGATCCGATAATCGTTGCGCCGTTACGTTGACATCTGGTTCCAGCACCTGAAACAGAGACAGCATTCGACCACGGTACGCAGTCAAGTTGCTTCCCCCCTCAGTAGCCCCATAATATGCGCGCATGACGTTTTCATTAATGGACTGAGTCCATCGCATGCGCGACACATTTCCACCGGCAGCGGGGACCCTGTTCGGGGCCTGTTGGCCTCGAGGTCCCAAGCCCGCTGGTGGCCGTCCTCTGCCTCGTCGTCGCGGTGGTGGTGGTGGTGTCGACGGCGGGGAGTAAAACTCGTCGCTGGAGCTCGACGCGGCTGTAGCTACCGGTGACACGGCGTCCATGGGTGAGGCGCGTCCCGGCGGCTGTAAGGCGGAGCTCAGCGACGGGCCCGGAGATGTTGGGAGTGCCTGTTGCTGTTTAGTCCGACTTCTTGTAATCATTTGGATGATGGTGACATAACTATGATTTCATTTTCGTTCATTTCTGGTTATGGTTCATTGTCACAATATTGCAGCAATTTTTATTATTTTGTTTTTATTGTTGTAATAACATGTTTTAAATCCGGTTTATACAAAAAAATAATTAATATTGTAAGGAAATTGTAGAAGAAAATTTATACGTCACTCATGACAGACGTCGGACCACAGATCTTATTATATTATTATTATTATATACACATTACAGTTTTGCTAACACCCAATAGAGTTGTTATGGGAATGTGTATGAATTTTTGGTCTTAGACAACATTATTTTGAGTATTTTAATAAAATAAGAGTTTTGACTGTTATCAGTCAAAAATAATGTTGATTTAATAACAATCTTGACTGCTACATAACGTGGTGAGATTCATTGTAGTTATCGTTGTGTGTGTAGTAGATATGTGTTATGGTGTCTATGTATTTGCTTAAACTTGGTTGTGGCCAATAAGTGAGTTCCTGTTAAGGATTAAGTTGTTTGCGGTTTAGCAGTACCAGTTTGGCAAATATAGATAGTAATGTAATCATTGACTGGAGCAGGTTAAAAATATATACTTTTTACATATAAGGAATAATCATTACCTCATCACCGCAAAAAAACAAATTGGAGATACGAGTACTTATATTGAGATCTACAGAAATTATAATATTGAAATGAAAAGCGTTAGTGAGAGTAAAAATATGTTTATAGCTGGCAACTATTCTAAGAAACGACAAAGATCAAACTAACCTAACTTTACATATTTTTCTTTAGTCCATTTCCAAACGCGTCCGATGTACCAAAATCAAAATATTTTATTCTACATGGACCTCAATGGGCACTTATAAAACGTCGAGAAGAAAAAAAAAATATGCCTTCTATAAACGCTGACTACTAACATCAGTCCGGATACCAAGTATTACGCACACGAGAACGGAGGGATTCCGATGTGCCGTGTGATCGGTCATCTATCGAGCGGGATGTATCAACTACAGCCAGACCTTACCACTCGATCCAGCCATTTACTCGTAAGCCGTACGCTACTAAAACCAACCCTCTCTAACTGCCGATCAATCACGTTTTACGTCTATTTAAATGTACACGTGAATAAACATTTGGTTTTCACGGAAACGCTATTTATTAACCCTTGAATTCCCCGCCAATGCGATCCAAGTTTTCCTTTTGCCAAGGCCTCGGATGTTAACTAAATAATCCGGCACCTTGCCTCAACACCACTTTGTGAAGTCGGCCTCACAAACTATTTTAGCATAGTATTGGCTCGCTACTGAACTGGTGTAAACTCTGCCTAACGTTGCCTAATTAAGTGTTACGTGGGTTAGATATGGGTGTAGTTTTAAAAACGGGATGAACCTCTCATTTTTCTGCGTAAGTGTAAATGTGTTTAGTCTAGTTATGCGGCTCACGCGCCGCTTGGGCGTCGGGTCACGTCTCATAAAGGGGTGGGCTACGAATTCGCCAAATTCCCATAATAGCCGCCATCAGTATGTCAGCTAGCCACGCACCCACTGACAGATCACTTCATTATCATTCATCCTTGTATATCACAAGAAATATACATCATATTATATGTATTAGTCGGACCATATTTGAACCTGTATAAAAAGTTCGAAAGAAAAACTCAATAAGTTATTGAGCATAACCTATTTGGGTTGGTGACATCTAAGGTAGACGTCATAATGTCTGCGATAAAAAGAAACGAATAAGTCTACATAAATACGATGAAGTCCATAATTCTCAACCTTTATCATTTTGAATATCAAAATCAGGTGCTCATAATTGTAAACGGCGACGAATAAATTTAATATTTTTAAAATAATGGAGCAATCTCTTAAGTACGTACCTAGTCTATACGTTCACAATATCTGAACTTTCTCCTTATAAATGACTCGAACTGTTTTGATATTTACTCAGTTTTATATAAAGTAATATTTACTTAATTGAAATTTCAGTTAATCGACATTCAAGTAGCACTTAGATGTACAAAACTTTTTAACCAATATTGATATGGTTTTTTGCCACAAACCACTCCAACACAAAATTGGAAGTGCGAACTACGGTAGCGCAATCCATCAAACTTCGTTTGAATACAATTTTCATTTCTATTTTTGAAATTATTAGATTGGCAAATACGTCGACGCAACGAGAGTAAAGTCGATTCAAAAATAGTTGAAAAGTGGTACAAAATAAAAAGTGTCACTAATTTTACCGAATAATGGACATTCTTGAAAAGATAATGGATATGCTGTTGTCCAGCAGTGGGCCATTCATGCTTATTAAGAAGAAATTAATGAGAATTTCCAAAAATAATAAATTTTAATTTTATTTCTTTCTGCGAAGAGAAATTTAGTAAAATACGATGCGGTCATAGCGTTAATCGGGTGGACTCGGCCGACCAACTGATGGATCACCGCAGGCTCTCTACTCACGATCAATCATTCGCTTGTTCCCGGTCCCTGTGACCAAATTTGCTTTAGTGCTCGTCTGTAGGCAACCTATCAAGTAATGAACAACCCAATTATGATGCATAATCCGTTTAAAAGATTGCTACGATAGGATTTACAAAAACAGAACAAGATTTCGACGCTTTTATGAGTTGGAATAATTAATTAGGACCTATTTTTGGCTTCATTATTACTGGAATTCCCCGTATGAAGAGATTTTGCTGATAGTTCGTAATCAGTGGCGGGCCTAGGGTTTCAAAATAAGGCAAGCCCAATAAAATTTAAACCGATTTCAAAAAAAGAAAGTTCAGTTTTCGACTGAGTATGTAGGTACCTACGTATGTATCATCGCAATTTTCTCATAAACTACTGGTTAGGTACAATAAATTAAAAGTGAATTCAAAGTTATGGTAAGTAGTTGCTTGTTTTGTAACAGGACTAACAAGTTACAGACAAAAAAAAACAAAACAGAAAGTTACAAAACGAAAGTTAAAAAATAGCTAGATAGAATGTAATAAGGAATTTAAATAAATTATTTATATTCTAATTGGAATCGTCTATCTTTCTTAAGAAATGATTTAATTACATCAGAGTAAAATGTTGGTGATCGTTTTAATTCTACCAACAATTACTGTTTTTCAATAGCTAAAATCGTATCCCCGTCCCAGTTCTGTGGGTTGTCGCACAGATCAGAAAACAACTCAATAAGTTTACTTTTTTGTTTAAAAACCGTGTTTACGACTCGCGACATGTAATTATGTCCAACGAATTTTTTGCTGCAATGAGTATCGTAAAAAGTAGCTCGTTTTGTACTATTAGGTACTAAAAAAATTACACAAAGCCTGAAGGGCTGAAAAAAATAAACTAACCTCTTGAATTCTATTGCATGATTTATACACATATGAAATATTCTTTTATGCGATTTACTAGTCTGAGAAATACACAGATTAGGCGTCGGCGTCGGGAAGAAATAAACTGTTTTTTTTTTTCTGAGCAAAGTTTAAAGATTTTACCTTATCTTCGCCAATCAAAACTTGAACGCATTTTAAATCCTCACAAGGTACAATTACCTCCATTGTTGCAGGTAAGTCACCAAAACAATTGTATCACTGAGAAAATCTAACAAAACACACAAAAAACTTTAACAACAAAGCTTTCCCCACTCAAGCAAATAAAACTGAAGTGAGCTAAAGGTCACGCATACGCGTGCAACTTCATACGCATGCACGGCTTAAATCTTCCATACTGATCGATTTGTAGACGCACAAGGTTCTAACTCGTTATACGGCACAACGCTTTAGGCGCGAAAGGGACAGAGATAGTATTTGAAAGCCCGGTAAAAGCCGGTACGTGTAAGCGAGATAGCTATATATAGATGTTGCAAATACGAAACTGCGCGCGAACAATTGCGATGTAAAGTGTGTGGCGTGGATAGTTTGTGTTATTTTGATAACAATTAAGCGCGCGAACTTTTAAATAGTTCGGGTTTGATTATGATTCTCTGTCGAGCATTTTTAATAAGGCATGCCGGGCTTTTGGGCTTGTATGAAGGAACCGCCACTGTTCGTAATAATCTAAAAACCTGGTAAAACTTCACTTGTTTTATTATTCTGGGATATATGGGGGGATTGCAAATGCACAGGGAAACTACAACGAGCAGTCTACGAAAAAGAACAAATAGTGAAGGAATCTGGCTTGTGAGTGGCCCGACCGAAAATTGGACCTAATATGCATCCTGGATTTGCTATCGCTTTGTACCGTTAATGCTACTTCATTGTGTCAAGTTTTTTCTCCTTTGTTTCTCAAAAGGTGTCACTGATCAAAGAATGTTTTTTAAAATTACTGCATTTTCTCAGAAAGTATTTATTTCTTTTTATTCCAAAACGAATCATCATATCTACATCTAATCCACCGTTCCTTTTTAAGGAGGATACGCGTTAATCGTTGTAAAACCGCTTGGTCCCTAATTAATGCGATTATGAAAGAGTAGAAATTTAATTTCCGTGTCTGATCCTAAATCAAGGAATGTAAAAGTATTTATTAATCTGAATTATTCATAGCAATTAGAGATCGTGGCTAAATCATAAAACAGTAATAAGGATTGACCTTCAAGGTTAAGCAGTGCCAAGGTCAAGGATGCTTACATACCTATATCCACGACGAACCACCCTTTAAAAGTATGCTAAGTAAGGACAAGGGTCCTTGGTCATAATTTGTAGATCTTTAAATGTCAGTAATAAGTATCTGTCAGGTATTGTTTTACTCATTATCAACTTGTTTGTGGAGATCACATAAGCATCCGCTTCCTTGAAAATACTGAACATTTGCGATCTGCGATTAGCGAGGTTACACTGTGCACTATGAGCGAGATTGTTGATTTTTGATAGCCGTTCCTGTGTCAGAAGTACGAAAATGTGACAACCAGCCTTAGCAAGAGGCCAAGAGGTATCATCTAGTAGCTGGTTTGTGGAGATCAGATAATAGTCGCTCCATGTTAATTGGTGATATTCAGCTGCATCCAGACTGAAAGCCGACGACTGGGAAAAACCTGATCTAAAGCCGACTGAACCGTTGTTGGGAAGAACCTGACCCAGATGATTTTCAGGTATATTAATCACAATTCAGCTACGGTTGAAATAGCCAATAAATCTGAATACTTAATCTAGAATAACCCAATATTGGACCTGTCTGTAATCAGTCAAGTTTCCGTTTATTAATTTATTCCGTGGATAGTCTTAAGTAAACTAAAGCGTTTGCATATTCATCCATTTCGGTGAATGATCCCTCAAATATGTTAAAACTTATGAATTGATAGTCGAATTTAGCCGGTAGAAATGCGAAAAAGTAAATCAAGACTGCTCGCCTTATTGTGGTAAACAAGTAGAAAGTTTTTTAAGGACACCAATAAAATATATGTAAAATATCATCACCTGCCTAGATTTTTCCCCACTATAGCGCTGGAATCTAGTCTAACCGGCTATAGTTGAATATCAGCATTTAATATGAAGCGATTGCCTTATATGACTTCCTCGAATATCCGAATAATACCCCTTGGTATGACTAGTTGTCAGACTTTCGGTCTTCTAATACTAATAGCAACGAGTGTCTAAGTACGACAATTGACGGCCAGGACTAACGGCTTTACGTGCTTTCCGAGCTACGTAAAAACTCGCTTTGATAGATGATCACCCATCTAAAGAACAACTTCATAAAGCATTGTTTAACCTTGAAGATTGACATGTGCGTCTGTTAGTATTTTACCACGAGGTCCTCTTATTTAGTCACAACCTCAAACAATTTTGGGTGCTAAGACAGGAAACCTCCACGTGCGCCCGTGGACTGGAGTTCGATCTCGGATACGTCCGTGGGGAAGACCAGTTTTTCGGGCCGGTGCATCCTGGGATACGGGCAAAAACTCTTCCTTAGGCACTGTGTGGGGTCTCTTTGCCCGTATGCGAATAGCCTGTCGTGTGGACGCTCCAACGCGTGTCCCTCTTATTAGCAGAGGGCACAGCGGCGGAGCGGGCTTGCGGACGGTGAGTAATGGGTAGCTCGCCGTCCGACCAAGGACCAAGCCCGGGTCGGTGGCGCGTCGTGTCGTGTTTCGCGCGTGCCTTCGGGGAGTTGTCAGCAAACTGACGGGGCCCCTTATGAGGCCAAATGCCTGCTGGGGTCGCGGGTTTTTCTTAACAAAGGGTACCGTGGCCCCGGAAAGTAAAGGGCATCCGAAGGAACACGAGGAAGGACTCATTTGATGATTTTACCACCTAAAAAAAAACCTCATACAATTTTCAAAATAAATAAAAAAATCAAGCATTTAAATCACTCTAAGCGCCGTTTTAGGACGCGCCATTGATTTTTATATAACTCATTGATTTTGTGTACACCAAAGCACTCACACACACATGCAAGTGTTCGCATGAGTACAGTTATAAATTTTACGATTTCTGGAACTCTGTGACGACGTTCGATCAGGGTAATGTTTATTTGAATAACGTTCAAGTCCGTCGCCCGTTTACGAGGGCAGGCCATGTAATATATTTTCATTATGTACCATTTATTCGTGGGCTGCCGATATTGACCATTTATATGCTTACCTTCAATGTTAACAGTGTGTATAGGGAATTGAGGAATGTACGGCTTTTTCATTACATGTTTCGTAATGGTTTTCCAGTTTGCTTTTACATATTTATGTACTTACCTCTGTGTTGTATAGGCTATTGTGGACTCCGGAAGCTTTTAAAATTATAGTTATTACAATTATAAGCTAAAATGTACCTTATTATCTATCAATATAAGTTGCTAATAACACTTATTACTTTTTATAAAAACATAACCCTCCTTCTGGCACAGTCGTGTAAAAACACAAAAATACTTTTAAGTATCTTTTTATGTTTTTATTTATGTCAATTAATTAAACAAAAAATAAACGAAAAACGCTTAAAAAAGGGCTGATGATCTTAAAAAAGCTAAACCGATTTTGTTAAAGTACATCTTAAAACCATCGCTAGAAAATCTGCTATCACAGACTAGCACGACCACAAGTACGACACTCCTCTATAGGTCGAAAACTTACATTTTTCATGAGGAGCATATACATAAGCAATACAAATCAAAAAACAGACTACACTCCACCTTTTACAGGGCATTTTTGTCCCTATTGACTGGACTATTCCCCAACCACACTTTTAGCTCAACAATCCGCAAACTTAATGCTAGCGGTTTATTGAGCCATCGCTTAATAACACTATTTAGGAAGCTCAAACTGTTAAACTATCGTCATTCTAATTATTGATTTTGATTATTATTCCAATGAGGACCATGCCGATAATAGTTTGGCAGTAAATTATGCTTAACTCTGCGTTCCGCTATATGTGCGCCGAGCCCTTAGTATTCTGTTGCTGAGTAATTCAGTCTCCACTAAACGTTATTTGATGTTGCACACAAGATCCACTTATGCATGAATGATTGCGGCGAAATTACTAGGATCAAGTGGTTAATTAATACTCTATTTACTGTAATTTCTAGGTTTATTGATTAAACTTGGGCATCTCATGTGTATAGATAAATAATAATATTGTTATATTGTGTCCCTTCAATAAGTTGTGTGTAGTTAAGTGTGTTTCGCTTTTTAGTCGCGTATTGTTTGTATTTCAAATAATATGTTATAACTTTTTAATTAACTGAAATAAAGATCATCAAGTTGGTGTAAACAACCGCAGGCTCTTTCATATTATTTGGCCGTATAAAATTTCCTTATAAAGCTATAATAGTAGATTATTGCATCGAGCACAAAGTAATCTATTATTGCACCGAGTGCCTGATTAAGAGCCCGAGCGTTAGCGAGGGCTCTAATCTAACAAGCACGAGGGCAATATAAATTACTTAGGGTGAGGTGCATAATCTGCTTTTCTTTCAACTATTACCTATAGGAATAGTAGATAAAAGAAACTCATATCAAACAGTTGAAATAGAAGTTTTTATAACACTGTCGGCTTCATTTAGAACGTTTTCCGGAGTTAATGTGTCGCTAGATGATTCTATTTTAATTCGAAGCCGAAGCACTAAAAATCAGATAGTAACACTTTATCGTTTCCAAAAATATTGTCAAGCACAACTAACAAAGTTCCCGCCAAATTACTTTTTAAATTTCTTTCAATTTTAAATCAGAGTTAGCAGCAATCATTTTTTTAAATTTGGAACAAGTAGGATAGAAACGAATAATACGTACGTAAAAAAAAAGTATTGATATCGGCTGGCTGAATAGAGCTCATCCATTGAGATTGGCACCTTTTGGTGCGATTAAAAAAAAAAAACTGTGCAATAATGTTTCATACATTTATATTGCTCTAGAGCATTAAAGACTCGCTTTGTACTGAGTTTTTAGTGTGATTGTGATGAAATTAAAGCATAGTTGGAAGAAAACATAAATACAGTTGTGGTTTTCACCTAAATATAGCTCGAGGATTTAAACTTTTACTTTATTGTATTGTTCGTGCATTCAGCTTATAAAACTCAATTCACTAAGATTCACAAAAAAAAAACATTGCATTATAGAGTAAAACGCAACTTTATCTACACAACAAGTAAATTAAACTTGAACAAATAAATCAATACATGTCAACTAAGTTAATTTGCCCAATAGGTAGCACGTTAACTTTGTTTGCCCAGTCTTTGCGCGTCCGTGTAATCCTAGCGGTTGCTGTGACCACGGAATTAGTTTGTTCATGCATTGGTTCAATGTGACCGGATCTGGTTTTCGTTTCGCACCAAACCTCACACTGTCTTTGGTCTTAACTGTCTGATGTTGCGGTATCTAACGACGTCAAACTAACTACGGTTATCTTCGTTTCTAACGTACGGAATTTTGTTACATTTGAATAGCGTTGGTTACCGGGTGTCTACTTGCTAAGTCCTTCAACGAAAACACAGGAACGAATACGGAAGCACGAACGAAAAAAATATAAATTCAAATTGCGGACTGATAATACCGCCACGACTGACGTCATTTTGACGCGGCGCTAGTGTCTATTGTAGTACCACGAATTTTCCGCAGGTCATGAATACATGCGCGGACTCTAAGGAACTGTCTGTCAAATAGTAATAATAATATCATTCATTCTTAGGCGCCATCTCCACGAGCGAGGAAAACGCTGCGAGTCCGTCCTTCTATCGTCGGAGAATCTCCACGACGAGCCTTTATTCCGCCAGCGTATCGTCACGGAAACGCCGCGCGCGCGCGACGACTCGCAACGGAATCGCCGCGCGCTCGCGACGAGTCGTTGTGCTATAGTTTTGTTTTGTTTCGCTACTGGTAACGCGCTCATCGCGGGCGCGCGGCGATTTCGTTGCGAGTCGTCGCGAGCCCGCCGCGCGCTCGCTTCGAGAGCGCCACGAGCGCGCGGTGATACGCCCGACTAATGTCACACATTGCCATTCGTCGCATCGCCGCGATAATATCGCCGTGTGGAGACGCGTTCATAGAGAGTGTATGGAAAAACGTGGCACGACGATAATATCGCCGCGCTTCTCTCGCTCGTGGAGATGGCGCCTTAGTGCGGGCTCGTTGTCAAAACGTATGTCACAACGTGTGGGCTCGTTGTCAAAAATAAGGCCGGATCCACGGGTTTCGCGCTTGGAGATTAGACCTCCTGAATGGATCTAATATAATTGAAATGTCGCATTATTGACGTGACGGCTGTTTTCATTAAATACGAGTATATCTAGTTTCTTCATGATAAACAGAAACAATATGATCTGTAATTTAAACTGTTGACTGTTTGTGATTAGATTATGTGGCTTAAACAATAATTTATCATACAACATGTCATAAACCCGAACATTTGCATTAATTTTACTCAAAGCGCTACTTCGTTTAATTACTCGAACAGAATAGTATCGAATATTAGTTGTACTGTTTATCTTGACATTAATATTTCGATCTCAGTGGAATGTGAAAATTATACTTATGTACGTATTCATAAGTATGTGAATAGCATATATATATATATATATATAATAATAATAGCTATAGTTAGATGTAGTACTTTTAATTATTTCAGTAGTGTTGTACCTATTCCAACTGGTTCTCCTTTTGACCCAAAGGTTGACTGGTAGATAATGCCTTGCGGCATTAAGTCCGCCTTATGTACCACAATTGTACATGAAAGTGTAAATAAATAAATAAATAAATAAATAGCATGTACCGATCTATCAGCGATACATAGCGTTTGTCAGCACGAAATCGCGTGCACTATCTTAAACACAAATATGACTTTGACTTTGAAAGTACAATGAGAACTTGTCTACATGAACGTCCATCCTCTAAACAGTATACGGCTGAGTGCACATTGAATACGAATTTCAACGAAACGAAGTCGATATGTTTGGAACTGATTTTGTTTTTCTGATATGATCGATCGGAACGCTAGAAGGAGATAAGGGATCTTAAATACTGACATGTTTGTACAGTCTGAAAGCTGTTTTTAAGAATGTTTTGGACTTGTTTTTTCTCGAGAAGCTAATATAGAATTTTCACAAATAATAATAATTTCGTGTTCAAAATACAACCAAACCAAGCGGTACTAGACGACGAGAATGAAAGGATTTAACACGGTCCGGGGCGAAATCGTGTCGTGGCTATTTCCTTTAGATAAAGGGGCTTGTTGCGGTCGTGTAGCCGCAGCGATATTCTGTGACCGCATCTTTACTGTTGTTCATTAATAATAATATAATATCGATCTTGAGAACATATTTGAAGGTGACACAGGGAGACTCGTAATGGTCGGGTTAATGCTGTAAATGCGCGTAATTATGTACGATATTTAATGCTTTATGTCTATGTGGTCTTTTGTGGCAATTAGCGGTATAATGTAAGCGTTATGTACCTACTTTTAAGTTTGATTAAGTGTTATAGTATCTGTAAAATGGAATGTTATTATTACAGTCATTTTATGGGCTAATTTAGGTAGTTAACGAAACATTAATTATGTTTACTGTTGAGATTAGGTTTATTTCGATTTCTGTTTGGGTTTATAGTTGTTTTTGTTAATGAAGATCTAAAAATATCTTAGTAACTATGTTCGTATAGGTATGTAGTGTACCTACATGTTTTCTGCTATTGTCCCTTAAATATTATAAAGTTTTGTAAAAAAATATACCTAGTCTTCAGTGCCAGTGAAGCAACCACGTTCAACATCAGTATTTTTAAAAATAACAATACAAAGTAATCTTTGTTATAATGTTAAAAGTTTGATAACTTATCGTGTAGCAAACGTAAAACAATTTTACGCGAACCAGGCATTTGTAGCAAACATGTCGTTACCTCTTTGAACCTACCTACTGTATCATGTCTATTTACGGATACATTAATGTCTTTTTGCATTTGAACTAAGAACCTGAAAATAGGCCACATAGGCAAATTAATGGGGTCCAAAACGAACGTAACAACGCTTGGCTAATTGTTACGACATAAGCAGTGCAATAAACCCGTAAGAACATACTAATTTTCAACCTCTTGAACTTTATTTCCAAGTTGATTTTCAGACTAAGAATAGCCTTTTCCTATGTTTAATTTTTTTATCTTAGTTTTATTTTTAAGTTTTTTCTTAGTTGTTTTTTTATTTTATACTGTATATTTATACTATACATTTGTTTATAATTTTGTTATTTTTTCCTTCATCTACATGTTTTTTATTTTATCTGCGTTACATTTTATAAACGTGAATGTGAATTTGTCATGCGTTCGCTTCTTAATGGGTTACGGTACTCGATGAAATCTGGTACACGGATAAATAATTCCCTCCGGGTATAGGATATGACTATAGATTTGATCTCAGCAAAATGTTTCTGAAGGATAATTTCCAACCTCTACAAGAGCAAAGACGCTGTAAACTAGTAATAAATAAAACATAAAGCAACTAAGTTAATATATTTTCTAATGAAGTTGATATAGAGAGAAGAATGCCACAGGGACGAGTAACAAGACAAATATCGTTCATTACTCTGTTGCCGATAAGAGCGACGTTTCGACATTCATATCTGATAGTATGAGAGATGTATGAACGCCATATTTATAGAGCAGAAGAGGGTAGAACATACTGGATTTATTTGAGAGACACGTTTTAGCGTATCAGTCTGTAAGTGATGTAGTGTAGAATTTCTTCGAAGTTAAAAAAAAATATATGTAGTCCGTTTATTAAAGTTCAATTCATAAAATCTTTTACGGAAAAAGAAATTTAGAATGGCTTTATTTTTAAATTAGGCCTACCTAAGTTGCAGACACATCTTGCAAAATAGGTAAGCCGAAGTCAAAGAAGACTGGTTATGTATATATGAAGGTCGAACATATAGGGAAATCAAGTTCTAACACTTTAATAAAACGAGGTATTGGCTTTTATAAAATATAAATTATATTAGCCAAATTAAAAAGGCACTAAGACGGTTATAATACGTCCGTTCGGTTCAAAGTACAGACTAGAAGTGAGATATGAATAATGTTGGGTAGCGAGGAAAGCTGTGTTTTAGAGTAACTACCTACGATGTATCGATTATTACAGAATCGACTAAAGATTAATTTTTGTACATTAATAAATCAAATAAACCAACAAAAACGTATGGTTGGCGTCCCAGAGTTGTAGATTGTTAGCGCTGTTGTGTAGCTAGATGGTCCAACAACCTTAGTACAGAGACAGGTGGGTCAGATTGGAAGGCAGAGGAGGGGGTATTTGAGATGCGGCTTGGAAGAGAGCTATGTCCAGTGATGGACTCCAAAATGAGCTATTTGAGTTATCACTATAGTACCTACCTATTAGCCTCATTACTCGTACCTAAGTAACTACTTACTTACGTACTTCACGTAGTGAAGCAGTTTTTATTCTACTATCTACCTCTTCGCGTCACCGGAATCATTTTATTGGCGCTTCATCTCTTCCGCGGCTTCATCGATGGTAGATTTTGGTGCTTAGACGGCAAGACTTACCTTCCGTATTTGGCAAACAATAGACAGGTACAATTCATTTTCAATTGTTGATTGAAGTACACGATCAGTATTAAACTGTCCTTCTAATTGCCATTGTGTCTAAGCTATAAATAGCTATACCTACAACATGAATTGTATTTGACCATAGCTTAGACCAATACCGTTTACCGTATCGCATATATTCATGCTTTACAAATTCCCATCCAAGGTCTGACCGCTCCTAAGACATACGGACAGGGTGGATCTAAAGCGTAGTGAATGGCCGGGCATTCGGTAGATCAATAGGGTTTAACCTCAATTTATTGGTCAAAACGGTCGAGAGGGAAACTGGTGTCAAATTAATCGCCTTCAATATTGCCCATAATTCTACCCATTATTATAGTCAGACTTCATATACTGAATGTAGGAGACTTAATAGACTTTGTGGTACTCGAAATGTTTTTGTCGTGAATTGAGTCTCCGAATTTTTAAGGATTTTCTATTTTCTAGTTGTAAGGTCAATTTAAGGTTATATTTCTTATCTAAGTTACCTTTTAAAAGGAATTACTTCATATTTTTATGACTTACCATTACTAACGTCAATCGCGCTTTAACATGCAGTCGTACACGTATTTTGGACACAAATTATAATTTTTCTAACTTGGCTTCCATAATGAGTAATAGAAAAACTTTTAATGTGTTAAAAAAGTTGACCTTATTAATTAAAATAATAATAATTCAGCGTTGATCCTTCCCACGAGCAGGCGTATGTAAGTTTATAAAGCAAAGTCTTTGATAGCATGAGTTTGGTTACATTCCAGCTAGCAGAATATTTGAAGATAATTTTATCGTTGGGGTTTATGTTTGATGAACGTGTCGTTACAGGTTAGAGCCCTAGTAATTGACATTAACTCGTTAAAAACACAAAATTTTAACCAAAAAAATACTGTCCACGGATTTCATTGATTGAAATTGCAGTTTAATGTTCTCAATTTATCAAGTTTGTCCCACCAAATAATGAGAGTAAAGTAATGGATCGCATATTTTTAATTACGTGTTAAAGTATTAACATAGTGGTTGCGCTCGGTGATCGATACACGAAACTGCATGCGGTGAGCACTCGCAGAAATATTCATTTTAACTGAACCGTACATTTCAATTGCGGTGCGTTAGTTTACAAATATTTGAATCACACCTAAACCCACATTAATTAATGAGTGGTGCAACACAATAATGGTATTTGAATTTATTTATGAGTAATTCCGAATTAGGATAAGTAAACCATACCTACATTTATTAATGTCTCGACCTAAATAAACGATTACCGAAGAGGAAACTAATTGGTCGAAAGAAATAACATTCTCCTAATTAATTATTATTCCGTAAGGATGGCATAATCAATCTACTTTCGCAAAAGAAATCTACAGAATTTATTTAAGGAATTTTCCGTCTCCTCTGGGCCGTACTTAATCTGTGGCGATTTGAAGAACGCCCATCATTTCCCAGTGACCCGGCCACGGCCCTCTAAGATAAATGCACCTATCATTAGTTATTCAACCTAAAGATATTATACTAGCGCCGAGTGATTATGGACGTAATATTTCGTCGCTGATCCTAATATTTATTAGAAGAATTTTCGCAAAATATTACGAGAAAGAACAAAATTTTACTCGTTTCATTAAAATGATTTATTGTGAGCTACTGTGTGTAGCGTTGGTTAATAATTGTGTATAATTAATTTATATTTCATTAAATTATGAAGAACACGCTACGTGTATGGTGTGTGGTGGACGGCGGCGACGTAGCATACTCGAGGTTCACTTTAATGTTAACAAATGAATTTAGTCAGTAAGCATGACAAATTATGTTTTAATGAAACGGTCTGAAAATTTAGAAAGTTACTCTAGCAGTTTCTATTTTAAAAATATTATTTTTCCTGCATTTTGATGGTTGAGTGAGAGCTCAAATCAGACTTCGAAATGAAGCCGCCGCGTACTAAACTTGTGACCAAAACGGGGCATAAGACCCATGTTTATAAAGCTAGCAATTTAATGCGGTAAACAGTCAAAACTAGTGCGTGTCATAGTCCTCTACAATTATTTAATAGAGCAGTTAACTTTTACTTCAACATTCCTGTAGATAACATGAAACTGTGCCTAAATGCTGATTCTTATAGACGTAAGTTCCTTGGCACAGTAAACATTGCGTCAACGTTCCGTAATGTCATGTTTGTAGTCGGCAAGACTCGGCAATTTGCATAATATCTCACCTACCTCCGGCCGAAATTTGTAATTCAATTTAGCTGTTGCCCGAGCACATAGTTTATCAAGATTATGGACATTTGTCTTTCATTATAACATGATTTTGGGGAAAAAATGGTCTACTTCATAAATTTTTCGAGCCGACCCCCCACCGAAGTGGTAGTTTCGGCGGGGAGTCTTGTGAAATATAAAACGTGCTCTTAACTCGTACTGGCGTGTGTACAATATTGGATTTTTCGTTACAACTAAGTAGTCTTCATAATGAAGAATTCTCCAGAGGTTTTATGAAGCATTTTGAGACCGTGTCGTCTTAGTTATGTCGGATATTATACGGAGACATTTAGTTACAAGGTTTTTGCTACGAGGCGTGAATGTTTTAGGTTCCATATTAAAAATGCTTCGAACTAATAAAACAGTGACATAATCTGCTACCTTTATAAGCGCCTAAAAATCTAGTAAATATTGTTATAAAACTATAAACGCGAGTTTGCGAGCGGAACTTTTTAGTCAATCACGTCAGAACGACTGAAGGGAGCCTGATGTTTGGCTCAGCTATAGGGTATAATCTGGAATCACACATAGGATACCGTTTATCCCGGTATAACGTTCCGCTGGGACAATTTTCCTGTAACACGCAGACAAAGCCGCTAATGACAGATAGTCATGTAATAAAACCGAATAAAATAAGAAGGTATAGAGAACTTAATACTGCGCACGTGTAAGACTTACAACGATAATAATGAGGAGGTAATGTTCACGTCAAAGCTAACTTTTGCGACACACCGAGCCATTCTACTAAGTACGTTATATACTTACTTATAGTCGAATTAGCGTGTTGTCACGGGGCCCACAAAGGTTGGCAAACGCCTTGGGCACTTAATAACGTGAAGCATAGTGATGTCCCAATTAACCGGGTAACTACACACTTTACTCGCGACCCTACAGTAGGATGAGCCATTCAAATACATACTACAAACATCGTTTTGTTCTACTGAACCAACATAAAACATTTAAATGTAAATAAAGTTGAGATTAATTTTAGGTATTAACTTTGTTTAGGTTTCACAATGGTATTAGGTTCTGTTGAAAGGTTACGTGTTCTAAAAATAGAGAGGAATTAATTTAGGCTTTGTTTTTTTCGCTCTTTACTCAGGGATGTAACATAGGTACGAGTACGTGTTTTATCCTAACGATTACCACCTATAGTCTGCATGGATGTTTTGACATTCGAATAATTAAGTCAGAAAGGCTGGTGGTAAGTAAATATAAGTGGAAATGTCCGTATCCAATAATATGATTTGACGAATTTTTACACAGAGATACATGAGGCTACTTCTTTTTGCAAAAATCTTGAGGGGTGGGAGGAGGAGGGGAAGCGAAGCTGCGTGCAGAAACTAGTTGTTTTTATAAAATATGGCGGCGTTATTTTCCATTATTGTCACGCTCCAAAAGACGCGTGTACCTTCAACTTAATTTTGTGGCTGACATTAATGTTCAATGGACGAAAATAGACAGTCACTCCATATAAAATACTGGTATCATCAGCTGCGTCTAATTAGATAGAAAGGCGGCCCTAACACAGTTGGGAAAAGTCTAGCCAGATGATGATGTTCTAGTGGACAAAAAGTCATGTAAGTCGTCTCTTAAGGCCGCTTAAAAGAATGCTTCTTTTATGACCCTCAGTTAGTAAGCCGGAGGCTTTAATGTTCTTGTAGAGAGCTGACCATTACAACTATTATTACAAGCGAGTCGAGTTTCTGATAGATATCGTGGGCGGAGAAACATGCTTTGTGAGAATTGAGCCCTCATTGAGGGCAGCTCGTACGTTTATTTCTTTAACACATGTATTTGATAGGCACTTGATGTTGTGAACAAGGCAGTTTTACAAGCTTTTAATTTCGAGTTTATGAAAATTCCATTGGTATTATAAACTTGATCATCTTCGAGGCCCCTTTTCTCAACTTTGTTGAAGTCGCCATCCAGTCTAACCAGACGCAGCATGACCATAACTTTTTTGAATCAAGTTCAAATTTCTATTAGGTATTAAAATTCTATTCGACTTCTACAACCAAGGTACAAGATACCACTAAGTTACTCTCGGGATCCCGAAGCTGAACGCTTTTCTTATTATTAGCGGTGCGAAGCGGGTGGCGATAGAATGCGTACTGAATGTAAAGCTCTCATGCGCATTAATTAAAAAGACGGTTACTGTCCTTGTATCGATCGAAGGTCATGTCGCTCTTCAACCAATGGCCGCTACCGTTTGCCAGAAAAGGACAACAACGTTTTTGGCGTGAACAATCTGTTTGAATTCAATATTAACATGAAATCACGTAATAATTAATCGCGAAACGTTAGTTAAAACTTTAGTTTCACCCACATTTAGCTAGTGCCGACGGACTTTTTTTAAATGACCAAAGCGAATAATGGTTTCGTAATCTGAAAAAGGAACCGAACGAATTAACCATTTAAAAATCCTATCAAAAGCCAAGCTAGAGAAGGGGTTTTATAAATAGGTACCGCATTAAAACAGAATGCTGTCACGTGTATTTTTATTCTTCCAATTTGGCCGTTCACACATGAGCCAAATCATGAGTAATTCAATGATGTTGCATGTTTTAAGCAGGGAAAAGTTTTTTAATACGGGCATCCGTTGGCTCGTGTCAAACTTTCATAATGTGCCCCAAATGATGTTAATTAATAACTGACTTCGTATAAAGCTGTAATCCCTCACAGCTGCGAATATTACGGAATACTAAATGCTTTTTGTTAAGACGCTAGTGTTTTTGGCTCATTTGTTAAGGTAATTTGCTAACCTAATTCGACTGTTTCGGTGGTCTGTGTAGTCTTGAGCTACTACTGGTTTAACGTCTAGGTCGCTCACAGTGAAATCAAAGGCCTTTGTTTGAGCATAAATAAAAATGAATCGCTATCGGTTTTCTTTTTCATAAATTAGTCAATGACGGTTTTTTTTTTTTTTTTTTTAGCGTGGTAAAATCATCAAATGAGTCCTCCCACCCCGGGCAGGGCGGGAGGGACTGTCAGACTTGTACTGACTAAAATCCACGGTGTCCTTCAATAGCCCTTTGTGTTCCGGGGTCACGGTAATGAGATAAGTCCCGCGACCCCGGCAGGCTTTGGCCCTCTTGGGCGGGGCCCCGTCATCGTGCTGACGCTCTTTAGGCGCGCGTGGAACACAACGCGCCGTCGACCCGGGCATGGTCCATGGTCGGGCGGCGAGTTGCCCTTTACTCGCCGCCCGCATGCCCGCGCCTACGGTGGCCGGAAATCGTCTTGCGACGTCCGACGCCGTGGGCGTCTACCATTGCGGGTGGGGCGGAGGGAGGACGCTGTCCTCTCTCTCTCACGGCCCGCCTCCTCCTTAACGAGCATTACTGCTTCGCAGAAGGAGGCGACCGCTTCCCACTCCGTCTCGCCCCGCAGCATGGCCTCGACCAATGCCGGGCGCGAGAGGTCTCCGCCTATCGCTGCCGTGAGGACACGGCGTAGTCAATGACGGTACGGTATTTGTTGTACAGCCATGTTTAAGTTCAGTAAATATTGTGAAGAATGTCAGTTCGTCACCAGTCCGTCATCTGTCCATTCTGGTTGGACTGTCTCTTAATTCACATACTTCAAAACTGGCCAAGTGCGAGTTGGACTCGCCCATGAAGGGTTCCGTAGTTGCAAGCATAGATTAGGGATATAATTATATTGAGATTAGTAAGTAATATACACAAACAATAAAAATAACTTTGTTTTTCATCCAAACCAATTTTCGTTGGAAGTTTTTGTTGAGGTCTACATTATATATTTTTTTAGTTTTATCATTTTCTTATTTTAAAAGTTACAGGGACACACACACACATTTTACCACTTTGAAAGTGTCTCTCGCGCAAACTGTTAAGTTTAGAAAAAAATGATATTAGTAACCTCATTTTCACATATCTTTTTTAAAGACCTATCCATAGATACCCCACACGTATGGGTTTGGTGAAAAAAAATTGAGTTTAAATTCTAAGTATGGGGGGTACCCCCAAAATCTGTTTTGTTTTTATTTTTGTGTAAAAATCCTAATGCGGTTCACATAATACGTCTACTTACCAAGTTTCAACAGGATAGCTCTCATACTTTCGAAGAAAAGTGGTTGTGACATACGGACGGCCAGACAGACAGACATTACGAATCTATAAGGGTTCCGTTTTTGCCATTTGGCTACGGAACCCTAAAAAGTAGTCCTACTAATATGGTCAACAATTACAAAATATGGTACTAACCTCCTCTGTCTATCCCCTTAGGGAATACAGTCATGATATTATGTAATCACCTAAGTAGGTTTGATATTCAGACAACAATTACATAGGGACACAAAATGGCGGCTCTAACGTCGCCTATTTGGGACACATCAAACGGAACGACGTAATGTGTTTGGGTCTAGATTCAGGGAGGTCTTTATAAAGTGTTTAGTTTCTTGACTATTATTTCTTGACGATAGTTTTTGACTTATTGAAACGTGAAAAACATATTTAACATAGTCAGTATTCAATGTTCCCATTGCTGGGGGCCACAGGTCTTCTCTCATAGAGACCATAATCCATAATCCAACCAGAGGACCATAATCCAACCAGTTAAGTAGTGTAGGCGGGCTAATTCGTATTTTAAGATAGAAGAAGCAAAGTGGGTATCGGTAAACGTAAAGGTGTGCTAGTCTGGTTCGAATAAATTAATAAACTTACATTTGCAGTTGAAAAACATGTTTCCCTTTACATTATGTTTAGAAAGTATGTTTTTTTTAGTATTTTTTATAAGTTTGTCTGATAAGCCTAGCCTACCTTTCATAATTTTCCTTTAAATTTCGTTACTAGAAGGAAAGCTATCAGACTTTCTAGAGCTAAGTTGCGGACGTATGGGCGGACATGGCGAAACTAAAGTGGGTTCATTTCAGTCTACGGAACCTTAAAACCAGAGATTAAATAGCCGTCTTGGCGATGTTTTCTGTACATCTTTCTACTGAGATTTTAATAATAACCTTGACAGACTACCAAGTTATTAAGACGTATTTAAAATCTTAGAAAAAAAAAAAACTCACAAACCATAAATTCCTTACGTCATGTAATCTACTTCAAAGTAATACTTTTCTTCATTGACATTTTTTCTGAAACCAAAAAAAAATTCAGTATCTTAGTGTAAAACGTCAGACAATAAGTAATGAGGTGTTAATTACGGTATAGCATACTCCAGTTGATATAAAAAATACTTGAAAAGCGGCCACATAGACAATCGTTTGTCAGGGATCTTGAACCGAAGACGTCAACACGTATTACTAATTCTCTTCGTATGTTCGTCCTTTTTTCTTAGAAATATATAATTTCGTCAGGTTTCTTTATGTGAACGTACGTACTGAGAAACTCCTCTTAAAAGATTTATAAATAAAAGACTCTTTTAATTTTGGTGAACACCGTTCTGTCTCTTACATTAAATATTAATATTTTCTACATAAAATATTGAAATAATTGGCAAATGTTAATATTTACAAATTGCCTATCATGATGTCTATCAAAAAGTTTGGTTTGTTAACCTTCGCATCAATTTCATTCATTAAGATAAGGACTGAAGTAAAATATTGCTTTGTTCGTAAATATCTGTAATCGACGAATACGTACTTTTACGTAGCGCATGCTACGGCGTAGCACCTGCTACGCCGTAGCAAGCTTACCTTCGTTCGAACTCTGGCATCTTTGTAAATGTTATTAACAAACAACTTGACATTTTCATCCTATTTTTGGGTCTTAAGTACCAACATAATGACAATTTAGTCCTTGTAAGAGTATATATAGGTACGTCACACATGGCTACGTCATAAACCGTCGTGCTCAGGTCAGGCTGCTCATTAAGAACCGGAGCCTAATGATGCAGGCGCTTGTTAGCCGTCTTGTCGCCTCGCCTCGCACAAAAAAAAAAACGGTCAAGTACGAGCCGGTCATCGTGTAATTAGTGACTTGTATCCCTCCTTTATATCAGATTCGAGCTGCGAAAGATGAAGGGAAAATGCAGGAAAGGCTTTGGTAGGTTTTAACCTTTTTTTAGGTTGTTGAGTCGGAGTGGAGTATTTTTGAGTATGTGTGTGTTGCTTCAGGATTTTTCTCTAATTAATCACAAACACGTGGAGTGGGTCTGTTTTGTGAAGCTATTTGTTCAGTAAGTATGATATTTACATTCGTAAACATACATTTTTTGTTGTATCAATATTAAAAAAAAAAAACGAAAATAACACTCTTTCTGAAAATTTTATCGAGGTATGCTTATTTGTCAATGTACTTACGTACCTAATATGTTTTTCTACATGAATATGCTAATGAAAACACGTACAAAGAACTAATGATGGAAAAGGTATTTCAATACAAATATGTTTGGAATACATTCAATACTAGAACGCGTCGAAAAAATAAACAATTTACTTCATCATTATAGCTTTGCTGAAATACGGTCTGTATTCTATATTCAAGTTTTCGCCCCTCTAATATGGCGCCCATCTTTATAACAGTTTCAAAAACCGAACAAATCCAGAAAATTCTCTATGACACGTTTAAAAAATAACACTCGCTTAAAGTTACTTTTGTACAACACAGCAACATGTAAGCAATTGTACCGTCATTACGATAAATCATTTATTCCCACGCTTCCTTTCTCCCTTATTTCCGTAACGTTTGCTCACAAAATGTATTTAAACGAGTTGGGTGAAGCGTTTTCATCACAATAAATATTTATACAGAAGTTCAACTCCATACATCTCACGAAAATGTACACACACACACTCAGGCGCAGTCTGCGAAGCTTTTTTTTGGGGTTGGCGTCTCTCAGGTCAATCTAGAGGAGGTTGTGAGCTGCTTAACCAGACTTTTCTGTGGGTGCCTTAAATGACTCTTTTTTTTAAGAGGTAAATAAAATCATTAAATCAGTCCTCCTACGCAGGGAGGGGCGGGAGGGACTGTCAGACTTGTATTGACTAAAATCCACAGTGAGCATTCAATATGTTATTTTCATTTTCGCCGACCCCTGGCTGGAGGAGACAGGAGTCTACAAAGTTGAAAATAGTCGCTGAATGTGTTCACTGCATGCGCAATGACAGCGACTCCTGGTGGCCACTTTACTTCGAGACTTATGAGACCTGTCAATTCCTGGCAACTAACTATGTATTTTGATAAATATTTTTGGCTTGCTTTTTCAGTAAAAATTATATAAAACCTAAAAAGTTTTAAAAAGTTTAATAAAGGCCTGTTGGACTAGTGGTTAGTGACCCTGATTGCTATGCCGGAGGTCGTGGGTGATTCCCACCCAGGACAAATTTTGTTGATGAGCACGATCATTTGTTCTGTGTCTGCGTAATTTATCTATAATATGTATGTACTAGCTGTGCCCGCGACTTCGTTCGCGTGGATGTCGGAACTTAACAATGTATTTTTTAGTGCTTCTTTATTAACAACATAAGCTTAAACCATCATTCTGGAGCATACATAAATATGCTCCAGAATGATGTAACCTACGTAAATCATCAAATGAGTCCTCCCACCCAGGGCAGGGTAAGAGGGACTGTCAGACTTGCACTGATTAAAATCCACGGTGTCCTATAAATCCTATAATAGGCCTTTACGTTCCGGGGTCAAGGTAATTCGATAGCCCGTCATTGTGATGACACATTGAGGCGCGTGTTGAACACAACGCGCCGTCGACCCAGGCATACTCGCCGCCCGCATGCTCGTGCAAGAGAAGAAGTAGTATGGGCGGACTCCGGAGCCTGCCCGTTCCTGCCTTTACCGGCGCTGGCAGCCCCAGGACGTAAGCAGACATGGGCGAAAGTCATTCTTTCAAGGAAACAGGTCGTACCTATGCGTGACCCATCGTATTCCATCGTATCCCATCGTATCCAATCATATCCCGTCGTATCCCATCGTATTCCATCGTATCCCATCGTATCCCATCGTATCCCATCGTATCCCATCGTATCCCATCGTATCCCATCGTATCCCATCGTATCCCATCATATCCCATCGTATCCCATCGTATCCCATCGTATCCCATCGTATCCCATCGTATCCCATCGTATCCCATCGTATCCCATCGTATCCCATCGTATCCCATCGTATCCCATCGTATCCCATCGTATCCCATCGTATCCCATCGTATCCCATCGTATCCCATCGTATCCCATCGTATCCCATCGTATCCCATCGTATCCCATCGTATCCCATCGTATCCCATCGTATCCCATCGTATCCCATCGTATCCCATCGTATCCCATCGTATCCCATCGTATCCCATCGTATCCCATCGTATCCCATCGTATCCCATCGTATCCCATCGTATCCCATCGTATCCCATCGTATCCCATCGTATCCCATCCTATCCCATCCTATCCCATCCTATCCCATCCTATCCCATCCTATCCCATCCTATCCCATCCTATCCCATCCTATCCCATCCTATCCCATCCTATCCCATCCTATCCCATCCTATCCCATCCTATCCCATCCTATCCCATCCTATCCCATCCTATCCCATCCTATCCCATCCTATCCCATCCTATCCCATCCTATCCCATCCTATCCCATCCTATCCCATCCTATCCCATCCTATCCCATCCTATCCCATCCTATCCCATCCTATCCCATCCTATCCCATCCTATCCCATCCTATCCCATCCTATCCCATCCTATCCCATCCTATCCCATCCTATCCCATCCTATCCCATCCTATCCCATCCTATCCCATCCTATCCCATCCTATCCCATCCTATCCCATCCTATCCCATCCTATCCCATCCTATCCCATCCTATCCCATCCTATCCCATCCTATCCCATCCTATCCCATCCTATCCCATCCTATCCCATCCTATCCCATCCTATCCCATCCTATCATTTAACAGCTCTATTCCAGGTTTTTTTTAATGCCATCTACCGTGTTATCGTTGGTTTAGATGAATTATTTAAATATGTAGTTTTTCTATTCGAAGCTAGATCGCGCTACTGAACTGCGCGTCGCGGTGTGAACTGACCGTAATATTTTACTTCTGAATCACTTTAAATTCAAATATCTTTTGATGGACTGAACCGATTGCAATGAAACAAAAACTAAATGTTACTTCAAGCTACGCTTAATCGTTGTGTATAAAAGTTATCTACATTGATTTCGTACATTTTACGTGATGCCCGAATAACCAAACATACAAACAGACAAACAGACAAAAATTCTAAAAATGCTGGAAATCGGTTCTATTGGTTGTCCTTTAACACCCTGGCTATATTTTTTTTTTTTTTTTAATGTACAAAAACTTCTTTTCTACAGTTTTATTATATGTATAGATATAGATTTAGAAATATACCTATAAGTATGTTTATCAGTTGACTAGTACCCATAACACAAGCTCTGCTTAGCTTGGGACTAGATGGCGTTGTGTGATAATTGTGGAATATTATTAATATAATAGTTTTTAAAAAGGTTGTTGACACACGTCACTCCCGAGAGTCGCGAGTTATTTGACGTCCCTGCCATCGCCACATTGCGCGCTGCGTTCGATTTGACAGTCCTTACCTCCGAGTTCACACATTGTGAATATTTGTATTGTATTTTCGTTGATGGACCTGCGGCCGTATTATGACGTCTTAAAAGCTGACTTGTTTTAGTGAGTGAAAGAGACAGAGCTATACAAGTCGTCTATTGCCATCTCGTTCACTCACTTGAACTACTCTGGCTTTAAGACGTCATAATACGGTCCCTGGTTTATGTTGGCTAATGAACATGAAGTCCTCCGGTTCTGTCAATGTGTCACTAGGTTTTCCCTTAAGAATTTCAATAAACCAAGGAGTCTAGACTGCTCCTGGTTGATGGATATAAGATCGTCCCCTGTTACATTGGGGCGAAGTGCGAGTCTATATTAGGCACACACCTCTGCCAGACCCTTCGCGAATTACAGGTATTATGCCTTCTGTACCAAATTTGTGGCAATATTGTATTGTTCAAAACAACAACCATACTCAAGAAGAATACACTTTCCGTAAGCGTTCGATGTTTACTCCTGAAACGGGAGTACCCTTCTACAATAAGGCTTCTACAATTGAATTCTGTACACAATGTAAGTTTACGTTGAGGCTTCACAAGAGTGCTATTTATAAAGTATATCGCGGGTAGGCATATTGTTTGTTTATTATATTGTTTACCATTGTACTCACGAGTCTGAAAGTAGTGTCTAATTCTAAGCAGTGTTTATATTTATATATTTAATTTATTTAATCGAGTAACCACGACTCATATTTGTTAGTAAACAGAAAAACTTATACTATGTTAGGGACTATCACAATAAATTATTAAAATATAATTAATATCATTTATGTGTAAGTCTCAACAAAATCGCGGGCATGCGAGCGGCGAGTAATGGGCAACTCGCTGCCCGATCATGGACCATGCCCGGGTCGACGGCGCGTTGTGTTCCATGCGCGCCTCAAAGAGCGTCAGCATACATACAATAGTGTCCATCTAAGGTTGTAATACTTGTATTAGAATAAATTGATGAGTTAAAATTTAATAATTTATGTACCGTATGTATTATATTTGAGTTACAAATAACATTTTCCTTCAAAGGCCCATTTCTATACAAATGTTTACGCATAGAAACAAATTAAAATTTAATTACACACGAAATTTTAAGTGTCCCAGACAGAGTAAGATCTTCATCTCTTAACGTCCCCGTAATTTTAATATAAGCTGACAACGTAATGAAAACCGAATTAATTGCTAAGAACGGGCAATAAATGAGAATTGAAGAAGTAGAATGCTATTAGGCTAATACAGCAGAAATCCGCATTCGGGCCGCAATGGGCCATTTAGCCAGCGGTGGCTTTACAAAACATTGCCCTGTAAGCCGTAGCCAGAATAACGTTTATTAGGAAAAATGTGTTTACTCAGAGCGTAACGCATGCTTATTCAAATACGACGATTATTCGTACGGCGTGTGTCGTTACTTAGATTTGCGTTTTGTTCGCGTGATGATGAGGTGGGCCCTAGCGACGGATTTATTTGTGTGTTCGCATTTATGTTCGTGACATTTTAAATTATATGTTGCGTAGATTGTTTCAGGATTATTTTGTTGGGTGATAAGGTTGTTTCTTGTTATTTCATATGTGTGTGTGCAATTACAGCAATAAAAATACTGTTCCAGTAGCTTGTTACCATTTGCTACAAAATGTCTTCACTGAAAAAAAGGCCAGTCTTTATTTGCCGGATTTGTACCTTCCAGATATTCCTCATAATACGGAAAACGTAGACACTAGCGACTGTAAGCACAAAAGCCGCTTCGCCAACACTACAGCAGATTTTGGCAACTTTTCCTTTACAGAGAGAGAACACGGAGCTTTAAACAGTACTTTAAGCTTGGGTCAGTGACCCTTGATATTTACAAATAAAATGTAAGAAAAGTCTTTTTTCTCATTATAATGAACTCAGTTATACCTCGTTAGTTTTGCTCATTTTTTTGGTTAAAACAAAATAATGGGATATAAAACTTTGATTACATTTTTAATAAATGTGTTTATTTTGTATAACATTCAAGGTGGTGGTGAAAAGATTATTTATTGTTAATTAGAACGCGAAATTCCGTCAACAAGATAAGTAGCGTCGCCATGTTGAACGTAACGAATTAATAAAAGGTTTGTTTATCAACGTCGTGCCTTAAGCACCGCTGGCAAACGTTCCTTAATCAGATTTCAAGATTTATTAATTAATTCGAACACTTTGACAACTTCAAGAGGTTTCGGAAATTCTCTAATTGGTTTAATTTATACTTAAGTCATTCATCACATCGCGAATCCAAAACAACGTTTATTAGTTAAAGGTGGGCGAGGAGAAAGTAATTAATTAACAAACTTTTAGTGAGACTTTACATCCAGAGGTTTCTTATCAATTTGTCTTCATGCTGATGGGTTGTAGCAGATATTCATTGGATCATTCAATTTTACCAACTTTTAATAAGTTTTATCAACAGGTTACAATTTCCTTGTAAAATCTTTAAAGAGTTTAAAACAATGAGACCATGATCTTCGCACTTTTGTTTATAAAACTGGAATTTGAACTATTTATACATAGGAATGTGTAATGCTACTCAATGTTAATTCTGTATCTTAATACCATATATTTGTAAATAGGTAATCTATCTAATGTTATAGTCGGATATGTAATACATTTTGATTAAGTAATGCTAGACAGGTGTGAAATTGAAGTAGCTAGGAGTATTATCAATAATTCGGAGTGTACCTGTTTCACCATTCCTCGATATTATAATGAGATTGATGTATACTATGTATACCTATACTTGATGCTGTCTTAAGCCTTCGAGAAGGTAGTTCCTGTATAATTCCAACTAATTAGTTAGTATCATCACATATCTCTATTTGTGTGTAGTATTAAGAGAAACTACCGTGATTAGACCTGTCGTATTGTATGGATCGGAATGCTGGGCTGTGAAAAAGATGGATGAGAAACGATTGCATGTAGCGGAGATGAGGATGTTGAGATGGATGTGTGGAGTGACAAGAATGGATAAAGTAAGGAATGAGTTTATAAGGGGAAGTTTGAAAGTGGCGCCTGTTACAGAAAAAATGAAAGGGTATCGTCTATCTTGGTATGGACATGTGATGAGGAGGGATGACACCCATGTGACTAAGGAAGTGATGAGTATGAATGTTGATGGATGGAGAGGAAGAGGAAGGCCAAAGAAAAGATGGATGGATTGTCTAAGGAATGATATGAAAGAAAGGGGAGTAAATGATACTGTGACGTCTGATAGGGGAGAATGGAAGAAGAAAACGTGTTGCGCCGACCCCAAGTAGAACGGGATAAGGGCAGGAAGAAGAAGAATAAGAGAAACAACAAGAAATACTATGAAAAACTAAGATTTCCGCTGCTGATTTTTTTTAAAGCGAGTAAATTAAACAAATAGCAAGTTGGTTACTATTATGCCCGTATCGTCTCACGCACTGATGCCATACTATAATTTGAACTTGTTGTTGCGTTGCAGACGAATCCGGCGATTATATTATCTGTCAACATAATAAAACGAGGTCATAATCACGTGATACAATGTATCTAACAGTTTAGATAATTTTCAAGATGTTATACTGCACACCTATAAATAAATAAAGGACGCAAAAGAAAATAAAAGCAGCGTCAGAAATAAAATAAAAAAGGGTTATTTTACTATTCTCTTTTTATAAAACTTCGTCGTTTTTTCTTCAAAAGAACATTATTCATTCATCATTACTATCCTTTCAAAAGTTTTCTGAAGTTGTGATTTTTATTTTAGTTGCTTCAGGATCCTGTCTCTGCTTCACTTTGATTGAATAGGTATTTCAGTACTTCTGAGTAACTAGCTTTTTGATGTATCTAAGTATAAGTTTTGTAACAAAAATAAGCTGTTGGTATAGTTATATTCAAAGTGTGTTCTGTGGGTCCATAAAAGCTCCTGTGTCGTGGGTGCGTTTTTATTTAAACTCGCATACACAAAAAGCCAAAACTATTTGTACCATTTGTAGGTCACACGAATATTTGTTCCGTTTAGGAATCGAACTTTTAACACGCTGCACAACACAGAAGCCGCGGGTAAAAGCTAGCAATTTATAAATCTTCTATTGTAGTAATAAACCTCTTTGTATTATCCTCAACTAGTGAATAATATAACACTGCTCGCGAAACTAACATCGTAGAGAAACTAAACAGGGAAGTGCTACAATACAAAGCCGAATCATTCGTCCATCTAATCTTATTTCCACAACTCTGCAACCTGTCGTGGTTGTTGAACCATTGTTGGTGTAAAGGCTGTCGCTCACTTATCCACTCAATTGTTGTTCAACAGGAGTACTAACTTAACTTTGACTTTCGGTCAACATGAATAGGTTCAGTAGCAGCGAACACGTGTAGCGAACGTATCTTTCGGTTGAGGTCAACAGCCCAGAATAGTAAGATTATTTGTAGCAAATGTGTGAGTAGTGAAAAATTACTTTTGTTTCATTCTGTTATTTAGCTTAGCTTCATTCCTGTCCATTACTTTCCCGTTTATTCATGTGCAAAACAACTGAAAAAAATGCCTCTTCGCCACTATTTTTATTTTCATACATGAAGTCTCGTTTCATTAAATTTTTATTTTGCGTGTATTCATTCCCGTTTCAACACCTTTTTATTTGGCAGCAGTTAACACCAAGAACTAATATGAAATATTGGTTATATTCGCGATATTGAAATTATTGCATCTTGGTAAGCATGCGCCCGCCTGCCACATTACTTACTGCATATTTATTACAAGTTTGGGACTTAAATAAATCAGATACTCGTAGTATCAACAATAAAAAAGGAAAACAATTAAACCGTTATATTGTGCTTTTGTGATCATAAATAATTCAAAACACAATTTAAATGGAACCAACTTGATTTAAACAAAACAAAATAATTATTTCATCGCAATCTCTTTCAATTATGAAAACAAAAGATGCAGCAAAGGTCGCGGGCCTAAACATTTCGTCTCGAAATCTCAAGAGGAGAATTAAGCGCACTTTCGCCACAATTTGAAATGTCTTCTTGACAAACGATTTAAAGTTTTCGTCTTATCAGTATGACTTTATCCGTCGACTCTGGCTTTTACTAAAGTATTTTTATAATTACCTTTGGCCTTTGTAAGCGCCAAAGTTTGCGGCTTTAAATAATTTGAGGTAATGTAGATACAAAATTTCTTTTACAAAATACGTGGAGCTGATATATTCAGTAGCTTAACCTTTTTCCAACTACTCGTAGGTGAATATTTTACATGGATTGACTGACGTGTGACCTTTATTGCTTGAATATATAAGGTTAAGTGAGAACGTCAAGGTAAAAGTCAAGTTTTGGACTCTGGGTTGTCCAAATGTCTGTCTAAGGCTGCGGAGGATTTTTTTGTAGCGGACAGCGGAGCGTTTAATGGAATGAACATAATTGTCAAGCCCCACTAGCGCAAAACGCTCATTTGAATTTGTGGACTACAACGCTGATTAAATAAACTATAGGTAACGATATAGGTAGTTCGACTATCTAATGAACTTAGGTGTTGTATAATTAGGAGAAAATATGTTATTTTTACAAGATATAAACCCCGTTTAAGATATCTAAAGAACTCCAATGAAGTGGAAAAACATTACTAGAAATCTGACACAAATTAATCTATTGAAATGGTTGATGTTTTTGTAAATATAGGCCTGTTGGCGGTCTACTTATAGTGTTCTCTTTGTAAAATGTTGTTTTGTGACTGATTGAATGGCTAGGAAGATTTTTGAAAGTATAGATATTCTAGAAGTCCATACTTTTTTTTGTGGAAAGTTCCAACGTTAAAGATTTAATTGGGCCTCAGAATAATAGTTTAAATAAATATTAATATTGTAGTGGAAAAAAAAAGTTTAACACTTAAATCTAGGTTAGATTTAAGTTATTCATGTTTTATTTGTCTTATTACCTCTAAATAACATTTTGGCATATGGATAGAAAAGCGCATATCTAATACTTTTAATGGAGTAAAAAGTATCGTAAGTCTTGTGTGGAATAAATTCCGATCGTGGAATAATACCCGAGCGATATCGCGAGCAAAAACACAATAACAACACTTTGGTGTAAAAATATTGTAAACATGCATTCCATCATTAGTTCAACACATGTACACACAATATTAAGGCCAGGCTTCCTGCGGTGAATCACGTGTATTCGCTTAGTGCCACGGAAATGAAATCGGAATGAATGTGGGACATTCTTGTATCAGAATCGGAACAAATGTTACTAACAAAAGAAAATCGACAGCCATTTGGTATTTGTAAGCGCGAATGTTGAATGTATTGATTCTGATTTCATAAAAGCTTGTTATTGTGAATTTCATCAAAGGTAGGATACAGAATAAATTAACACACACGTCAACCCACGCTTTCATTCAATGGGGGTAAGCAGAAACTACAGAACGCGACTTGTTACGATCATTTATGCCTGCGACTTGACTCACGTAGAGGTCATGGTAAACTGTTTGATAATGTATGTTATATGAGTAAATCATTTAAGTGCCAAATTAATTAAATTTCATCATTATGAATTAATAAATTAGTGGCGTTCATTCAATAGATTAGCTACTGATGTATTGAATTAAGGTCATTAATTTTTAAACAAACTTATCTGTCTTTTTGTTCGTATTTCATAAACAATCAACATTTCAAAACTACATCAAACCTGTCGCATAATATTTAAATTAAACCTCCCACGATGGTACACTCTGCTTTAGGCTGCATGCCCATTGGAGCGGAGCGAGCTGGCAGAGTGGAGAAACGAGGAAATTATAACCAAAAGGATTGCATAAAATCTCCACTCCGCTCCAGTGGACATGGGTCTGCAAGCTAGTTTTTAAAATTCATACATTTTTGGAAGCGGCGCTCGCACAGCCAGCTCGTACAGCCAGCTCGCACGCGCCGCTTCCAAAAATGCATGAATTTTAAAAACTAGCTCGCAGACCCATATCCACTGGAGCGGAGTGGAGTTTTTATGCAATCCTATTGGTTAATATTTCCTCGTTTCTCCGCTCCGCCAGCTCGCTCCGCTTCAATGGACAGGCAGCCTGCGAGCTGGCTGTGTGAGCTGGCGGAGCTGGGCGACAGTGAGGCGGCGGGGATAGATATAGGTTCCGCACAGTCCGCCCCGCAATACTCGCTCGCTCCGCTCTGCCAGCCAATGGACAGACAGCCTTACGATGTGGTTACCCTTTTTGAAAGCACTACTCTTTCTGTACCTTTTCAGTTCTTAAAAGTTATCAATTAATTTGAAATAGTTCTCCTTGTGCTTTTGTGAGGTGGAAAAGGTCACCAGACTCCGTATTTTTTTTTAATAATGGCTTAATATTACCTTATATCTATTTACTCTGCTATTCAGGCTCCGATTTTAAGAAGCTCTAAGTTTCTGAAAATAATCAGAAGATTCCTGCGATAAAAGTATAACTACTCTTATTAGAATAGTTGTCACAGGCACTTGTTTTATTTGTCGATTCTATCGACTTTTTGTCGATTCCATTTACTTTTTTATAGGTAACATTTTAATCTTTTGCAATAAATTGACAAAATTAAAACACACTACTTTTATGAAAATACTATCACGAGTGAACCTCGGCACCGCTAGCATATAATAATTTACCAAATGTAACATTAAATTAAAATATGTTTGTACTACATTGTTGTTTTTGTTTTAATCACTGGTATGTTTTGTTTTAACCCATTTAATATACATACTCTAGTGTTACAGAAAATATTATGCATTGTGGAACAAACAATACAGAATATTATTCCGAACTTTATTTTCAGTTCATACTGGGTTTATTATTAAATGCATAGCTGGAGTTTGTATGTTTCAAGTGAGTGAATAAGATAATTTATTGTTAATGAAATATTATTGTTATTCATTTTTATTCCATTCAGTAAAAAAAAAACTTAATTATTTTTTTTACTTCTTTATCGACACTTCGCCTTAAGCAAATCGATTAATCTGCACAAACATGCAAGGCACCAAACAAACGTCTGCACCTTAGCAAGATGACTCCAAAGTTGTCAAAATCCAATATTTTCCTGGTAAACAACTTAACTAAAAATAAACAAGGTAAATCAAATCCTATTTATTAAAGTGTAAGACTGATAATTCACTAAAGGGCCAAACACACAAAGTCGTCGTCACTTCCTTGCCCACGTAACGCTCAATTAAGTTCTTCCAATTGTTTTCCCCAAGAGTTTTCTTATCTCAACTCTAATTAGAGAACACAAATAATCGCAAAATCTCTTCCCACTTCCCGTCGTTGAAACAAGAGAAACAATATATGCAATTATATATTCCGGAAACGCGGGGCAATTAACATGGAAATTCTCGTTAGCGTTTCGCAAAGGGGAACTTTTGATGTTAAGGAAGTGGGGAAAAAAAAATTCAAGAGCCGCTCCCAGCCTCATTAACAGGCCTTTAAAACTAGTGAGATGCTTCCGGGCAATGGCTCCGCAAGAATTTTGAGCCGGTTGCATTTTATAATCCGTTGTGGGACTCTTTTTGGCGGTCAGTTCGTATGAAGAATCGTTTCGGCCGACGTGGAGCGCGGTTCCTGAAGTATTTATGTGACATTTAATACCAGTCTGTTATTGTTCCACTGCACTCTTTCGAAACGTGTGGCTGTTATATTTGTAATAAAAAGGTTATTTCAACATTTTTAAGCCAACCATTATCAAACCCTGTAACTAGATTTACGAAGAAAATAAAATGTTTTTGTTACTGTTCTGTAGCAGTGAAAGTAAAATTGTTTTCGATCCTCGAATTTTGGGTCTGTTAGCGTGAAAGAATTTGATTTCTCTCCAGTAAATGGACTAACCGAATTGTAACAAGTTTGGCCCTAGATCTCTAGATTTGGAATAGAAATAACGGACCAGCCTTGTATTCACGTCTTCATAATACAGAGGAGAAGGGATCTAAGGCACGTGCTGACATTGAACCGTGAACAGTCTTTCAGTCGAGCCTTCGTACGTGGCTCACCCAAGAATGTTATTAAGTTACATTCTTTTATAACCTTCGCCAAGTTTTGGAATTTTTGCGGCAGTGCTGAATACACTTTTACAATATTGTGGCGGAGAAAGGAATAAAGACGAGATAAAGATGAAAATATTTTCACTGAGTAACATCGGTTTTGCTGTTGCGTTTTGGACTTTATGAGACGTGTTTTACGATTAAATTCTCCATGTATATTACAAGCTCTAAATAGTCAGTCAAGTCGGCTATTAATTTGAAGTATTCAGTCAGCTGAATAACAGACTCGTCTGTGCTGTAACTGCTAAACTTGAAAACGAGAAGGATTTTTCCTTTGTGTCGAAATAAATAATACCGGCAATGGTCCCGTTTTAAAGAAGATCTCATATCTTCTGTATCGGTTCAATAGAATACTTTTTTATTGGAAGCTAATAAAAGTAATTCATTACTGTATCTTATAATGTTTAACTTTTTAGAGCATAAAATTCTTTTAAATTCTATTTAAAAATAATATATACGAACATTTCGTTATAGAAGCAGACACCAAAGAAAATTACAAAAACTTCTTATACACAAAATTGTATGAGAAAAAAAAACATAACACTCCGAATGCAGTCGTTTACATTCAACTAAAAAAGCTATCTCCTTCAGAAAGCGGCTCGTCTGAAGTAAAATAAGAATAAAGCGCGGTGCACATCACAACTAAGGCTTTTAACAGACCGTCTGTGTTGTTGAGAAGTTTCCTCGTTGTTTGGGGGCGACGAAACTAAACTTTATAGAACAATAGAGTGATGGTCAGTGTTGGGCCAGCGGCGGCGCCACTGTCGACACGACGAGAACCTCCGAAACTTTTACATTCTTTTCCTTTCCTGTTGAACATTTTGATAACCATGTTTGGCCAAGAGTTTTATAACCACTACTAGTCGCTTTAGAATTTAGTCTGTTTTTCACGCATTTTTGCGCATATTATAAAAAGCTTTTACTGTAATAATTTTCCATGGCTGATCACGAAAATATTTTGTATCTAGATCTACAGTATTTTACGTATGAAAAATATAACTTTTGAAGTGAACCGAGCCACTACATAGCCGAGATTCCTAAACATTTTTATGTTAACAAAATATTTTAAGAATTGAACTCGAAAGTACGGAGTCGACGACAAAGCCACGAGCGCCAGCTTGCTTAAAATAATACCTCTAATCTCTCCTACTCACTGCGACAGCTGCTCGTAGGTCGAACTAAAAATGAGGCTAGAATTTGCAATTTTTAACCTGCTAACTTTTTTTACGCGTTTGCATTATTTGAGGGCACTCCGTCTTGTCTTACGAGTTTATCCAATGGTTTATCTTGTAATAAATTACTTCAGAATTGCTTGCCATGCCATTGAACTTTGATGTTGAAAGCAGAAAACTTCGCAGACGCCTCTCTCATCGTAGCTTTCTGCATCTTACAGATGAGCAATGCACTGGGACGAGAATAATCTGAGTTAAAAATTTATTATTACTTTACCTTACATATTTGAGTATAAGTCAACTTACAGCCTTCTTTTTATAGAAATTAGGTTAATAGGATAAGGCAAATATTATAGCATGATTTGCAAAACTGATTGAAATAATCTTTCGAATCATTTCCGTACCGCATAATACATAAATCAACGCTGAGGGGCAGTTCGACGATATCTAATTTAGTTTAGGTTTTCCAGTAGTGAGGTAACAGATTATTCAAATAATAAGTGTAAATATAATCATCAGGATAAACCTATTTCAAAATAATAGAGTTAACAGAAACTTGTAGACGGCCAAACAATCGCTGAAAGTTAAAAAACCAAGGAGAAAATAACGACCATCGAAATGTCACGGCCTTCTTTGAATGCAAGAATAATATTCGGAGCTCAAATCGATAAAGGTGAGGTTTGAAAGGGCCGCGCCCGTGGCGAAATACCTCCGTAGATTCATTGAATGCAATAAAATTTTGTGCACAATTGAAACCATTAAAGAGCGTCGCCACTGCGCCGAGCTGAATGTTAATCACGGGCTTGTGTGAATGGAACAATCACATTGTGGGAAAGACCTCATTTTTATCCAATTTTCATTTGAAACAAAGAATCTTCGTAAGAATGGAATAGGATTAAAATAATTCAACATATTTCAACGTGAAGTTGTTCAGCAACCAAAAGGCGTGCGTTTTTCTCGTTTTAAAAAAGTATGTATTTTGTTGTGAAAATATTTTTTCTCGGTTGCTGACAGACTGAATTCTCTTTTAAAATGATAAGGGCAAATGTGCAGCACACTCTTACTAAGTCTTAATTAACTCATAACTAACATCCTTGGGGGAAATCGTTTCTTCTCGCAGCGAGAAACGCCTGATGTACGTCTTCGCTAGAAATGCCGTCGGTCACAAGGAAAACCTTATTTTCCCCGAGTTCCTTTGTCATTAACTGGGTAAATTGTTTTTCCTGTGCGAGAGTGTCTTGGTTGGGTCTAGATTAAGCGGTAAGCCTGGCTAATTCGGTTCACTCTTTACAGTTCTAACCTATTATGAGTTTATGGCGCCACAGTTTTTCTTTATGAGTATTTTTATGAAGTGATTTCCTTTTGTTCGGCTTACGGCTTTAGAAACTTCAGAAGATTGAAACTAAACTACGAGTAAATGTTTACGTTGTGAAAGATGAGATATTACCATAGTTTGTAACGAAATTAGTCGTGTGGGTTTTGCCAGCGGTCAAGCACCTTTGTATCTCCTCTAGTACATTTTAACTTCCTCACACACAGAGACGAATTTCAAGAAGCATTTCCTAAAACTACAATACCGTTGCCCAGTAAAAGTGCTTGAGTTATACAGATTTATTTTTAACTGCAGAGGTAAGAGAGCTTAAATTCAATTACAATATCATTAAATTAGATATATAGTAGCTCTATACCTCAAGCCACTACTATTAACACAATACAGATTTGAATAATTAATTCATAATATAATGAAGGTACTTACGCAAATTATTCCATCTTCCGGCAGCAGGCATTATTTGTAATATGCATAAACAACGTCGCTCAATGATTGGTGAACCGCACGGGTAATGTTAAGCAGTATTACGTATTCCATCTAAGCACAAACATGGTAAACAATCAAATAACTGCTCTCAGTTGATTTGGAAATGTGTATGGATTGCCTATAAATAACCTTACCACACATTCGCCGACATTTATGGCTAAAATGGGTCTGTTTCTGCTTCAACTGTTGCTAAAATCTGTGATGTTCATGGAATCTTTTTTTTGGGTACCAAAAAATAGGCACTCCGCTTTACTATTTTTGGTCATAACGGCCAATCTAGACATCCACGCAGGAAATATTCCAGGGCACGAGTGTGTGCGCAAATACAGAGAAGCATGCATCCATTTGTAGAGAGAGAATCGATGGACACTGTACATTTTCAGCAGTGCCCAAGCACAAAATGCAGACACTGGAGCGGTGCAGAAATGGCCAGACCAGGACCAGAATTGGCCAGATCAGGGGGCAGTTTAAGAAGGTCGCACTGGGCACATACAAGGCTAGTTAGGGCACTGATTGTCAACTTAAGTCCAGTATATACTTAACATCAATGATCTCATCTCTACTAACAGAATAAAATGAGTTCCGTTCATTCGTTGGTCGCACGTCCCTGCAAAGGCTATCGGGTGCAACATTTTTCGTAGGGCCGTCGTACGTCCGGCCGACGATTTTCCTTTCATAAATCACAGAGGCACGTGACGTCACGCGTTTGTCGTGTCGGTCAGGGACGCGACGTGACAAAACACTTTGCTTCCTCTTGTTAATTCCCGTTGGTGACTCCTCGGTGCATATACTTTGGAAACATGAGGTTTCGCAGCGGATATGGGGAAAGTGTGCAGTTTTTATTGGGTGAATGGAGCTTTGAGCTATGGAGACTACGTGCACTTGAACACGCGCGCCGGTAAGTTGAAATTTGCTGAGTTTGTGCATTGTTGTTGACAGGTATGCGTGAATAGTTAATTGGTTAGGGTGCTTTAATCAATGTGCTACAAAATAATGATCTATTACAAAATTAATTTAGAATGTGTCAACAACATGCATGCATGCATTAAACTCTGTATTATTTGCATGAAAACAGCTCTTTTTTACATTGATTTACACTCATATCAACGTTTATTTGCTTTAATTTCTAACCATGCACAATTTGCGACAAACTACTCCAATTTTCATCCAATCATAACTGAATAATCGATGTTCCATTTACGTTCCGCCGCAGCTCTTGCCATATATCATCAGCGCACAGCAAAACAGACAGTATCAAGATATACAAACGCCCAGAGCCGTCGCCCGGACGTGTACTACGTGTTTTGCCGTGGCGTTGAGTTGGCGCGACAACTCACCAGCCCGACGTCGACGTCATTTTTTGCGTAATGCGGCTGCGTCAGTCGGCTTCCGCCAGCCTTATTCACGGCTTCCCGAGAACGGGTAATTTTGGTGTAGCCTTCTGTAAGGCGATTGTTGGATTTACTGGGTAAGGTTTTAAGTAGTGAGTTGAAATGTAGGTATTGTGAATATTAAAAAATATATGTTTTAGTAATTAACTTAAATGTTACTTTCAAATTACAGTAGTTTTGGGCTTTCCTATTGAGATACGAGAAGCTATATATTAGGTAAGCAACGATTTTCAAGGCGACCGCAATCGCAAAGTCGTCATGACCATACACCATACACATATAAATGGTAGGTGATATAGACGTACAGATGGTTTCCATGTAACTTTATGTAAAAACGTCAGTTAAGTTATTGTAGAATAAATGTATATTTAAACTTATTGAATTGTTTTCTGGGAGTCAATGTCAAAGGAGAAATCCCGGGGTGCACTTTTATCAATTCTTTGTCAAGTTTTATAGGTCCTACGGACCGGATATACATCAATATGTCATTATTCCAGTATTCCCAGTGCACACTACTACGCACGTACTTCCAAAGTTTATCGCTGTGGTATTTTGCTCATAAATCTTTGAAGGTCATCGGAAAACCTTTGTGATGTGATATTTTCTTTTCACATGAAACGTGGTTTGATAGCAACTTTTTATTAAAATGTGGGAAGCACTCAGAAAGGTTCCAGGAATTTTACTTCCGATACTTGAAATGTAGTGATAAACAAGGTATCTTTAAAGTACAACTATCGTATCAGTTCCAAGAATAAAAAGACAAATCGAAAAAAGTAGATACAAAATATTTTACAGACAAAAAAATATGTTTAATTAGGTCTGGCAGACGTAAATAATGAACAAAAGTAATAAAAAGACGAAACACAAAAACTCTAATAAGCGTACCTTTGTAGTTTGTTACCCTTTGTAATTACCTACAACAATGTTTGTGAGCGTTGAAAAAAATCTATATAAACAAAAAGGTAACGAGTAATACTGAGTCAAAAATATGGTGCCATTACGTTCCAGTGAAATGACTTCAGTTAAAAACAAAATGGCGTATTAGAGCGTCCTTTACATCCCACGGTTGAAGTTTAGACTTTGACTTAAGTTACTTTGGTCAGCTTTTGTGCTAGTTAATTTTTAAAGGGTTAAACATTGTAAAAGATTTTCGTTGTTTGCGAGTACCGCTTTGTTTGAACCCTTAGGGATCCCAAGATTGTAAATATTGTGCGCGAATTAATTATTCTTGGAGGAAATGTGATTAAATGCTTACACGTTTTGGTGGTATTTTATATACAGTAGGTACGCATAACTTTATTTGAATATTTCTTTTTGTGTCAGCGTTTATGTCAGGTAAGAAGCCAAAACGCTTACTTCGGGTATTTGTTGTAAGTAACCACAATTATAGTGAACGGCGAATATAATCTCCGGGGAACTAATGCAAGGCACGTACTGTATTTCTACAGGTTCTCTTTGCAATGGTTTCCTATTTTTAGTATCCATCAAGCTTACCCTTATAAGCAATTTTGTATTCTTTATACAAGCGACTTTGTGTCCCGTTCGGCGCAAATTGCCGTATCGACCTCGAGAAATTCGCAGTCAAAAGAGCCGCTGAATTATGTAGAGTACGACGAGGGAAAATTGATATAAAAATTGCTCGTAAAGCATAAAATTAAAACGTGGATCGCGGCGGACGGTGTTGCAACACGCTAAATACCTGTCGTATTTCAGGCGCCATCTGTCGACGACGACGGCGCTGAGACTGCCGCTTTTAATTTATTAACCAATTTGCTGAACGCCCTGAACCGCGCTCCATTCCCGGTATTTTGTTTCTTGACTTAATAAATTTGAAGCCATAATCCGTGAAGAGTATTTTCATGATGTTTATGGCTAATTAGGTATTAATCACATAATTAACAATTAACTTTTCACGGTATTTTATGATTACGGGAAACAGAGCACATAGAATATAGATGTATGTTCACTATTTGAAATGTCACGTACAATGAGTTTTTATGTAGTGAAGTAACGGAACTGAGAATTCTTTTTACGCTTTTTGGAGTCTGAGGGTGATTGTACACGAAGGACTATTAAAGTTCGCCACTTACGCGCGCCCCAGCTCGGATGGCTTTTAGAGCATGTATACGGTCGCTCCTCGGTGCGATATAAAATCGTTATGGCTTGTTTACTGGGAGAATATATTGTCACTTAAAATTGTTACTAAGCATCGTCAACTACTCTTTGTTTAACGATGGTTTAATAAAGTGCCTTTGCCTCGAGACGTATTGTAAGTCACATCACTAATTTTAATATAAGTATAAGGTTTTTAACAGATCTAAATTCTCAGTCCATCGGTGTTGGTGAAATAGTCCCGACTTTCTGTATCCATCGGTATAAAACACATTTAAATCTATTGTTCCAAACGCCCCAATTGTAAAAACACATCAAGATTATACTTTTTGAACAGTTAACAAAATATTATATACTGTATATGTATCTACAATGTTGTATTACCTTGATTAGTACCTATTTCTACAAGTCTAACAGCGAGACCCTAATCCTTTAGTAACGCAATAAAAAGTAATAGTTATGATAAAATCAAGACGTGACTGTTTCGAAATGAGAACGGGGACGGATTATACAAAAAGCTTGAGGATAAGGATAAAAATATTGTGTTGTTGTGTTGTATCCATGGTATATTTAACAAAATGCCTAATTAAATTGAAGACTTGCCCAAGAATTAAATGTTTTTATTAAAAACTTTTAATTAATTTATTTAAATTGTAAAAGATAAAAAAAGTAAAACCTTCATTCACTACTGGGCATTGCGTTGTAATATTGTAACTTTCTTGTGAATTTGTCATTTTTGTTGTTGAAGTTTTTCATTGATCCCATTTTTCTCCTATCTATTTATGGTACTATGTCGATTAATGTAAGTTTTGAAAAATATACTTTAGAATATAAATTGCACACATTTCTAACACTGTACGATTTGTTTAAACGAATTCATAGTTGATTAGAATAAAACCTCAAATTACCGTAACAACATTAATAATTTACACCCACAAACACACATACACACCCACACTCCCCTACGTAAGTACACACCCCTTTCGTTTGACAGTCATAGGTTAATGTGTTCCAGCAATATTAATGTAATTAGTATTGATATCACTGTTAACTGTTCTCAGAAATGACATCGTTAAAGCCTAGACCATGGCGTTTGCTTATAAGTACATGGTTCTATCGGCAATTATAGCGAAACTCATAATTGTTACTAGTCAACTGATCTCTTTGTATAATAAGAAATGTTCTGGGAAAAATGAAGACTTACCAATACCCAGCTTCAGTTTTAATTTTGAGGATAATGATTTTCAGAGAAAAATTTCATTGTTTCATAATAGGGAAAGTGTCTTTGTTGTCATAATATCTTTTTAAGCTACTGCATAGCTTTTATCGCGGGCTCTGAGCGCGGCGCGGCGCGGCGACCGAATTTCCAAAAACCTAACGAAAAAACCTAAGGAAAATACCTGACACCCTGCATCGTCTAACGTCGTTTCAGTTGGGTAGACTTCGGCGAGACTTCGGCAATCTTAAAAATATCCGTCATAAAGACAATTTACTTTTTCTTACTGGTTCTAAACGGCCAGCTACAAAAGGAGTTTTCACAATGAAACCTACTTATAAAATTTTCCTACAACAAAGCAGTTCTTTATTACAATAGTGCACCACAAACATTAAGACGCGGACTGACTACGATTTTAATCGCTTATGACCGAGTAAACTATTGTCACCACTATGGAGCGTCAATAAGATTGAAAATTGAAAAAATGACATTTGTGTTGAAATGTGACGTAAGCTGCGAATGGGTATTTATTTTACTGCTTTTCTTTAGATTATTTAAAATATAGACCTAAAATTAAATAATGGTTTGGTTAAAGTTTTAAAAAAATGGAAAACCTACTAAATTCTTAAAAAAAAACTGTTGTTATCGCTGGAAATACAGAGATCTTCGACGTCAAAGTTTATTTTTGTGCTACAACTTCTCAATTTTTATTGGGAATATCAAACTCTTATTTATTATTCTGTTCGGTTTAAATTCTTCTTTATACCCTTCTCTGTTCACTGTATTTTTCGCGTTGCTTATTTTTATTACATTACGTCATACTCGACGTTCTAAGAAACCAATTTTTAGGAATATGAGATAAGACCGCGCCTTAAATATACGCGGTAGGCGATTTTTATCTTTTAAAATAAAAAAAATGTTATGCAATAGCTTCACCGCGGCAGTCTCCCAGTGCCACATGTACTTTTTTTTTCCAATTCCTCCCAGGAACTCTTTTCCTGGGCCCACTTCGAACACGTCGTCTCGCCACCTATTTCTAGGCCGGCCTCGGCGGAGCCGTCCATATATAGTTTAACGAGAATTGATAAGAAGAAGTGAACCATCGAGAGAACATAGAAGGAAAAAGGGGGGGAGGGAGATTACTCAGGAGTGTTATAGTGCCCATGCTGTGCGAAATTACCTCAAAGGTTTTTGAATAATTTTAAGAACTTATATTTTTAAAATGCAAGTTTTCCAATTGGACAATTAATAAAATATCCTCTAGCAATTTATTTAGATTTCATTTTTACTTTGCATTGCGATGTTTATATAATTTGGTCACAAAAACAAAAAGATACTTAAGGTATTTTCATTCAATTTAATTGAAGCTTTGCGTATGATTAGAAAAAACAAAAGTTTATTAGATTCATAATTTTTTACTTCTAACAAATAAAACTTTTAATGTAACCAACGCACAATTTAGCTATAAAATTTACTAAGCACTATTATTACATGTAATATTAGATCGTAAAACAGACAAACGCGTGTACAGGCTCAAGTTTGAGATGTATGGCTCTCGCATATTACGGAGCTTGTAAGCAACTGTCGAACAAATATTCAGTTGAAATCAGTTTGAACTGTACTTACGGTCGACCTACGGAATCTTGTTGGATCGATGAAGTGTGAATAGAAGTTATAGTTTTAAGAAAGTTCACTCGTTAAATAACATGACGTATGAAAGATTAATGAAGGGTCATATGTGAAAGCAATAGGGCTGAATCTGATATTCTCAGTCACTGACTCAGTTCAGGGCGAGTTCGATACGCCCGTACTCTCCTCCTCATTTTGACACTCAGACTTGGAGTATCAGTGTACCTAAGGGCGTTTTGTTTGATCAGTACTTAGACAAACCATATTTTGTTAAAATTCTCCCCCTGTCTAATGTTGTAATTTAAAAGTAGCTTAAGATATTGAAAGCTGTATTATGTTATGCTTATAAAGTAAATTAATTTATTCATTCTGTTTATCGATAAAGATGTGACTTAAAGCCAGTTGTTTGTTCAGTAATTAACTTTTAGTTAAAATGCTTAAAAAACCATTCGTTAAGCATAACAGTATACAATTTAGCATAGACATCTTAGTATAAGTTAATTTATGTATCGGTTATTACCTAAGCTTATATCAACAACTACAAAATAATCATATCCTAACGCAACAAACCTGATTAAAATTATGACAAATGACAAGATTGAACCAAATAATATCTAATAATCTCTTCATGAATTCTTGTATCATCACAATTTGGTATGAGACACAGCGCTCCGTCCATAATAATTGTCTTGTTACTATTTAATTAAATAATAACGATATCTATTACAAGGTGATGGCAGGGCTATTTCGAGAGCGTACTGCCAATGTTCTTTGTAATCTAATAAAGGGCGATACAAGTTATTGCATATTCATTACAATGAGATTGTCTTGAATTCAGATGGCATGCGAGATGTAACTTTTTTATTATCATTTCATCATATTTTATTCCACATAGTGAAGGATTTACTTTGGTGTTGTTACTACTTTTTAAGTTCGTTGTCACGTGTGTCTGTGTGTTCTTTTAATCTGTAATTCAGTATGGAATGTTATTAGGTGCGTCCACACAGAACGAGCAGCCTCGCGAGGCATTTTCTTCACGCGGCAAATGCCTCGCAAAGCTGCTTGCTCTGTTTGGACGCGCAACTGTTTCTCGACCGAGGCACGAAACAATATACGCGAGCAAAACAAAAGCCGACACTGGATGGCTCGGGCGCTTGGTCGCTCGCCCGCGGCTTTGCGCACGTTTGCTTCGGCTGAGACACGTCCACACTAACCGAGCTGCTTCGCGCGGCAAATGCCTCGCGAGGCTGCGCGCTATATGTGGACGAACCTATTGTAATAAACTCCAAACGTCAGTAAATATTCTTTCGATAAACTAATGTTACATATTTCTTCTTATATTATTATTATTTCTTCTTATAGTATAGGAGGTACATAAAGTACTGTGATAAACACAAACAACCCTTTGCAACCAACATGGATGGCAATCATAAAATGCATGCAGCTTCTGGTTCTAAAAAATGTTCCAGTGGTTTATTTTCCTTTTGTGTTAAATAAAAACGCATCAAAAGCAATTTCTGAAGCCGAATATGCTCTAAATCCAGAAAGGCTTAACATCGACAGAGGTGCTCTCGGTAGTGAGTGTCACGCCCGAAGCGGATTGGCGGGATTTTCCGATTTTCCGACACAACGCCACGCGCCGCCGCTGCTGTTGCTCCAGCCTCGATTTTCCGCCTCTCGAATAGGGACCAAGGTTACCCAATATATCGAACAGATGCCTTGTTGTTAACCCAAAAATACAATTTGCAATTCGTCGCCAATAAAAACATTTAACAATTCAGATATCCTTGAATTCAGAAAGAGGATAATCGTGGTGAGAAACAGCGAATAAAATATTTTTTTACAGCAAAGTAACATGCGTATTGCGTATAAACAGTACACTTTTCCTCCATTTTTATTAAATATGTAGCGGATTTATCCTCGGAGGTGAGACCACTTAACTGTATCTTTTGCGCTTAATATTTCTCGCGTAAAAGGTAGCGCAGACTACTCCAATAAACGTTAGCAACGCCTCCGACAAGCAACAATAAAAGCTCAGAAACCTCTTATTAAATACGCGGCACCCTTACAAAGCAACTATCGAACAATGAAAATGGAAATATAGCGTAAACGAAACAATGCTTATACAGAGTAAGGGTAATATTTTCCTAGGAGAGGAATTTTCTTTAACGAAATGTAGGAAATTAACAGTTAGTGGGCCCATAAAGCGGCCGACGCGACTTTGTAAGCATTGAGTGCTTTTGGCTATTAGGTTAACTCGTCCATTAACTACGCACAGATTCGGCGTCTAGTGTTGACTTTCTTGAATTGCTTATGTTCTGCCATTTTATTGGGCACGCCCACTACTTACTATCACGCGACTCCGTGACAAGAGTTTTAGTATGGTTTTATTTGGCTGAGGGATTAAATTGCCTCGATACGCACTTACATAGTGGTATTAGGAAACGATTAAAGAGTAACAGAATATTGCGGAAATTACAATCGCAGGAGATGGGTTTTGATGTCGGTCTACAATGGCGGGCTCTTGAATAGAACATTGTTGATACTGGATTAAATATGCATAGCATAGTTATACTTGTTTGTTAAGCAATTTATGAGTTTAGGTTATTGTATAGCTTATATTTTTGTATGTACTAGTAATATAATTATAATCTTTGCGCTAAGCAAGCAATAAATTAACAAAGCTTTGGAATGGACTGTATTGCAGCACGTAAAACGCATGTGACACAAACAAACGTTTGACGGCACGGTTGGTACCGTGGTTGAGCGATCGAATGCTGTGCAGCCTGTCGCGGGTTCGATCCCCGCACGGAACAAATATTTGTATGATCTGCAAGTAGTTTTTCCGGGTCTGGGTGTTTGTGTAGGTATTTAAGTTTCTGTTTGTTAACGCACCCACGATACATGAGACTTTCTTAGTGTGGGGAAATGTATAAAGAAAATAAAAAGTTATTACATATTTTTGAATTATATTTGTAGGTTTGTTTGTAATGGATAAACTCAAATACTATTGAAATTCGATCTAAAATCATCGATTTTATTTCAGTTCTTTCACCTATTAAAGATACATAATCAGCGTGTAATTTGGGCTATATTATATTTTTTAAATTGCTCCAATACCATCTTGGGGCCGGTCGTTAGTATAAAATAAATATTTATGTGAACAATTTACGGGTTGGTAATTAAGACGGCAGTCCACGGTAACCCACCATAACATTGACTAACCAATAATTAAATGTTTGTGTTAATTGAACGTTGCAAGTTTACGTAGAACTCTATAGTTACAAGTTTTCCAAGTGTCTAATTATGTAAATGTTTGCATTTGAAAACTTTATTCTTAAAACTAATGAATAATTTAAGTTTTAGAGACGGTCAACAGTCTAGACAATGAATTACAATGGGTACCTATCTGATGTAGACTTGGAAAGTATTGTAATTATTTTTTTCGTTATTTTTGTAAATTGTCTATCGACCAATTACTTCTAAGTACGAATGTCAGAGGTATTAAACATATTTTTTCCTAAGTTTACTTTAGGTAATACTACTATCTTCCATAAATCCTTCAAGCCGAGTATCAAAACTTTAATGCCAACTTCAAAAACATGTCTCCGTGCAAATATTTCGAACTAACAGAAACAGAGTTCACTCTCTTTACCAAAACATTCGTGTCGAGAGCCCAAGTTAACAGGAACGTTGCCTGTCGATAAATAAACGCGGAATGCAAAGATCCGCACTGAGCATACGTTTCACAGCCGCTAGTGATGTCCCCGCGGAAACATTGCGGAATCCGACCGTCTTATTCGATTGAATTTCGGCAGAATTGATATAACTACGAGTTCCATATGTGTACTTTAGGAATCGTAAAGTTTAATAGATACATTTTTAGTGTACTCAAATTGTTATGTAACTATAGTATTCGAATGTTTCGAAACCCAAGGTAATCTGAATGTCGAATTCAATAATTAAGTTAGTTAAAAATTGAATTGAATTATAAACTCTTTCACAGTTCCAAATTTTGTTACAGGTCTTCAGCACCTTTGCGGTTAACTTTATCAAGAAGATGACACCTTCTGTAACGAATAATAATTTAATTTAAATTCTCAGTGTTATCGGACTTGTTAAATCTTATCACCCGCATTGACCGACTTTTGAGTCGTCTCGTCAATTAACACTAAGTTGTTTTGATGATTTTGGCACCTAAGATGACGGAACTTCGCTTTGTGGTCATGGACTTTATCGGATTTCCGTGATTTTGGAAAAGATCGGAAATGTTTTGCGAAACAACAACTTAACTGACATTGTAATAGACAAACTGTGATTGTGGAATAAAACTTACTAACACTTGCTGACGTTAAGCTATAAATTCTAGTTGCTTAGATTCGATTATACAATGTTGTAAGCTCCGTTTGCGTTGTACTTTAGGTACAGCACACATCGTAATCGATTCATCGAAATCCGAATTTGATCGATTCTCGTAACGAGCTCGCGATGTCTCTCATTCGATTGTTAGCCGCAGCAGCTGTTTGCCGACTAGTGGTGTTCCCTGCCGAAGATTGAATTCCGAATTAGGGCAGGTCATGCGTGTCACTGAAAGTGGGGTTCTGATTGTAACTCAATCATTAATCATTACTGTTGAAGCGTTCGTGAAATGCTACATCTGTACTGAATGCGTGGGAAATACTTATTGAGTTTATTCCCTGTTCCGATTATTATGAACCGAAATACGGCTAGATTTTGAGATAGTAGCAAACTCACTGAGGTTTGGAGAAAATCTAGGTAAAACTTTAATAGCGGGTTTCGTAGAATCCGATTACTGCCTTATGTTCAATGTATTTGCATTGCTAATAAATTCCCAAAACACATTCACTTTGATTTAGCAACATCTAATGCACCTATCACGGTGTATTTAATAAATTATACCCTAAATAACTCCATAACGTATACTTTTTGCACGACCTTTGATAGATTTTTTATGCAAATATTTTTCCTTTCTTGTTGGAAAAAAAACCTGTACTTCCCTGATATTAAATTTCAAACCCCACCACAATTTCTATAGCTATTCGTGAACAGCATACAAGAATCGCTTTCTTCATTATAACGCGTTCTATCACACATTCTTACCCTCTTTATTGCACTCGCTAAGGAGCAAACAAGATAAAAATAGCGGATATTGTGTATAAGTGCCCTAAGGCGAGCCGCAGAGCAACAAGCACGTTCGGTTGCATCGCCTTAGCCGTTTTAAACCAGCTTAGCTTACCGAGTAGTCATCGTCGAACGCTTTACACCGACCTGCTTTTTGAGCGGAACAAATTTTCAGCTTTTCTTTCTTATTAAGTTTTATTTTATTGCCTTGTTTATACTGTACGGCTGGTGTGAAAGAATATTTATTTTTATAGCAGTTTTTATTCTTTTTGTTTGGTCACTTTTAACTAGTTTTGAATACTAATTCTGGTTGTTGTTTTTGGTAAGAAAAGGAAAAGTGGGTATTTTTTTCAGATTAAAAAGCAGCAGTGGTTTAAAGTTATAGTAGGTATTGTGCTAAAAGTGCGAATACGAAAATCCAAATCGTTATAAGAGTTCTTTTTCAAATAAATTACGAAGAGACGAATGCTCTTTAACGCAAAATAGAATCAATAGTGAAAGTTTGTTTTTATGGAAGTGCGTATTTTACATCACAGCACAACATTACCACTTTAGTCGATAAAATGAATCATAACCCGTCTGCTCTCCCGCCAATCTCCTCCAACAATTTCACATAATAATTCATGCCTCTATTTCCACAATTTCTAGATCATAGTCACAATGTTCGCACGCTGCGCTGTAACAAATCCATGCATGTTTCCTCAGTGCTATGTTCCTGTCAGTGACATTTTTTCATTAAGTATGAATAATGTTTTGCTGACAGCGAAACGCGGAGCCGTGTCTGTGAGCCTGCCTCTACATAAATGAAATATGCAAGCATGTTGTGTCACTCTTTGTTATGTGAAACTAATAATTTGAATTAAGTAAACTTATTGAACATCGCCGCCGCCTGTCGAGGTCGACCGCGGCGGATGTGGTGTGATGGTGTGACGATAAGCTACTCTATTCTCTATAAGAAATCTAATTTCTGGACTCTCCGACGTGTTCATTGAAGAGGTGACTTTCAGATTGTCCGTTCATGCAGCGTGAGCGGTGAGCGATAGTGTCGCTGTCAATACGTTAGTGAATAGCAAACTTTAGGGTGGGTTTATATTTGACGGAACATCAGTCGCGGATCATTGGTCGCGGAACGCCAGGAGCAGACAAATGTATAGAAAAACACTTGACCGTTCACACTTGACGCACAAACGGATCATCCGTTGAGTTTGAACGGTCAATTGATGATCCGCGACGGATGTTCCGTCAGATATGAACCCACCCTTAGTGCAACAGTGGCGTGAGTGCTGCGGCCGCGCTGACACACGGCTGTGTTTAATGGGCCGGCTACACGCTCCGTCTTACCTGCGAGCATGCCTGCACAAACTAGTTTGCGCAGGTAAGCGCGTGCATGTGGACGGCAAGACGGCGGTCCTGAAATGTTCCGTGTTTTTTTTTAAATCGTGATTGCACAGGCCCAGACTGCGCAGGCAAGGCGGAGCGTGTAGCCGGGTCATAAAGTGGTACTGCTGATCATGTTCGCGGGGCTAACAAGGTCAGAAATTGCCCAAAATAGAGAGGTTTGGAAAAAGAAAGGGGAGGCTTCTGCCATGATATAGGCTATAAAAAAAGTTTTTTTTTTATTTTTTTATTCCACAACTATCACACAACGCCATCTAGTCCCAAGCTAAGCAGAGCTTGTGTTATGGGTACTAGACAACTGATAAACATACTTATATATTTCTAAATACATACATATTATAGATAAATTACACCCAGACACAGAACAAATGATCGTGCTCATCACACAAACATTTGTCCTGGGTGGGAATCGAACCCACGACCTCCGGCATAGCAGTCAGGGTCACTAACCACTAGACCAACAGGCCAGTCAATAAGTAATATTGAACTAAGATACATAGGTACCGTTAACAGGTGTGTATATACCTCTTCTTTAGGTACGTATTCTTAGTAAAAGAAGATTGGTGTCTCTAATAATCTCATTCAATTTTGTCTCAGTAATGATGATAGATACAACGTCATACCAAAATACGAGTATAATGTCAGCAATTTTTTGAGCAATTTAGAACTAAATTAGAATACAGTAAATAGGTACCTACATAAAATAAATTAACTTAGAATGCTTTTTTAGCGTACTGACGTACGTACGTAGCTTGTACTGACTAAAATCCACGATGGCCTTCATTAGCCTTTTACGTTACAGGGTCACGGTAATGGTATAAGTCCCACGACCCCGGCAGGTTTTGGCCCTCTAGAGGGGGGCCCGTCATCTTGCTGACGCTCTTTGAAGCGCGCGTGGAACACAACGCGCCGTCGACCCGGGCATGGTCCATGGTCGGGCGGCGAGTTGCCCATTACTCGCCACCCGCATGCCCGCGCCTACGGTGGCCGGAGATTGTCTTGCGACGTCCGTCGCCGTGGGCGCCTACCACTGCGGCTGGGGCGGAGGGAGGACGCTGTCCTCTCCCTCTCGCGACCCGCCTCCAACATAGAATGCTTGGATAAAGTAAATACAGGGTTTTAAGCAAACATGTGTATGGTGTATTATAAAGCGCTTGTTTGCCTCAATTGAATAATTGTCGATGTAATTGACGACGGTTACTTTTACGATGTTTATTTTTTAACGGACGCGTGCCTCAAAGTGTAGTGGCGGTGGCGAGTCACCTGGTGGCGGTACCGCAGCCGGTCGCGGGAAAATTTGGGGCAGGGGACTTTCCGGGCCTGCGAGACTACCTAAGTAGGTTACCACACCCCTAGCTGGAACGCAAAACGCATGAGAAAGAGCATCGTATTTTTTGGTCAGTAAGAGCACGGTAATGTTATCTAAATATTATCACGTTAATATTATAGATAATTATACTGTGGTAAGAGTCTGACAGTCTCTGCCGGGCGAATTATCTGATGACTTTTACACCCCCAAAAAAGAAAGACTTATCGCAAAATAAAGACATTTTTTAAAATAACATTTTCGTGGGTGTGTTTTTCAACAGAAACTCACATACACAAACACCCGATACAACTGCCTGCAGGCTATACAAATATTTGTTTAGTGCGGGGATCGAATCACTCAAACACTGCGCAAGTTACAAAATAATTATACAATTAGAGAACTTATTTTTTGTTTAAAATTGGTCCCGATCGAAACCGGGGTAGGTTGCTAGTTTAAATTAAAACTAAGACAAGCCTCCTCTCTGTGAGAGGGAGTGGGACATAATCAACCACGCGGGCCCAGTGCGGGTTGGTAGATGTCACATATCTTCGAATTTTTGGTTCTAGGACATGCCGGTTTCCTCACGATGTTTTCCTTCACCGTTTTAAGAGCAGTGGTGATGAAATAAATAACACAAAGTAATGCGCCTGGCGGGGTTCGAACCCACGACCTACAACTCGTAAGGCGGGACCGATACCACTGGGCCACCACTGCTCACTGTCAGATTTGAGTGACAAAACCAACCAGTTCCTTGAATTGCCCTTTACGTTCCACAGTAGACTGTTAAGAAAATCCCAACCCACGCGGAGAGGGTTGTTGTGTGATAATTACTTACCTAATGGTTTCGCTACCGATACGGAAAAGAATGATTATCCAATTAATATTAACGATACTTTCCTTCCCAAGATCATAAATATATTATTAATATAGCAAAGAGGTATATATCTACTTCCTATGGACATTAGGTATACTTTTACTCTGACCTTTTCATCACTTTTCTTTTAGCTTACCGAATAATATTTAACTATTGGGTCAATCGTTGACCCTCGTGAATAAGATTATCCCACGCGTACGTTTTCAAAGACGAGTATTCTTTTTGCTTTTAAGTCGATTTTATTACTTTTTATTTAGTAGGTAGCTTTGGTCCTGAGTTCTCCCACTCGATCATTTTATTACAAAATGAAAAAGAGTTAATCCTTCTAATTTTTTTTTAATTTTCGACGATCTCGATTTAACATCGAATTCGATTTACATTTGAGTAGATACAACTTTATTTTCAGCCATTTTCAAACGTTTCAGATCCAAGGCACGTGGGTACTAAAGATTATTATTGCAATTTCAAAGAATCGTTTTATTTGATCGAGATGAAAGTTTCCTCGTTCTTTTCACCTTCATTTTCAATAAAGATACAGTTCCATGCCTATCTTTATTTTATTGAAAATCGAAGGTTCACAAAATTAAATGTGTCAGCCTTCTATGTGATCATCGTAAGCCTATAATGTTCCCACTGTTGGGACCCATGGCTCCTCTCTGTGAGAGGGAGTGGGTCATAATCCACCATGCGGGCCCGGAGCGGGTTTGTATATGTCACATGTCTTCGAATGTTTGACTCTAGGACATACCGGATTCCTCACGATGTTTTCCTTCACCGTTTTGAAAGTAGAGGTGATGAAATAAATTACACAAAGGGAATGCGCTGGCCGGGTTGAAACCCACGACTTACAACTTGTGTGTCGGGGTTGATACCACTGAGCCACCACTGCTTTCAATGTGAGATCAGATGGCAACCTACCCATAACACTTTTGATGTAAATGTTTGATTAGTTTTTGGTTTCCCAGTAATTTCAACCAGCCACTTGGATGATTTATTTTCAATCACTATTTCAGGAATCAATTTAATTGTGATCGTCCCAAAACTGTCGAAACTTTGGAAGTTCAGAGAATAATTTTCTAATACATCGACACTGCTTAATTAAGGTGAACTGAGTTAGGTCAAAGGGCCTTTTGTGTGTATTTTCAGAAATGAAGTAACTTAATAAAACGTAAAATTTAGTTATAAGTAACCGTGATACTCACAGTTCATCTATTCGCTATGTGCAAACCTTGGTTAATCTATAAGTTATTGAATATTTCTTCATTTATCATACTCGGTAAAAGTAGGTCTAAACATGCCAGAGGCGCGGATTGAAAGTAACTCGGGTATGGTTGCTAGCTTATATGGAATATCAAAAAATAAACAGTTCTAATAAACAGTTAGTCTTTCCTTGTCTTATTTAGCAGGTAGTTTCACAGTACAATGTTTTCTTTAAAAGTCCTGATCGCCGATAGCCTCTTCTAGATTTCGCACGCAAGGCAACTTATGCGCGCCATACCTTGCACCTTGTACCTTGCCTTTATTTAAGTTGATTTTCGTTCTTGATCCCCTCAGTGTCGAGCAGATACTAAAGCTATCATGTGACGATGCTAACTGTTTCTAGAAATCAACTTTAGAGTTCAGAATAAATACTTATTTCAGGGTAGATAATTAAAAACTACATTGGTGACAAAATTACTAAGTCATCCACGAATCAAATGAATTGGTTGATCAGAAAATGTACAAAAAATAGGCCATGCCAAAGCGTAGTCGACGGAGTGGGGCTCCTATTTCTGTCTGCAGGGTTTAAAGGAACCTAACCAAACCAAACCCCGTGATGCCGCCAAAACTAAAATAATTGTTGCTGAATTATAGTATTCCTAGCTGAGTTCGGCGCAGCCGTGTTCTGTTTATTATTTCCCCTTATTTAATAGAAGGCGTTAAAAAAGAAGTAAAACAAACTGATGACGGATGTCATACTTAGATTTCTCTGCATGCAGAATCTAGAGGAGGTTATTTGTAGTCCCTGATGTTCAAACACAAGGACTTAGAGAATGTCGTATGCAGACACACGTGAGATATGTCACCGACGTATTCGGTTACATGGCATGCCATTTCCCGTGCTCGATAGCATCCGCTGCGGTACGATCTACAAGATAGTTGAATTGCTATTCCAATATTGAGTTTACACAGATGTTAATCCAGATAGGCAGACAAAGAGCTCATATTATATAGATTTAGAAATTAAATCTTAAATGATTCGCGATATTTGTAAAAGGTATAAATATACCTACCCTGAATAATACCGAAAGGGGAATTTTCTTCTCGTTATTGCCTTCATTTTCTTGCTTTGTAACCTTCTAGTTACTGTAATGTTGAAGGTCAAGATTTCAACTGTTTAATGTGTTTTTTACGTGACTACGAGGAAGCGAAAAAGAAGGGTAGTGTTTTAGGCAGCCTATTCCTCTCCACCTAAGTCCAACCAGGCCCACATGGTAGATCATCATCATCATCATCATCATCATCATCAGCCTATAAATGTTCCCACTGCTGGGACACAGGCCTCCTCTCTGTGAGAGGGAGTGGGCCGTAATCTACCACGCGGGCACATGGTAGATTAACCCCTATTTATTCCAAACGAGCTTAAAAAAGCAGGTCAATGTCCCGATGTCTCATCAGTGGGAATGTTTAGAACATATTCTGTTTATTCCACAGTCCATAACAGTCTGTTACATTCAAAATTTTAAGTATTCCTTTTGTCAAAATGTTCAATAGTTACACGTTTCAATTATTTATTGAAACGTGTTCATTAATATAGGAAATGGAACTGAACATCAAATTAAATTTTTATGGATGGTTAATTAGTGGTGTAATTAGTAGCATAATGTAGGAAATTTTAATGTTATTACAATTTTAGCGGTCGACGTATCAAGCAATTTGAATTGAAAGCAACCCATTTGTAAAAATATTTTAGGCACATGTTTCCGAAGCCTTGAGAAAAGCTTTGTGTAGTTTAATGTAGTTTTAATAAATAAAATAATATTATTTTCATAAAAGGTAGCTAAAATAAGTAAACATTAGCCATATATTATTTGCTGTTGGCGCACATTTTCGAGTAAATGCTTAATCATTATTTTCGTTAAAACACAAAAACTTCATGAGAACGTTTTTTCAAAAGTAGTAAAAATTGTTTTATCTCAAATCTCAATATAGAAGTAAAACATGGAGGCACAATTTGATTGCATCCCAGATTAATAGACGAGCGGTCTCGAGTTATGACAGAGACCGGTTAATAAGTTCAAGCTAGAAAGCCCTGCCTTTGCTATTGCTAAGTTTATCCTGGCTTCGCTATACGGATTAATTCAAAATTTTATGAATCCGGATTAATTCAAAATGCTGTATTCATTCTTTAAAAGCAGTTAATTATAATAAACATTAATGTTATTAGTTAATGCGAGAGATTGCAAAAGTTGCATTGGAATAAAAAAAGGCTTTATGGGAATGACTACTATACTAGGTTTCCGGTGTAACCTGAACGTTTAAGCTAGACAAAGTGACATTATCACAATGGATGAAACCCGGTGTGGTGACCGACCACGTTTACAAGAGGTGGAGGAGAACCGTTCAAGCCTTGAAAGATTTTATTTAAAAAAAAATCGTTGCCCCACATTAGGAATTTCTCCTGGGTCGTGGGTGCGTTAACAAACATATAAACTCACATACACAAACACACAGACCCGGAACAACTACTTGCAGATCATACAAATATTTGTTCCGTGCGGGGATCGAACCCGCGACACGCTGCACAGCAGTCGATCGCTCAACCACTGCTCCAACCGTGCCGTCAAATTCAAAATCAAATTAATTGTTAATGATTTTAGCCCAGCTGTCCCACAGTAAAATCAGCTGTAGGACTTTTTGATCTCGTTTTAAGGAAAACGTCTTTTCAAATGTGATGTATCAAAAGCGTGACAACATCTTGATTACATTGAGATAGTTATATTATATACGAGCCTATCACGATTCTCTTCAAGCTCACAGCACTATGATTGAGCACAGCTTTGAGAGGCTACCTACATATTGGCTGATTGGATTGCTCATTACTGCAAAATGATCAGCATGTTACCTACACACAACTCTAGGTATCCCCTCTTAAGCTCCGATTTGTATAATATCATGGTGTACTATAAAAAGTATTCTATCTATCTACATAAATACAGAGATAAAGATTACATGCAATAAAATCGAATAAAACAACAAAAATCGTGAATATTCTCTGTCGCATAAATACGACACGGCGGTAGGGGCACGGAAATATGAGTCGCATATATACGACTCGGGCGGTTTAAGGGGTATATACTCGTAAGCCGTATCGATAATGTGGGGCCTCTTATAAATAAAACCCGAATATATTAAAATTCATGTATTATAAGCATATAATTATTTCCTGAACACTTTTATAAGTCTACTGAATACGTCTTTCACAAAAGTTCTGGACATGGATTTTCTTTTTAAATAAAATTATTTAAAATATCTCAATACCTAGCTGTGTACCTAGTTAGTTTTCAACACGCTTATATTATTAGCTTCACTTGTAACAATGTAAGAAAATCTTGGAATCTTAATTTGACCCACTTCCCGGTCTTCGATTAGGATGAAATTTTGCACACGCTCTGATTTCTGAAGACAATACATGACTAGCTAAGAAACGTCATTACAAATCCAATATGGCGGCCTCCGCAAGATGGCGGAATGGCTATTTGAAATCCACCCCCATGATATGGGTATCAAATGAAAGGGTTTGCTGTCAGGAATACGAAAAAAAATAGTCACGTGACATAAATCCAATACGGCGGACGTCCAAGATGGCGGCCTGGCGGTTTGAAATGCACCCACATGTTATGGGTATTAAATGAAAGGGTTTGCTGAATGGGATACGAAAAAATTATCACGTGAGCTAAATCCAACATGGCGGCCGTCCCAAGGCGGCGGATTGGCTATTTGAAATGTAGCCCTATGATTTTGTTTTTTATCGTGGTAAAATCATCAAATGAGTCCTCCCACCCCGGGCAGGGCGGGAGGGACTGTCAGACTTGTACTGACTAAAATCCACGGTGTCCTTCGATAGCCCTTTATGTTCCGGGGTCACGGTAATGAGATAAGTCCCGCGACCCCGGCAGGCTTTGGCCCTCTATAGAGGGGGCCCCGTCATTATGCTGACGCTCTTTGAGGCGCGCGTGGAACACAACGCGCCGTCGACCCGGGCATGGTCCATGGTCGGGCAGCGAGTTAGCCCTATGATTTAGGTATAAAATGAAAGGGTTTGCTGAAAATATTGCGAAATGACATTTTCTTACTAAATTCTTACTATGTCATGGGTATCAATCAATAAGTTTCGACGAGAGGAATACGAAGATTGTAATTTTTGATGCGTGCTAAAAGCGTGTTTACTAGTTTTTTAAACTAATAGCAATTATTTATTTGTATTGTCAAAACGTTGCCCCACACAAGGCTTTTCTCATGTGTCATGGGTGCGTTTATACATTATGTATAAGCTCACATACACAAATGCCCAAATGTAAAGTAAATTAGGCATGACAGAGTAACAAAGAAATACACACTTTCTCATTAATAATATTACTATAGTTGGTGCCAGTTAAGATGTCAATAGCGGACATTGACCTTTACCTAATAAGTCCTCGTATAATGACATAAGATCAGAATTACCATTTTTCTGTGATATGATAGTGTTTACTTGTGAGTCTTAAAGATAAAAATAATATAAAATCTTAGCTACAGGTGAAATATTTTTACCATTTTGATATCTTATGAATACTTAGATACTTATATCCTTACAATATACTTACTAATTTATTCGGTATTTTAAAAAAATGCTAATTCTGATCTTATGCCATTATACGAACTTATTAGGAGGGGTCAATGTCCGCTATTGACATCTTAACTGGCACCAACTATAGATGAACCAATAGTGAATCGTACTACTGTTCACTGCAAGCAACGTCTGCAACGGTATTAGTGGAAGCGACTTTGTTTTCCTCAGAACATGTCTAAGGCGTAGCACATAAGATGCATTGGTGCGGTCTACCGGATATCCCGAAACTCTCTCCCATGTCAGTTACAAAGGAATAGTCAATGTTGACTTGCGATCTCTAAGATGGCTAGAACCTAAAATCTTACTTACTATTATAAATTTGGATGGATGTTTGATACTCTTTCACGTAAATACTCCTGGATTTGAATATAATTTGGACGCAGATAGACATCTTATATCCCGATATTATGGTTCCGTGGGACATTGCTTTCTGACTAGTTTCTAGTCTCTTTCTAGCTAGCCAAATTATTATGTCAAAAGGATTCATTAATTAGGTCGCGGGACTTTTCAAATTACCGTGACCCTGGAACGTAAAGGGCTATTGAAGGACACCGTGGATTTTAGTCAGTACAAGTCTGACAGTCCCTCCCGCTCTGCCCTGGGTGGGAGGATTGTTAGTTACTTATTGTTTTCGTTTTAATTTGAAGACCTTTATTCATGTTTTGCTTCTTTGGTCTAGTGCTATCTAATTGATACGTACAGCTGAACAAGAGGTGCTGAGTTAGATTCCCAGGTTGCGCAAAGTATTATTGACTTTTTGTGCCCGGTCAATGGAAATAGGGTATTTGCCCATTGTATGGGACTAAAATATCTGGTAAAATGTAGATGGTAGTCTTTACACATTGTTAGAAATACCTCTGCTTGACCCACCGGACACTTGGGGCGTATTGTTGTGTATTTATATAAACTTCACTTACATAAAGGTTTCGAGAACAAAACTAAATGCTCTGTCACCTGTCAAACAAGGCTAGCACGGCAGGTGCGACCGAAAACCAGATGTATTCAGTATCAGTAAGACAATAATAATATTATAGTCCCAGAATAAATAGTTATTTACGCACTAACAACAAGATGTCAAGAATGTAGACATTTAGACGAGCTCAAGACAAACAAAAAAGTTGGCACATCCCTAAATCCGTCTGATACGCGAACAAACTTGACACTCGGTACAATTTGCGAGAAAAATCGCACACTCATAAGAGTGTGCGATTTTTATAGTATTCCTGAGTTCAAGCTTTCTGTTACACTTTAAAACTACTTCGGACTTTGTTGACCATGTTCCAGTTCGCACATTAAACTAAAACTATTCATAGAACTGCACTCGATAGTTTTCTATTTTCTACTTTTATAGTCTAAGCTGATTGCTAATTAAATAGGAAAGTCTAGCGATGAAAGTCTAACAGTCCCTTAATGGATTTCTACTTTTAACTTCGTTAATTAATGAATATAAATAGATAGACTTCAATTTTCAAGAATAATTGAGACTTTACAAAATTGGGAAATACGATAAAAATAACGAAGAAGTTCGTAATCAAATTTAAACTTTGTGAAAGTTTGCAACTTCTTTGCATACTTGGATTTGTAATCCAAATATAAAGAATTCCAGGCGAAAGTTAAGAACTGTTGTGTTTTACACAGAGGAAGGCAATTTTTCACTTACATAAAAAGAAAATTTGATTTTTTCTAGTTTATATTTAAAATCAAATTAAATCTACAAAAAATGTGATAGATTAAAAATAAACTAATTTTATCCAATCTGACGTTTAACAGATAACATAATTCCAAAACTCATAAAACCATAAATCTCAATAGCCAACTATCTAAAAACCCTTTTAAAAAGCCTCCATACGTCAAACCTCATTCCCGTCCTGCCACGCGCCATTTTTTCCTGCCCACAAAATGGCCGAAATAACCAGCTAACGTCTATTTTGTCAACAGAACAATGGCAAACAAAGCTCGGCATTTAGCTAGCCTTCGCTGGGACATGTCGTGACAGGGACAAGCGGGTAACAAGATAAGCAGGATGTCCTGCACGCGAACCGTCCACCCTAATCCTACGACGCAGCCCCACGAACCACGATACTGTTCAGCTCGGCTTTAAATTGCCTCCACTTGTCAAAATAGTCATCTTAAGACAGTTAATTTAATGTTTTGGTAGTGAATGGTGTTTTCATTAGAGCTCGCTGTTAATGGGGTGGAGTATTTGCTGGTTTTTGAACAAACGTTAGGTAAGTTTATGGTTTTTTTTTGTTTACTACGCTGGTTATTTTTTGTTTACAACTGATTTGCTAAGTAAAAGATTACTCCTTTTTATTTTAAGAACTGATAGGTATTAGCCTCTTCAGTCAATAAGTTGTACCAAGTCACAAATCTTGTGCGGGCATGCGGGCGGCGAGTAATGGGCGACTCGTTGTCCGACCATGGACCATGCCCGGGTCGACGGCGCGTTGTGTTCCACGCGCGCCTCAAGGAGTGTCAGCATAATGACGGGGGGGCCTTTAGAGGGCCAAAGCCTGCCGGGGTCGAGGAACTTGGAAACCGTGGATTTTAGTCCGTAGGTACGAGTCTTACAGTCCCTTTCGCCCTGCCCTGGGTGGGAGGACTCATTTGATGATTTTACCACGATAGCAATAAAACTTAAAAAAATATATTTAAAGAAAAACAAAAAACCCGACTGCGTAAAAACTAATTTAAGTTTAAGTTGACTTTTTCACGTATTTTTCAAAATTAGTTTTTACGCAGTCGGGTTTTTTGTTTTTCTTTAAATTATTTTTTTTTATTTTACACTTTTTAGTTACGATTCATTTTTCACTGTTTTTTTGTTTGTATATCGTTTATACTTGAAATAAAAACTTAAATCAATAAATAAGAAAATTAGCGAGAATGATTGTTTTGTTAAACAACTTTAAATCGTTATATATCCTAAAATATTACTTAAAATGAAAAATGATAAAAGAAACCTAAAGATGATTTTAAAATACCTGTTCAACGACACCCCACTTGACATAGTTCATCGACTTTTATTTTTTCATTTTGACAATATGGCGTCTGGTTGTCGCTGTGGTGAATTTTGATTACTGTCATGTCTTGAGTGACACTCGCAAGGTTAAGACGAATCGATTGACGTAAGAATTATCAAAATCGACCAACGCGTTTGGTCTCTAGAACGCCACATAGAAACAAACATACATACATATACATACATACATACATAGACTGATAAACACATTACCCTCCTTTGCGTCGCGCAGTCGGGTAAAAAGAACCGACTTCAAATACAGACACAAAAAAGTTTAAAATAACTTTTCTTTCGGAAGTCGGTGGTTTTTTTTTTTTTTTTTTTTTTTTAGGGTGGCAAAATCATCAAATGAGTCCTCCCGCCCTGGGTGGGGCGGAAGGGACTGTCAGACTCTTACTGACTAAAATCCACCCGTGTTCCTTCGGATGCCCTTTACGTTCCGGGGCCACGGTATCCTGGATTAAGAAAAAATCCGCGACCCCGGCAGGCATTTGGCCCCATAAGGGGCCCCGTCGGTGACGCGTGAAACACGACACGCCACCGACCCGGGCTTGGTCCCTGGTCGGACGGCGAGCTTACCCATTACTCACCGTCCGCAAGCCCGCTCCGCTGCTGTGCCCTCTGAATCAGAGGGACACGCATTGGAGCTTCCACCCGACAGGCTATTTGCATACGGGCAAAGAAACCCCCTTAGGCACACAGTGCCTAAGGAAGAGTTTTTGCCCGCATCCCAGGGCGCACCGGCCCGAAAAACTGGTCTTCCCCCCGGACGTATCCGAGAGGGAACTCCAGTCCACGGACGCACGTGGAGGTTACCTGTCTTAGCACCCCGAAGTCGGTGGCTTTGTTTTTTTTTATTTCACGTATTGGTTGAACAAAAGCAAAAAGAGATTAACTGGAAGTTTAAGAAAGTCAAACTAACGAGTAGTTAATTGATTCCAACTTCATTTCAAATTCACATGAAACCAGAAATTCCTAAACTTCAGTATAAGTCGTCGTTGCCATAACTTCTTGTAGATTAATTAATCGGTCTCTTCAAAATAAGGAATTATTAATTTCTCAGTTACTTAATTACATTTGTCGCGAGTTCACGTAAAAGCTTCGGTTAAACTCGTTTATACTTGGATGCCTCAAACTTTGTTCTTCTGTTTCTACAAGGTTTGAAAGTAATTATATTTGACAGAAGAAAATACAGAAAGGAAAATATTTTTTGTTTACATCTGAATTTAGTTTTTAGAATAGTTAAGTTGCGTGATACTTTTTTCTAGAAGCTTAACTCATTGCGAAAAAGCATCCACGCGTAACTTACTTTACTTTTCATTAAAATTATGAAACAATTTTCAGCGAAACGTCTATTTTTAAGGCCCCAGTAACCGAGTAAGGTGTTATATTAAGGCTCGTTGTGTTCGGAAGGGAATGAATAATAAAAATATTTGCACAATCCGTGGATTATAAGGGTAGCCTTGTGCTAACCAAGATTAATAATAAGTTAATATCAATCTCAAAGGCAACCTCTCACCTTTGTTCCGTAATAAGAGAAGTTAAGAGTACCCATGGCGCCTTTCGTATCTCTTGAAAGTGATTGTTATTTCACAACACTCCACAATCTTTGAACAAAGAGCAATCGAAAGCAATTTAAATTCAAGACCCCACTCGACCGCAATTATTTACACAACGGCACTACACTATCCTTAAATCTGTATAAATATTCATGAAACTGTTTTATAAGGAGACCCTTGCTCTCTTTAGCAACGTAAACGAAAGTTGAGTGACTTTCCAGTTTCCCTTCTACTCTCGCTTAGCGCCGTATCACGCGCTACTTATGAACTGTTTTAGCATAATATATTAACATTAGGTATTACGATTTTACACAAGTGTGCGCTCTGGTTACAAAATTCACTTGAAAAGGCGTGACTTAAGTGCTGTTTCGAGAGGTTTCTCCTCTAATTGAAATGTAAATCTCTGCGAATTTGTAGAAAACGCTTTTTATTCATTAAAGACTCTTACTTTTGTTGTACTAACTACATAGTCTGGTAAAGTCTTCTAATCTGGTGTTGAATCAAATTGGTTTTCTAATTTAATGTGAGAGATGATTTAAATTATTTTGTTCGGAGACTTCTCAGCTAAGTTTGTTAAAAATATGATTATGTGTAGTCGTGTACGTAAGTACATATTGGGCTCGTTGTTGGTAAAATTAGTAAGAGAATAACATTTAAGTTGGAGCTACATTTAACTGGGTGTCGGGGTGTGCACATGAGACCGCAGCTGACGAGGGTCACGTGTCAGATTGTTTGCGTTGGAAAACAAAATTTTAATATCTTCGCTGTCTACATAGGCTTACCTATTCTAAATTTGTTTTACAAGTAATTGAATAACGTTACAAAGTTTTAGACGTTGAGTGAATTATATACTGGCTTAAAATTTAAAACATTGCCTGATGAATTATTTTTTATTCATTTATGTTAACAGTAGTAGGTAATTTTGTAGCATGTGGTTTTTGGTTAGGTCTTTGTTATTGTTTACAAACATGTCTCATTAGTAGCTTTTCTTTACTTTCATCTGGTCCGTTGACTGTAATCAAATCTTGAAAGTTAAATTTGTTCCACTTGCCGGTTTCCGATTGAGCTGAAATTTTGCACGTAGGTATATAGAAATGGAGTCAATCTGATGATGGAGCTGGAAGGTGCCATAGGAACTCTGTAATGAAACGCCGTAAACCCATCGAGTTTAGACTCGTCTGATTTGTCTTGACAAATACTTTGTTTATTGTAAGTATTATTTTGACAATAAAAGCTTGTTTTAAAAAATAAATATCTAGTTTTTTAAATGACTAAATTGTTTTTAGCATGCATATTTTTTGGATAATAATTGTGAGGTGTTAAAAATATTCAAGTCCGCCATGCTTACTTTATTTACATAAATGACGCTGTCTTTAGTTAAAAGTTACCTACGCATCCAATGTCATGAGTACAACTAGACAGGCTCTGTTGACGAATTGGTTCGTTAATCTTAGGTCAACGTAGCTTAGTATTCTACATTATCCCGGGTATAATCAACTCGACAATAATAGTGTAAGCAATGATCGTAAAGTCGAAAACCAAACAGCTTGTGAGGGTACCCGGAGGTGATGATTAGCGCACCCTACACCACTTGGTTGTCTCGTCACGTAACCCCCAATCTGCTTAGCGGGACACCTTTGTGTCGACCCTTTTATTTGGGTCGCAAAGCCCTTAGATACACAGAAACTGATTCACAGATAAACACCGCCGAGTCGTTAGCAAGATATACAGACCTCCTTTAAAGTTTATTTACTTATATCCAACAGTTTGATAGACGAATCGAATTCAGGTCGAACATCTCATAACAAGTCCTTTCCCGGACTGTAGCTCGGTAACCGTTTATCAAACACTGACATAGTTCCAGTAAGTGATCTATAAAGTATCGACTGACAATGACAAACACTACTCATAACTCATAACGAAATTACGAGGACGATTCATCCCCAAAGTTGGCAAAGTACCTACTTCGCAGCTTATCATCGAGGGACAGAATTGCTTCAGTTGAACAAAGTAATCGTCGAGGTATCTGAATGAGTAATGAGAATGGTTAGTTTAAACGAGTTATTCGTATAGTTGGAATCACACTCGCACTAATCTCCAGCATCAATTATGAACTGAATACGAATGTAACAACCGATGAAAACCGTTGGGGCGTGACAAACGGTCATTAAAATTCGGGATCAGGCGGGATTTGGGTGAGATCCATCAGAAATTAATATTTGAGACGTCAGCTGCTCCACACCTGGAAATTGTCTAATAAAGCCGCCTTATGAACTCGGCTTTTATAAACTTTGTGCGTCTACAAGGTTTTAAGTGCCTTATCTCTACGGAGAGGGAAAAAAGTTGACGCGGTTTACATCCTTTGTTCACATCATTTTTAAGCAGTTTATTTTTAAGTTTATGGGAAAATTATTACGGGTTTTCGATGGTGCTATCAAAATACGTCCATATTTGAACATTAATTTTAAGGCGAGCCTTATAAGCTATTACGTACTACCCCTGCCGGCGTAGTATAAATCTACGTAAACAAATAAACAAAACCAAGAAACAATTTCCCGCCCTCCTAAAATATTTTCACGGCCAACAGTGTCTACTTCCGTGAATAGAGTGTTGGAAATGTGTACTGAAATTGCTCGAAGGGTTCTGTCAGTTTTGCAGTTTCGTTGTACAAATTTCTTGGAGAATATTATAAGACGCCCGAGGGTGGGAGATCTACCCGGCTGCACAAGGACCGTTGAACTTTGCAGCTCTTTGTGAAATTGCACACTTTACTTTGCTTTTTTAAAAACCACACACTCTAAATATTATTTTACATCGTCGTGTAGGAACGTATTTTATTTTTCTTTATTAAATGAAATTTAAATGGATGTGATGTAAGGAAATGTTATTTTTCTACCAAAAATATTGTCGGCTCTATGCCAAGATTCATTTTCACAAAGGGTTTAGCAAATACGTCCGTTCGCCTTTTACCTTTGGTCTGAGTTGTGAAAGCGACGTGATTCCCGGCGATAGTTTATCATGATTTTCCAGAAAGTAAGTACAATGGATTTAACTGTCATAAATCGGTCATTGGTTGGGTGCTGATTAGAGGGAATGGGAGCTCGCTACATTCAGTTCAGTGGAGCTCGAGGTATCTTTGACTTTAGAGGAATTGAAAATTTAATAAGCATTTAGTTACCACTAACCATGAAATTCCTGATCTACCCGAACTGTGTACAACAGGTACACGGTTCGGGTAGATTAGAATTTAACGTTTTAATTACAAAACGTCGAAAAATAGGTTCACGAGGGAAGGATAACTCTTTTAACTGAAAAATTATGATCTATTTGATTAAAAAAAAAAGTCTATGTCGTACCTATAATCTCAAATAAAATACTTTCCATTTCCCGTTCAATCAAAGTACAAAAACCAAAACGCTAACAAAAAAATGTGTTATTTCAGTTAAAAAGTCGTCCTTTGTTCTTTAGACGAATATTTATTTAACAACGTATGAACCCAAAATAAGGTTGAATTGAGTGGTTGTATTTCTTATACTGAACCTAAAACAATAGAGGAAATACAGGAAGGATAACCTCATTCGCGGGAGATATGGTTACGTAAGTAGGTGCTGACTTGTATTCAGGATCCTAAGTAGTATACGTATACAATATAGGATTAAGTAAATGATTAATGAGGCTCTACATTAGATGAGTCGATTAGTCAAGGTTAAGCGGCTTAATCGTAGATATTTTAAGGCAGCTCTTTTTTTAACGTGGTAAAATCATCAAATGAGTCCTCCCATTACTGTCAGACTTGTACTGACTAAAATCCACGGTGATCCTTCAATAGCCCTTTACGTTTCAGGGTCACGGTTACCTGCTGAGACAGTCCCGCGACCCCGATTAGGCAGGTCTATATTTGGAATCAGTTATTTTATTACTCAGTACTTTCACTTTTTCGGCCTATTCTCGACCTTGGTGCTGTGAGCGGTGACTTTTTGCGGGGCAGCGAACGGTAAGATCAAAAATGTAAAGAAATGTTTGAAAGACACCACGAGTTGCCGACAGTGGCAAATTCGCGTGCTTCCAAGTAATTAAAGTCGTGAACGGGCTGTTAGTGTATTAACATAACATCCCCGACTAGTTAGGCAGAAAAGTACCCACATTTTTCCAGTTATGTTTAAGTCCCCTGAGGCCTTATCATGAGTTTTCAGTTATTCTGCTGTAAAGTAAACTGGAACTTTGACATTGTCAATTGACTTTCAAGGAAAAAATTAGTTCCTTCTTCGCACACCAGAGGCGCTGTTCCATTTTTCTATACAAGAAACGCTGTAAATACTGAGGACGCTGTAAAGTAAAATATTGAAAACTCGTGATAAGGGCTAAGGTGCCTATTCCTATCAACTGGGCACAACTCCGTGGCCCCTACTGAGAAATTCCTAATGGAAAAACTCAATAACAATTCGCCCAACCCGGGGATCGAAACTACCTTATGCCAACGAGGCAGTATGGAAACCATCTTACAAATTATGGCTATTTATGCCTTTACATAGGTTTATGTTCAGAAATGAACTTAACGAAACTGTAATTATATGTGAAACTGCAATAATTGATGCCAAACAGGCTAATTTTAACCAGGTATTATATATGTTTTAACTTAAAATTAACATAAAATTACTTTCTTTGAAGCTTATACATCATTAGAGTAAAAAACCATATTTACCATGCTTATTATTTGTTTTGTGTTTCAGATATTTTAGCGATGTTACAATTGCCATGAGCACGGATGAGAAGACAACGTTGTAAATATTATTAGTTAAAAATACTTTCTTTCTAGAAGAAATGAAATCCAGACAAAGCTTTATGTACCCTGCGCGGGCATGCGGGCGGCGAGTAAAGGGCAACTCGCTGCCCGACCATGGACCATGCCCGGGTCGACGGCCCGTTGTGTTCCACGCGCGCTTCAAAGAGCGTCAGCATAACGACGGGGCCCCCTCTCTACACTGAAAAACCGAATAGGTTGAATTTCATAATGTTGATTTCATGTAACGTTGCGTTAACCTAATATTATGTTTAAACAACTATTATATGACATTTATTTCTACAAAAATAAAATTGTTAAAAATTTATAGGTTAAACCAACCACTAAAAGAGGTTAAAACGACACAATATTCGAATCTAAGTAAGTCTAACTGATAATATAGTCAAGTCAACATAATATTAACGAAGTAGAGTCAACAAAATAATTAAGTTAAATATACATAATCAGTTTAACTATTCATCATAGATTTGAAATTACTGCATATAAAAATTGAGTTAACAAACTGATTAAGTCCATTTAACTAAACATTTGATAAATACAACAAAATAACAAGAATATTTTTAATCAACTATTTATTACAAGGTTGTAACAAATAGACGAAATAGTTAACATAACAAATATACAAGTTCAGTTAACTAAACATATTTGTTAATCCATCAAATTATAGAACTTCGTACCAGTTACTTTAAACAGCTATACAATAAAGTTTAAAAAAAAACTGCATGATGACGAAACAACTAAACATCTCATTAGAAACGATTAAGTATCAAAAATATTAAATCTACTATTTAATACATGTTTGAAGTAACAAAACGAAACAATTGAGGTAACCAACTGTATAAGTTAAATTAACTAAACATGTAAGTTATACCTATCAACCACTGAAACAACATTATTTACACTACTTACTAGATGTGCCAGTTAGTTATATTAAATAGTTGAATTTAAAAACTGATAAAGTCAAGACAGTCAAATACTTGAGTTAAAATTACAAAACACAAAAAAATTGTATCAACAACTAGACGAAATAGTTAAGTTTACAAAAATTTACAGCCGTATCAACCGATCATTTATGCTATCACAACAAATTGTAGGTACAACATTTTACCAGCACTTTGAAATACCTATACTAAAAAATTAATTAACTGCATAACGTTGAAACAACTAAACATCTGATTAGAAACAATTTAGTTTCAAGAATATTAATTGTACTAAAACGAAGCAATTGAGGTCAATCATCTGTGTAAATTAAATTAACTAAACATATAAGTTAAACCAATCCATTTAAACAACATTATTTTAACAACTTACTAGATGGGTCAGATAGTTACATTAAATAGTTGAGTTTACAAACCAATAAAGCCAAGCCAACCAAAAACTTCAGTTAAAAATACAAAACAAAAAATATGTGCTCAACAACTAGACAAAATAGTTAAGTTTACAAAAACTTAAGTCGAATCAACCAAGCATTTATGCTGTTACAACAAGTTATCCCTTTAATTGTTGAGCGGACCAAATGGTCTTCTCAACAATTAAATGGACAATGGAAAATGGACGTCCACAGTACATGATTTATACAACATTTTACCAGTACTTAGAAATACCTTTTTTTTTTTTTTTTTTTTATTAGCCTGCTCTGTCCCACTCCTGGGCAAAGGCCTCCCTCCACTCCTTCCACTTCCCGCGAGCCCGCGCTTCCTCTTTCCAGTTCGGAAGGAACCTATCCAGTTCGTCCCGCCATCTTCTTCGTGGCCTGCCGCGACCCCGCCTCACTGTCTCAGGGAACCAGTTTTGAGCTATTTTGGCCCACAGTTTGTCCGGCATACGACAGACATGTCCTGCCCAGTCCCATTTCAGTTGGGCAGCCTTCTGAGCCACGTCAGCTATATTCGTCTTGGAGCGCAGTATTGTGTTTCGAACGCGATCCGTTAATTTAACACCAAGTATACTGCGCTCCATTGCTCGTTGGCAAACCTTGAGTTTGGACTTCTGGATGTCAGTCAAAGACCACGTCTGTGCTCCATATGTTAAGATGGGGAGTATACACATGTCCATGAGCTTGCGCTTTAGTGCCATAGGTAACTTACCCTTGAATAATTCCTTCATGGACCAGTAGCTCTTCCAGGCGTTTTCTGTCCGTCTTGCGACTTCTTTGTCTTGCCTCGCCTGAAAAGAGACTACTTGGCCCAAGTAAAGGTATTCCTGGACATGTTGTATTATCTCCCCATCTACTTTTATTGTTGTAGGTATATCATTGCACATAACTTTGGTCTTTGACATATTCATCTTCAATCCAACCTCAAGGCTTGCGTCGCTTAGATCTTGAAGCATCTGCTGAAGTTCTGTGGCTGAGGAAGCAAAAAGAACAATGTCATCGGCGAAACGTAAATTCGACAGTCTCGTCTCGCCGAGGACAATGCCCTTTTCCCTCCAATCGGCTGCCAATTTCCTGAAGATTTCTTCCAGGGTACTGGTGAATAGTTTGGGAGATAGCGGGTCACCCTGTTTGACTCCTTTCTGTATTTTAAATTTTGGACCGGTGCTTTGTAATTTTATTGCGGCTGTACTATTTCTATAAATGTTACGAAGTAGATTAATGTAGGTGGTATCAATGTTTTGGTTTTTTAGAGCGTTGAAAATGGCTGTGTGTGTTATGCTATCGAAAGCTTTGGAGTAGTCCACAAAAGCTAGATATAGAGGTAGTTTGAATTCATGGTGTTTTTCTATTATTTGATTAACTGTATGAAGATGATCCGTAGTGGAAAGGCCAGGACGGAAGCCTGCTTGTTCAGGAGGTTGATGCTCATCTAATTGACTAGATATACGATTTTCTATTATTTTAATAAATATTTTATACATGTGCGATATGAGACTAATAGGCCTGTAATTATTGATATCTGATTTATCGCCTTTTTTGTGGAGCAGAATGATGTTGGAATGACAAAAATCTTTTGGAAAATTACCGGACTGTAGGATACTGTTAAAGAGCTTGGTGATGTATGGGAGAAGGATAGGCTCGCCTATTTTCAAAGACTCTGTGCTGATGCCGTCTTCGCCACATGATCTATTGTTTTTCATTTTACTGAGTGCTATATGGACTTCGTAGCCAGTTATTGGTGGTATATTCTCAGGGCAATAATAACTAGGTGTTGAAGATAGTTGAGTGTCGTCGGCGTAAAGGGATTTATAGAATTTGGTACAGATATCTAAGACTTTTGATCTTTTCATTTGTTTATTACCATCATCGTCTTTTAAGTGTGTGATCCAAGACTTGTGATTTAAAATACCTTGTTTGGCTATTTTTAAGGAGCGGTTATTTTCGAGAGCGTCCTGGATCAATCTATTGTTGTGATCTCTAATATCAGTTCTAATGCTGCGTTTTACCTCTTTATCTTTAAGTCTGTACTGTAAATCTCTGTTTGTCCACAACACCTGTCTTTCTTAGAAATACCTATACGAAAAAATTAACTTAACTAACTGCATAATGCCGAAACAACTAAACATCTCATTAGAAACAATTCAAGAATATTAATTGTACTAAAACGAAGCAATTGAGGAAATCATCTGTGTAAATTAAATTAACTAAACATTTAAGTTAAACCAACCCATTTTAACAACTTTACTTTAACACATTACTTGATGTGTCAGATAGTTACATTAAATAGTTTAGTTTAAAAACTGATAAAGTCAAGCCAACCAAATACTTGAGCTATAATTAATTACAAAACAAAAATGTGTACTCAACAACTAGACAAAATAGTAAAGTTTACAAAAGTTTAAAGTCGAATCAACCGATCATTTATGCTATCACAACAAATTGTAGGTACTTACAACATTTTACCAGCACTTTGAAATACCTATACGAAAAAATTAACTTAACTGCATAATGTCGAAACAACTAAACATTTAAGTTAAACCAACCCATTTAAACAACTAGATGTGTCATTAACCGCGCGATTTAGTTCCGACTTGCTCGATAGATGGCGTTGATCATTTACGTCAAAATCCTGAATCGCGGTGTTAAGATTCTCCGCCGCCGAATGACCCTCGCGCGCTACAGTAGTGAATGCATACTTACCTGGCATAGGGGATACTGTGATTAGGAAGGCGGTTCCCTCAGGGCGAGGTCTTTCCAATGGAAAGGGATCAACCTAACCGCAGTGCAATGGAAAATTTTCCATTGCACTGCAGTAGAGATGGGTAACTAGCCGAAATTTCAATAGCTTAGCTAACCGGCTATTTGTGGTGTAATAGCCAGCTATTTGGCTACTTGGCTATTGAACAATAGCCTTAGTAACTAGCGGCGCAACGAAGCAGCATATGTTATTAAGATTATGTAGAGTTTAAAATTATTTTGTTGATTGTATTTTTAAGAAAATTACCCAACAAAACCAAAGATTCTTTAATTTTTAGACAATTTTTCCAAATCTCCACTCATCTTAAAAAGTGCTCTTTTTGCGAAGTGCACCAATTGAGAAGTGCACCAGTTGCGAAGTGTACCATATGAGAAGTGCACCAGTTGCTAAGTTCACCATTTGAGCATGGTGTACAAGTTGAGAAGTGCACCAAATGCGTCAAACCCGACTTAAATAACGCAAACTGCCCGATCTGAATTCGATCCTAAATCAAAAAGAAATGATTTCCTCTCTGAGGTCACAATAACCAAAATAGGTACTAACTATAATTTTTTTTTATTTATTTTAAACCTGACGGGGTTTAAAATAAATAAAAAAAATTATAGTTAGTATAACTAACCAGCTTTCTAATCATCGTATTTCATAAGTTCGTTCATTAAACGAACGAAATTACTAAGTATAGGTAATGCTCTTTCTTTGTCTAATCTATTTCGTGAATATTGTGAGAAAAAGATCGACGATAACAATGAAGACCGTACACGCTTAGCGCAGTGAGCGCGCACACAGCTATCGGCTATTTTGGCAACTCTAGCTACCCGTCTACCGAATACCGGGACGGCTATAAAACGTAGCAGTTAGCTATACTCCGTGGCGGCTACGCGGCTACGAGCGGCTACGCGGTTACGAGCGGTTTCGCAGCTATATCATAACCTGTAGGCCTCTCCTCACTCGCACGCGAATAACGGCGCGAATCGCGACGCGAAGCGCGGCGCGAATTGAAGCAAGACCTGCCAACAGTCCACACTCACAGTGGTTCGCGCCGGACTCACAGTATAGTTCGCGCTCTTGACGCGTATGCACGCTAAGCATTTAATATTTACCTAATCTTTCAATTTTTCTCAATCAATCAACATAGTTTATTTGTAGTCGGTATGGACAGTGAAACCACTACAGCAGCTGCGGGGCTACTTATAGTCTTTCAAATTAATGTCCCACAATACCGGCTCAGCACGAAAACATTCTATAAAAGATAGTTCTAATTCATTATTCCACACGATACTCATTTTGCACACAAAATCGTAGTCTTTATTAAAAAATTAAAACACAACCATCCGTGACAATATTGCTACGGAGCGACTGAGCTGCCCGCGAATGTAGAGTCTTGTCGCGTTCGCGCCGCGCTTCGCGCCTGCGAGCCCTTTGTCGCGGGACAAAAAACCGACAACTTTCGGGGAACACAGCGCGAACAAGCCGCGAAGCCGCGAAGAATATGCGAATCGGATCTACACTCATGTTACGCGGGTGCTTCGCGGCTTCGCGCGCGTAACGCGCGCGAGTGTGTAGACGGCTTGTCAGTTATCTAGCCAACCAGTAGCCGATAGCTAGCTATCGTGTTGACGGATATCATAGCCGTGGCTATTTTGCTCATAGCCGGTATTTGGCTAGTTATGGCTATAGCTACCCATCGCTACACTGCAGTGAGGTTTTGATCCTAATAATAGCTAGGTCAAGGACACTAATTAATACACCGTGTTCTTCACGTTATCCATAAACTTTAGCAAATACTTCTATGGCTTTTACAAATCAAATCCAACAAAGGAAGTAGTACTTAAAAAGGCTTCGTTACAAAGATATTTGTAATTTCATTTAATGAAATTTAATTGAGCTATGCAGTGAGAAAGTATCTTAATTTGAAATCTATCAAATACTATTTGCATTTCATTTGTTTCAGCCCGCCAAATGTTATGAATGACGTTGCCAATTCGGATAAAGAGGCATGCATATCGGGTTATTTACGTCTAGGTATTTAGTTTGTATGAAAATTAACAAAAAATAAAAAATAAGAATTTATTAATGTGTCCATAATGAAAAATTAATAGATTTAAAAAAATCTAAAAACCCACGTTTTTAAATGTCCTAAAAAGAAGAAAATAATCCTACGGGGCTGAGAGAGGGGCCACTCAAAACGTGGGGGCGTATATTATATAAGGGATTATTTATGGGATATATTTACATGACGTGAGATCGTAGGTGTAACTCGCAAAGATACGCCCCCACGTTTTGAGTGGCCCCTCTCTCAGCCCCGTAGGATTATTTTCTTCTTTTTAGGACATTTAAAAACGTGGGTTTTTAGATTTTTTTAAATCTATTAATTATTTTATTATTTTTATAATTGTTCATCGGGTTTGAAGCTACCCTGAAAATTTCAGCCTGTTGGCTTATCGGGAAGTGCTTCAAAGCCTGTCCGCCATCTTGGACGTCCGCCATATTGGATTAATAGCCTAGCCTAGCATAAGCCACATGACAATTTTTTTCGTATTCCTGACAGCAAACCCTTTCATTTGATACCCATATCACGGGGGTGGATTTCAAACAGCCAGTCTACCATCTTGGACGTCCGCCATATTGGATTTAAGTCACGTGACTATTTTTTTCGTACTCCTGATAGCAAACCCTTTCATTTGATATCCATATCACAGGGGTGCATTTCAAATAGCCTGTCTGCCATCTTGAACGTCCGCCATATTGGATTTAAGTCCCGTGACTATTTTTTTCGTATTCCTGACAGCAAACCCTTTCATTTGATACCCATATCATGGGGGTGGGTTTCAAACAGCCAGTCCGCCATCTTGGGGAGGCCGCCATATTGGATTTGTTATGACGTTTCTTAGCTAGTCATGTATTGTCATCAGAACTCAAAGCGTGTACAAAATTTCAGCCTGCTAGCTTATCGGGAAGTGCCTCAAAATTGAGTTGCAAAAGTCCAACCGGAACGACAAACAAACAAGAAAAGTGAGTGTATAAAAACGTGGTAATAAAATAATAATAAAATGCTTACTTCCGTGGTTTGAACATCTGGTCGAAGTTTATGTATATCGTCCGGAACACGGTGTATAGGTTAATTTTACTGCAAGATTTAGGTACGTCTAACATTACGCCACAAGTTGATTCTACATATAGCTAGGTCAAGGATACTAATTAATGTAGGTTAATTTTACTGCAAGATTTAGGTACGTCTAACATTACGCCACAAGTTGATTCTGCATAATAGTTAGGTCAAGAATACTAATTCATGTAGGTTAATTTTACTGAAATGCGTAGGTACATCTAACAATACGCCTAGAGTTGATTCTACATAATAGCTTTATCAAGGATAGTAATGAATGTAGGTTGATTTTACTGCAAGATTCAGGTGTTTTTAACAAAGTACCACTGGTAGATCCAACATACAAAATTTGTAAGTGTAACTTATATGTTAGGCAGTAAAACAAACTATATTCTTAGGTAGGTTCTATATTAACTTACTCATACAATGTTGAATTTACTATTTTTTAAATATGTTGAAACAACCAAACTGAACACAGGTTAAATTTACCTTTATAGTTCAACTATTTTTATTTTGTTAGTTCAACAAATCATGTCGGTAGGTGCTATATTAACCTTAAAATAAAGGTTGAAAAAAGGTTAAAACAACCTATTCGGTTTTTCAGTGTAGAGGGCCAAAGCCTGCCGGGGTCGCGGGACTTATCTCATTACCGTGACCCCGGAACATAAAGGGCTATTGAAGGACACCGTGGATTTTAGTCAGTACGAGTCTGACAGACCCTCCCGCCCTGCCCGGGGTGGGAGGACTCATTTGATGATTTTAACACGCAAAAAAAAAAAAAAAGCTTTATGTACCCTACTGAAATCTATCAGCGATAGACCATGACGATAGGGTAGATTATACATATATCTACGTATATATACATATATTATCGTGAATAACAGATCGTAAAGCCTCTTAAACTCGCAGGGGTACGATTAATGAACCAATAATTATTCGCTAAGGGCTTTACCCTGTACGCACTTTGTCTGTCTATACATTACATTAGGTATCTTTGTATAGATCTCAGTATTTATGTATATTGAGGCCATATTATTAACTTGTGGTATAGGAAAGTCTGCTGATAAGGTTTGATTGGATGTTTGTTTTGAATTTTGGAACTAAACTCTAGAGCAACATTATGGAATTATTTACGCTGATTCCGCACGATCTGGAGTACTAAATAACTAGTTAAGAGCGCTTATTCTGAAAGTTGGCAACGTCGCAAATAGTTGTCAAACATTAACAAGATTTAATTAATTCAGCAATGTTACTGTATGGAAATAAGAAATATCGCTCTGTAGTGCACTAGAACATTGATATAGAAATGCAATTAAAACACTGCATTTGATGTTGTAACCGTTTTAGGTGTAAAAAAAGAATTTGGAAAGTTTCCAAATACTTTTTTACATCTAAAACTATATATTCGGTGTTACGATATTAATTATTGCATTCCCTAATCATTTTTTTAGTGCACTACAGAGCCATATTTATTATTTTCATTCAGTAAATTTAACAAATTAATTAAAACTTGTAAATATTTGACAGCTATTTGCGACGTTGCCAACTTTCTGGTTTTGCGCCCTTAAGAATAATACAAATGGTACCATTTTAAACGTTTAACTGTTAACTTTAAATTGATACCAAACCATTGTTTTTGAGTTGGAAATTGCAGTTTGTTTCTGTTTATTGTTCGTCAAGAGCAGAAGGTACCCAAATCACTAACTTAAGTGTCTCATATCGTCATCACTGGCCAATCAGAGCCAATCTTCCAGATCCCACATTAGGGAGAGAGCTAGGAGCCATCCTGAGACTAAAAAGTAAGTGGCACTCGGGGACTGCCACGGTAAAGCTATTCCATAGCATTTTTATCAACTTATGCAATTATAATTATTTATTTATCTACTCTCATATCGTTAAATTCAAAATACAAAACTCAAAACGAGTTTATAATGACGTACTTTACACACAGTATATCGAAATGAAATTAAAAAATTAAATTATGACACTATTTCTCTAACAAAATAATGTTATAATAAAATTTTTTTTCATTACGATACAGATTACAGATCATAGATACATCCTTTTGATTTTTTATCTGTGGCTGCGCGCGCTGTGGCACATGCGCGGTGATATCGGGAATTATGGCGCCAAAATACTGTGTCAATCTTTATCTTTTATTTGATAAATTCGTGTTCAATGAAAGTAGATAAAGTAGTGTATGAAACTGTACATAACTAGGTATTATACACTCGTGTGATACTTTTAAAAAACTCGCTTCGCTCGTTTTTTAAACTCACACTCGTGTATAACACCCCTCATTATGTACCAGTTTCATAAACTACTATTATAATATTTATTACTGTACTAATTAGGCTATGGTCAGCAACGTCAATCAAGTGAAACGTCAAGAAACGTTCTCCTCCTCCTCCCTCTCCCTCTCTCTCTCCCTCAATAAAATTGCCCCTTGCTCAATAAAAGCATGCTTTCGTGCTAGTAATGAGCACGTCTGTCCGTACCTTTATGATTGCCGAAGTCTCCCGAACTGAAACGACGTAAGATGATGCGTGGTGTCAGGTAATTTCCTTAGGTTTTTTCCTTAGATTTTTGGGAATTCCTTGATTCGGTCGCCGCCCGCGCCGAGCCGCGCTCAGAGCCCGCGATAAAAGCTATGCAATAGCTTAATAACCTATTACTAAACATTTTTAATTGCTTCATAATAGCTAAGTATAATAGCATTTAAGCTTTGATTTTTACTTCCTTTTGATTAAAACACAGATGTATAATAGCACCGTAATGAAAAAAATATAAAAATCAAAAGAGGTCAATCACCAAATAAAGTCCAAAGTAAAACTCTAGCGAAGGTTATGGGAGGCTATGGGTAGTAAAACTGTGTGCGTGACTAATGAATTTAATGACTTGTCGCCTGGGAAAAACAACATTAAAAGCAAATTCTGATAAACATCTGTGTTGTAAGTTTCTATTCTACTCTATGCCTACTGATTTCTTTTGGATAGTTTATACATTACGTTGTTTTATGATGAATAACATATTCGGGATCATAATGGTCATAACCTATTTCGAAATCGTGCAGTTGTGACTTTTTGTAGTTGATAAATGGAAAAGTTTATCTAGTAGCAAAATAAGTTATGCTAAAAGCTGTGATATCATAATATAACCTACGACCTTTAATTAATCGAATAATTCATTTCTTTTCATTATTTATAAACTTATGCTCTGCCATTGTACCGCTGAAATGCGATCGGTTGCGTAAAATACCTCGTGTAGGTCACATCATCGCATTCATTTTTTCGAAAGGCCGCTTGTACTGAATTGCCCTCTGTCAGCGCGACCATGAGTTCGGGTTGAACGAATAGAATGAAGACGAAGATTGGATGCGGTCCTACAATAAAATAAACTTTTGGAGTTTCAATGTGGCTTTGTAAGACTTATAATTATAAATTCTAACTTAAATCAAGAGGGCACTAATGCAGCGCATACCCAAGAATCTCTCTCAAGCATTATGTGGCCAAAACAAACGGTAATATTTCCAAAAGTCAACATTTAGTGCAGTGTAAATGTGTGAGCTGGGAGTGCGACAAGCAAGCGCGTGCATCCACTGCTATCATGCAAATGAACACAATACATGTAAGCGAATATTCATGAGCTTGTAAAGCCAGGGTAGGTTACGTTCTGCGGTACAAACAGCTTCTCAATAATACCAAGCTGTTTAGTTTACTTGAATGTTGACTCCAATATTCGAGAAATGGAAGCTTGCAATCGAATTTCCTTTTGATTACAAATTCGTGGTAAAGCAACTATGGTTTGGCTTGTGCATTCTCTACCTGCAGGAGCTTGGAATGTCATACGTAGATCTGTTGTATCTATCTATGTAAAAATACACACTTGAAAATAGATAAGGAAGTATAAAAAAGGGTTTTTTATAGCAAAAATAAATTAAAAATTTGTTTAGTCCGTCAGAGTACATAATGAAAAATAATTGACATATTTTTAAGTTTTTTAAATCAATGAATTTCGACAAAATAAAACGCTCGTTGTATCTTCGTCAATTTTAGTTTAGAAAAAAAAGAATAATGGATGAAATATTTTTCGAAAATCTAACTTTCGGTCTAATTACAACCGATTTTTCAGTAGTTCAGTTGACCAGTCGGCCACTCAGCTAAAATCGTAGCCGGCCTATTTTCAATAAATATCTACCAAATAATATCCACTAAATCCAATTTCATAGAGAGGATTACTTCTGATAAATTATTAATTTTCGAAGGACGAATTCATTTTCATTTCGATACAACGAACTCAGTTATGAAGCCACTAGAATTCTATTACAAAATGTAAACAGTAGCGAAATGGACCGTTTCCTTTTATTCTATGACACTGACAAAATATCTCGAAGGGTAAGTTTATTTAACGACGTTCATTGTGGGGTTCCCTGCCTTAAAGAGAAAAAAATCTTGCAAAAACGTCGTTCAAGTAAAGCCAAAATTAATTTCAAGTACCCAAATCTTTTTTTCTACAAGTTTAGGTTGTAGAATCCAAGAACTTTGTAATCATCATCATCATCATTTCAGCCTATTGCAGTCCACTGCTGGACATAGGCCTCTCCCAGGGAGCGCCACAGCGCACGATCTCCAGCTTTTTTCATCCAGCCACTGCCAGCCACCTTCTTCAGGTCATCGGTCCATCTTGCCGGGGGGCGTCCCACCCTACGCTTACCTACACGCGGTCTCCATTCGAGAACCTTCCTACTCCACCTATCGTCGGTTCTACGGCAGACATGACCAGCCCACTGCCACTTCAGCTTGCTACAGATTTGGACAATATCTGTAACTTTGGTCTTATGCCGTAAGACCTCATTCCGGATTTTATCCCTTAGTGAGACCCCAAGCATAGACCTTTCCATAGCACGCTGCGTGACATGAAGTCGGTGGGCCAGTTTGACTGACATGTTCCACGTTTCGGCTCCGTAGGTTAGGACTGGAAGGACGCACTGATTGAACACCCGGCTTTTCAGGCACTGCGGCAGTGGCGACGTGAGGATATGACGCATTTTCCCAAATGCTGCCCAGCCAAGCTGCACTCTTCTGGCTATTTCTCGCTCGAAGTTGTCTCTACCTAGCTGTAATACCTGTCCGAGGTAGATGTATTCTTGGACAACTTCGAGTGTTATGCCTTCGACGGAAATTGGTTCTGGGATGACATGGTCATTGAACATGACCTTGGTCTTGTCCAGGTTCATCCCAAGACCCACACGTCTCGAGGCAGCATTGAGACTGTTCAGCATTTTTTGCAGGTCTTGCAGCGATTCCGCCATAATAACTATGTCGTCGGCAAAACGAAGGTGCGTTAGGTATTCACCGTTGACATTGATGCCCAGTCCGTTCCAGTCCAGCGTCTTGAACAAATCCTCCAGCGCGTTGGTAAACAGTTTAGGGGATATAACATCTCCCTGTCTCACACCTCTTAGCAGCTGGATGGGTTTTGTTCGGTGGTTTTGTACTTGGACCAACATCGACGCCATGCTATATAGGCTCCTTAGCACCTTTATGTACCGCCAATCGACTTGGCATCGCTGTAAGGATTCCAGAACAGCCCAGGTTTCGACGGAATCGAAGGCTTTTTCGTAGTCCACAAAGGCTAGACACAGCGGCTGGTTATACTCCTCTGTCTTCTGTATAACCTGCCGCACTGTGTGTATGTGGTCTACGGTACTATAGCCTTTGCGAAACCCAGCCTGCTCCGGCGGCTGGAAAGCGTCAAATCTAGCGGAAAGCCGATTTGTGACGACCCTCGAAAACAGCTTGTAGACGTGACTCAGGAGCGTGATTGGTCTGTAGTTTTTGAGGAGATTTTTGTCTCCTTTCTTGAAAAACAATGTCACCACGCCCCTGCTCCACGCCTCCGGGGTAGTCCCACTGGCTATGACGGAGTTGAACAACCTCCTAAGCTCTCCGAGCACAGGTTGGCCTGCAGTTTTTAGAAGCTCGGAGGTAATTCCGTCTTCGCCGGGAGCCTTCCCATTACTAAGCTGCCCAAGGGCCGTCTCAATCTCATCTATTTCTACGTCTGGGAGATCGTCTGTGTAGTGGCGTGTAAGCGTGGCTCTTAGGTCATTAGCGTCGGGCTGTGGCTGCGGGGAATGCGAGGCGTAGAGTTGGCCATAGAAGTCTTCGATTTCGGCCAGAACTTTGTAATAAATAAGTATAAAAAAATACATGTGGTACTTGGAGACAGTGGTACAGTGGCAGTCTCCAAGTACCACATGTATTTTTACTTTTGCTATTGCATATTTTTTTTAAGAATAAAATCGCGTACCGCGTATATTTAACGAGAATATAATTTATTTAAAATGTTTGTGGTGCACTACTGTAATAAAGAACTTCTTTGTTGTAAGAGAATTTCATAAGTAGGTTTCATTGTGAAAACTCCTTTTGTAGCTGGCCGTTTAGATTCAGCAATAAAAAGTAAATTGTTTTTATGACGGATATTTTTATGATTGCCGAAGTCTCCCGAACTGAAACGATGCGTGGTGTCAGGTATTTTCGTTAGGTTTTTGGAAAATTTTGATTCGGTCGTCGCGCCGCGCCGCGCTCAGAGCCCGCGATAAAAGCTATGCAATAGCTTAAAACTTTTAACACACAATGAACAATTAGACATACATACAAGTGTAAGCATAATAAGCCTGTATAAAGTCCCCACTGCTGGGACCCAGAGAAGATATGCATACGGCCAATAATGTTCTGGAAAAAATAGGCTAACAGATTTGTACCTAAAAACAAACTATAAGGTAGTATGAAAAGAAATTGTAGAGACGCAGCAGTTAAAAAAATATGTACATATAATACATAATTATGATAGACAGAACCCCACCCAGTTAGAGAAAGTCGCACTTGCTCATTTTTTTCGTCTGCTCATGGATATTTTACAAGTAGGGATCAATCCTTTTTATTATGAGATTTGCCAGGATAGATATTGAATTTGTAACGGTATCTAATTATATTTTCTCGTTCGGTCGTTATCTTTAATGTTTCAATGCATGAAAAGGATAACGAGATTTTTTTCATATCTCAGGACTTTTTCTAAAACATTCTTGAGCCAGATTCACGTGGAATGGTGGTACTTTGATTGGCTGATATTCAAGCATTAACGTATGTGTACCTTAGTGAATGGCAAACTTTGGTCCCAGTGTGGCGTGAGCGCTGCGGCCGCGCCGACCCAAGGCTTTGTTTCAGTGATACACGTACTGGCAGTCGAAGCGCTGGGCGAAAGCTTTCAGGATACTGTTCGGGCTGACCCGCACCCTGCGCACCAGGGATGTGCACCGCTTGCGCATGGTGGTGTGAATAGAAAATGGCACTTTTGATTGATGGCGATCGATTATTATAAAGATTTTATGTATACCTCCTTGATTATCTCAATTAATAATTATGTGTTCAATCGACTTTGATAGCGGGTTCGGCGTCTGTACTATGATACGAGTACGATCCTCTAACTTTAGAAATGATTTTTTGTGTTCCTTAAATTGCATATTTTTACCCGACTGCGCGACACAAAGGAGGGTAATGTGTTTATCAGTCTATGCAGAACAGCAGGAAGAAGCAGAACAGAACGACAGTCAGTTTCATTTTTTTCAGTTTTGTTATCAGTTTACTTTACGTCATAACGTGAAAAGTCATGCTAGGGCTTCAAGATCAAAAGCTTTGACACAATGCGAAACAGTGGCACAGATTAAAAATAGCTAGCGAAATAAATTCAATCTATCACACACTAGGTATCAGATAAATTGAATGAATAAGCTGATTGAACCCAATGTGGCTTGGAACCATATCAAAATTCATTCAATTACCGACCGTGAAACGCAGCTTTATTTTCGGTGCTTGAATAAATAAAACGTTGGTGTTAGTATAAAACAAAGTAAATACAGATTTATTTATTTATCTGAAGCATAATATTGTCATCTTAAACCCAAATCCAGCCACCATGGAGAATATAAGCAGCTTTTTCTTTTTTTTTCTCCTTTCATTTCCCGCCCGTCGCATTTGTTAGTATATTTACTGTTTAAAAAATAAAAGGAAACCTCAATTGCTGATTCAAATTGCTTTATAAGCCTTTATTTTTCTTGCTGAACATGGACATCTATTCAAGTTGGCTGTTCCGTTTTACGCGGTGATGTATAGGAACAAACATACCATTCAGTCCTTTGCAAGGATAGATACAATGGCACGCATTTCATAACCAATAGAAAATCATTGCTAATGTCTAAAAAATTAAGTGATAATTTCCACAGTCTAGTTGAGGTGAGAAAATTTCATATTTAAAATTTCAGACATCTGTAAACTAAGACGAAAATTGACAAGTCCTCTAGAAAAAGGATTACAATAAACTCTTTCTGATTGAAATGGCTAGAGTAACCTTTATTATAATCTAGAAAACACTCAAAATTTTAATTAAGCGTATTGTTACCATCGAATGCTGCTAATAGAAACCTTCTTTAATTTGAATGTTTATCTCACTTTGCTCACCTGGGTGATATTTGGAGGTATTCTCCTTATTTCATCAAGGAACAATTTAATTGCACAAGATGAATACAAGAAGTCGTCTTTGTTCAACTAAAACGTCCCAATTAAGGGACGTATCATAAATGTAATAAGCGTTCAAGATGGACAATGTTCGACACGAAAACGCAAGACGTTTCGTAAATGCGGTGTGCGTGATGACAGGCTGTAATCGCGCGTAGGAAGCGCATTAAAAATTCATTCACAAGGCAAAAAAAAAAACTTCAAGAACTGTTGTGGTGCAAATTGACTCTCGTCACTCCCGTGAAGATCACATTAATTCCGTAAAGTCCACTCATTTCACCTTGGTGAAATTCTTCCGAGGTGAGGATGTAAAAGTGTCCACTTTTAATAGTATATTAAATTTCTGTTATGTCTGAGTAACGCATGTGTGTATGCGGCAGCAGTTATCAATTAAATATAGCCCATGTATGTGTGCGGCAGAGGGCACTCGCGCGCCATCCTGCGCGAGCGCCACCTGTCTAATAAACAGTGTGCAATTGACTCGCTTGTTTGTTTGACGTGTACGTCCGCCCTGATGTCATCCGAAACGCATACTTAACAATTTCGAAAAGTCCTATTAAAAATTATGCAACATAATACGCATTTGTTCATCGCAGGATCTAATAAAAGCAGGTATTTGATCTGCACACATTGTACTTTTACGTCATCTTTTTCAACTACATTATTCTCAGATAGAGTCAACACAGAGCAATAAATAAAAAATAATCTCCATAATCTACTACTGTATTCGAGCTATTACCTTTATCTCACTAAAGCACTTACAAAAGAACAGCAATATTTTGAAATAACGATATATTTTTCCCGTAAAGCTCTCATAATGCTCCTACGGGCAATTATAGGCCGTTAGAGTACTATAATGGATCTATAGGGGGCGCCTGTATCGAGCTCTGTATCTTAATTACTAACGTCCTTAAATAAAACCGAAAGGTCTTATCTCTACTCTCACACCTTGCTAATTTCTTCTCGCAATTAATAACGTTAATGCCTAGCTGATCCAATTAGTCATATTTTTATTGGGTTTATTTTTGGAGGAGATTTTGGCTAGCGGGAATTGATACACTTCTAGAAAAACGCTTAAGAAAAGCGGCTGAAAAGTTTTAAAGGAATTATTTATTTTTAACCGACTTCTAAAAAAGGAGGTTACTCAATTCGACCGTATATATGCTGTTTATGTTAGTTCGCGCAGAACTTCGTTGTTTATGAACCGATTTCAATTATTCTTTTTTTGTTGGAAAGAAGATATTTCAGAGGTGGTCCCATGATAAGGATATCAAGGTCTGATGATGGAAGACCAGAGAAATCGAGGGAAACTTTCAAAAATCGTAGGGGCGACTAGTGCGTTTGTAATTTTTTTCATTAAGAATTTTAAAGCACTATAATTTAATAAAGGTCTAGAGTTGATCTGATGATAGAGCCGAGAGACAGTCGAGGGAACTCCTCAACGATTCACAGCAGCTATCTTGTGTTTGAGCTTGATTAATTTGTATTGATAAGAACTTTACACCAAGATGGGTCGTAACTGTTATTAGGGGTCTGATGATGAAGACGAAGAACTGTTCAGGGAACTCCTCAACGGTTTACAGCAGCTACCATGTATTTGGACTTCATTTATTTAATTTGATGAGAACTTTGCACCCATATGGGTTATTTTTCGATGCAGTATACCTGCCATGTGGTCCCATGAAAAGTAATTTTGTTTCGTTCAGTAGTTTTTAGCATTTTTGGCTTATTTTGTGCACGGGCGATGTTGTAACCGGTGCTACGAATAATAAAATTCTAGTGCATATGTAAGTAAATTATGTATTTGACAAGAATTTGGGTTGAATATTTAAACTAAAAAGAGTAAATAAAAAACTTTTTAAAAAAAATGTAACCGACTTCAAAACCGACCACGAAAAAGGGTAAAATAACCTACCAAATAACTTTTCTTTCGGAAGTCGGTGGCAAAAAACTTAATGAAATAAAAAAAGCAAAGCTACCAACTTCCGAAAAAAAAGTTATTTGGTAGGTTATTTTACCCTTTTTTGTGGTCGTGTTTGAAGTCGGTTACATTTTTTTTGAAAAAGCTTTTTTTTAAATAAACAACTCTCAAGGATAAGGTGATTATTAATAAAATATGTACTTACCTTATTAATAAAATTATTACGAGTAAGAAGTTACTCGTGCGAAAGAAACAGGTATTCTTCATGATTTTCCGCTTTTAATATTAAAGTACCTCTGACAATAATTGTTCTGTTTGTGCTTATTTTGATATTTTCTTTCGATATTCGCTTTTGATTACATTATCTGTTTGCTTGAACTACTTTTTTATTTATATTATCACTTAAAAATCATTTTCCTATAGATTTTGTTCGTAGATGACAATAAATTCAAGATTAAAAAATATCGCATCAAAAATCGACAGAACGTTGTAAATGTTACAAGAAAAATAAAACGTAATATATAAATTATTCGCACTCGGTTTGTAATCCAGACATCGCCATCGCGATAAACAACGAGTAGGTACACAAAAGAAGTGCCAAACACAATAGAGCCTTTCTCGGTCGGATCGTCTGACAGGCGTAGACATCGCCTTTGTAGGCAGTTTACGTGCTTTGCCGTACTCACAAGGGCATATTGGTTTACAGCCTACTGTAATCCGGACCAAGAGTCTGTCTGCAACCCGTTGAACGACTCAATGGCATCGAAAACACTAGAAAATTTTCACAACTTCGATTTACCCAGCAAAGGTTCCTTTTGAAAACAAAGTTTGTTATGTACAGGAATTAATTTAGTCCCGGCTAAAACTAAGAGCCGAAGTTTGACTTTGAAATTGGTAAGTTAACAAACTTCTAAGCATACGATCAGGGTTCTTTTTTACTTTGCTCTACTAGATCCTTGAGATTTTTTTTTTTTGTAATTTTAAAAGGTATTATTAGCTAGTTATAGTTGTTTTGTTGATTTTATCAGATATGAGTGACAAATAAAACTTCATCATATCAAGAAAATACAGAAACAGCATTAATTCGATATCTGGAAAATTCTCTTTGTTTCAGAGCTGTATTACAGCCTGTGAAAAATACACTTTCTTATATTCAAATGATGAACAGTAAAAAAATTACGGTGGTTTTAAGCTGGGGGCAAAGGTACAATCAGGCATTTCAGGGGTAACCGTAGCTGACCTAGCATAGAACGAAGTTTAACCTCTCGAGAGCTTTTTGAACACCATTTGTACATAGCGAAAAGTGGAGAGAAAAGAGCTATTATTTCACCGATTCTTAGCCGGGTGCTAGGGGCATTTAGCTAATTTTAGCCAATCGCTTGAGAGGTTAAATAAAAACAAAGCCAACATAGGTACTGTTTTTTTTCTACCGACATTCTTACTACTTGCTAACTAGCACAAAAGTTCGATCTACAAGGAAAACCAAACCCATCCTGACACCGAAAAATTAAACTTTTTAATACGTCTTAATTTAGTAACACAATAGAAAGTGTAACACCACCAACGAATCGAAAAGCGAATCATTACTAAAATTTGAGTATACTGGAGCGTGTCTTTGATTGAAACAGGCAAGCAAGATTTGAAAGCTTACAGTTTGAAGTTCAAACGGGAATTTCACTGAGGCCAACCTCTTGTACTGTAACGCCTTTGAGAAACACCACAGCGGCGAGTGATCTGCTATCGCGCCCTCTCTTGAGCACTCACTTAAACACTCCACGGCCTAGTATCAAAAGACCTCAAGTTGCCGACTCAACTCAAAGTATGGCCCTTCTTTTTAATAACTGTGACCAAAGAATCTTGCTGAATTAGTCTCAAAGATGACGTGACAATTTTTTCGTGTACTTATTTTCTTTTGTTGGAATATATTTCCGTATCAATCTATAGACTAGACTCATTTGATTTTCATTGCTTCCGTATTCGTGCATAGACGCTTAGGTTTTTTAAGCCAAATGCATCACTCTATACTTACTCTATCTCTGCAACTCTTAGAAGCCAGAGTCAGCAATGGCGACCACCAGGAAAGCGTTCAAGCAATAACTCATATTTTTTTCAATAGCGTGTTCTGTGTCCAACTGCTTGGGAAAGGCCTCCCTTTTCTCAATCCAAACCTCCCTGTTGTGGGCAATTTGGCTATACTTGCTCCACGAGCACGAGTCGTCACTCAACCTACGCCGCGGTTGACCTCGACGGTGATGTTCTTCCTCAGACGACAAATAGTCTAATTATTTGTACTGTTGTAACAAATTTTATCAGAGAGCATCAGATTATTAAAAAAAAAACGTATCTCATCTATCCATATGACTACCCACTACAAGTACGTCTATCGTATCGTAAACGATCTACATTTTCATCTGAATTTAGGCAAAACCAATATATCCCCATCAAAATCACGGCAAAGCAACAGCAAAACCGTTCTCAATTTACATTTCCTACCGTAGCCTCAATAAAAAGCTGGCTTCGTCACTAGTGATGCGATGCACCGATCGATTGCTATTAATAACAGTTTTAGCCAAAAGCTTACCCGTATTAGGCAGTTCGCATCTCTAAAGTCGATTAACTATCGCTAATTCGAATTTAGCTCGCTGACACATTAGCTCGGATGAAGAGTCAGAGCCATCTGCGAGCCAGGATTATCAAACGTGATTCTATGTAAATGCGGGCAATGAATTATGCTTTTTGACTGAAATATGGACTTTATACCTGGTTCTGTACGTGCTTTTATGGGTTTTCTTCAAAAACTAGTAGTAATACTCGTAGTTTGCAATTTTTATAAACTTACTTTACTTTTTGCAAAATAGATGTATCTATGTCGATGTAACGATGCCAGTCAAAACGAGTACCTCTATTAAATTGTGTCAGGTTTTTCTCAACGCTCAGGCTTTAAAACTTTCGACGTGACCTCATTGCCAAAGCTAACGAGGTATTACAGAGGTAAGTGCCTGCTGAGGCCGTTTCTCAGCATATTTCATTCAGTTCTACCTGATACTCGCCCTAAGCTCTGGACGTTTTATGAAATATCGCATAGTTTTTAAAATAATGAATTCAAATATTTGTTTGGTATCCTAGCCTGACAACTAGTCACATTTTATAGGCTATAAGATTTTATAAAGGATTTTGCTTCACCGATTTATGTCATTCTTAATACAAATGAGTCAAAGTTAATGTGCCAGAAAGTTCTGCGTAAATATAATAAAAATGGAGAAATCAAATGAATGAAATCTCTAGAAATGAATAACGTTCGTTTGGCCTCTATTATACGAAAAATATAAAATGTTATACCAAAGATTCAAGGTTGTTATTACGTCACGATAATAACGCATTCCAACTAAGGCGGAACGTTGAGATATTGCAAACAAAATGTTGTGTACCTCTGAAATATACTCAGCGTGTTACGACACTGTGTTCTGTGATGAAGCTTGAAGTATTAGGGTCGTTTATTGTATGACTGAGACGTTTGAAGCACGTGCCGACTTTAACAGTTCACCACTCTCGAAACAAGCTTAAGAAATGAGTACAATTTATCTAAATCATAAGATTTTGTAAATTAACTCAAGGGATTTAAAGTAGGTGAATTATAGGTAAACCTCGGAATTGCAGAGGCTCAAATACACAATTTTATCGAGGAAAAACATTATTGTGTTATAAAATAGTTGACTGTATATATATTATGAAATGCTTTGCTTTGTAAGCCGAGAGAAGTCTGGAGGAATGTGGCAGGCGGAACAATCTATGAGAAATGTTGTGTGCACAATTTATTGTTGCATTTTCTAAGAAATCTTACGGATTAGAACTCATATCACTTGTAAGTTGTACACGGAAATCTTTGCACATAGACTTTTGTTTTGAAATTAACGGAGTAAATATAAGACGTTTACTTTCCTTGGCGGACCACATATTTTCTAACAGTAAGTACGTGCTACATTTTTATACAAGCCGCTTTCAACTGGTCCTATTGAAAATCTTATGGGGGGAGGCCTATGTTCAGCAGTGGTTATCCTACGGCTAATTTGATGATGATGAAAAAAAAAGGTTTTTATTTCCCACCTTTATTCTCTCTACAGAATCCACAATAAACTCTCAGCTATAGTTGCCAACATAGCTATCAAACTTCGATCAAAACTGAACCGAACTAGCCGAACAGATTTCCCATCACAGTCGCATCGTAAACCACGGTGGTCAATAGAATTCAGCTATATTGCCGTAATGAGTACATCGCGCGGTGGCAGTCACCCGGATAATGACCAACATTTCACTCAAGGACGCTTTATTAACCAGTAGACAGCTGGTTGAGCCCGATAATCTGGACTTCAATAACTGTATGATAGAAATCGTGTTAGGTACTTTCGTTTTTAGGGTTCCGTAGCCAAATGGCAAAAACGGAACCCTTATAGATTCGTCATGTCTGTCTGTCTGTCCGTCCGTATGTCACAGCCACTTTTTGTCGAAAGTATAAGAGCTATCCTGTTGAAACTTGGTAGGTAGATGTATTATGTGAACCGCATTAGGAGTTTCACACAAAAATAAAAACAAAACAAATTTTGGGGGTGCCCCCCATACTTAGAATTGAAACTCAAAACAAATTTTTTTCACCAAACCCATACGTGTGGGATATCTATGAATAGGTCTTTAAAAATGATATTGAGGTTACTAATATCATTTTTTTCTAAATTGAACAGTTTGCACGAGAGACACTTCCAAAGTGGTAAAATTTGTGTCCCCCCCCCTGTAACTTCTAAAATAAGAGAATGATAAAACTAAAAAAAATATATAATGTAGACCTCAACAAAAACTTCCAACGAAAATTGGTTTGGATGAGATACAGTTAGCAGTTTTTGAGATATAATACATTTTCAAGAACCGCAAATATAACTTTGCCATTCATACAAACACTATGAAAAACAAAGTTATTTTTATTGTTTGTGTATATTACTTACTAATCTCAATATAATTATATCCCTAATCTATGCTTGCTACTACGGAACCCTTCATGGGCGAGTATAACTCGCACTTGGCCGGTTTTTTAGTTATTCAAGTAGAATATCTGGGTGTGTGGCACGTAACAAATAAAAAGAAAATAAACTCTAAACGATACAATTCAAGTTACTATATTTTTAATGCAATTTAGAATTAAAAAAAAATGTAGTGACGTCAAAATAATTCAGTTTATTAAAAATTCATTATGGAAGCATGCAACTCAAAAAAAAATCTATAAATACGGAAGAAGAGAATAGGAGAGACCTTTGTTCAGCAGTGGAACAATAAAAATTTAAAAAACCTTAAAAGAAATAAAAACATCCGAACAAATTAATTACCCTCGATTTGGATGTCGGTAAAAACAAAGTCCCCCACCACGTCAGTCTGTCTGATCGCGTTAATGAGAACATCGTGCGGTGGATGTCACCCGACTAATGTCGATCATTTCGCCCGAGGACGCTTTGGTAATCAGTACTCAGCTAGTAATCAGGACTACGATAACTGTAAGTTAGTAATCGTTATTAACTGTTGAAGCGTTTTTTGTTTGCTCAAACAGGTCTTTCGGAGAAGTAACTACCTGAAAGACAGAAAAGAAAGCTCAAGGGAACATCACTTTAAATGTAGGTTTCCAAAAAAATGCTTGTAGTAATATCTTCCCGAGTGTTTAATGTACCAAATGTGGATAACATCAAATATTAAGTACAGCTCAATTATTCAATTTTAATGATGAGCAGTGCAGCAGTGGCTGTCCAATAGCTGGTTGGTGATGAGCACCGGCTCGACTGACCTGTTCGAACCTAGACAGGCTACCTTGTGTAATTTATTTTATCACCATTGCTCTTTAAACGATGCAGAACTGGCATGTACAGACGCCAGCACATCAACCTACCACAATCTGCCAAATTTCTTCAATATATTTTCAACCTTATCACAATAGTGGAAGGTTAATGTCCGATTGGTAAAACCTGACAGTTTCGGGTAGGTTGACCTGCTGGCGTCTGTGCAAGAACTACAAAAATCTAAGCTATAGTGCGACATCTACCAAACCGCACTCCATGTAGTGGATTTACGGCACTATACAGAGAAGAGGCCTGTATTTCATGAGTGAAGATACACACATAATTAATATACGTCACAAATTAAATGTACTGCAAAAACTTTAATAATTTTTGCAGCTTACAAACACATCGCATGAAAGTCGCCAGACGAGCATATGTGAGGAATAAAGCACGTAATACGTAATTAAAAAGGAATAATCCTTGTTAGTGTTGCCAAAAACAAGCACTTGTTGAATCATAAAAAAAATTAACACCTGGTGCGCGCAATTAGCGACCTCAGTACAAAGGCGTGAGGGAAATGTGAGGAAAATTTTCCTCTGCTGTGCAATCCGTGAACAAATCTGCGGTTTTCACATTACACCCATTTGTTGTGCCACTAACGATATTATAAACGCAGCTTTTGTTAATCTGGCTATAAATGTTCCTGTGCCAAAATATGAATATTATCTTCTTAGCTAATGTTTTTAATAACATTAATGTACGAGTTTGTAAATGTACGGAAAATTTTCTTTACAGAAAGTGGTAAGTTTCTTTGAGAAATTGAAAATTCTTGTACTAGGTATTACAACTGATTGGTAATCGATAGTTTTTGTGTGTCATAAAAACAGTATTATTATTGCTCTCATCTACTGAACGTAAAACAAAACAAACATTTTGCTTCGTTCAAATAACATTTATTTGTGTAAATGACGGGGAGAGAGGGGGAGGGTAACGTCGGGTGTTACAGCATCACTCTAAGTATAACCATTTTACAGTTCAAGGGTGCCCTTTCCCTTAATTGCAGACCTAGGATTTAATGAAGGGGCAAGAAAGCGATTATTTTACAAATCACTTTTTTGTAATAATAATAGTAGATTATTAACCAAGGGGATAAAGCAGTGTCTTCTGTCGCGGGTGACGATTTAAATCGCGAGCGTAACGAAGGACTCGAGGTTTACTCCCGAGCGTAGCGAGGGTGTTAAAAACTTAAGTCACGAGCGAAGCGAGGGATTTAACACGAGTCCTGAGTGTAGCGAGGGATTTAAGTTCATCCAAGACTAAGACAGCTTTATCACCGAGGAAAATACTCTACTTTTCGTACCATTTGCGAAAAAATTAACACAATATTAATATGAGATAAGCATTTATTAAAAATAATGACAATTAAAATAAACTTAATGTTTATGTATTTGAAGAAAACAAAAACGCTGCAAATTCCTAGACTAAAATTTTTTTGTCGGAAAAGCAAAGGCATCAAGCTCATACGGCCTCGTCGGTTTTCGTAATTTTATTTAATAATCATAACTGCATAATAAAAGCGTATTCCTTTTTCAAAAAGATGTATAATGCTTTACATACAAACTCAATGGTGTAAAGTGTAAATACAGATGTAGTTCAGTATTATGTATTCCAAATTTAAATCACATTCTCCCCCTAGAGGATGAATGAAATTCAGTACAATTTTCTTTCCCTGTTTTTAACAGATTAATAATGACTATTGTTATGTTCGCTTTTTGTGGCATAGAATGTCACTTTTTTGAGCAAGTGGTACGAAAAAATATATTAGTGAAAATTACGTAGCGTTTGCTGTGAGCAATTGTCCTTCCTCTTTAGTATATTTCCCTCAAATAAAAATGTATATTTACGTGCTATGTAATTTTAATTTTATTTATTTAATGATGGAAGAGAGAAATGAATGGTTTTCATTTAGTTACAGAAATCCGACCCAGATTAAGTTATTTTATGATGAGGTATTTTTATTGAATGAATATCAATGATTTTGTGCATTAATAAGTAGTTCGCAGATTTTAACGATTTAAAAACGTTACTATGTAGGTATAAGTTTTGTTTGGATTATAATTAATTTTGTCTGAAAAGAAGTTAGACAAATAGATCCTTAGACGTAGTTTTGATAATAACTATTACTTAACAGTATTCTAAACTACTAGAAAAGTTTCTTTCTTTTTAGTTTTTATTTATTTTAATTTTTACACGCATTTTTAAAATTAGTTTTTACGCAGTCAGGTTTTTTGTTTTTCTTTATTTATTTTTTCGTTTTATACTTTTTAGTTAAGATTCATTGACTTCGTTATATGAGATGGTAAATTTCGCAATCTATTCATTTCAGTTTCTAGTCATTTTCGTTTGTTTGTATATCGTTTATACTTGAAATAAAAACTTAAATCAATAGATAAGAATATTAGCGCGAATTATTGTTTTGTTAAACAACTTTAAATCTTTATAATATGTCACCGTAAAATTGTAAATACCGTTAGATTATAATCTATCTCGCGAGATTGTAATATGTCGAAAGATTGTGAACTCAACGTACTGCTTACAATTTAATGTTTCGGAAGATTGTAATCTATTGAAGTGAAACCGTCAAATTGACGCAATAAGTAAGAATTATTAAAATCGGCCTACGCATTTGGTCTCTAGAACGCCACATAGAAACAAACATGCATACATACATACATAGACTGATAAACACATTACCCTCCTTTGCGTCGCGTAGTCGGGTAAATAGAATTCAATCTCCAACATCACAAAGAATAATTATTTCATAAGTTCTAGCAGTTATTTGTAAAATTCATCAAACATAGCTACAGATGTGTTTCGAAAAGTATTCGCTTGAGCAATAATCGTCTACCTTCGAGATTAATACGAACGCGCGATTGTGAGATCTAAGTAAAATACCAAAAATTACTCACAACCATGAAATTACTAACTTGTCTGAAATCTTTCGAGTGGAATGAGTATGTAGCCCGATAAAAAGAAAATAGAACAGAGATGTGTATATGGCAATAATAGCCATATGTTCTGCAAAGAGTGGCAAAATAAAACTTAATATCTTTGTGTCAATTTGGTTAACTCAATGCGCAACGTTCGAGCTAATTCGGAAACGCGAAAATAAATGAAGCACAAAGATTATCTGGTTTAACTGTACCGATTTTGTGTACAAAACATTTTGTTTGGGGTAACGGACTTCGAAGCGCAGATTGCAGGGGTAAACAACTCAAAATTGCTTGAATGGCTAATCCCTCATTCTGTAACCCTTTGCTGCATATTAACAAAGGTTGGCATTGACGTTTGCGCTCTGAGGATTAAATAAACCTATTATTTATTTAACAAAGTTATTTTGCGGCTTGAATGATTAAACACCAGGTACCCATGGTGTATTAAAGTCTCAAGTTTTGTAAATAATTGGAGCCATAGGAATTTAATTTTGGGTTGGAGAAAACTGTGAGTAACATACTGACTGGCCTGTTGGTCTAGTGGTTAGTGACCCTGACTGCTATGCCGGAGGTCGTGGGTTCGATTCCCACCCAGGACAAATGTTTGTGTGATGAGCACGATCATTTGTTCTGTGTCTGGGTGTAATTTATCTATAATATGTATGTATTTATAAATATATAAGTATGTTTATCAGTTGTCTAGTACCCATAACACAAGCTCTGCTTAGCTTGGGACTAGACGGCGTTGTGTGATAGTTGTGGAATATTATTATTATTATTATTATATTATAAGCTCTTAATTTAGATTTAGGTATTAAGAGATTGTTTTACTTGACTTATTCATATGAGAACTACATTATACATAATAATATGTACTCAATTACAAATTAATAAAGTAGATTTTAATTTTATTTCTTATTTTTTGTGATTATTACGCGTTCGTTTTACTTGTGCTTACCGGAAAATCTCTCACAATTTTAATGTCTATATCGCTTTTCTCTTAAAGGGGCTACACAGGTGTTCATAACATTAACGATAAAAGCTTAAATACTAAAACCTGAGACGAAATTTACAGTCTGTTGACACCGAAAAGATACCCACACGCCCAAGTTTCGTCAATTTTATGAAACGTTATGTAAGGTGTAAAGAGGGCTTTTAATAAAGGCCTGTTCCTCCAACTACAAAGGCTTCATCGCTTTGTTCTTGTGCCAGGAGCGCTGGCATCTATACCTCATAAAGAACCTTTTGTCAATGCCACAACATTTTGGTTTTAAAGAAATTTGAACGGCACTTAGCAGTTTTATTGCGTAACTGATGACGATAAAGGAGATCATTTATTTTGGGCCTTTTCTGAAAGTGCCGGCCAACGAAAAAAATTGGTACCTATGATTAGTACTAGTCATTTGGAGCAATAGTTACTATGGCACAAAAGTTGTAGGATTGCTCTCGGCCAAGATATACAAGTTCGAAGATTCGTAATTTTCATACATTTTTTGATTTCTGAAAGTGCCGAGAAACACCAAATAATGATGAGCATTGCTAGAACTAGCGATCTCAAGCAATTTAACATAAAATATCATCACGCCTGTTATCCCTGAAGGGTTGGGCAGAGGTGTACCTAATTAAAATGAAAAATAATCTCTTTATTTTTGTGAAAAGAAATAAATTAATTTTAAAATATACAAATCTGCTGGTGGGATCAGCATCGGGAACAGAATCGAAGCTGCCCGTGGTAGGTGTCTTGGGAGAGCAACCTCCTAACAATACGAATCGTGACCAAAAGTAATGCTTTCTGAATCAACCACGTTTTTTTGGCTAACAAAATCATCAACCGTGCTACGGTATCCTGCTAAGATAGTCCTGCGACCTGGTAGGCGTTTGGATCTTTAAGGGCCACTGAAAGCTAATTTAGCCGCGCGTGGAACACGACATGCTGTCGTCCTTGGCCTGATCCTTGATAAGACAACTAGCTCCCCATTACTCGCCGTACGCGACTGGATTGAGATTTTGAGGGTGTCCTCACCTTCAGGTGTTCTGCCTCCTCATTCGCTGTCATTACTGCTGCAGAAGAATTGGCAGCCTCCTTTCCGGATAGTTACGTTGTGATCTGAAAGCAGATTCTCCAGCATCTATATCTATGAGTGGATCACCCGATTAGCCATGTTCCCCTGGTGCGATCATCTATGTCTATGAGTGGATCACCCGAATAGCCATGATCCCCTGGTGCGATCAGCTTCTCTGGTCGCCTCTTTATGGAGACAACGGACACAGGTTTCCCATAGAGAGGCTTTAACCGCACCACTTCCACTTAGAGCCTTCAATAGGGCGTTTGCCCCGCAAGGTTGGGTAACAGCTTGAAGGCAGCCCCAACGCCCTCGACCCGATCCTGTTTTTGACCCAAACGACGGAAAGGCTCCTTAAAGTTCCACGGGATGTCAAGGACGAGAACCAGTCTATTTTCGTTGACTGGACAGCGGTGCAAACCCGTCCCACCGTTAATTGTGAACCGTATTGTGACAGTATCGCGTTCCGAAGGCTATGAGGCTCTTTCAGAAAACAATAAATGTTTGAATGAAATGTACCGGCTCGTCGACTATCTTAGTATCTGGAACGTAAAGGGTAACTGAATGAAGAGGGTGGGCCTTTAGTCAGCAGAAGGCACGTCGTCCTGACCTACCGCATGACGCAGGTCCTCACCAGACACGGAAGTTTCGGGAGGTACCTGTGTCTGATGAGGAAGGAGGAAATGCCTGGGTGTTCCATTGCGAAAGTCACCCGGAGGACACGGTGGAGCATGCGGTGCAGGACTGCCCCGTTTGGGCAGAGCACCGCCGTATCTTCACGACGGCGATAAGCAGAGACCTCTCGCGCCCGGCATTGGTCGAGGCCATGCTGCGGGGCGAGACGGAATGGGAAGCGGTCACCTCCTTCTGCGAAGCAGTCATGCTCGCGAAGGAGGAGGCGGGCCGCGTGCGGGAAAGAACAGCGTCCTCCCTCCACCCCAGCCGCAGTGGTAGACGCCAACGGCGCCGGACGTCGGCAGACAATCTCCGGCCACCGTAGGCGCGGGCATGCGGGTGGCGAGTAATGGGCGACTCGCTGTCCGACTATAGACCATGCCCGGGTCGACGGTGCGTTGTGTTCCACGCGCACCTCAAAGAGTGTCAGCGAGATGACGGGGCCCCCCTTTAGAGGGCCAAAGCCTGCCGGGGTCGCGGGACTTATCAAATTACCGTGACCCTGGAACGTAAAGGGCTATTGAAGGACACCGTGGAACGTGGATTTTAGTCAGTACCTACAAGACTGACAGTATGGGTGGGAGGACTTATTTGATAATTTTACCACGTAAAAAAAAGACCCCTAACCACAGGCAACTTCGGTTCTGTTCCCGATGGTCCCACCAGCAGATTTGTATATTTTAAAATTGTTTTATTTCTTTTCACAAAAATAAAGAGATTATTTTTCATTTTAATTAGGTACACCTCTGCCCAACCCTTCAGGGATAACAGGCGTGATGATATTTCATGTTAAATTGCTTGAGATCGCTAGTTCTAGCAATGCTCATCATTATTTGGTGTTTCTCGGCACTTTCAGAAATCAAAAAATGTATGGAAATTACGAATCTTCGAACTTGTATATCTTGGCCGAGAGCAATCCTACAACTTTTGTGCCATAGTAACTATTGCTCCAAATGACTAGTACTAATCATAGGTACCAATTTTTTTCGTTGGCCGGCACTTTCAGAAAAGGCCCAAAAATGTATGGAGCGTGAATGTTCTCCTTTATGTCAAGAGTCTTTGACACAATTAATCAGGTATTTAATTAAAATTGATCGGCTTTTATGAAGGGTATGATACAAATTGGTGTGTATAAATTATGGAACAAAGTAAATTGGTATTTTATGTTAGTAACGACGTACCAAGTTAAAAGTGTCCATGGTAAAAATTAAAACAAAGACAATTCAATTCAAGACAAAACAATAATTAAAATAAACTTTGGCAGCTAAGAGATGACCAGTCCCAACTGACAGCGCCCTTTCACGAACATGACACATCTATCAGCACCATTCAGCTCAACCATTTTGAAGGGAGCTAAATGATCCGACACACGCGCCACCGTCAGCGAAACATTTGAGTGAGCATGAAACACTCTCAACCACCAGGGTCATTCAAGTCAACAAGACGTAGGTGCCCAGTGAATGACAGCTCTGAAGTACATAGTACTCACACAATGACGGGTATGAAACTATATAATACAAGGAAGATTAAATCTATACAATGCAAATACAGTTGTACAGACGCCAGCAGGTCAACCTACCCGAAACTGTCAGATTTTACCAATCGAACATTAACCTTCCACGATTGTGATAAGGTTGAAAATCTATTGAAGAAATTTGGCAGATTGAGGTAGCTTGATGTGCTGGCGTCTGTACAATCTTCAGCAGCTAAGTAAATAGATCATAATATTTCGCATGTTCAATGCCGGTGATTTCACCACATTATTTAAAAAAAGATGTTTAAGTACCCGCTATCTTAAGACATCTTCGTAGCAAAACTACATAAAACCTACCTTTTTTTTAGCGTGGTAAAATCATGAAATGAGTCCTCCCACCCCGTACTGTCAGACTTGTACTGGCTATAATCCACGGTGCTCTTCAATAGCCCTCTATGTTCTGGGGTCACGGTAATGAGATAAGTCCGAGGGGGGGGGGGCGTTATCATGCTGACGCTCTTTATCATGTCCACCCGGGCATGGTCCATGGTCGGACAGCGAATTGCCCTTTACTCGCCGCCCGCATGCCCGCGCCTACTCCGGTCCGTCGCCGTGGGCGTCCACTACTGCCCCTGGGCTGGAGGGAGGACGCTGTCCTCTCCCTCGCGTGGCGCGCCTCCTCCTTCGCGAGCATGACTGCTTCGCAGAAGGAGGCGACCGCTTCCCACTCCGACTACATACCTACCTAGAAAAAAATAAAATTTAATCAAATGCAAAGAATTCACCAATTAGCCGTAATAAGATTACAAAGCATAGAAAAAAAAGAAAAGTGCTTAATCCGACTTACATTCTAAAAAACAAGCAGAAAGAATAAAGATTACGAACAAAAAACAGTCGATCGGGAATGGCAAACAGGCAAAATTAATTAACAAAATTGAAAAATTCCATTTCATTCTTTCGGCCGTGACCATTCAAGAATGAGGTCTTTTCTTACGTTATCTGTTTTCTGTCTGAGACTAAAGTTCGTTTTGTGTCTCGGTTTGAGCAATGCCGTTCAATTCGGCAAACTGCTCGTTATTGCGACAACACGTCTTAGGTGTCTTCTGTAGACTTTTAGTATTTTCTAAAATAGGCTTTTATGTTTTGTGGACTGAATCAGAATTAGTGAGGTTTTTCAAAAAGGTCGTGTGTGTGATCATAGACGACGGAAAAGGAGCATGTAAGAATAGTAGCAGGTGGCGTTTCTTTCTTTCTTCTTTCTAGTATCTGACGACCCCCATTAGAACAGGCCACTGCCACTGGCCAGTTTATGTATGTATATCACTATCCACTCTTTTGTCATGAGAATATCTACGGCGAATTTCGTATCCAGTGGATACAAGTGTATCCAATGGACTGATTGCTCATTATATATGATAATTATGTTCCTGGTGGTGACGTCATGGTAGGCCACCTGAACTCACAAGTCATCCATTATAAATAAAAAAAAACTTCTTACCGCTGTTCTTGGGTAAATAAAATAAAAATATGGGAATTTTATATTGCGTAAAAAGTTTTTATGTTTTCACATGAGACCTAGTTACGTAATTAGATAACTTGTTGGTCTCTGTACTTCTCAACTAGCCTGGGGTTGATTTCAATATAATCAGGATGAACGTTAGTAAGTTTCTGCGTAATACTCTTTGATAGTCAATGAGTAAGTAGGTAACTCAACCGTAAGGAAGAGATAAAAAAAATCAGTTTATACAAACTGATTTTTTTTTATACGACCATCCGATAGTGTCGCTAACAAGAATTAAATTCTGGGAAGTAAAAACGTATGGCAAACATAAAGAAATAGCAGATTTTTAATACATTGCTTTTTATTCCAGTTTACATTATACCTATCTATTGGGCCATAATTATTCGAACATTAAAAAAAAAACATTGCCCCACACTAGAAATTTCTCCTGTATTGTGGATGCGCTTACAAATATATAAACTCACATACACAAACCCCCAACACCGGAACAACTACTTGTAGATCTAACAAATATTTGCTCCGTGTGAGAATCGAACCCGCGACACGCAGGCAGTAGTCCAATCGCTCAGCCGCTGCGCTAATCGTAAATGATAAAATTTATTGTCTGTCAAAGTGCAACTAAAGAAGAATCGACTTAAAAACCGTTTACGAGTAAAGAATCTTAAAAACTCAATTAAACACACAAGTTTTAATATGACAATTATTAAAGTAATACAAGTATAATGTGTTCGAAACAAGTGTAGCTAAGTGAGAAGTTAATAAAATTCCAAAGGGTAAAGGTCTTCAGTGCCCTTCAGTAAAGTGGCCATTTCACGTGCTTCCCGACGCTTATCTGAAAACGGTTTTCAGTAACACACGACAGTGTTATTGCTACGGTTTTGTTTGTTTGTTTGTTGTAATTATGGGGACACTCGTAGAATGGGGATAACGGGTTTCGGAATGATATTATTCCATGTTAACACCATAATGATACTGTTTATTGGGGGTTTATTGGAACGTGCCTTTTGTTTTGACGGTATCTATCGCATCTATTAAGAAATGTGAAATAAAAAGATTTTAATCGATATTTTCTTAACAGAAAAATATAAACTGTGAACCAACGTGACCTGAAATTATTGTTGTCTCAGCGGTTAGAAGTCTGTGCACTATTTTATAAATAAACATGGATGTAGTAATTAAATTACCTTATATAAAAATTAAATCAAACTAACGAAGAACCGGAATACGATGTGATATAAAATTTACGTCTAGTGACATTTTTAATTTAACAGAAGTGCAGTGCATTCAGACCGGAACCATTTGCGGGCGACTTCGGGCCTCGGAGCCCGCGGGAACAATACTAGCACCCTCTATTGTTCCACATAAACAACATTTTATTAGAGACCTCTAAACCTCGTATATCACTTTTTCATTTTGCTGGCGATCACGATTCGACCGGGCAGTCGAAGTGCAATTGGAATCACTTTATCAATGGAATCGAATACTATACGATGTCGCATTTACTGGGGTTAGGTTTGTTCTAGTAAGAATTTGATTTTCACTTGCCGTATAAGAAGCTCTAGCATGAGTTTTCAGGAGTTTTTTAAATACTTTAAGTAAGCTGTAAGTCCCTCTCACAGAGCGGAGCCCTGTTTTCCAGCAGCGGGAACAAGATGACTGGAACAAGAGATTGACTACACAAATTTTCTGGAACTTTCATACTTCCCTAGTTATGACTGACAGGTCTTTCACCTCTAGGGCAAGAATGATTTTCTAAGAATTCCCATTAACGTCTTAATAATTCCGCGGAATATACTCTGCCTTTTAGTCCTTTTATAGAAAATAAGTAGGTATTCTTCTTTAATTAGTTAGCCAGCTTGAACAAATACCAGATAAGTTCATAGGAATTTCGGGCAAGCAAATTAATACTCCTTCCACAGTTTCCAGTCTATTTGAAGAATAACTAAATAAATATTATATATGTGTAGTCCGTGACGGCCCGAAGGTTTTTAGCACCTTGCTTCTCGTGCATGAGGTTGCGAGTCAAAACCTAAGGAAGTACCAAGGTGCCTTTTTCAATTCATAATTATGTACTTTCTATGTTTATCTTGGACTTCACTGACATTGGTAACGGAAAACATCGTGAGAACATCTAGCCAATGTGTTTGGTTTCCGATTACCGATAATTTAAGGGGATATTAGTCTTATTTTTATCGACAAATCTGCTTCCGAATCCATCACATCGCGAATGGGGCCATTTTTGTTTTTTAACCGGCCGAACTGGAGTATGTTCAACATAATACAAATATTTTTGAATCCAAGAGACCTACATGCATATAAATGATTATATATATTTATATATTATTGCAAAGGTTATCGTTGAAGCTATTGTTAAACTTATTAATAACTTATTGATAAAGTAAAAAGAGACAAAAAACTTGTGAAAAAACAAAATTATTCATAAAAATTACAGACATTTTTTACTCCAGCTAAAAAAGTAGGGACCCCTGAACTTTGCATCAGTTTTCGTGTTTTTAAAGTATATGAGTCTACACGCCAGAGGGTGGTCATACACACGAAAACAAAATAAAAAAAAATGTTTAAAATATTTCTCAGTGTAACCTCATTCATTTTAAATCGAAAGTTAATTAGTATTAGTTATTAACACGTCTGGGTCCAACTACAAACCAACTAGTTGAACAAATTGCGTCAACATTACTGGCACATTTCTGCTCATTACGGTCTACAGATACTCTATTGTTTTATTTAGCCCCAACGCCCAGTAATAACGTGAAATTGTGGACGCTTAATTAGTGCAATAAGTCTCGACCCTTAATTACTTATTTAATTAATCGAAATCCATGTTATTATGATGGTGGTGATAAGCTGATTATATTGTTGATATTTGGTTTCAGTTACTCTGTTATTAAAATGTCGTTTTTGTACGATGAATACTTTGGTAAAATTATTATTTTTGTTGTTGGAAAGTGGGTGAAAATCTATCAAACTTTGCAGTTAAAGTTTCATGAGAAGTTTTCTTGAGAGAAAACTGGGAAAAAGTAATTTGAGACCACTATTGCGGTTTTCTTGATACGTTCTACAACCAGTGTAGTGGTAAGGTCGATTCTTTATACCCATATCTTAAGCAATATAAATTCCTAATTTATGAAAACAATTACTCGCACAAAAGCATTACAATTATCATTTTTCTGTCTTTACCTATATCAATTATTATATAATCAGTGCAGAATAATTATAAGTTATGAAGAACTGGCTTCAATTTCATAAAAAAAATAATGGTTTTTCACCGACTTAACAAAAGAAAGTTATTGTGCAACCTTCTAAAGCTCCATTATTCAATGTCACCTGATCTAGTTCTAGCAAGGACCTCTCTGCAGCATTGCAACTAAGGTAACATGCGAGATGGCTCACTTATAGCGGCCATACACCATACTGCCTATCGTACAATCGGCATGACGATCGATTTGATCAAATTGGCAGTTCGTCCATATACACCATACACCATACTGCCTATCGTCCAATCGGCATGACGATCGATTTGATCAAACTTCAAATCGGCAGCAGTGATGCCAACTTAGCAACTTTATAGCTAGGTCTAGCTATTATTCGGTGACCGACAGCTACAATTTTATAAAACTTGTGGCTTAACTTTTTAGCTACTTTTTACCGACTTGTTTTTTTACCGATTTAAGTATCCCACTAGTGGGAATCAGTTGGTAATACAAGTGAAGGTCGGAATACATTTGCTTATCGTTAAGCAAATGTTTTCCGACCTTCAAGCGATTTTCGACTTTATTGACATGTATGCCAACACCGGATTTTAATGAAGGAGCAATGTTAGCTAACGAGAATGTGAGAAAAAACAAACTAAATTTTGAATGTCAATAAGGTCGAAAATCGCTTGAAGGTCGGAAAACATTTGCTTGACGATAGCAAGTTAAAAAAAGGTTCAGGCGATTTTCGACCCTCCATTCCATTCCACTCCACTCTACTCCATTCCACTCCATTACAGTCCAGTCCATTCCATTCCATTCCATGGTAATACACACATTACCCTTCTTTGCGTCGCGCAGTCTGTAAAAAGTGTCGTTACAATTTTTTCCGCCTAGCCCCCTTTCGCAACGCGCCATAAGGAACTTCGTTCCAAAAAAATATACGTTTCGAATTGAGAATCTCCTCCTTTTTTTACGTCGGTTAAAAAGTAGCTACCGAATATTAGCTAGATCTAGCTATAAAGTTGCTAATAGCGGCCATACACCATACTGCCTATCGTACAATCGGCATGACGATCGATTTGATCAAATTGGCAGTTCGTCCATATACACCATACACCATACTGCCTATCGTCCAATCGGCATGATGATCGATTTGATCAAACTTCAAATCGGCAGCAGTGATGCCAACTTAGCAACTTTATAGCTAGATCTAGCTATTATTCGGTGACCGACAGTTACAATTTTATAAAACTTGTGGCTTAACTTTTTAGCTACTTTTTACCAACTTGTTTTTTACCGATTTATCCCACTAGTGGGAATCAGTTGGTAATTCAAGTGAAGGTCGGAAAACATTTGCATATCGTAAAGCAAATGTTTTCCGACCTTCAATCTATTTTCGACTTTATTGACATTTATGCAAACACCGGATTTTAATGAAGGAGCAATGTTAGCTAACGAGAATGTGAGAAAAAAACAAACTAAATTTTGAATATCAATAAGGTCGAAAATCGCTTGAACCTGTTTTTTTTAACTTGCTTAACGATAGCAAGTTAAAAAAAGGTTCAGGCGATTTTCGACCCTCCATTCCATTCCACTCCACTCTACTCCACTCCATCGCAGTCTGTAAAAAGTGTCGTTACAATTCTTTCCGCCTAGCCCCCTTTCGCAACGCGCCATAAGGAACTTCATTCCAAAAAAATATACGTTTCGAATTGAGAACCTCCTCCTTTTTTTACGTCGGTTAAAAAGTAGGTACCGAATATTAGCTAGATCTTGCTATAAAGTTGCTAAGTTGGTATCACAGCTCCCGATTTGAAGTTTGATCATTCCGATTTGATCAAATCGATTTGATCAAATTGGCATGATCAAATCGGCATGATCAAATCGGCATAATCAAGCCTATTGTTATGCCAATTTGATGGATTCCATGCCCACACACGGTCAAATCTAACTGATCAAATCGGCAGCGTCATGCCGATTGTACGATAGGCAGTATGGCATATATATACATTTGCTTATCGTTAAGCAAATGTTTTCCGACCTTCAAGCGATTTTCGACTTTATTGACATGTATGCCAACACCGGATTTTAATGAAGGAGCAATGTTAGCTAACGAGAATGTGAGAAAAAACAAACTAAATTTTGAATGTCAATAAGGTCGAAAATCGCTTGAAGGTCGGAAAACATTTGCTTGACGATAGCAAGTTAAAAAAAGGTTCAGGCGATTTTCGACCCTCCATTCCATTCCACTCCACTCTACTCCATTCCACTCCATTACAGTCCAGTCCATTCCATTCCATTCCATGGTAATACACACATTACCCTTCTTTGCGTCGCGCAGTCTGTAAAAAGTGTCGTTACAATTTTTTCCGCCTAGCCCCCTTTCGCAACGCGCCATAAGGAACTTCGTTCCAAAAAAATATACGTTTCGAATTGAGAACCTCCTCCTTTTTTTACGTCGGTTAAAAAGTAGCTACCGAATATTAGCTAGATCTAGCTATAAAGTTGCTAATAGCGGCCATACACCATACTGCCTATCGTACAATCGGCATGACGATCGATTTGATCAAATTGGCAGTTCGTCCATATACACCATACACCATACTGCCTATCGTCCAATCGGCATGATGATCGATTTGATCAAACTTCAAATCGGCAGCAGTGATGCCAACTTAGCAACTTTATAGCTAGATCTAGCTATTATTCGGTGACCGACAGCTACAATTTTATAAAACTTGTGGCTTAACTTTTTAGCTACTTTTTACCAACTTGTTTTTTACCGATTTATCCCACTAGTGGGAATCAGTTGGTAATTCAAGTGAAGGTCGGAAAACATTTGCATATCGTAAAGCAAATGTTTTCCGACCTTCAATCTATTTTCGACTTTATTGACATTTATGCAAACACCGGATTTTAATGAAGGAGCAATGTTAGCTAACGAGAATGTGAGAAAAAAACAAACTAAATTTTGAATATCAATAAGGTCGAAAATCGCTTGAACCTGTTTTTTTTAACTTGCTTAACGATAGCAAGTTAAAAAAAGGTTCAGGCGATTTTCGACCCTCCATTCCATTCCACTCCACTCCACTCCACTCCATCGCAGTCTGTAAAAAGTGTCGTTACAATTCTTTCCGCCTAGCCCCCTTTCGCAACGCGCCATAAGGAACTTCATTCCAAAAAAATATACGTTTCGAATTGAGAACCTCCTCCTTTTTTTACGTCGGTTAAAAAGTAGGTACCGAATATTAGCTAGATCTTGCTATAAAGTTGCTAAGTTGGTATCACAGCTCCCGATTTGAAGTTTGATCATTCCGATTTGATCAAATCGATTTGATCAAATTGGCATGATCAAATCGGCATGATCAAATCGGCATAATCAAGCCTATTGTTATGCCAATTTGATGGATTCCATGCCCACACACGGTCAAATCTAACTGATCAAATCGGCAGCGTCATGCCGATTGTACGATAGGCAGTATGGTGTATGGCCGCTATAAGTTGGTATCACTGCTGCCGATTTGAAGTTTAATCATTCCGATTTGATCAAATCGATTTGATCAAATTGGCATGATCAAATCGGCATGATCAAATCGGCATGATCAAGCCTATTGTCATGACAATTTGATGGATTCCACGCCCACAGACGGTCAAATCTAACTGATCAAATCGGCAGCGTCATGCCGATTGTACGATAGGCAGTATGGTGTATGGCCGCTATTACAACTACATAAGTACCGACGTGCTAGGAATTCCTCGCATTGCTGAATGGAATATGTGCGAAGCTTATCTTAAGAGTTAGGTATGGACTACACTAAGAATTGTAATGTCGTCTTGAATCGACCTCATACACTGAAAAAATAAAACGAGACTGTTCTTGAACAGTAAAAAAAAAACGGTTCCGGGAACTTATTTATGACTTACTTGACTTAAAGTCCTATGACCCCTAGATGGGGCAGAGGGCGTCCACAGATGTCTTCCATCGCGATCTGTCTTGAGCTTCACGTTTCACCTCGCTCCACGTCAATCCGATGCTCGCCGCTTCCGCTAGCACGGTGCGTCGCCAGGTTTGACGGGGGCGGCCACGCTTTCTTTTTCCTTGGGGATTCCAATCCAAAGCTTGTTTGGGTATGTGGTCAGGGTCCCTTCGGAGCGTGTGGCCAATCCATCTCCACTTGCGACGCTTGATCTGGCTGTCGATCGGGCTCTCGTGGCATTTCCCCAGCAGCTCTACGTTGGAGATGGTCTCGGGCCAGTAAATTCCGAGAATTCGACGAAGACAACGGTTGACGAAGACTTGTATTTGGCGTGAGATGTCCTTTGTAACCTTCCACGTTTCGCACCCGTAAAGCAGCACGGACTTCACATTGGACCCGAATATTTTAAGTTTGATCCTTCGGGTCAGTTTCCGTGATTGCCAAACAGGTCTCAGCTGCGCGAAAGTAGCTCTGGCTTTGGCTATCCGTGAGACGATGTCCTCCTCACTACCACCAGTCTCTGACACGACGCTCCCGAGGTATGTAAATTTGTGGACGCGTTCCACTGCCTCTGTGCCAATCAGCAACGGTGAGCGATTCTTCACACCAGTTCTCATCTCCTGGGTCTTCCGGATGTTTATTTTAAGCCCTGTTGACGCCGCTTCCTGTTCCAAATCGTCCAACTTAGCTTGCATATCGGCGTGGGTATGACTCAGCAGACATAGGTCATCGGCGTAATCCAAGTCCTCCAAGACGTTGGATAATCCCCACTCTATGCCGCGGCGCTTGTTTTCTAGGATGCGAAGCATTATTCCGTCAAGAACGACTAAGAAAAGGAGCGGCGACAAGAGGCAACCTTGGCGAACACCCGCGTGCACTGCTACGTCGTCCGAGATGAGGCCGTCGTGCGTTACCTTACAAGAATACTTCTTGTAAATGGCTTGTAACAAACGAACGATTTTCGGTGGCACTCCAATTTCCAAGAGGCGGGACCAGATGCTAGACCACTTCAGCGTATCAAAGGCTTTTTCGAAGTCGACAAAGGTTAGATAAACCTCCCTTTGCCATTCTGATGCCTGCTCTAGTATGATTCGGAGAGTGTTAATCTGGTCCGTACATGAGCGGTTCCTGCGGAATCCAGCCTGCTCATTGCGTAAAAGAGGCTCCACGGCCTTCGACAGTCTATCCAGCATGATTTTGCAGAAAACCTTCGAGGGAATGGAGAGCAGCGTAATACCTCTCCAGTTATCGCACTGGCTTAGATCGCCTTTCTTAGGCACAGTTATAAGGAGTCCTTTGTTCCAATCGTCAGGGAGCTCTTCGGCGGTCCAGATCTTTTCAATTAGAGGCGTCAAGACGTCGACGGCGGAGGATAAGTCAGCTTGTAGCATTTCCGCAGTTATCAGGTCGAGTCCTGGTGCTTTGCCTGTTTTCAAAGAGCGGACTGCTTCCGCAACTTCAGAGGCCGTCGGTGGCTCCGTATTGATGTCGAGAAGCCGGGATGGTGGGGAACTTACTTGTGCAACATCAGGCGTCGATGTAGCTGACAAACGGAAGACCTCCTCAAAGTGTTGATGCCAGCGTAGAAGCTGCCCTTCTGACGTCACAATGAGCTGACCATCTTTAGACTTCAGCGGCTTCTTCTTAGATTTTCTGTTGTTACCCGCCAAGGTTTTAGTAGCTTTGTACAGCTCCTTCAGGTTACCGGTGTTTGCAGCTTGTTGAGCACGATCAGCAATACCATCAGCCCACTGCCTCCTATCTTTGCGGGTACTGCGATAGATTTCTTTACGTTTCTGACGGTATTGAGTGTTAAGGTCGGCTCGTATGGCGTCGTCATGGGTTCCAAGCAGTCTTAAATGTAGCCTTCTGCGATCGTCAATCAGGTCCCACGTACATTGTGACATCCAGTCCTCCCGAGAATGAGACGATTTGTGCCCTAAGACGGCGGAGCTGGTCTCTGTATAGACCACTTTGATGCGGTTCCACTCCTCGTCCAATGACTCCGGAGCAGTATCGAGCTCAGCAAATCGATTGCGCAATTCAAGTTGAAATGCCTTACATATATCTGAATCACGCAGTTTATTCACCTCAAACCTTTTTCTAATTTTGCCAAGTCCTCCAGCCGCACGAGCTACTGCAACTTTAAGCCGGACTTCAGCAACCACCAGGTGGTGATCGCTATCAATATCGGCGCCCCTACGGTTGCGGACATCTAGCAATGAAGAACGCCATTTGGAACTAATGGCAAGATGGTCAATTTGGTTCTTGGTGACCCCATCGGGAGAGTTCCACGTGTACTTATGGTGGTCGCCATGAATAAATAATGTTCCTCCGATGGTAAGGTCGTGGTTCTGGCAAAACTCGATAAATCTCTCTCCATTTTCATTGCACACTCCGAGTCCCTGTGTACCCATATGTCGCTCGCGGAGAGTATTAACACTTCCAACCTTTGCATTTAGGTCCCCCATGACGATGATTATGTCTTGCTTCTTTATGCTTCTAAGGGTGGCGTTGAGGGCATTGTAGAAAGCGTCCTTGGTATCCTCCGGTGATGCATTGGTTGGAGCGTAGTACTGTACAATGGAGATCTTCCGGGCTCTAGAGTTGAAACGGGCATAAATGATTCGGTCTGAGATCGGTTTCCAGTCCAGGAGGCTTTTCCTAGCTGCATTGGAAAGGAGGAAACCTACTCCATACTCGCGCACATCTTCCTCACATTCTTTACCTGAATACAGCAAAGTTAAGTTCCTGGACGTTCTCAGCTCACCAAAACCATTTCTCCTCACTTCGCTTAGACCAAGTATCTGCAGTTTGTAGTTAAGCATTACTGCTTCTGCTTGGGCCAGTCGGCTGTCATCGCTAAGCGTGCGTACATTCCAATAAGCAATTCGTGTCCGTTTTTTCATGCCAAAAGTCGTCGGTAAAAGATCGGTCCGGTTTCTATCTGTTTCGGTTTCAGGAATCAATGATTGTCGGGCAAGCGGGTGATTAGCCCACTGTGCCTTATTCCGATAGCGGGGCTGCCGCTTCAGAGCCTACGGATGTGCTCGGTTTTGTTTCAGGTATCCTCCCTAGTGAGATTGTTCTGTTTTAAGGCGCAGGATGCTCGCCTTTCGCCCTGCATCCGTTAGCTCAGCTGCAACACGAGGTGGCGGACGCGCGGCGGCGCGGTTGCAGCAGGTCCCAGGGAGAACGACGGGGACGTGGATGACTCGGACTGGCTAGGGCTCTGCTTTATACGGTACTCCGCCACGAGTACAGCAGAAAGTATTTTTGGCACTTTATAGGTAATGCTGTTCTCACCAACAGCGATTCCCACCAAAACATACCCTAGCTTCTCCCCCCAAACTTATTTATACGTTAAAATAATTGATTACGGACAGTGCACTGAAATGGGCAAAAACAGTAAAGAGCTAAACAGTTATTTCAACTGTATGAACATTAAAGTCTACTGAAACGTAAAGAGCTAAACAGTTATTTCAACTGTATGAACATTAAAGTCTACTGAAACAAACAGTTCCTTGTAAGTAACCGACAGTAAAATCTACTGTTATAACTCAACTGTTTTTTTTCAGTTAGTTTTACTGCTTTGGACAATAGGCTCTATTTTTACTGTCCAAAACAGTAAATATTACCGAAAAATCGGTTGGTATTACTGTTTTTTTTTTTCAGTGTATGTGTAGATGGACCGAGGAAATCGTGAGAGTAGCTGGTGACCGATGCGCGATGGATGCAAGTGGCGAATTGTCGTTCGGCGTGGCGGTAAACCCTTTGTCAAAGCCGTCGCCTACGCAAGAGTGACTGAAGAGCGGCGGTGATCAGCGGCAGTACGAGAGTTTGGACGGTGCGTTTGCCGGTACAGTAGGCCACGTTGATGCGACCGCGTGACGTGGCTTTGTTTATTATTATGCTCTAGTTTTCTCTCTTTAAAAAAAAATGAGATTGTTATACAATACAACTGTACCCACTGGTTAAAACAGGACCTTATTACTAAGACTTCGCTGTCGGTCTGTCTGTCTGTCACGAGGTTGTATCTCATAAACCGTGATAGTTAGACAGTAATTCAATTTCCACAGATGGTGTAGGTAATTCTATTGCCGCTATAACAACAATTACCTACTAAAAACAGAATAAATAAAAAAAAATACATGTGGCACTCGGAGACTGCCGCGGTGAAGCTATTTGTTCCGTCATCGTACAAAACTAAACGTAATTCTACAAATTCTAGTAATCGATGTTCAACGCTCCATCAGTTTGCGATAACAAAACGCAGATTTTATATAGTCTGTGGTGCATACCGTGACTCGTAAAATACAGTTACATTTCGAAAAAGCCGTGTGTGTGAGAACATCTCCTTTCGCGCTCAACGTTCTCCTGTCCGAATCCTGGACAAATCATCGTGTTCTTTCTTCTGCGAGCGTGACTCTCAGACTCGCATCCCGGAATTCCTGTGTTCCTGCCCTTGGAACCGTCGGAGGTGGAAGGCTCAGCGTGTGTCGTAGCAGTCCAAGGTACGTGTATGCACTGTATTTGCTATTGACATTCTGTGGAGTTTTTGAACATCGTATTTATAATCGTCATCGTTGTGTTCCCTAGTAGCAGAACGCCACCCTGCTATTTCGGCTTTGGTGCGCATGCTACACTATTGCATAACATTTATTTTAAAAGAATAAAATCGCGTACCGCGTATATTTAACGAGAATATAATTTATTTAAAATGTTTGTGGTGCACTACTGTAATAAAGAACTTCTTTGTTCTAGGAGAATTTTATATACTTAAGTAGGTTTCATTGTGAAAACTCCTTTTGTAGCTGGCCGTTTAGAATCAGTAAGAAAAAGTAAATTGTATAAATGACGGATATTTTTATGATTGCCGAAGTCTCCCGTGTTTTAGGATTTTTTTTGATTCGGTAGCCGCGCCGCGCCTCGCGCCGCTCTCGGCGCGGCTACCAAATCAAAAAAATGGCGCCGAGCCCGCGATATAAGCTATGCAATAGCTTAAAAATACCGTCCCTAACAACAGACATGTTTTTTTTTCGTTTTTATTTATTCAGCATAATTATGTTAGATCACTAAGGCTCTGTTATTATTGTTCGACATTATGCCTGTGCGCTTTAGGAATTACTTGCGAGGCGGTTATCTATATACATATATAAAAGAACAGGGTTTTTTATTAAGACTCGACTACAGCCGAAACCGCTAAACGCAGTAACTTGAATTTTTGACAGCAGTTGCAGTCTACCATGTAGGGAAGCAATAAGACGGGATTTTGCGAAAATCCTCCTCTAAGGGGGTGAAAAGGGGTGAAAACGTTTGTATGAAAAATCTTATTCCTTGGGTTTATAAATTTGAAATTTACCAAGAATAAGAACACATGTAAATAAAAAAGATTGGTTCTATTATTTTTTTAAAACTACCCTCCATTGCTAATCTAGGCGTTGTTAAAGTTTGTATGGGAAAATCATAACGCGTGTGTTGATTAATGTGAAAATCAGTATTTATATACTAGATCAGAAATAATTAAACACGTGTTTTTGGATTTTTCGAAAATCACCCCCCAAGTTAGTGAAAAGGGGTATTCAAGTTTCAAGGGGAGGATCTTTAACCGCTAAACGTACCTATAACCTGAATTTTGGTCGGTAGTTGCACTTTATTATGTAGGTGAGCACTAAGAAGGGATTTTGCGAAAATCCACCTTTAAGGGGGTGAAAAGGGGTGAAAACCTATGGATGTAAAATCTTATCCCTTAGGTTTATAAACTTGAAACTTGGTACGAATATGAGTATAAGTAAATAAAAAAGACAGGCATTATTAGTTTTTTAGAACTACCCTCCATGGGTAGGTAATCTAGACGATGTTAAAGTTTGTATGGGAAAATTGGTACAAAGGGGTGATTGAGTTTTAAGGGAAGGATTTTACTTCTTGCTTCGATAAGCTCAAAACTGGGCATAAATTATCTCTCATTCGAATAAAGGATGCGTATTTATTTATAACTCAAAAGTCAACCCCTAGCGGGGTGAAAATCGGAAAATTAGTTTGTCTACAGCTGTTATATTTCAAAAAAAGGAAAGATTTGATAATTTGTTTGTATTGAATAGGCTCCGAAACTACTAGGCCATTTTCAAAGTACCTATAAGGAGGGTGACCGGGCATTAAATTCTCTGAGTTCGAAGTTAGAAACACGCGCAGACGAAGTCGCGGGCGAAGTGCTAGTCTATATATATAAAAGAACAGGGTTTTTTTATTAAGACTCGACTACAGCCGAAACCGCTAAACGCAGTAACTTGAATTTTGGACAGCAGTTGCAGTCTACTATGTAGGGAAGCAATAAGACGGGATTTTGCGAAAATCCTCCTCTAAGGGGGTGAAAAGGGGTGAAAACGTTTGTATGAAAAATCTTATTCCTTGGGTTTATAAATTTGAAACTTACCACGAATAAGAACACAAGTAAATAAAAAAGATTGGTTCTATTATTTTTTAAAAACTACCCTCCATTGGTAATCTAGGCGTTGTTAAAGTTTGTATGGGAAAATCATAACGCGTGAGCTGATGAATTTGAAAGTCAGTTTATTGAAATTATCTCAAAAATAATCAAACACGTGTTTTTCGGTTTTTCGAAAATCACCCCCTAAGTTGGTGAAAAGGGGTGATTAACTTTTAAGGACGGGATTTTACTGCTTGCTTAGATAAACTTAAAACTGGTCATAAATAATCTCTCAATCGTATGAAGGATGCGTATTTATTTATATTTCAAAAATCAACCCCTAGCGGGGTGAACATCGGATGACCATTTTTAGATTTCCATTACCGGGCATTAATTTCACTGAGTTCGAATTTAGAAACACGCGCAGACGAAGTCGCGGGCGGAGTGCTAGTATTATACTAGATAAACATGTACTTGATTATCTGTTACGCGTCGACGCCCAATTCCCTCGTTTTTCTTCGCTTGCTTCCTTTCCGTAACATATGGCTGATCAAAATCTTTACTTCAGACAAGCACAAAGAATATACGGCAATACATTACTCGTTATAGCTACTACGTAAATTTTGTTTGGAATTTCTTTACAAAGGCATGTATTTTTTATTTATGTACTTAATATGTTAATGATCTTGTTGATGTGGGCGGCCACAGGGTGGAGATATTTCCCACTGTGGTTGTTAAAGGAAGAATAATATTTTGTTATCATTTCGATATTACAGTTGTTGAGGAGCTTGTGACTAAATACATAGTTGATTTTTGAGAGTCCGTGGATTGGTGACCAACATTTTTACACTGTACCTACTTTGACCGTGACGAAATAAGGTGCGTTAAGCTGTTGGTAATGGCTGTTATTTGTAGATCATTGGCAGCCTTTACTGGTAGTCAGTGGCCTGAAAGTCTGATAACCATTCATACCAAAGGGTATGAATGGTTATCAGAATATAAAACCCTGTTAGTATATTCTTTGGTTTGATCATAGTACCAACAAGGTTTTGAAGGGCAAATGAGTAGTCGCTACATATAAAACTTTTGTATTCTTATTATTTTGTAGGGAATCTGCTTAGACCAGAAACCGACCTTAACATAATGAGCAAACGATGAGATATCACAGTTGGTAGACCTAGACCTTTAGTTATGCATCTGCTAGACTCGCAGAATAACGGCCACACGGTTTTGTAGAAGTAACTTAACGATGAATAACAATAACTTGACGATGGGCTAAGTTATAAGTAGATTTTTTTTTTTTTTTTTTTTAGCGTGGTAAAATCATCAAATGAGTCCTCCCACCCCGGGCAGGGCGGGAGGGACTGTCAGACTTGTACTGACTAAAATCCACGGTGTCCTTCAATAGCCTTTTATGTTCCGGGGTCACGGTAATGAGATAAGTCCCGCGACCCCGGCAGGCTTTGGCCCTCTTGGGCGGGGCCCCGTCATCGTGCTGACGCTCTTTGAGGCGCGCGTGGAACACAACGCGCCGTCGACCCGGGCATGGTCCATGGTCGGGCGGCGAGTTGCCCTTTACTCGCCGCCCGCATGCCCGCGCCTACGGTGGCCGGAGATCGTCTTGCGACGTCCGACGCCGTGGGCGTCTACCATTGCGGGTGGGGCGGAGGGAGGACGCTGTCCTCTCTCTCTCACGGCCCGCCTCCTCCTTAACGAGCATTACTGCCTCGCAGAAGGAGGCGACCGCTTCCCACTCCGTCTCGCCCCGCAGCATGGCCTCGACCAATGCCGGGCGCGAGAGGTCTCCGCCTATCGCTGCCGTGAGGACACGGCGGTGCTCTGCCCAAGCGGGGCAGTCTTGCACCGTATGCTCTACTGTGTCCTCCGGGCGATCTTCGCAATGGTGACACCCCGGCGTTTCTTCCTTCCCCATCCGACACAGGTACCTCCCGAAACATCCGTGTCCGGTGAGGACCTGCGTCATCCGATAGGTCAGGACGCCGTGACGCCTTTCCAGCCACTCCTCAAAGAGGGGTCTTACCGCCGCGATTGCGGCGTGCCCGAACCTCGGTTGCGACAGTCGTTCCCTCCATACTGCCCTGAGATCGCGCCGGACCTCTTCCCGCCGCGCCTCGACTTGTCGGGGCAGCGGGAATTCTCCCCGGCGCCGCGCCTCCACGCGCCACTCATAGACGCGCTGGAGGGCGGTCGCCTCCAGATCCCAGGGCAATAATCCGGCAAGGAGGTTGGCCGATTCGCCGGCGATCGTGCGGTATCCTCGGATCATCCGGATAGCCATGACCCTCTGGCATGCGACCAGCCTCGCTGGTCGCGTCCGCATGCTCAGGGCCCACACGGGGGCCCCGTAGAGGGCCATGGACCGCACGATACCGGCGTACAGCCTCCGGCAGGAGGCGTTTGGCCCGCTGAGGTTGGGCAGGAGTCGCCTGAGGGCGCCTGCCGCCCGGTTCAGCCTTGGGGCCAAACGCAGGAAGTGCTCCTTGAAGTTCCACCGGCCGTCGAGGACGAGTCCCAGGTACTTCATCGTCCTCCCGACGCCGATGCGAACCCCTCCCACCGTTATGTGAAGTTATAAGTAGATACGCAATTTCGATTGAATAAGAGGCAAGCAATAATGCTATTTATGTAACCAGTGACATGCGGTCTGCCGTCCGGACTCCGCTCTGACACTCTCCGTCATTTACTTTTTCCGACTGTCAAAGTTCCGGCTCCATTACAATTGTAAAAAGACAAACAATACAGCAATACAGTGGATGGATATGCTATATGTATGAACTCTCATCTATTATCTTAGACCACATAAAGACTTTAATCAAGCCGCAAAAATAGTCTAAGTCTAAATGTGCTATTAAAACTTCCAAATTTAGAAAAATTGCACAAACAGCAAAGAAAACCCCATTACGTTTGCAAAAAAGAACGCATAGGCTCTAAAACAGATATTTCACAGTGGAACTTTCGTCTTAAAAGCAATGTCTGCGTTAATACTCAGTAATTTGAGCGTTACGAGTTTACGGCTTAATTTGAAGTCGTAATCAGTTTAGCGCGACGCCTCGCCCGGTCGGAGATTACCCAGCGAAAACAAATGACTGACGCATAAATCTTCCCATCCTGAATTACATTGGTACTAACATAACGTTTTTATCTTTACTGTCTCGGTTTATTGTCATAGTTTGGATGCTCCTTCACACCTTCGTTGTAGATGTGTGAGCACCTTTTTAGTGATGTTGTAAAGTTGATGTAAGATTTGTTGTCTCCTTATTTTGATGATATAAAGTGACTGTATAATTATGTCATGTAATCTTTTGGCATTTAGTTAAATTATCAGAAGAACAGTCGTGAAAGTCTGTGAAAATTGTTTAAAGAAAACAAAATGGCGGGTTAGTAAAGCGACAGAGTGACGACATATTATTATCCCTAGCATGACACCGTAGAAACGTAGGGTTTTTTCGATGACAGAATCGACAAATTATAGAAAGTAGAAAGATTTTTATCGGCACGATAATGTTTAAAAAACATAGGTACAACAGAAATGTTTCTATTTTTCAGTTTACTCCAGATTTTGTCATACTTGGGCAAAAAAAAATAAGTTGTCTAGAAATAACTTTGTCTATTCTTGCCAGAATTGGTGATGCCACGCGTGTTGATGTTCTATGAGCAAGCATTGTACTACAGTATACATTGATCCTTCGTCGTTGACATAACATTACGAATAAACGAATATAAATATGAACCTTGGCAGGTTTTAGCAAAGTAATTAAATGAAGGAAGGCACATTAATACCTACCTATAGTATGTAGCACTTTACCGAGGTTTCTAAATTACAAAACATTTTTTTTAGCCTACGTTGTCCCTCAGCTAGCCAAAGACTTCTACTAAGTTCTTCTAGAAACTTTTCTCTATTGTTTCCTTTTTAACACGCTTTTATTAGCTTCACTTGATATATAGTGTATGTAAGAAAATCTTGGAATCTTAATTTGACCTACTTCCCGGTCTTCGATTAGGTTGAAATTTTGCACACTCTCTGAGTTCTGATGATAATAGGTATATGACTAGCTAAGAAATGTCATTACAAATCTAATATGGCGGCCTCCCCAAGATGGCGGACTGGCTGTTTGAAATACCACCCCCATGATATGGGTATCAAATGAAAGGGTTTGCGGTCAGAAATACGAAAAAAATAGTCACGTGACTTAAATCCAATATGGCGGACATCCAAGATGACGGACAGGCTATTTGAAATGCACTCCCATGTTAAGGGTATCAAACGAAAGGGTTTGCTGTCAGGAATACGAAAAAAAATAGTCAAATGACTAAAATGTAACATGACGGACATCCAAGATGGTGGATTGGCTATTTGAAATGCAGCCCTATGATTTAGGTATAAAACGAAAGGGTTTGCTGAAAATAATGCGAAAGGACATTTTCTTACCAAATTCTTACCATGTCATGCATGGGTATCAATCAATAAGATTCGACGAGAGGAATACGAAGATTGTAATTTTTAGTGCGTGTTAAAAGCGTGTTTTTTAGTTTTTTTTTTAAACTAATAGCAATTATTGTGTAGATACTTGGACCGGTTGTTGTGTGGCTGCTGCGGACCTAATACCTTCTTTTAATACATAAATACATTTCTATTTGAAAAGTGGATGTTTTACTATTTGTATCATTGTTACTAAATTCAGACTAATTAGTTGATCCGTTATTTGTCATGCATGTCATACATTCACATGATTGGTTCATACGTTCGTATCACGTTGTCTAAAGGTGCCGGGTTCGCGCGCGAGACAGCGACAGGAGACCGAGACAGGAGACCGCGACAGGCAACCGCGACCGAAGATTGCTACCGTATCTGTCTCCTGTCGCTGTCTCGCTCGCGAACTGTCGCTCATACATTGCCTAATGTTAAGTAGTGTCGCGGTCTCCTGTCGCCGTCTCCTGTTGCGGTCTCGCGCGCGAACCGGCACCTTAACCAATCATAACAGTTGATACCAAGTTTAATGTCTTTGGTTGATACGATACTGGACATTGACAGACATTAGATTTACTTACTTAAAAAAAACAAACTAGTATATGAATGGGACGAAATATTTTCATTTTTACCTCTAACGCGAACGTTGTTGTAAAAACATAACCAAAAGTGGAATTGAATATTTTTATTTTATTTCGTGTACCGGTGTCGCTTCCGGCTTTGTTCTAGATTTTTTTTTAACAAATATAAAGTATTTATAGGCTATCTTGTTGCTTGTTTAAACTGTTGTTATGGATAATCTTTTGTAGTCAAATGATTAGCGTAGACAACGTTTATCTTCAAGGTGTGGAGCGGCATTTTATTCTTTTGACCATAATATGCATGATTGTTTAGTCATATAGTCTTTTACAATTTTTTAAGGAATGAGCCAATTAAAAATATTTTAGTTTCTAATTCCCTGGTGGGAGTAAGATATACTCCCACCAGGGAATTAGAAACTAAAATAAAAATATCAAATAATGGTACCTCGATTTACAAGTCAATATATTTTTTATGATTTGTTATTTAGTAATCAAAAAAACTTAAGTGATTTTGTTAAATAATTTATTTTTGAAACGTAGTGATACAAAATACTTTTACAAATAAAACACAACAGTTTTTGTTCACTTCATTATTAAACCGAACTGAATTTGCATGAGACAGTTACTGAATTAAAAATTTTTAATCAATCTGTTTCGTGACTGCATTTTTTTTTTTGTGTTTAAATTAAATTTCTTTAATTAAGATTCTTGAACTAGTAAAAAATATAACGGCGTTCGCGCGCGAGACAGCGACAGGAGACAGTGACAGGCGACCTCGACAGGTGACCGCGAAAGTTCTTAACATTAGGCAATGTATGAGCGGCAGTTCGCGAGCGAGACAGCGACAGGAGACAGATACGGTAAACGATGTCCGGTCGCGGGCCGTGTCGCGGTCTTTACATTTAATGATTGCAGGGGAATTCTCAATCTTTATAGTATTGTCTCTGTATCACCCTAAGGTCGACTGACAGAAAATGCTTAAGGCATGCATCCGCCGTTGTACAATGTTTTTTAACCTGTTGTGTTTATAGAGTTAATCAATAAATAGAAATATAATGTAAATCAAAGTCGGTTCCCGCCTCTGTACATTTAGGGCCTATGCACACCACGTCTTTTAAACGTGCCAAAGAACAAAGCAATAAATAATTCAGAATTAATCTGAATGACACAAAATACGTCAGGATTATTGATCCAAAAATAAATTGTCACAGTTATGGCGCTGAGTGTTTTTCCTTGTAATGATCTTTGACCTTATTCCGACGACGACGATTTGTCGGAATTATGCGTCAATTATCACTGTTCCTCTTTGTGTGAGATTCTTTGAAGTCCAAAGTATTACCCAATTATTATAATAGGAATTGTTTTCGTCGTTCCGTCAGTTTATAGACGATTGTCGACGTCATTATAATTGAATGAGATGATATTGATCTCATTTACGTGGCCCAGAGAGAACGGCGTCGTTGTTCAATTGGTTGATTGTCTGCTCAAATTGTAGAAGCCAAGCGCTGTTATCAAAACCTCTTGAGGGAACCGGGTAACCAACACACAACTGAAAAAAGAACATACAACGATAAAATCGAAGAAATATGACATCTCCAACTGGCATTGGTACTGTGTGTTGGGTTACAACCCACTATTTTCCCACGTTTTTATACACTCACTTTTCTTGTTTGTTTGTTTGTCGTTCCGGTTGGACTTTTGCAACTCAATTTTGAGGCACTTTCCGATAAGCTAGCAGGCTGAAATTTTGTACACGCTTTGAGTTCTGATGACAATACATGACTAGCTAAGAAACGTCATAACAAATCCAATATGGCGGCCTCCCCAAGATGGCGGACTGGCTGTTTGAAACCCACCCCCATGATATGGGTATCAAATGAAAGGGTTTGCTGTCAGGAATACGAAAAAAATAGTCACGGGACTTAAATCCAATATGGCGGACGTCCAAGATGGCAGACAGGCTATTTCAAATGCACCCCTGTGATATGGATATCAAATGAAAGGGTTTGCTATCAGGAGTACGAAAAAAATAGTCACGTGACTTAAATCCAATATGGCGGACGTCCAAGATGGTAGACTGGCTGTTTGAAATCCACCCCCGTGATATGGGTATCAAATGAAAGGGTTTGCTGTCAGGAATACGAAAAAAATAGTCCTGTGGCTTATGCTAGGCTAGGCTATTAATCCAATATGGCGGACGTCCAAGATGGCGGACAGGCTTTGCGGCACTTCCCGATAAGCTAGCAGGCTGAAATTTTCAGGGTAGCTTCAAACCCGATGAACAATGATAAAAATAATAAAATAATTAATAGATTTAAAAAATCTAAAAACCCACGTTTTTAAATGTCCTAAAAAGAAGAAAATAACCCTACGGGGCTGAGAGAGGGGCCACTCAAAACGTGGGGGCGTATCTTTGCAAGTTACACCTACGATCTCACGTCATGTAAATATATCCCATAAATAATCCCTTATATAATATACGCCCCCACGTTTTGAGTGGCCCCTCTCTCAGCCCCGTAGGGTTATTTTCTTCTTTTTAGGACATTTAAAAACGTGGGTTTTTAGATTTTTTAAATCTATAGATTTTTTTTTTTCTCAAAGTTAGATATACACGTCGCCATGTGATACTAACATCATAAGCTGATTTTTTTTTAAAAATAACTGGATTTGCTCTTGGCACAGAGAGGAGATGAGGCCTGGATGGATGGAGCAAGCTCGCCCAGAAAGAACTGGAACTCCTGCGCACCAACGGAACACAGTAAAAAACTGTTTGGCGTCGGATTACTTAGTGGTGGGTTCCAAATGCCAAGTACAAAACCAAAGTACCCTCGGTGCCCATCATTATCTAATGGACCCATATTGTGCCGGCTGGATAATGTTAAAGAAGGTCAAGTGATGCTGGTCACTGACTGTACTATTGTAGTCTAAAGACTGGTATGCATCATAGACGTGAACCTGCTACACCTCTATGTTGAGTGAGATTTATTCCCACTATGCCACTACACATGGTACATACAACTTTCATGTAGTGGTTAGAGCTATCTGTCACGCGCACCTATATCAGAACGACAGTAGCTGTAGTACTTTCACAGTTATCTGACCCGATAGCAACTTTATTGCAATGAAAATAATGCACTGTTACCTAAACAGCGGTACTAGTTTACTTTAGTCAGGATCATGACTTGTACAGTTGTACCTATGTATGTATGTAAGAAAATCTTGGAATCTTAATTTGACCCACTTTCCGATCTTCGATTAAGATGAAATTTTGCATACGTTCTGAGATCTGATGACAATACATGATTAGCTAAGAAACGTCATTACAAATCCAATATGGCGGCCTCCCCAAGGTGGCGGACTAGCTGTTTGAAATCCACCCCCATGATATGGGTATCAAATGAAAGGGTTTGCTGTCAGAAATACGAAAAAATAGTCACGTTACTTAAATTCAATATGGCGGACGTCCAAGATGGCGGACAGGCTATTTGAAATGCACCCCCATGATATGGGTATCAAATAAAAGGGTTTGCTGTAAGGAATACGAAAAAAATAGTCACGTGACTTAAATCCAACATGGCGGACATCCAAGATGGCGGATTGGCTATTTGAAATGCACCCCCATGATATGGGTATTAAACGAAAGGGTTTGCTAATGGGATACGAAAAAAATATCACGTGACCTAAATCCAACATGGCGGCCGTCCCAAGGTGGCGGATAAGTAGTAAATTAAGTTTGAATAATAAGAAGACTAAAATGTATAATTTTAGTGCGTGCTTAAAGCGTGTTTTTTAATTTTTTAAACTATTAAAGAATTATTTTTAAGTTACGAGTATGATGTAGACAGCTTGACTTCAACGTAGATCAAGATCAGTTCATTATACACCGTGTTCTTCACGTTATCCATAAACTTTAGCAAATACTTCTATGGCTTTTACAAATCAAATCCAGCAAAGGAAGTAGTACTTAAAAAGGCTTCGTTACAAAGATATTTGTAATTTCATTTAATGAAATTTAATTGAGCTATGCAGTGAGAAAGTATCTTAATTTGAAATCTATCAAATACTATTTGCATTTCATTTGTTTCAGCCCGCCAAATGTTATGAATGACGTTGCCAATTCGGATAAAGAGGCATGCATATCGGGTTATTTACGTCTAGGTATTTAGTTTGTATGAAAATTAACAAAAAATAAAAAATAAGAATTTATTAATGTGTCCATAATGAAAAATGCTTACTTCCGTGGTTTGAACATCTGGTCGAAGTTTATGTATATCGTCCGGAACACGGTGTATACGCTACTCAGCTCCTATTGGTCGTAACGTGATGTTATTTAGCCGATAGCAGGCCTTGATAAATGGACTATCCAACACAAAAAGATTTTTCAAATCGAATCAGTAGTTCCTGATATAAGCGCGTTTAACAAAACAAACTCTGAAGAGTTTGCTATGTAATATTAAGTATAGTAAATCTGACGAAGAGCCGAAGTCAGAAAGTATGTAGTACCGGTGAATGAGTTGTTTTGTTGATTAACAGGGACTTTCTTACCATTCACGAGTGTGGCCGCTGTTGGCATATAACATAGCCGAGGCTGAGACCCTGTAAAGTCACGAGCAATTATGATATGCATATAATTAGCAGAATCATCATCATCATCATCATCAGCCTATAAATGTTCCCACTGCTGGGACACAGGCCTCCTCTCTGTGATAGGGAGTGGGCCATAATCTACCACGCGGGCCCAGTGCGGATTGGTAGATGTCACATGTCTTCGAATTTTTGGTTCTAGGACATGCCGGTTTCCTCACGATGTTTTCCTTCACCGTTTTGAGAGCAGTAGTGTTGAAATAAATTACACAAAGTAATGCGCCTGACGGGGTTCGAACCCACGACCTACAAACTCGTAAGTCGAGGCCGATACCACTGGGCCACCACTGCTTAGCAGAATGAAAAAGCGATATTCACTACCATACGAGAAAATCGCGTTTGAATTTAACATCTTGCCTGCCGGGGTCGCGGGACTTATCTCACTAGCGTGACCCCGGAACATAAAGGGCTGTTGCAGGACACCGTGGATTTTAGTCAGTACGAGTCTGACAGTCCTCCCGCCCTGCCCTGGGTGAGAGGACTCATTTCATGATTTTACCACACTAAAAAAAGGGCTCTCTCTACTGATATGAATGTAGACAGCTTTAGGGGTAAGAATAAAGAAATGGATGGACTGTGTGAAAGACGACTGCTGAGTTGAAGAGTAATAGAAATAAATGATTGAATAAGTAGATGCTGACCTGTCCCAAATAGGGGAATCGTGTATAAGACGGGGACGCGAGGTATAATGACTGACAAAATTAACGTTTTTTAACTTTTGAAACAACAGTATTATTAAATTGTATTTTTTTTACAAAATATCAACAATTCATTGCTTTAAAATAGCCTCAGTTCACCGTTTTGAGAGCAGTAGTGTTGAAATAAATTACACAAAGTAATGCGCCTGACGGGGTTCGAACCCACGACCTACAAACTCGTAAGTCGAGGCCGATACCACTGGGCCACCACTGCTTAGCAGAATGAAAAAGCGATATTCACTACCATACGAGAAAATCGCGTTTGAATTTTACATCTTGCCTGCCGGGGTCGCGGGACTTATCTCACTAGCGTGACCCCGGAACATAAAGGGCTGTTGCAGGACACCGTGGATTTTAGTCAGTACGAGTCTGACAGTCCTCCCGCCCTGCCCTGGGTGAGAGGACTCATTTCATGATTTTACCACGCTAAAAAAAGGGCTCTCTCTACTGATATGAATGTAGACAGCTTTAGGGGTAAGACTAAAGAAATGGATGGACTGTGTGAAAGACGACTGCTGAGTTGAAGAGTAATAGAAATAAATGATTGAATAAGTAGATGCTGACCTGTCCCAAATAGGGGAATCGTGTATAAGACGGGGACGCGAGGTATAATGACTGACAAAATTAACGTTTTTTAACTTTTGAAACAACAGTATTATTAAATTGTATTTTTTTTACAAAATATCAACAATTCATTGCTTTAAAATAGCCTCAGTTTATAGTACGCCATTTGTTCATGACAACACTGTAAAAAGAAATAGCGAAGGCGTAGGAAATCTTTGCCTCTAAGAAGAGTTTTGTTCTTTGTTTTAGCGCCGTAATTACGGACAGCTTTTACGTTTTTGGACAATAGGTATCTATCTATTAATTGACTACCAAGAGTATTAAGGACGTTACTTCTAAATTATGAAGAAGAATTACATTTATAAAATTATGAAAGGTGTATTTTTTACAGTAGTTACGTAGGTACCTACAGACAAACTCACAAGCTTTATATTTCTTTACCAATTGTATAAAAAAAAATAGGTTATCTGTTTATGTATATTTTGTTTTTAGTTAAAGTCAAAACAACGCAGTCCAACAAAAGTATAAAATAAACTTAAAATAATAGATGTAAGGTTCAATTATTTCACAAATTAAATTTAAAACACAATCACTGCTAATGAATCCCATTACCAAAAACCTGAGGTAATTTAAGCATATTTTAACTAAGTTTTATATTTTCTCATAACCAAGTTTATTACGCCCCTTTTACGTTGCCCTTATAATCGTGATAAATATTTAGTGCTGTAATAAGCCTCATAATTAGTTATTAAAGTCAATATTAAGGCTCGCAATAAGAACAGCTTCTCGGAAAAGTATTTTCCTTTGCCTTCTATTCATGAAAATAATAATTTTGTTAGTCTACGCTTATTTTAGTAACTGACTGAGTTGGGTTTGTGATATCATATTTTAATGTGTTTGGCACTAAAGTAACACTAATATTGCTTCTTAGAAGACTCATACACAACAGCGTTAGTGGGGCGTTGAAGCAAATCTCAGATGGCTTGCATAAAATATGTGGCTACCTGAAACACGGACGGACACCGCTTGACCGCGCGGACGACAACCGCTCACAATATTGCCGCGCGGACTATTTGGCGGTCAATGAAGTAGCGCAGATGAGTGGCGGTAAACCAATCCGGGCGGGTGAGTGGTGGTCAACGCATCCGCGCGGTTGAGTGGTGGTTAAGACATCCGCGCGAGTTTGTAGCGGCCAGTACAAGCTCCGCCCGACCGCGCGGTTGCGTTGCGGCGTATGTAACACGCTTCAACAGTAATATCTGCACGTGCTATCTACATTTAATGCAAACAAGTTCGTTTCACAGCATAATATTTTCTTTAATTTCCCAACAACATGAAATACACTAACCGAAAAGGCATTAAAGCTAGACACACTTGGTAGAAACTGCATAATATATGTGAGCACTAACGACCAGACAGGCGCATTTAAGTTTTAAGTTCTTTAGCAATCAAGAAACGCTTGAAGGAGGTTGTTGGGTTCTGTATAACAAACAAGAGCTTGGAGCGTCACTGTTAAATTAGGCGCAGTTTAATTATAATTATTAGTAAGCCGACGATGCGAAGTACATGCTGCTACTGACACTGAAGTATTTATTAATTGCACGGTTTTCTGTATTTACTGTCTAGTAGTAATAAAGGGTTTATTTTGTTCCAACGTCAAACGCGGTGAAGCTTAAAATAATGCTTTGTTAAGCCGATAATTGGAATTAGTTAAGCCAATTGGTTGATAGGAATAAATTTAATAATTACTTCATAGGAATTCTAGAAGATTTATTTATACTTAATTTAGGTCTCACAAAGGAGGATTGCTTATTTAATCTAAATAATAATCATGATTATCATTTCAGCATATTTTATTTACCTAATAACAATATCTAGAAGGATCTATTTTATGTACGACACACTGTCATAAGCATGCTGATTGCTTATCAAAACTGAAGCCAATTTTACGCAAGTAATTTTAAAGAAGAATGCTCTAACCCAGGGTTTCTCAAAGCGGGGTTCGCGAACCCCTAGGGGTTCGCCATTCGACGGCAGGGGGTTCGCGACAAGAGTTACGTAATGGTGGCTTGATAACTGCCAGGCATACAGGCAACATACTTACTTGAGAGTGGGTTTTCACACCAGGTCATGATAAAAATTAAATACAGAAATCAACTTGATGATCAATGAATAGGAATTAAGGTAAAAATTGTCCAAAATTACTTCTAAAATTGAATACATTTGCGACAAGAAACAAGCACACCCATCAAATGAACATTATTTACATATTTTGGCACTTTATTTGTTACCTTTTTTATTTTATTTTTATTTATTTATTTAGAGTCACCAACATTTGATTACACCATAACAAAGAACAAAATACAAACAAGAGGGCATGAACTTAAGTGTATCAAACAATTATAGGTAACTACAGCATTTACTAATACGATGTACTATTTAAGAAGTGCTTAATTGTTATCCTATATAATAAAACATTATTGTGTGCGAAGCGTGTGCCAAAAACTTAAATACCTACAATTTAATTTATTTGAAACTTATCTAATCTATTTTTTTTTTCAATCCAATTTATTTTAATTTAATTTAATCTAATTCGATTTTTTTTTTCAATTAAATTTAATCTAATTTAATTCAATTCAATTCAATCCAATACAATTGAATTCAAAACAATTCATTACAGTTCATTATAATTCAATACAATTCAATTCAATACAATACATTACAATTCAATTCAATACAATTCAATTCAATGCAATTCAGTACAATTCAACACAATACAATGTAATCCAAAAAATTCAATTTAATTTAATATTTACGGTGGATTATCCAATATGCATTTAAATAATTTAGATCGGAACCGACCAAGTGAGTCAAAATGAATATCAGTAAGATCGGAATATTTATTGACCATTCTACAAAGTCGCGGCAGAGGTGAGTTTGCACCAAAAACGGTTCTACGGGGCGGTGGATACAGAGGTGTGATACGACTTCGTGGGTATCGGGATGGTACTCTATACTTTACTCTTCTTACTAATTCTGGGCAGTCTACACCATTGTTTAAAATTCTGTGAATGAAGAGACAATCGGACAATTCCCTTCGACCGGATAGGGAAATCATATTAAGTTGTGACAATTTGTTTAAATATGATGTTTTTTTCTTTATTTTGTTCGAATTGTGTACCAAATGCCACATGAATCTCTTCTGAATACGTTCTAATCGAAGGGAATGTACTGCAAAGTGTGGTCTCCACACAACGCTGCAGTAGTCCAATATGCTCCTCACTAGACTATTATACAGCATAATTTTTGGTCTACAAGTGCGAAAAATTTTACAATTCCTTATAATAAAACCCAACATCCTGGAAGCCCTTTTTATAATACATTCCAGGTGGGGAAGGAAAGTCAACTTCTGGTCAAACAGTACTCCAAGATCATTTATTTGGTCCACAAATTGGACCAAATCACCACCTATGAAATAGTCACACTCAATGAGATGGATCTTCCGTGAGAATTTCACGTGAAAACATTTCTTCCCATTCAAATCCATACCATTGCGGTTGCACCATTCAATCAGTCTGTTAAGACCTTACCTTTTATTGAAATAAAAACCTTATTTGCTTCAACAGTCAATTTTATTAGTATTTTCTTTGGGGGGGGGGGGAGGTTAATCAGTTAGGGGTTCGCTGTTACCCGGAAATTATAACAGGGGTTCGTGGAGCCAAAAGTTTGAGAAACCCTGCTCTAACCCATACATGAGGTCTTGACACCACCAGTAATATTCTTTTTTTATTTAAATATGACCCTTAAATCCTACTCCCATTCTGGGAGATTGGATCAATCCATGGCAATGGTATTTTTTTTCAAAATTAAGCCAGCTCATTAAGTGTTTTTCCTCTATAATAATTGCGTACTTTTAAATTCACATACACTTGTAGCAAATATTTGTTCAGGGCGGAAATCGAACCAGCCACAGATATTGCACCGGCCAATGACTCAGCATCTACGTCAACATGTCAATGCCCTCCTACATCACGGACACCTGCTTCACAACCTCAAACCCCACAACTTCACGAATGCGACATAAACAAACATTCTACAAACATGCTACTAAACACACAAACAAACACAATGGCTGTACCCACAATCAATGTCAAATCAATGCCTTAGAAACTGAACTAACCGAGTCTGTGAACTGACGGCACGGCGCAGTATGCAAACGATCGGAACAAGGTGAGCGTCTCAACGGAAATCCTTGTAACTAGGAAATAGTGTTGTGATTGCAAGGATTTGCTCTGACTATTGTTTTTTTTAACCGACTTCAAAAAGGAGGAGGTTATCAATTCGACGGTATGTTTTTTTTTTTTTGTATATTTGTTACGCGATTACGCCGCCAATTGTGGACCGATTTTTTCAATTCTTTTTTTGTTCGATAGGAGGTACTTCTGAGGTGGTCCCATAGTCACCAAGTTGGGATCTTATGATTGGATCCTGGAGAAATCGAGGGCAACCGTCGAATTTTATAGGCCGACACACCGTTTTTCACAAATTTTATGAAGTAATTTAAGTACTTGCGTATGTTAATCATAATTTCATGTAGCTGAGCTGATGATGGAAGGTAGAACTCCTTAATAGTAAGGAGTAGGCATCGACTGATTTAGTTTGAGTTCGCATATCTCTAGAACTACAAGTCCGATTTAAGTAATTCTTTTTTTGTTGTACTAGGTATCATTTAACTTAGGGAATACTGCAAGTTTCATCAAAATCGGTTCAGTAGTTTTTGAGATAGGGAATTTTATTAGCTTATTGTGTACATGAGCGATGTTATTACCGGTGTTATGGATTACAAAATTCTAGTGCACAATCATGTTGTATTTGACAAGAATTTGGGTTGAATATTTAAACTAAAAAGAGTAATATAAAAACTTTTTCAAAAAAAATGTAACCGCCTTCAAAAACAACCATAAAAAACGGTAAAAAAACCTACAAAATAACTTTTCTTTCGGAAGTCGGTGGCAAAAAAAAAAGACAATGAAATAAAGAAAACAAAGACACCGACTTCCGGAAGAAAAGTTATTTTGTAGGTTTTTTTACCGTTTTTTATGGTTGTTTTTGAAGGCGGTTACATTTTTTTTTTGAAAAAGTTTTTTTTTCATTGTTTGTTTTTTTTTTGCTTTTATTGGGCCACCTGCAATTATTGACATTGCTTTTATGCTAAATGAAATATTGCAAAAAGAAATATAGTTGTTGCTGCCGACAGCTACAACATTTTTTTTAAAGCTACGATATCTTAAGCTGTGTAACGTAAAAATATCATGACGTTTTTTTTTGCCTGTCAATAGAGGAATCAAGCAAATCGTATTAAAGTACCAATTTATTAATCTGGATCTATTATTTTCTGGCTTGAATTGTTTATAACTTTATTTTACTTAAATTCCACCATTCTAATTATGGACGAGATAGTGGCCACGTCCAAATCCGGAACTGTTAAAACCCCTATTTTTGGACGATAACACATTTCTCCTCAAGGGAACCGTGTCAGCTACACAGAAGTTTAATTATAAACAGAAACTTTCCCTTAACCTAGACCAGTTCCCAACAACTGTTCAACAAAGCGTCTAATCTCTATCCCAACTTTAAATTAAGCAAGTCGCGAGTTAGCCTAAATACGTAATGCGGTACCGTCTGGCCGAGTCCCTAAACGACTAAACGCAATCTGGAATTCATACGTGCATTCGCCTTCTGTGCCGTGAAACTTTTACCTTTAGTATACCTCCTCTGTTATACGAATGTCTCGCAAATGTACACAAGCTCGCGGTTGACACCGCGATCCTTAACTGAAGTGCAGCAGGTGCCTCCGTGGTCATGAATATTAACACACATGAATATTCCGACTATGTTTGCGCATTTCTTGCATGATGACGTCTCGCTTGCAAGAAAACCTTCAGGCGACTGTTAATACTGGCTTTAATAAGTTAAAATGAACGAGCGCGGAATATCAAGCTCATATTATACCAGAAACGTTTATGGAGACGTGTAAGCGAATCGACGTCGGTTTAACGGATTTCGGTGGAATTAACCAAAGAAATAAAACGTTCTGGTTTAGCATATTGAGTAGTTTTCGTTCTGAAAAATAAAGAACTTTTTGTATAACTACTGGCACAGCTTTCGAAGTTTCAGTTTTAAGAGCGATACATCTTCTTCTTCTTCCTGCCCTTATCCCATTCTACTTGGGGTCGGCGCAACACGTTTTCTTCTTCCATTCTCCCCTATCAGACGTCACAGTATCATTTACTCCTTTTTTACATAACGTTAAGAATAATTTAACTAACAGGAAGATACTAGTTTGAAAAGAAATAGTTTTATGCAAACCTGTAAAGTCTAGAAGTTCTGTTACATAACTCTGGTTTCTAAGAAGCAGCTACTTTATAAAATTATATCATGCTTAAAATAATTCATTGCGCATTTGGGCAACCAAGATTTAACTTAGAAAAATTAAAAAGACTTTGTAATGAAAACGTAGTGCTTTATTTTATTTTACTTTAACTAAAGGAAAGTGAAATTGTGGTGACCTCGCAGATCAAGAAACATCGTCAAACGAAGTCACTCCCAGAAAACCGATTTCTTGCGGATCGCATCATTGCTCGCTTCTTAAGAGTGCGCCCAAAGCAAAATATTCAATTTTAGATTGAATTTTTAGAGTACTAAATCATGTTTAATTCGGGAAAAAGTATATGTTAGGAAACTTCATTATAATTTTGCGAAGGCGGTGTCAGACGAAAACCATAAAAAGAAAAAAAAAGATCACAAATAATGATTAGCAATATATTGCAATCAAAATCATACATTTTAATATCCAAGTTCACCCAACCCAAAATATTTGTCGTCTTAGTAGCAAACTACAATAAATAGGTAAGTCTTCAAAGCGAGCACCGGATATTTCATATGTTGCCAGAGCAATAAATTCCTCTTTATGGGCTGTTAAACGCCTGTTATTCCACAAACATAAGCATGGTTCTTATATAAAGCATAAATATAAGGTAAGTAAGAGCATTCTGTCGGCTTTGAGTAGCTTCTCTGTCTTTATGATTATTAGATTTATGTGGAAAAGAAATGCGATGGTTTGAAAGTCACGTGTTGGCTGCTGCATTGTAGGTATATTTTTCTTTCATCGACTTCATAAACATTACCGAATGACGCCTGTAATTCTAATGTGTCTGTTTGTTAAGTTTCACAACATTGGTGCAAAGTTACCAAGAAACATTCAAACAAGAGAATGAAAGATTCGGCTTCGACGAGTGGAGTTGCGATAGCCTAATTGGTAAGACGTCTGCAGTACTTATCCAGAAGACGTGGGTTCGAGTTCTAGTCGCAGCTTAATTTTTCATTCAAAAAAAAACAGTTTCACAGTTTAATAAACAATTAACAATAACGGGAGATATCTCGTAAGTGGCAGTGTAAGTTTAAGGCATAGGTTTGTACCCGGTGAAATTCAGACTAAGTGGCTGCTACTGAGTAGTTCTGTTCTGAGAAGCTTTGTCCGATTTGGGAATCTAATTGGGAACTTCCTGCCCAGAAGTAGATTCATGAGGAAAGCATTGTAGTCATGTGTATTTAAGTATTCATAATATCGTGATACACGTAAAGTGGGGTGCGTCTAATACTGAGCATTTGAGTAATCCAGGGTGCGTGATCAAAAACGTATATGATTCTTAAAATGTCCCTAGGGTACGCTCTACTTAAGTACAAATTACCGGTATGTACTAGTTGCCCCTCGTTTTGTGGCGATATTCCTGGTTAAATATCGGTTATAAACAAAAATAATAGCCGAATGTTATGTAAGCACGTGACACGCTACAACTATTTGGGTATTTTTGTGGCTCTTTTTTAAGGCTGTGACATGGATCCGATTTTTTATTACAGAGAAGTGAAAAATAGTTTCAAAAATCTTCTAAACAAGTGAGTGAGACAGTCCTTCCCGCTCTGTCCTTGGTGGTCTCTTTGGATGATTTTATCACGATAAAAAAGTAGGTATATTTATGTTTAGAGGCCCTAGCACGAGTGTTCAAGTTTTGTTCTCCGATCTGCTCGCGCGGTTCCGGCAATCGAGAAAGGCAAGACTTGACTGTTGAAAGTCAGATTCTATGAACCTGTTTACTTTGTGCATCAAATTAGAAATTAATTAAATCGCAACTAGTGCAGAAAGCATTTAAATCTAGGAATAATGTTTATGGGTAAGTTCTTTACCAGTTTCCTTGTAATAAGGAAGAAAAACTCTCAAGATGAGTTACCAGAATACAATCACGGACTATGGTAAACTTAACATCGATTGGATAAATAGATGTACGAGTATATATGAGATTTTTCGATAACCTGGGTCTTTGAATGAATATCGTAATCGTATCGTAAAGAAATATCGGGGTGTTCATTTTCTTTGAGCCAAAAATTCATACTAATTCTAACTAATATAAATAAATGCAAAGTTTATGCTGTTTTGCTTTCACGTCTGGTACCGCTAAACCGATTTTTGTTTGAATTTTAGTATTATCATCATTGATAACAATCAGATATCCTCCTTATTATTCCCAGATGGAAATATTTCAACCAGAAAGAGAAAAAAAACCAGGATTTCATCCTTACAATTCAAACCAAACAATTGTTTACAGTTCTATTACATGAAGCCTTGTCTATTTTTGGCCACATAGCTCTGTGAGAATCTTATCCGTTTATCAGTCTTTGTACTTAGGATCTACGGAGGCTGCTCGGACGTCCGTCGTCGGACGTTCCTAAGCCTTTGTTCAGTTAGGCTCAGAATCCTCGTTCTGGTCCAAACTGGGGAGATACAGGGACAGTAGATCTATTGGGATGCTAATTTCTTTACGTTGTAGGAATTTGTGTTATTACGGAATTGGTTTGTTATGTTTTTGGGTTTAAATCTAGGTTATAGGAATATCGGATAAACGGAAAAAAATCGAGTGATTTTGCCTCAGGGTGACCTAAATAAAGCCTTTGGAATTTTTAGGAAAACGTTATCTGATTAAAGTGGTACTATATCGTAAAAATAGAACACAATTGTGATGGATGAGTAACAATTTCAAAAACTGGCTGCTTAAAATGTTAATTAACATTACTTAGTTAATTCTTAGTGTTACAAAGAGACATTTTATATCCATACCTACTTGATAACATTCTCCCGTCTGAAAATAACAGCCAAAAACGAAAGATCTTCGATCTGAAAACTTAGAAACTCATAGATAAGATCTTATAATATCGTAAGTTATTTCCTCTCGAGGTAACCTTTCCAATATGGTAAACCTTTGTAAGGAATACTTACCACGGGAAATTGTATTTCATGATTTCGCCAATGAATAGATACGATTGTTAAGGAGCTCCCTTTTATCCCAGTTATTGTATCTTCTCTTACAAATTCCTCGTTTTATCGAGCACTGTGCATTCAAAGAGAGAATATCAAGTAATACTACAGAGAATTGGACTCAGCTAAGAGAAGGGACACTACTAAATATTAATAAATAATGAAAAATATTTTCTCGATCGTGTCTTTAGTACTAGAGATGGAATAAAAGGTATCAATGTCGCGCGATTTTGTGTTTATTGAATTGTGAAACGACGATTTAATTTTCCCATCTGTACTAGCTCCTCTATTTTTTTATTCATATTTAATGCTACTCAAGAATCCAAATGAAAAAGATGGAGATAAGAATATTGCTTTCAATATAAAGTAAATTCATATCAATGACATAAATAAAGAGATCCTGAGACCTCTTTCCTGTAAGTACCTACGTGATTTCTGTTTTCTGCCTCTAAAACATGATGCTTTTTCTCAATTTGGCAGGAAGTTCCGGCGCACTCGTGCCTCACAAATTCATAGCTTAATATGTCCATATACATAATGTTAAAATATGTGAGTACTGTCGACCACCAGAGGAACTATTAAAATGACGCCATTGGCTTAAAGCCAAATCGATTTGTAACTGCCGCACAAAAAGCAATAAAAATTGGACGTGCATACATGATAACGCCGGAAAAATAGCTGCATTCGTCATAGTATACCGCTTCCGTGATAGCATTGAAATATATTGTTGTCAAATGCCTTTATGTAAGAAATAAACTCGGTATTCGTAGGAATGGACTTCCATTACTACGATTTGCGAAAGCTGAATTTTTGGTTCAGAAAATATCCTTGAATCTCTGCCTAAGTAGTTACGTTCAACGACAATTAATATAGGTCCTAGGGAATTAATGTCTTTTCCCAGTAAGTACATCAATATCGCACCCCGGTGTGGACCTAGCACCTCGTAATGTGAAGTAATTCGAAGGGCACCTTTCTTCATTATACTACCTAATTTCCATCAAAATGAATTTGCTAATTTGTACGTTCAATGTGCGTGCTCGTACATAAACTAGGTAACTTTTGAAGGCAATAATGAAATAATTTCTTCGTTAGAGTATGTATACTATGTAACTTAAGGCTACACTGGTGTATATTTTGAAGTTTCATAACTCGATCTTTGGTAAAATTACAAGTTAGGTTACTTATATCTTTACTTGTTGATGTATTTAACCAAATATTTTATTAGGTATTTTCAGTTTGTTTCGTTCCTCAGGGCAAAGGCTTCTCATTTGAAATATTCTGATAGGCGATAGTGCTAATGTTGACAGCACCTTACGTAGTTGTATTAAGGGCGCATAATCAGTAGGTTGGCAACGTCGCAAATAGCTGTCAAATATTTACAAGTTTAAATTAATTTGGTAAATTTACTGTATGAAAATAAAAAATATGGCTCTGTAGTGTACTAAAACATTGATTAAGGAATGCAATAATTAATATCGCAACACCGAATTGAAACGGTTACAACATCAAATTCAGTGTTTTAATTGCATTCCTATATCAATGTTTAAGTGCACTACAGAGCCATATTTCTTATTTTCATCCAGTAACATTGCTAAATTAATTAAAGCCAACTTTCATAATATGCGCTCTTTAGACCTGTTTTCGTAGTGCAAATGTTACCAGTGTTTGACCGTAATTGATATTACTCAAAGTGAAAATATCCTTCAATACCAATTTGCAGAACTTCCATGCCGAATCAATTCAATAAATCTTTTATTTGGCCTTAGAAATGTAGTATTAAAAGAATATTTGCACGCCGCAAACAAGATTAAGTCGGCCGAAAGGAATTGTGGGGGCAGGTAGCGGCCAACGGCCAAGGAATACTTTCTGTGGCCTTGCCCTATGATGAATAGGCTAGGACGTGGTGTGGGTGCCAACAAACCTAGAATATAAAGTGAAGACTGCCAGCTACCCAGCTAATAAGGTAAACGGCTATTTCACCGCAAAAAGGCCGCACTTCATAATATGAACGGCGTTTTTTTTCGCAACGTTGTTTGTTTTTAGCTAAGGAGGTTCTATTTAGTTTTGTTTTATTTTCATTTAAGCATGTTTATTGGTTTATTTTGTTGAGTTATTCCACTCTGATCCCCAAAAACTGATCCCCTAGGGGATCAGTTTTATTACAAATTATTTTCTATTCCACTCCGATCCCCCGTAATGTCAATTTAATATATTTTTTTAATCGAATACCCTGACACATTTTTAGGACAGTCAGCAACAAAATATTTGTACATATTCTATTAGATTATTTTCATTCACACTACATATTTAACATTATAAAGGAAAAACGGGCTGATAAATGATTTTGAAAGCATGAAAGTCATTGTGTTTTTATTAACTAGATAACTAAAACAAGCATCTAAAACAAGTGGTAAGTATTATTTATATATTTGATAATTAATGTTAATGAGCTCGAGATTTTAAGTTAGTATAGATACTTTGCTACAAAAGACAATATAGTATTTATTTTATGAATGTTTTTTTTTCATTGCAGGTCTCAATGAAGCGACTACATATACACAGTGCTATCAGACTAACGATGCAGAAATTATAATTAATCGTAACCATTTCCATTTCTGTAATTCGACCTTAGAATTCTTAACGAAGATAGATAATTAATCAGTTCACTTATTAAATTTCTCGGAATTATTAATATTGTGAGTAGGAATTTTGAATAGTCTAGAATGAAAGTGTATTTCTGTCTAGATTTGAACTTAAAATAGTCAGGTAGGCGTATTTAGAATCAATATACAAAAAAATCATGTGTTTTATACGTTATACTCCAGACGCACTTACTTATCCAGGAGACGCGGGTTCAAATCCCACTCGCAGCTGAATTTTTCTTTCCTCAAAAATATCTTTACGATGTCGCATGCATTAAAAAAAATTGTATCTTACATTATCAACAGAATGATTTTTAAGCTATTGCATAGTTTCTATCGCAGGCTCTGAGCTCGGCGCGCGCGAAAAACGTAACGAAAAAATTTAAGGGAATTTCCTGACCACATCTGACAGCACGCATCGTCTAACGTCGTTTCAGTTCGGGAGACTTCGGCAATCATAAAGGTACGGACAGACGTGCTCATAAAGGTACGGACAGACGTGCTTATAAAGGTACGGACAGACGTGCTCATTACTAGCACGAAAGCATGCTTTTATTGAGCAAAGGGCAATTTTATTGAGGGAGAGGGAGAGGGAGAGGGAGGAGGAGGAGGAGAACGTTTCTTGACGTTTCACTTGATTGACGTGGCTGACCATAGCCTAATTAGTACAGTAATAAATAGGTATAATAAATAAATAATTATAATTGCATATGTTGGTAAAAAATGCTATGCAATAGCTTTACCGCGGCAGTCACAGAGTGCCACACGTTTATTTTTTTTGTAGGTCTTTCAGGTTTGGTTTCATAGTAAAAGTTGTTTATAACCACAAGTACTTTCAGCCCATGAAAGGTTGTAATGTTTTAAAAGGATCCGTTGACCTTATCTTAGCTACCTTACCTTATCTTAGCTTAGGCTGTCAATGTCAAGAATTCAAGTAAGTACATCAAACTAATTAACTTTGCGTAAAAATGATTGCTGTGAAACAAAGTCACTTTTTATGATTGAAAGGGCCCCATGTCATGCACTTAAAACATAGTGCTTATGCATTGAATAGTACTTGAGTCATGGCAGTATAAAAAGTTAGAACTTTAACAATCATTATCTCCGAAACTGAAGGTTTCTAGGTCCAGTATAAAAAATTCGTTGACGTATTTTTGATACACGTTATATTAAAAAATCTAGCCTATAACCAACTCCAGAATCCCATCTATCTTTGAGCAAAAATTAATCAAACTTGGTTTAGCGGATTAATCGTGAAAACTTCACAAACAAACCCACTTTTGCATTTTGAATGTTATAAGAAACCAATTTTTGTTTTATACCTGACTACTCTGAGCAAAATTAACAAACTCAAAAACTTTTACAAAAAGATGACCCCACTTGAATATTCCGAAAAAAATTCAAAAGTGTGAGAAATTATTCCTAAATAAATTATGTGTCTTGCTTCAAAATGTAAGTATCCTTAAGTAAATGTTGGCAAAACAGAGCAGTGTGCGTGCATGAAAGATACATGACGCATTAAGGAAAATGCGGACTAGCAAAATGCCTCGAGCAAAGTATTGCGTCACTTGAAGTTTACGACGTTTTACTTCCATGCAAATATTCATGGATGCATATTAAAGCACAGTTATTTCATTATAACATTTTTATTGACAACTATTTTATTACTTAGCTCAAATCGATGAGATGGTTTTAACGAGGAGAGTAAAGGTCATGGCACACTATACCGGCATCGCAACGGCGCGGCTGCAGCACGGCGTCATCTCCTCACCTTAGGCTACGGCTAGCCGTAAACGTGCTAACTGCGTGTCATCCGCGAGGTGCAAGCTCGCAGCCCGCACGCCGGGCGCGAGGCGCAAGCTTGCTGTCAACCGTGAACATATTAATTGTTATAAGGCAGGGGTCACCAATTAGTTTCGTTCGGGGTCCGCTTTAAGACATGAAATGACCATCGCGGTCCGCAGAACATTTTGCAGAAAAAAAAAAGTTAAACAATTGTAATTGCGGAACATTTACATACAATTATAACGAAGGTATTTTTTCACATTTCTATGAGGAAAGTGTCATGTTTTATTGCGTGTTTGATATTAAATCCAGAAACTTTCTAGAAATCTGTACTAATATTATAAAGCTGTAGAGTTCGTTTGCGCTATTCTCAAGAACTACTGGTTCAAATTGAAAAAATATTTTTGTGCTGGATAGTCCATCTATCGAGGAAGGCTATAGGCCAATGGATATATAACATCACGCTACGACCAATAAGAGCCGAGCTTCGGGGTGAAACCACGGGAACAGCTAGTTGATCATAAGATCGTACTCTGTAGTGCAAGTCGCTGTGTTCTCGCGGTCCGCACGCGGACCGCGGTCCGCCATTTGGTGACCCCTGTTATAAGGCATTTGTTTCGCTAGCAACTCGGAGACGGCGCGCTGTAACACGCGGTCGGCGCGCCGTAAGGACGCCGTATGCTCGCATGCAGCGCGCGGGTTGCGAGGCGAGTTATATGGTAGCGGTAAGCGCGCCGACTCACCGCCGTTGACTTTTTCATATTGGCATAATGAAATATATTATACGACACATGATTTAAGGCTCTAATTTAAATGACAAGTTAAGTGCTGGGTTGGAGCCGTGACGTTGCCGTGCCGGTATAGTGTGCTATGACCTTAACTTTTGATATAGCTATACTTAGAAGATCAAGTTATTTTTAGTTTTGCTATGATCACTTTGTAGAACCTTTTTTTTTGGGTGGTAAAATCCTCAAATGAAGTCCTCTCGTCCAGGGTGGGCGGTTGTACTGACTAAAATCCAAGGTGATCCTTCAATAGCCCTTTACGTACCAGGGTCACGGTTACCAGGTGAGACAGTCCCGCGACCCCGGCAGGCTTTGGCCCTCTTAGGGGGCCCCGTCAGATTGCTGACAGCTCTTTGAGGCGCGCGTGGAACACAACGCGCCGTCGACCCGGGCATGGTCCATGGTCGGGCGGCGAGTCACCCATAGCTCACCGCCCGCATGCCCGCGCCTACGGTGGCCGGAGATCGTCTTGCGACGTCCGTTGCCGTGGGCGTCTCCCGCGGCGGCTGGGTCGTGAGGTGGACGCTGTCCTTTCCCTCACGCGTCCCGCAGAAGGGACCAGTGCCGGGCGCGAGAGGTCGCCGCCTATCGCCTCCGTGAGGACACGGCGGTGCTCTGCCCAAGCGGGGCAGTTCTGCACCGTATGCTCCACCGTGTCCTCCGGGCGATCCTCGCAGCTTTGTAGAACCTTGAGGAGATTGCAATGCAACCCAAATTCATTAAGCCCGCCATTGATGATGGTTATACATGTACAATTTTACTTTTAGTGTAGGTACTATCGAACAATGTAATCTCTGCTCACTTTTAAAGCAAAATCGCGTGCGCAGTATCCCACATTTGTGAACTGGCCACCTTTTTTATGAAATGGATGACTCTTTTTTATGAATAGGATGAATGGTCAAAACAAAGGGCCTAGGAAGTGAAAGTTATAACTCTGCAAGCAGAAATAGTCTTTACGGTGGTAAGTATATACATTGGGCGATAGTACATGAATGAATGGGTCGTTCCCAACGGGTCCATGAGTCTATTGTTCTCAAAAATTGAAAGTTCATACATTTGTTCCCAACGGGTCCACGACATTTAAAAATATTAAAAATTTTGTTCCCAACGGGCCCATGACAATGTTTGATACAGTCAACAACAAAACCAGCAAAAGTACTAGGCTGGCATAAGTTCAAGGAGGTTTTTGTTTTATGTTGTAAGAATTTAATAATTTGTTAATAGTCATATAGCAAAAGATCAAGACCGGTCTATTGCAGGTGTTCAGTCAAATACCTCCTTGAATTTATGGGACCTTAGTACTTTTGCTTTGGTGGTAAGCTTTTCAGTTAACCTACCCAAAATAATTATATTTAAAAACAAACCACCCTGTTTGGACTCATGTCAGCCTAGTATTTTTATAAAATATCACATAAAAGAAGCTAGTGTAATTATTAAGAGGCCATTCTCATTTCATTAATTTTTATGACAAGCATTTAAAGCAGTCGACAAGAAAACTATGAATATTTTTCTTTCTCATACATGACATCGTTTTTACTGACTGTACTTTTTATAAATCTCGTGGACCCGTTGGGAACTCATGTAGGCAAATTCAAATCAATATTATAATTTTTCATGGAGCCGTTGGGAAACAGAGAACAAAAGAATCGTGGACCTTTGGGAACGACCCGAATTAATGGACATGTGCAGGAGAAAATTGCACAGTTATTCTAAAATTACATGCATATAATAAACCTGACGTCTATGATGAGCTTTCCAAATATTTTCAAGACGTTCAAACAGTAATTACAGCTATCTTCGCACAACCTCCCAAGATAAGATACCGCGAAAAACAAAACACAATCAGGCGCGGAAACAAGCTATAACACAACTTAAATAAGAAGGCGGCAACATGAACATGCCTCAAACCGCTTTAAATAAAACAACACGCGAACGGCAATCAGTGGCTGAGATCGCAGCAAACATTAGAGGGTAAAACAACCGCTTCCCATTGTAAATGCGGCGAAGACAAAGGGTGGTTAGTTAACATTTTAATCTGGCGTTCAGGGAACACTGTAATGGCCTTGCCGCAAGTGATATATCGCGCTGGGCAGGATGCAAGCGGGCATTCTATTGCCCACCAGATGATCTATGGGCAGGTGCATGCCCAGCTATTTCGTATCTCTATTTTAAAATTGAGTTGGAATAATACAAGATAAGCTGCCGTCACCATACCAAATGGACAGCAAACCGAAGTTGAGGTCGCAATTGCACAAATTCAGCGAGAGAAAAATTCGTTTCAGTTATTTTTCGCTATTTATAAGTAACTTGTAAGAAATAGCTCGGTAAGTACAGTTACATGATCAACATATAACGGGATAGTAACACTACAAAAAAGTTTTTTAAAAAAAATGTAACCGACTTCTAAAAAAAACAACCACTAAAAAGGGTAAAATAACCTACCAAAAAACTTTTTTTCGGAAGTCGGTAGCTTTGCTTTTTTATTTCATTGATTTTTTTGCCACCGACTTCCGAAAAAAAGTTTTTTGGTAGGTTATTTTACCCTTTTTAGTGGTTGTTTTTTTTAGAAGTCGGTTACATTTTTTTTTAAAAACTTTTTTATTTTACCCTTTTTAGTTTAAATATTCAACCGAAATTCTTGTCAAAAACATAATTTTCTTACTTATGCACTAGAATTTTATTATCCTTAACACTGGTTATAACATCGCCCATGTACACAATAAGCAAGAACACCAAAATAAATGATTTTTTTTTGGGACCAAACGGCAGGTATACAGCATCGAACAATAATCCATATGGGTCATTAGTATAAATGAATTAAGTCCAAATACAAGATAGCTGCTGTAAACCGTTGAGGAGTTCCCTGAACTGTTCTTCGTCTTCATCATCAGAACCCTAATGACAGTTACAACCCATCTAGGTGTAAAGTTCTCATCAATATAAATGAATTAAGTCCAAACACAAGGTAGCTACTATAAACCGTTGAGGAATTCCCTGAACTGTCCTTCGTCTTCGTCATCAGACCACTAATAACAGTTACAACTCATCTAGGTGTAAAGTTCTTATCAATACAAATTAATCAAGCTCAAACACAAGGTAGCTGCTGTGAATCGTTGAGGAGTTCCCTCGACTGTCTCTCGGCTCCATCATCAGATATACTCCAGACCTTTATTAAATTGTAGTGCTTTGAAATACTTAATGAAAAAAAATAATTTACTAAATCAGTCGACGCCTACTTACTGTTAAGGATTTGTTGAACCTTCCATCATCAGCTCAGCTACATGAGATGATGATTACTATACGCAAGTACTTAAATTACTTCATAATATTTGCGAAAAACGATGTGTGAGCCTATAAAATTTGAGGGTTGCCCTCGATTTCTCCAGGATCCAATCATCAGATATTGAAATTGTGACAATGGGACCACACGGGAAGTACCAGCTTTCAAATAAAAAAAGAATCATCAAAATCGGTTCACCCAGTCGCAAGATATAAAAAAAAAATACAGTCGAATTGATAACCTCCTCCTTTTTGAAGTCGGTTAAAAATAAACACCCACCTATTGAATAATCAAAGTCAAAGTAAACTCGAACTATAATAATATGAAGTAGAATAATTCAGATGACCTGAATAAGCTGGAACTAAACTGGCAAGGTTATTTGGTACACTGAAGTACGGTACTATTGAAACAAAAACATTGATTATAATTCAACAAGTTATAGGTGAATGAAAGTTGGAATAATCCGACGTAATACAAACTAGGGATCGTGGCTCGTGCAGGTGGCGGGCTCGGTAATGGCTTCTGTGACTTGATGAATAGGCCTGTACGTGCGCCGACTGCAAAATGCCTCATTCTATTGCCGTCGCTTCTAAAATATTGCCAAAATCGCACCGTTCAACATCAACTAATTCAACGTATAGATTGATTTACTCACTCGCTCCCCCTATTACCCCCGTTACGTTTACAAATGCCTTTAATTTCGTTTAAGATTAAAGAATTTCTTAGACCATTACAGCGCGGATATTGTCAAGATGATATCGGATAGGGTTGTAAATCACGAATATTTTTCATTTTTTATCGCCTCGGCTTACAGCCTCGTTGACTTGTTATAATAAGTTAATCTTTATCCTAGCAGGGTTTATAAATAATTCATTACCTACGCAAATAGAGGTGGCCGTCCCAAGGATCTTTTTAAATAAGTATTTTTTAACTTTGTTTTATTTGGGCCGAAAATACGCTGATTTCTGACGTACATTATTTATGACACTTCACCTCCCACACTTGAGCTGAAATGTTATAGCAATAAAAACAGCACTCAACATTTGAGATTTAAGTCGAATATTTTTGCGTAAGAAAGCTATTACTGTGAAATGTTATTGAGCTTAAAAAACTACAAAACGTCTTTGGCAAATTCTCACGAAGTCAAGATTTATTGAGAGGGCTTTGATTTATGGTTCAATCCACACATGGGCCCAAAAGGTTCAAAGACAAAAAAGTTAAGTTTATTTTCGCCCAAAAACAAAGAGATACCCATCATTGAGATCCGAGGGAGGTTTTTCCATCCACTCTCAACATTTTGCTTTGTTGCTTTGTTTACCTCATTCTTATGCGCATAGCTAATTTATGAAAGTCATTGAATTAAGGGCTTATTTTATAATCCGGAGATAAGCAACCATTAAATTAATTTATAGGATAATTAAAATAAAGCTATCACAAATGACAACACGAAGAACATCACTGCAAGCAATTTCTCTAAAATAGCTCCGCGGTCTGTTACTCTTTTATTTGATAAAACTTCAGAAAGCAACTTTACAAAGCCATAAATCAAAATATCACTTTTATCAAAGAAGCGAGTGTAACGTTATGAATCAATGTCATTTTCCATAACTGGATCCGGCCTTCGTAAAGAATGATTTCAGTTCAAAACTACTTCTTTCATCTTTAGTTAAACCTATTTCCGAACCGCAAGTTTACTCGAAGTTCTGTTAAGTTGGGCGAGTCTCGACGCGAATCCGATCAAATCAATTCGAGATGGGAAAAATAGACAAGTTGGGCTCTCAACTTTACCTATTTTTACCTTCGAATAAGTTTTTCCAGTTGGAAAATTAATTGATATAACTGTTTGCTACCTTACAATATTATTTGCTTCTCGCCGTTGAGGCTGCACTTAAAAAGGTAATTTTGAGGAGACGTTCTCGCTCGCAACTGCAACGTTATTGTGTAGACATTATCATTAGCGTTATTACAAGACTGTAGACAAGCAAAAAAGTAGTGAAATAAGTGTGGCATTTCTGGTTGTTCCCGACTTTTTCTTTTTTTATATACTTTTTATTTATTTTTCACTTACCACAATGGCTGATTATGTTGATAGTTGGTATTATTTTTGCAAATTAATAAGTTTTTCTGTAGATGTCAGTCAATAGAAAAATTTTAGATAGTAGGAAACTAATACATAATATTATCAGTTACCGAGCTTGGATTCTAGTTCCAATATAAAATAAAGTAAAGAGAAAATTTGTTTCCATACGAGACGTGGAAAGGAGCATTATTAAAACCCATTTCACGTAGAGAGCTCTCCCGTATTACAAAATGCGTGTCATCGGTCACCCACATTAGGGCCGTTCGACGTCCGTGATAGATACGTCGGTGTATCCAACGGGATAATAAAAAACCGCAGCGAGGAAACGGATCCACATTTTCTAGCTGTGGGAACCTTCGTGGGAAACCTTTGTGGGAAGGAAAGAAACCATAAAACAATATAAATGGGACGTGAGCACCGCTTCTCGACTAACTTTAGTCTGTCTGCGTTGTAAATTTGCCAAAGTCGTATGTCCTAACAAATTTTTGCCAACCTAGCGTTTTAATGGGAGATTCTGCCTAGAGGCGTGGATAAAATATGTTGGAATTGTTTACTTCCATTAGAAAAAACATAATATATGGAATCACACACAACGAGATTATCGTAGCTGTATGTGTACTTCGAAATAAACAATGCTTTTAAAATGACGTGCCAGCCAGAGTCTATTGATTTTATCGTAAAAATATAACAGCCAGATTAGTATCAAAGGAGGGTGAACTAGAACAAAATGCCGACAGATTCAGCTTCACCTTCAAAGTAATTTATGTTAAGTTCTATACGGAGGAGTGTGTCGGGTACTGACTGAGTGAACGTCACCCCACCCTCCCCTCGGCTCTCATTATTCAGTAGGCCTCTACTTTACTGCTGACTCCAGCTTCTAATTATTTCAGCATTCTTAGCGCTCTGTTCCTTTTGACAAATCTTTTAGAGGAGATTTGCTCCTTCGAAGCACCTCTGAAACGACTGTAATAAAATAACCAAGCACACAAGTAAACCTGAGTAAAGCTGAACGGTAATATTTTCAGGTCACATTCTGTTAATGTACTTACTTTTATTGTATAAAAATGACAAAAAAACATGTACTAAGGTTTATTCCGCTGATAAAAAGTTAGTTAAAGATTATGTTGAAATTAACGTTCAGTTGAGAAATTCTTTACTTGCTCTGGTGGAGACATAAAGGCTACAATTTTATACCGCAAACGTCGAGTAAAGCAATTCTTTCTGAGTCTATTTTTATCATCGCCTGAAAATAAATTTAATGTTCATTTACATAGAATCGTTTCTGTGTCCTCGTGTCTTAGATAACTAAAAATACTGCCTATCAAAAATCTGTAATCCTGGCATCGTAATAGGATTCGAAAATCAACAATGCTTTGATGAAATTTATGAATAGAAAGACTTCTATGACTTTTTTTTATTATGGACTTTAAAATACTAAAATTGCACTAAGGTGAAAATTAAAGGTCAAAGTAGGGTACCTTGACCTTTAAAAGTTATTAAAGAAAATAATACCTTTTTCTGAACAACAGTATTAACAGGCGAGTAACTCCGTACAAAAAACGTACCTATTTACAGAAACACTCAAATTAAACTACAGACAAATCCATCTTCCGTCAAGGCCACATCTTGAAAATTAAGTCATGCGACTTATATTTATACAAAATTATTCAGAAAAAGTATAATGCAAATTCACTGAAGTTAATCAAAAGCGGAACGTGTGGAAAGTGAGCTGTCTTCATAATAATCGTTTGTCACGAGAATGGCAATAAAGCCCCGTAAGTTACCCCCACGCCGCCCCGCTCGCCCCTCACCCCTCACCCCTCACCCCTGACAGTCTTCACACCCTTTGCTTTTCACAGGATTTGTAAACCGATTGGTCCCAAAGTACTTACACAAATATTATATGGGGCTTCTGAACTAATACACTCGGAAAATTTGCCTTTTGTTTCAAATCAAAAGGTAAACTAAACAGCTTGCGCTGTTACTGTGGAACATAATGAGCTATTATTGTGTTATATGTGTCTACTAGATATAATTATACACTTGATAAGGCATGTTGAGATACATTGTAGGCCATATTCAGATCAATATTGAGTAATATTAATATTATCGTATATAGTTGGTAACAAACTAAAAGGTAGAATATCCCCATGAATACCTTCGAATATCTCAATACTAATTATCTCAACATCAATTGCGAGCAGTGGTGGCCCAGTGGTATCGGCCTCGACTTACGAGTTGTAGGTCGTTGGTTCGAACCCCAACAGGCGCATTACTTTGTGTAATTTATTTCGACACCACTGCTCTCAGAACGGTGAAAACATCGTGAGGAATCCGGCATGTCCAAGAACCAAAAATTCTAAGACATGTGACATCTACCAATCCGCATTGGGCCCGCGTGGTGGATTACGGCCCACTCCCTCTCACAGAGAGGAGGCCTGTGTCCCAGCAGTGGGAACATTTATAGGCTGATGATGATGATGATCTCAATATTTAATTGGGCCCTACCAGAAAACCAGCGCTGTGACAAATGTCGCAGCACATGCTGAGGTAGGAGCCTTTTGGCCTCGCACAGGACTAAATTGTTTTCTTTTTTTTTTTTTTTGTGTGGGTTTACCTTTTGTTTTTCTTTTATTAATTTGTTTGTTTTTATTCATGTAATTTTGGTTTGTTCTGTCCTGTGTGTTGCAATAAATCTCTTTTCTTTCTTTCAAATATTCTCTCAGTTTCTAAGCAGCGAACTACTATGAAATTCAAAGATTATGTACAATGATGGGCACTTATTGCAAACGTAGAACCCAAATATAATTTAATGGTTTGGCATTTCTGAACGTGTGGGTTAACTTTAAAATATTCCGATTAACGATCTATTATAGTTACTAATTCGTCTCTCCGAGTCCATTTAGTCTTCCCTTCTCATCTCACTACTCTACTGTCTCATGGTCTATTCTAATACTGTCAGTGAAAAGTTGTACCTAATTGCTCGTCCTTCATTGTACGTTCAACGATATTTATCCTCTAGCGGTTTAAGTTTTCTTCTTTGCATAGTATAAGACAAATTCGTTTGTCTGCACGAGAAAAACTTCGGAAAACCTGCACTAAAGTGGATAATTCTTTTTTTGATATGTTTGTTTATGTCAGGATAAGGTTATTATGTAAGAAAGAGAAAGATTTCGGAAAATTCGCCGGGTAAGTCGAAAATTTGAACCTGTGTGAAGCCGAGCCAGGCTGTTAATAAAAATTGAAAAAAAAAATAGAAAAAAAAATTTAAATATAATTGAAAGTTAACTGCTTCTAATTGCGTCACATACCTACAGGATTTAAAATTATCTTATATTTAAAGATGGAATCAGCGTTACACTTTCACTTCTTTGAACATAGGGAGATTGGCGTATAGAACACTTTTTTTTATATGGTAAAATCATCAAATGAGTCCCCGGCATCAGAAAACGACGCGCCGTCAACCTGGGCATGATCGATCCATGATCGAACGGCAAGTCACCCAGGCATTACTCGCCGTCCGCATGCCCAGAGATATACCACCTGTAACAAGGATTTAAAGTAACTTAGTGAAAAGTTTAATTCTATTTTTTTTTATAGTTTAGTCTCGTTTCTAATTTTGTCGGAAACTTGTAATTGAACTGTTTTTCAATTAATATTCAAATCAACTTAATTGCATTAACGAAAAAGTTCTACAAGAATTCTTCGACTTTCTATCTCGAAACAATTTCCATAGACTTCAAATATTTAGATAGACGAGTCTCAAACTAAACTTATTGGATGGTGTTTGCTATTACTGATTAAAATGAATCGATTTAATCTTTCTGAGTACATTGGCAATTCATTTAATGCATGCGTTCACAGTGTTGGGGATTTTTGATCAGCATCTAAGTATTTTATTTTATCATTATTGAGTCTAGAGTGAAGAAAGATATTAAGTACATCATACACAAGGTTAGTTAGTTTAAACCTTAGATTTATAGAATGTACCGATTTCTAGTAGGTCACTGAGAATTGAAGCCAAAACCAAGGTAGAAAAATTACCTCTGTCGTTCGATTCGTACGCAAAACAAGTGAACATCACCAAGGAAAACGTTTCATGTGACATTTATAAAAAGTGGCTTCACTACATCTTCACTAAAAACTTCACGTTTTGTTTCGAACAACTGGACATTTTATAATATATAAGGTTTAAACATTTTTGTTTAGGATCAGTTATCTCATTGTACGTGTCAGTTTCCAACCATGACAAAGAAAACATATAAAAAAAATACGTGTGGCACTCGGGGACTGCCGCGGTAAAGCTATTGCATAGCATTTTTTATGAACTTATGCAATTATAATTATTTATTTATTATATTTATTACTGTACTAATTAGGCTATGGTCAGCCACGTCAATCAAGTGAAACGTCAAGAAACGTTCTCCTCCCTCTCCCTCTCCCTCTCCCTTGCCTTAGGTTTTTTCGTTAGATTTTTCGCGCCCCGCCGCCGCGCTCAGAGCCTGCGATAAAAGCTATGCACTACCTTAAAAAGTGATACTTAAACTTACAAAACTTTCTGATGTTAGTGAATTCAGTCTCCGTTTCAAAATATTAATAAAAATCTAAGAGCTGTACAAAACTATTACCTATGCATACAAAATTTTCAATAGTCAATAAAGTGACTATCCTCCGACCGAAATGACAGAGCTGAATTGGATGTCAATATCACGCGCGGTGGCCAAAAATCGTCCAACATAGCCCACAAAGGACTTGATCGACTGATACACAGTGTGTTAGAAAGCCCGATTTTGTTGCATGCCCTTTTTATTACAGAAATCGATAGTATTTATCATTTTAAGCACTACAGTCAAAGTCCGGCATCGATACGACTTGTAGATGTTTTTTAAAAAAATCTCAAAGTTGCTGTATAACCGGGTCATGAAAATAATAAAAAAAATTATATAAAAAAAACCAGCCTACTTATTTAAATTTCCATTATAATTACTAATCAAACTTATAATACCTAACTATCTGACAAGTTTTCGTGTTTGTATTGCAAATAGATCGCGAAATATTAATATTTTTATGTTTTTTACTTTTTATTTAATTTCTTGGCAATAATGCGGTATTAGATGGAGATATTTGACCAGACGATTGTCAACATGTATGTCTATCGACATTATTAAAACCACAATCTAATTCAGCGTTATTTAGAAGTTATGAGATTTTTTCTATTTTAGCCAGGGTTGTCACATACGAAAATGTCAAGTTTTATCCGGGTTGTAAAAACTTAAAATATTTACAAAAAACTGAAAAATTATAAATCTTGGTTTTCATTTTGAATAATTAAAGTATCTTCATCATGTTCAGTGAATGACGAATGATCATCCACTAGAACATTTTTCGCATTAACTGGTTTTAGACAACTTAAAGCTTCTGCTGGTAATGGGATCCTCTTTGCACTTTTATTTCTGTCCTTTAAATGAAAGTCAGAAATGACTGGGTCAGAGGAAATAAGCGCTCTGTGGAACAGGTCGAACATTGTAGCTTCACGACTAACTTTTCGGGAATGATACTCCCTATCAAACCTCCAAAACTTGTTTCTTGATTCAGCTGCTTGTTCAGACATCATTCCAACTGGCAATGGCGATGCTGCTATTATTTGTGCACCGTGAGCTAAAACTTTATGAATTGTAACTGACATTGGATGCCAGTTATAGTTTTCGACATATCTACAGCTTGGCAAGAACGTCTTGAAACCGTACTAATATTTTTATTTACCGACAACGTTTTAAAATATTTGATATTTGATGTAAACAAAGACGCAGGTTTGTAAGATTTATTATTGTGCCATAAAACTAACGTAATAAGTGAAAATAAATAAAATAAAATCATTCAAAGTGTTGGTAGCGAGAAGACAGTGGCGACTTTCGGTTTTCTACTGTTTTTTGCCAAGCTGTATGTGCCAGTTGATTACAAAATGTTCCGAATTTATCAACATCAATTGGTAAATTGCTGGATAAAACAATTGAAATAATGTATAAATCATCCAAAAGCCATTTCTCAATATCTAAAATTTCCGCAAACGTTGCACGATGTTGCCCATGGGTATAGTTTCAGTTATTGGTAAATGCACATATAAAGATAAATAATCGATAATATACACTTCTTTCAGCTAAACTCAAAATTATAAAAAAATATTAAATTTAAAATTCTGGTTAAAGTGACAACCCTAGTACAAAAAAATCCGGATATAACTGAAAATTCTCATAACTTCTAAATAACGCTGAATTAGATTGTGGTTTTAATAATGTCGATAGACATACATGTTGACAATCGTCTGGTCAAATATCTCCATCTAATACCGCATTATTGCCAAGAAATTAAATAAAAAGTAAAAAACATAAAAATATTAATATTTCGCGATCTATTTGCAATACAGACACGAAAACTTGTCAGATAGTTAGGTATTATAAGTTTGATTAGTAATTATAATGGAAATTTAAATAAGTAGGCTGGTTTTTTTTATATAATTTTTTTTATTATTTTCATGACCCGGTTATACAGCAACTTTGAGATTTTTTTAAAAAACATCTACAAGTCGTATCGATGCCGGACTTTGACTGTAGTGCTTAAAATGATAAATACTATCGATTTCTGTAATAAAAAGGGCATGCAACAAAATCGGGCTTTCTAACACACTGTGTGATAGTAACATGACATGTCGCAGTGTGTGTCGAATCGTAGTTTTTGTTAAACTTTTGATAGATTTTGCATTAACTTCGGCCTCGTTTTAATTTCACGGATGAGAGCACTGATTTATTCGAATGTCCCGAAAAGCTAAACTTTGCCAACTTTTGATCAGTGATCATGGCGTGTGATTTATCCCAGCAGCAGAGATATATTCACCGGCGTTTCAAGCTCGCCCACAAAACTCAGCAAAAAATGACACTATTATGACTTATGCGAAAATTGTTCAGCGAAATTCTGCAGTCGCAGCAAACGCTGGTATTTTATAAAAATCTTTTTGAAACAAAACTGCGAGAGAGCAAGTAATGAACATTTTCAACATATATTTACTTGCAAACGCGAAGAGGGTTTAAGTAAATAGCAGTTGTTACAATTATTTGTTGGACCGGGCATAGGTTGATATTTCGCGGCTGTGTTTATGTAAAAGTAAAACATATACCTGCATTCATTGGCGTAACATTCCTTTAAATCGTTAGTTTCACTTCTCAGCATTGAATCTCTTGTCTAAAACCTTTTAAACTGTTTCACAATATTCATTGGTTCCTAAACATAGGTTACTTGTTTACTTTCCACATGACAGATAGGTCACACGTCAGTTTTGACAGTTTAAGGCGCCATCTGGTGATCGCCGATTAACTATTATAAAATAATCGATATTAAAGCATATTGTTCAAAACCTCTTAAATAATATCGTTTGACCCATTCTTTAATAATTCTCAGTTTTTAGTAAAAGTAATTAATAATAAAATAAAATATCCGTAAACGGAAATGATTTGGTTTTTTCAATAGGGACTTTTTTCTCGAACCTTCCTTAGCCGCGTCACATTTTTAATCTGTGAACGTTGGCGTATTTTGTCTCTGATAATTGTGTTGACAGGTTATAATTTTGTTTTTTACCCAAATTATAAATAGGACCAATACCCCAATAAAAGCTGTTATTGAATCAATAATTGGAAGAGAACGATAATGGAGAATGGAATAGTATTGGTTATCGTTGTGTATAATGTGTTGCCGACTTTTAGAAGTGTCGTTGGACAGTTTTAAGGAGAATTTGTAGTGCTGTGGTGTTTCTTCTTGTTGACCGGGTAATCGATAATCTCCTTGGAAATCGGGGAAAGTGGCTTGTGATGGGCACCCAAACTCCAGCTTGATATCCGGTGCCGGACATTCGTGGTCAGCAGAGGAAGCGTCGCGTCATTCGCCCCTGAACACGCCGAAGTGAATCACAAGTTCTGGTTCCCAGTTGTAAAGGTGAGGATTTTTGAGGAGTTGGCGTTGGGTTGTGCACCCTCCTCCGGGGTGTGGGTTGTTTGGAGAATATTGTGATAATTCGAACGATTATTTCAGGATTCTTAATTGCGCATTCCTGGGTTGTGGCTTCGACCAGCGACCGGCTTTTCAACCTCATCCCTAGCCGCCGAGGTGTCTTTCTCCTGAGCTAATTGTGAGTATTAAACCTAGCTAATTACTATAGATGGGCCGTAGGAGTTTTCTCAGTGTTTGCCCCCTTGTTAAATTATTGTTTATTCATGGACCCCGTAGTGACGTGGCGGACGCCACGCAGGAACGGCATTTGAATGGAAAACCGGTTGTCCGTTAGATCCGGGCTGATTGATTTCTCCGCTCGGTCCCATTGGGGAAAGCAAATTAGTTTCACCTATATTATTGGGTCTCCGTATTGTCGATTGCAGGACAGGCCCCAGAGAAGCTCGTTCCGCCGCTGGGAACCAGAAGGGTGCCTGGAGCCCAGACGCGGAACCCGTTCCTGGAGCACGCCTGAAGCTTCCTGCGGGGACGGCTGCACGGCTGGCGGAGCCCGCCCGGCTATCGCGCCGTGCGAGACGGTTTTTTTTTCCCTACCTCTTAACTTTTATTTTTTTTATCTTAGTACGGTTTCGGTGGAAACCGGACCTTATAAAACCGGTTTATTTTGTACCCGGTTTTGATGTCGGTACTTAACCGAATTTTATTGTGAGGGTCTTGGGCTCGTTCTACCTTCATCTGGAAGCTTTGTGGACCTCTTCAGCACCAGGATCCGGGACTCTCCAAGTCCCTGGCGCCCAATAACTTAACTAATATTATAAATACATATAACTGGAAGGTTCGGTTAATTTAACACTTAATTTTATTTTTTTTTACTTGATCGTAACGTTTCCTCGGAACAGTACTCGGGTATCTCCAACTCCCCACGCCCCAGCTCTTTCTGTTGAAGTATAAACTGGCTAGCTAGGTTTAAATATTATTAATAGCTAGAGGAATTTACTTTTAATAATTATGTAAAAAATTCATTCTGGAACTGTCAATAATTAATGTCGCATGGAAGTCAATCTATTATTAAACCGTGTTTGAATTTAATGTGTTGTTTCCTTCTAGCTTGATCCTTAACCCATAGGGAGAAAATATTTTATGTAACAGTGGCGCCCAACGTGGGGCCATGTTTAATTCTTTTTTTAAATTTAATTTAATTACAATTTAAAATGAAATATTTTGCATGTTGTAGTTGGTCGCAGTAACCATTGAGGGCTGTATATGCCTTGTGGTTGCTGGTTTGTATTTTTGTACTGTGGGATTTATTTTCACAGCGCTATATTACAGTTGGATAAAGGTATTTTCCACTGTTTTTACGGTTTGTAGTGGTACACAGGTTTCTACTGTGTCCACATTTGTTAACCATATTTGGAAGTGGTTGTTGCATGATTAACAACCCTTTAGGGAGCCAATACCTCCGGACTGCTGGTAAGGCGGCAAAGTGATAGTCCTGAGATTGGAGGCCATTATGGCGGGCGTGTAGGCTGCATTGATGGAATACGTTCAAGATGGTATTTATTTGTTAGGGCCGAAGGCCGTCACTGCCCATTTATGAATGACGGTTGGCCGATTGGCGTTGGTCTGGAGAATTTAAGTGCTTTCAGTGGATGGTTTGGGTACCAGTCCAGCATTATCATCGGCAGTTACTCATTTGAGATGTGAGGCGTGGTGTACGATTGAGTAAGGTTGTCTGTCCTATATGAATATAGTGGGTCAGACTGGGATAGTTCGTCGTCGGTTATTTGCGCTATGTTTAATCTCTTTGGAGCTTGTCTTTTACATGTTTGGAAATGGATTAGACTCGTCCCAGGAGTAATAATTTACGAGACATATCACAAAATGATAGTATTCGTACACCAGCTTCCATATACGTATTTCCCCAATCTTGCTTTCAGGCTTGAACGGTGTAGTTTTGTTGGTGAGCAAGTTAGGTGCTTTGCAGCCTGCTTTGACGCTGGAGGGCCAGCGTTGAGATTTGCCCTAGTGGGTCAAATCTCTGGTGGTTGGGGAGGTACTGTTACAATTATTTGTTGGACCGGGCATAGGTTGATATTTCGCGGCTGTGTTTATATAAAAGTAAAACATATACCTGCATTCATTGGCGTAACATTCCTTTAAATCGTTAGTTTCACTTCTCAGCATTGAATCTCTTGTCTAAAACCTTTTAAACTGTTTCACAATATTCATTGGTTCCTAAACATAGGTTACTTGTTTACTTTCCACATGACAGATAGGTCACACGTCAGTTTTGACAGTTTAAGGCGCCATCTGGTGATCGCCGATTAACTATTATAAAATAATCGATATTAAAGCATATTGTTCAAAACCTCTTAAATAATATCGTTTGACCCATTCTTTAATAATTCTCAGTTTTTAGTAAAAGTAATTAATAATAAAATAAAATATCCGTAAACGGAAATGATTTGGTTTTTTCAATAGGGACTTTTTTCTCGAACCTTCCTTAGCCGCGTCACATTTTTAATCTGTGAACGTTGGCGTATTTTGTCTCTGATAATTGTGTTGACAGGTTATAATTTTGTTTTTTACCCAAATTATAAATAGGACCAATACCCCAATAAAAGCTGTTATTGAATCAATAATTGGAAGAGAACGATAATGGAGAATGGAATAGTATTGGTTATCGTTGTGTATAATGTGTTGCCGACTTTTAGAAGTGTCGTTGGACAGTTTTAAGGAGAATTTGTAGTGCTGTGGTGTTTCTTCTTGTTGACCGGGTAATCGATAATCTCCTTGGAAATCGGGGAAAGTGGCTTGTGATGGGCACCCAAACTCCAGCTTGATATCCGGTGCCGGACATTCGTGGTCAGCAGAGGAAGCGTCGCGTCATTCGCCCCTGAACACGCCGAAGTGAATCACAAGTTCTGGTTCCCAGTTGTAAAGGTGAGGATTTTTGAGGAGTTGGCGTTGGGTTGTGCACCCTCCTCCGGGGTGTGGGTTGTTTGGAGAATATTGTGATAATTCGAACGATTATTTCAGGATTCTTAATTGCGCATTCCTGGGTTGTGGCTTCGACCAGCGACCGGCTTTTCAACCTCATCCCTAGCCGCCGAGGTGTCTTTCTCCTGAGCTAATTGTGAGTATTAAACCTAGCTAATTACTATAGATGGGCCGTAGGAGTTTTCTCAGTGTTTGCCCCCTTGTTAAATTATTGTTTATTCATGGACCCCGTAGTGACGTGGCGGACGCCACGCAGGAACGGCATTTGAATGGAAAACCGGTTGTCCGTTAGATCCGGGCTGATTGATTTCTCCGCTCGGTCCCATTGGGGAAAGCAAATTAGTTTCACCTATATTATTGGGTCTCCGTATTGTCGATTGCAGGACAGGCCCCAGAGAAGCTCGTTCCGCCGCTGGGAACCAGAAGGGTGCCTGGAGCCCAGACGCGGAACCCGTTCCTGGAGCACGCCTGAAGCTTCCTGCGGGGACGGCTGCACGGCTGGCGGAGCCCGCCCGGCTATCGCGCCGTGCGAGACGGTTTTTTTTTCCCTACCTCTTAACTTTTATTTTTTTTATCTTAGTACGGTTTCGGTGGAAACCGGACCTTATAAAACCGGTTTATTTTGTACCCGGTTTTGATGTCGGTACTTAACCGAATTTTATTGTGAGGGTCTTGGGCTCGTTCTACCTTCATCTGGAAGCTTTGTGGACCTCTTCAGCACCAGGATCCGGGACTCTCCAAGTCCCTGGCGCCCAATAACTTAACTAATATTATAAATACATATAACTGGAAGGTTCGGTTAATTTAACACTTAATTTTATTTTTTTTTACTTGATCGTAACGTTTCCTCGGAACAGTACTCGGGTATCTCCAACTCCCCACGCCCCAGCTCTTTCTGTTGAAGTATAAACTGGCTAGCTAGGTTTAAATATTATTAATAGCTAGAGGAATTTACTTTTAATAATTATGTAAAAAATTCATTCTGGAACTGTCAATAATTAATGTCGCATGGAAGTCAATCTATTATTAAACCGTGTTTGAATTTAATGTGTTGTTTCCTTCTAGCTTGATCCTTAACCCATAGGGAGAAAATATTTTATGTAACAGTGGCGCCCAACGTGGGGCCATGTTTAATTCTTTTTTTAAATTTAATTTAATTACAATTTAAAATGAAATATTTTGCATGTTGTAGTTGGTCGCAGTAACCATTGAGGGCTGTATATGCCTTGTGGTTGCTGGTTTGTATTTTTGTACTGTGGGATTTATTTTCACAGCGCTATATTACAGTTGGATAAAGGTATTTTCCACTGTTTTTACGGTTTGTAGTGGTACACAGGTTTCTACTGTGTCCACATTTGTTAACCATATTTGGAAGTGGTTGTTGCATGATTAACAACCCTTTAGGGAGCCAATACCTCCGGACTGCTGGTAAGGCGGCAAAGTGATAGTCCTGAGATTGGAGGCCATTATGGCGGGCGTGTAGGCTGCATTGATGGAATACGTTCAAGATGGTATTTATTTGTTAGGGCCGAAGGCCGTCACTGCCCATTTATGAATGACGGTTGGCCGATTGGCGTTGGTCTGGAGAATTTAAGTGCTTTCAGTGGATGGTTTGGGTACCAGTCCAGCATTATCATCGGCAGTTACTCATTTGAGATGTGAGGCGTGGTGTACGATTGAGTAAGGTTGTCTGTCCTATATGAATATAGTGGGTCAGACTGGGATAGTTCGTCGTCGGTTATTTGCGCTATGTTTAATCTCTTTGGAGCTTGTCTTTTACATGTTTGGAAATGGATTAGACTCGTCCCAGGAGTAATAATTTACGAGACATATCACAAAATGATAGTATTCGTACACCAGCTTCCATATACGTATTTCCCCAATCTTGCTTTCAGGCTTGAACGGTGTAGTTTTGTTGGTGAGCAAGTTAGGTGCTTTGCAGCCTGCTTTGACGCTGGAGGGCCAGCGTTGAGATTTGCCCTAGTGGGTCAAATCTCTGGTGGTTGGGGAGGTACTGTTACAATTATTTGTTGGACCGGGCATAGGTTGATATTTCGCGGCTGTGTTTATATAAAAGTAAAACATATACCTGCATTCATTGGCGTAACATTCCTTTAAATCGTTAGTTTCACTTCTCAGCATTGAATCTCTTGTCTAAAACCTTTTAAACTGTTTCACAATATTCATTGGTTCCTAAACATAGGTTACTTGTTTACTTTCCACATGACAGATAGGTCACACGTCAGTTTTGACAGTTTAAGGCGCCATCTGGTGATCGCCGATTAACTATTATAAAATAATCGATATTAAAGCATATTGTTCAAAACCTCTTAAATAATATCGTTTGACCCATTCTTTAATAATTCTCAGTTTTTAGTAAAAGTAATTAATAATAAAATAAAATATCCGTAAACGGAAATGATTTGGTTTTTTCAATAGGGACTTTTTTCTCGAACCTTCCTTAGCCGCGTCACATTTTTAATCTGTGAACGTTGGCGTATTTTGTCTCTGATAATTGTGTTGACAGGTTATAATTTTGTTTTTTACCCAAATTATAAATAGGACCAATACCCCAATAAAAGCTGTTATTGAATCAATAATTGGAAGAGAACGATAATGGAGAATGGAATAGTATTGGTTATCGTTGTGTATAATGTGTTGCCGACTTTTAGAAGTGTCGTTGGACAGTTTTAAGGAGAATTTGTAGTGCTGTGGTGTTTCTTCTTGTTGACCGGGTAATCGATAATCTCCTTGGAAATCGGGGAAAGTGGCTTGTGATGGGCACCCAAACTCCAGCTTGATATCCGGTGCCGGACATTCGTGGTCAGCAGAGGAAGCGTCGCGTCATTCGCCCCTGAACACGCCGAAGTGAATCACAAGTTCTGGTTCCCAGTTGTAAAGGTGAGGATTTTTGAGGAGTTGGCGTTGGGTTGTGCACCCTCCTCCGGGGTGTGGGTTGTTTGGAGAATATTGTGATAATTCGAACGATTATTTCAGGATTCTTAATTGCGCATTCCTGGGTTGTGGCTTCGACCAGCGACCGGCTTTTCAACCTCATCCCTAGCCGCCGAGGTGTCTTTCTCCTGAGCTAATTGTGAGTATTAAACCTAGCTAATTACTATAGATGGGCCGTAGGAGTTTTCTCAGTGTTTGCCCCCTTGTTAAATTATTGTTTATTCATGGACCCCGTAGTGACGTGGCGGACGCCACGCAGGAACGGCATTTGAATGGAAAACCGGTTGTCCGTTAGATCCGGGCTGATTGATTTCTCCGCTCGGTCCCATTGGGGAAAGCAAATTAGTTTCACCTATATTATTGGGTCTCCGTATTGTCGATTGCAGGACAGGCCCCAGAGAAGCTCGTTCCGCCGCTGGGAACCAGAAGGGTGTCTGAAGCCCAGACGCGGAACCCGTTCCTGGAGCACGCCTGAAGCTTCCTGCGGGGACGGCTGCACGGCTGGCGGAGCCCGCCCGGCTATCGCGCCGTGCGAGACGGTTTTTTTTTCCCTACCTCTTAACTTTTATTTTTTTTATCTTAGTACGGTTTCGGTGGAAACCGGACCTTATAAAACCGGTTTATTTTGTACCCGGTTTTGATGTCGGTACTTAACCGAATTTTATTGTGAGGGTCTTGGGCTCGTTCTACCTTCATCTGGAAGCTTTGTGGACCTCTTCAGCACCAGGATCCGGGACTCTCCAAGTCCCTGGCGCCCAATAACTTAACTAATATTATAAATACATATAACTGGAAGGTTCGGTTAATTTAACACTTAATTTTATTTATTTTTTTACTTGATCGTAACGTTTCCTCGGAACAGTACTCGGGTATCTCCAACTCCCCACGCCCCAGCTCTTTCTGTTGAAGTATAAACTGGCTAGCTAGGTTTAAATATTATTAATAGCTAGAGGAATTTACTTTTAATAATTATGTAAAAAATTCATTCTGGAACTGTCAATAATTAATGTCGCATGGAAGTCAATCTATTATTAAACCGTGTTTGAATTTAATGTGTTGTTTCCTTCTAGCTTGATCCTTAACCCATAGGGAGAAAATATTTTATGTAACACAGTAAATAAAATGTAAGTCCCTGCAAAGCGGTCGAATAAAAGTGGGTTACCTTTCAAACAAAAAAACAAAGAGTAAAACATTGTCTTACCGTCGACGAGGACCGAGACAGGACCCACTGTCCGCACAGACGCCACGGTCAGGCCCATGATTAATTACCCGAGAGATTTATGACACGGGAAACCGATTATTCGTGTCGATAACAATACACAGAACCCTCCGAATACATAGATATCGATAGTGAAGAATAGTTTCTCGTAGACCAGATAACATTGTTATAGATTTTCATAGACGCCATTCAAATTAACTCAGACCTACAAATCATTTTTATATCACGTAAAAGTTATAGAAAATTATAGGTGAAACGTTTCTTACAATATATCAATAGTATCGACCTATCAGTTGTGAGTTACTGTTCCACGATTAGAAATTGAAAGTATTCAATTCTACTGGGAGCCTGATATATTTCATCGAAGTCTGTCGATCATAGTAATCATTCAAATAAACCTACGTTATGTAACTCACTGATGGATATTGACAAACACAAAAACGAATACCATCGAATTTAAACTTTAAATCATCTTGATAACAATCGATTTTATGAAATTCTTTAGGGAGGAGGAGATAAATGAAATTTGTTACAAAAGTTCCATTGGATAGCTCTCGGTTACGATATTAAATTTATGCCATCAAGTGGCATTCAGAGAATGGGCATTTAACTTAGATTTTCAATCGGGGAATTCAATAACGCTTGAATGTCTAAGCACCAACCTATCCTAACAGGAATTTAGTACATCGAGTGCAATATCTACTGTCAGGGCAACGTTTAAAATAATAGTAGACCGATCGGAATTATGATAGATATATAAAATACCCTTTATCTACTGTAAATTTATTTTAAGTGCTTTAGCTTTGTTTTTATTTGTTTTTTTGGAGATTCAATGAAAAATACCTAAATACTCGTATATTTAGGTATTTTTTAACATATTCAAACCTTATAAAATATTAACACTTTATAATGCACACCAAAAAATTACAGGTATAAAGTAGATCTTATAAATAGGGTAACACAATGGGCGGTCTTATCGCTAAAAGCGATCTTTTCAAGATAACCTTTGGATGGATTTGAAGAAGAGGGGGAAACAATACTGTAGGTAGTCTGTGGTGTACAATTTACACATTGAATACACACATAGAATACACACATACTTAAGCAAATATTATATATAAATAAATACTAATATACAAGACATAATACATGTAAAAATAATAAACACAAAACAAAGAAACATTTTTGCCACGCTTTTATGGAGAGAGAGCTAGTGTTTTTAGCAGGTTAAGATCATTATTAGTCTCTAGTATTTGTTTTAAATACTGGTAGAATGTAATGCCATTATTTTTACCCGCCTACGGCAAAGCCAAAAGGAGGTTTATGAATTTGACCGGTACGTATGTATGTATGACCGGACTACGGCAAAGCCAAAAGGAGGGTTATGATTTTGACCGGTATGTATGTATGTATGTTTGTTTGTTCCCTCATAAGTTCTAAACTGCTTATCATTACATAACAAATGAGGTGTCGTTAGAAGCGGCTCAGTTGTCCGCTGGTTATAGGGTAGGTAACATGTCACCAAATCCAATGAGGCGCACTCTAGGGGATGAAAAATCGTAACCGAAAAAAAAATCGCATCACAGTATCGACATGGGTATCAAATTAAAGGGCTTGATGAGCACAATTGAAATATAAATATGTTACCGTTGATTTGCGTAAATCAGTTAGAGTGCAGATTAACAAGGGATTCTGCAGATTATCTGGCTAAGTCAGTTACAGTGGAAGAAAAAAATCTGTTCTTACATCAACTAGATAATCTGCTGAACACCTATGTACCTAATCTGCAGACTAAAGCCTCCTGCAGACACACGCGATTAATCGCGCTGCGACAACGAGCCAAGCTAATTTCCACTCTAAATGTACTGCGAATGGACCGCGACTTGTCGCCCCGCGCGATTAATCGCGTGTGTCTGTAGGAGGCTTAACGATCATGCGACCGGTAAATTGCATAAATCAGGTTCTCGTTTGAATAAAACATGTAAATTAGTTGTCTCGCCCTTGCATCCTTAGTCTTATTGCTGATTACCACCTATCAATGTAGGTCGATGGAGCCCCGCCTATTTCTGTTTGCAAGGTTTAAAGTAACCTAACACTGTGACTTTAACTTATTTGCACGTGTGCCACTTTAACTTATTTTTTTTCTATTTGTACATTTTTTCTATGTTATTTATTTAACCCTATAGATATTTCAAAGTCGAAAGTGTAAATGAGCTCCCAGGAAGTTTAAGTTTATAATGTACAGGAAAATTAAACTTCAACGTTAATAATAGTTCTTAACTTTCACAGGTCAAACCGAAAATAACTCTGAAATTGGATACCAAATATCCTGGTTCGACTGAATAAATAATTTCTTAATACAGATAATGGAAATAGGTAAGCTTATTAGGGTTGTCAATAGCATCCAATGGGATTAACAAAAACCGATCAGTGGCCCCGGATCGGGAGGTGCGGTTGCTGAGAAATATCGCGACGGTAATCCGAGGGAGGAGCCACTGTTTTATGAGCACAGATTTTCGACATGTCTCCTTTTATGCTCCGTAAAACTTTTATCCTTCCTTTATGTAGGTACCTACGGATTCCAGCCTTTTGTAACTCATATGTATTATGTACGTTTTTATACTGAACAAAAGATATTCATAAGATCGCCCAAGTTTCAGGCAGTTTGGTGATCGTTTTCAATAACACAAAATTTTGGTGAACAGCTGTAATTCTTTTTTATGGTTATGCATCTGTTTGCTCGGATATTTCTCATAAAAAACATAATGTGGGGTACATAAATTGAGAACCAGTTTTTCACAGTTATGAGACGTAGACTAAACATCGTTCCGAAGCAATAAAAGTACTGGCGTATATTCTAGTGTCATGTAACAGTGTGTTTACAAATACTACTTTTTCTAGTCTTGTGTAAACAGATACCAGCGAATCCAGGTGCAAGAGCCAACAAAGCAAGATCCTTTCTCTATTAAAATGCTTTGTACCAAGTGGTGGAAAATCCGACCGCGCGCTCCTGTCGTAAAGGTGCATTAATATTACATTTAAATAAGTATTTTATGCGCTTACTAAAATAGAGTACGTAATAAAGTCAAAATTGTTTATAATATGTATTTGATATTTTAGCGCATTTGAGCAATGAAACTGTATGCAATCAGCATAATTATGTAATCCACGCTGCGTTTAATTTTAATAAGCTGATTATGTTTAGGTTGTGGGAAAATAAACCTCTTCTTAATCCAAAGTAAAAGTTAATCATTCGCTCATTCACGAACCAGATATATAAATAATACTAAAATCTCATACTAGCTACCTTTCAAAATCTGAATGTTGGAAATTCTAAGTGCATAAATTGAAATCAATCATCCTATTGCCTTGAAAACTGACTCCACCACAATTAGTCTCAAATTGCAGTAAGTATTCTACATTACCGTAACCGCAAACCGGAGCCAACGTAAACCGGCCCAACAAACACGTCTCGATACAACATGGCTGCTTCATTAGGTAGCTGGCACTAGGGCAACGTTGCATGGGCAAATTTGAATAGCACCCATGTATTGTGGCCAAATTATCATCAACATTGTGACCGTGGCTATAGAATTACAGCCCTTTGTGGCCACATTTGTCACCGGCCAGTCTGATTGGGTTTACAATTATCATTTTAATGGCTAGTTAAGCTTTTGGCGCACTTAAGCCCCAGGCAGGTCGCGAAGGGTGCGTGGTCTCGATGGATCCCCAAAAGCCAGGGAGAAAGGGACTAAGGAGCATGTATTATTAAATATAATAAGAGAAGATGAAGCATTCAAACCGTGACTATCAATCTGAGGGATTTGTTAAGCTGACTTTATCGGTGAAAACGACGGTGGAAAACTCAGTAATGGCTGGGCCAAAGCGATCAAGTCGAAACCTTCAAAGAGTGTGTGTGAGATTTTTGTATTTCTGAAGTTCACTTTAGAAACACTAATTTACTCTTATTAGTTGTAGACTTATCAATTTTTTAAAACTTTCAAGCTTTAGCTCAGTCAGATGATGAAGTCAGATTTTTCGTTTTAAACTTAAAATAAATGACGGTGTCGTTATTATCTCCCGTTCCTTTATTCTAAACTAGTCAAAACTTGAATTGATGAAACGGAATGTAGCCAATCAGAACATTCAATGGACGATCCAAAAAAAATATGTATATTTGTAAAATGTGTATAATGTGTATATGTATAGAAAGTCAGGCTATTTCATTACGTACAAACAAATTGATTTGCACGGCAAACAGTTGGCTTCGAAGCGTTTAACTGACGGTTGTGTAAATTACAAAAGGCGGTAATAATAAACGAACTATGCGAATGCGAACATAAGAGCGATTAAATTCTGCAATCCAGATTGTAATTTCCGATGTTTGATTTTAATGTATAATATGAAAAATTGTTTAATGTGTACATATTTATCGGATTTTGTTATACATAGTTCAACATAAAATATGTTTACATAAAGTTCGATCTTCTGTATTTAGTTTCAAAAGTAGGTATGTTATATTTTGTTTGTTTTCTATTTATTTATTTAATAAACTAAATTAGGTGGTGCACGACATCGTTCATTTGTACGAAGGAAGGCGATGGGCTAGTTATATAATCAATAGTTTACAGAGTATTGTCAAAATCTATAATATATACAACAACACATATTATGGATATAATATAATATACATGATTTAACAAATAGTTTAACTATTGATTAAACAACTGGTTCTAAGTCACAGTTAAACTCAATCATTTAATTTAGCTTCATTATTTATTTATTAGATTCTACATTTTTTATTCATACTTACAGAGGAGCACGGACACATTGGACGGCTAATGTTGAAGGCAAACTTCACCTCACCTTCATTTATGTTTGTAGAAACAGAGGCCAACCGTGTTACAGTTTTTTGTACTATGAAAATGACAAGCAATTGGCTTTGCAAGGATCAAGTTATTTAAGCGCCAAGAAAATGTACAAGTATCTTTCGATTCCCTCCATCATCATCCTCAGGGCGTTAATCCCGGTTGCTACCTTGGCTTCCACCTCGGTGCCCGGGGTCCGCCATCCTACCTAGACGCCTCCATTTCGCACGGTCTTGTGCATCTCCTGCCGTGAGCCCATTAGCACGCATATTGTCCCTTACGACGTCAAGCCAACGTTTCTTAGGCCTTCCTCGTTTCCCTGGCCCCGGCGGGGGCGGCATGGCAAGGCATTTGTTTCCCACGTAATCTGCCGGTTTTCGCAAAACGTGGCCATACCAGCGTAGGCGACTTTCTTGCAGTTTATCTGCTATGTCACGGACATGAAGGCTGCCGCGGATGCGGGAGTTTTTAATGCGGTCCTTCCGCGAGACTCCGCACATCCAGCGCAGCATATTCATTTCCGTGACACGCAGGTTCTGCTTATGTCGCTCAAGTATAGGCCACGCTTCACTGCCATACAAAAGGACAGGTCTAATGATGGTCTTATAGACCTGTCCTTTGAGCTTAACCGGCATTTTTGGGTCACAGATAACCCCCGCCACCTCGCGCCATTTTGCCCAGGCGGCCGAGATACGTGACTTGACGTAGCTATCGACGTCCCCGGACTCGTGGAGCACCGATCCCAAGTATCTGACCTGTTCCGTGCGCTCGACTGTGTCTTCGCCAATGCGAACAGGAGCAGCATTTGTGGTATTGCAGGCCAGGTACTCGGTCTTCGCTGCATTAATTTTCAAACCACCGTTTTCCAGCGACTCCTTCCAGACTGTCACACGTTGTACCAAGCGCCCCCCGTCCGAGTCCGCCAGCGCGATGTCATCGGCATACATGAGCAGCCATGGCGGCTGCTCATGTAGGTCCCTGATGTGAGTGGACAGCACATCTAACACCACGCTGAACAAAAACGGTATCTTTCGATTCCCTGTTGTTCCTTTATGAGCATTGCTTAATAAAACAAAACAATACATATCGAATTGACAACCTCCTCTTTTTTTTTGACGCTAATAATTCATTTATACGGCCAAAGGATATAGAAGCTCTCGAAAAGAACATTATCTTTAATTGAAAACACAGTTCATTGAAATCGTCCACCCGCGCCTTACCGAACATCCTGTTTACTGTAATTAATTTAAAAAGGTCATTAACATGGTTAGGGCCACATTAACGCGCCGAACAAAAGCAACCAAATACTTACAGTACTATGATGTCAAAAAATGTGACTCTGTGTGATGTTTGCTGGATGTCTTGACTTCTCTACGATGGACGGTGACAAGCTAACTTCTAATTTATTGTTAAATTATGATAATATTATAATTTTTACAAATACAAACTATAAATAAAAACTTAACAGTATCTAATATGCACAAAAAAAGATAATGGGAAAAAATATTCAAAAGTCGTCAAAAACACGTCCACACCGCTATCAGTGACCAAGAACGCTGCCAGCATTGTCACGTATGGTAATGTTGATTTTCTGGCCTAGAAATTGGTCAGCCTTCTGGTTACGCGGCGAAGAATCGAATAATCGCCTGTCAATGTCTTTAAAAACTTTTGAGCCCTCGAACCCTATGGCCCATGCCGTCATGTGAATATGAGACGACATATACATATATGGAATTACGACAAATTGCGACGCACCGCAAAATTCTGCGTTGTAACTTTGTGACGCGCAGTAATGCCGATTGAGCGGCGATGTCGAGCTACAGCGTGTAATGCTATTCATAGCTAGTTTGCATTGTGTATTGAATATACCTACTCTATTCACCAACTAGATGGTCTCGGTCAATGACCTCGGAAAATTTTCACTCCTATTTTTGTATCCCATTTCGGCCTGTCCATGTCAGATACGTACGTTCATCTCACTTGATTTAACTTATTCTGGAACCCTTTTAATTACTGACCTCCACAAATTAATACGATCCTAAATTGTTTCATTAAATGCCAGTTAAAAGTTTCAAAAAGGGTGACAGCTACATGACTCAATTTATCATTATATGGAACCGTAACTCCATTGTAGGTACCTCTTTTCCATTTTTTGTCTAGTACAGTCAGCATCAAAAGTCGATGACCACATTCAGATTTTCAAAATTACTGTACATTTATATCACCCATAAATCGCTCAACAAGATAGGCGCCAGTATTGAATGAACATCATTAAAGTTCAAAATTCACTGAACACCGTTTTGTCAAAAATTGCTGATCGTTATAATATCCGAAAACACCATAACATTCAGTTTTACAAAAGTCACTGAACAATATAAAATACTTGTTTTAGTTAGGTATCTAGTGTAATCACGACAGTGTCCAAAAATAACTTAACTTCATAAGTAACAAAAGTGACTGAACAATATGAAATACTTGTTTTAGTTATCTAGTTGAATTCACGGCAACGGTCAAAATTAACTTAACATCATAAATGACAAAAGTCACTGAACATTACTTCGTTTCGGATACGTAGCGTGTGAATTTCGAATTTAACTTTCCAAAATAATTTTGTTTTTATTTTCATAGTATCATTGAGAAATACTAGAAGTGGGTGTTTAAGCGGCAAGCACATTTTCCCACTTTTTTTTTTCTCTTCTTCTTCTTCTTTTTTTTCTTTTCTTGTTTGTTTGTCGTTCCGGTTTGATTTTTGCAACTCAATTTTGAGGCACTTCCCGATAAGCTAGCAGGCTGAAATTTTGCACACGCTGTGAATTTTGATGACAATACATGACTAGCTAAGAAACGTCATAACAAATCCATAATGGCGGCCTCCCCAAGATGGCGGACTGGCTGTTTGAAATCCACCCCCATGATATGGGTATCAAATAAAAGGGTTTGCTGTCAGAAATACGAAAAAAAATAGTCACGTGACTTAAATCCAATATGGCGGACGTCCAAGATGGCAGACAGGCTATTTGAAATGCGACCCTATGATATGGATATCAAATGAAAGAGTTTCATCTCAGGAATACGAAAAAATGGTCACGTGACTTAAAACCAATATGGCGGACGTCCAAGATGGTGGACTGGCTGTTTGAAATCCACCCACACGATATGGGTATTAAATGAAAGGGTTTGCTGAATGGGATACGAAAAACAATATCACGTGATCTAATCATCCAATCCAACATGGCGGCCGTCCCAAGTTGGCGGATAAGAAGTAAATTAAGTTTGAATATTAAAAAGACTAAAAAGTATAATTTTTAGTGCTTGCTAAAAGCGTGTTTTTCCCACGTTTTTGTTTGTTTGTTATGACGTTTCTTAGCTAGTCATGTATTGTCATCAAAATTGACAGCGTGTGCAAAATTTCAGCCTGCTAGCTTATCGGGAAGTGCCTCAAATTTGAGTCACAAAAATCCAACCGGAACGACAAACAAACAAGAAAAGTGAGTGTATAATAAAAAAAAAAAAAAAAATTAAAGATTTAAAAAATCTAAAAACCCACGTTTTTAAATGTCCTAAAAATAAGAAAATAACCCTACGGGGCTGAGAGAGGGGCCACTCAAAACGTGGGGGCGTATATCATTTAAGGGATTATTTATGGGATATATTTACATGACGTGTATAGATCGTGGGTGTAACTTGCAAAGATACGCCCCCACGTTTTGAGTGGCCCCTCTCTCAGCCCCCTAGGGTTATTTTCTTATTTTTAGGACATTTAAAAACGTGGGTTTTTAGATTTTTTAAATCTATTAATTATTTTATTATTTTTATCATTGTTCATCGGGTTTGAAGCTACCCTGAAAATTTCAGCCTGCTAGCTTATCGGGAAGTGCCTCAAAGCCTGTCCGCCATCTTGGACGTCCACCATATTGGATTTAAGTCACATGACAATTTTTTTCGTATTCCTGACAGCAAACCCTTTCATTTGATACCCATATCATGGGGGTGGATTTCAAACAGCCAGTCTACCATCTTGGACGTCCGCCATATTGGATTTAAGTCACGTGACTATTTTTTCGTACTCCTGATAGCAAACCCTTTCATTTGATATCCATATCATAGGGTCGCATTTCAAATAGCCTGTCTGCCATCTTGGACGTCCGCCATATTGAATTTAAGTCACGTGACTATTTTTTTCGTATTCCTGACAGCAAACCCTTTCATTTGATACCCATATCATGGGGGTGGGTTTCAAACAGCTAGTCCGCCATCTTGGGGAGGCCGCCATATTGGATTTGTTACGACGTTTCTTAGCTAGTCATGTATTGTCATCAGAATTCAAAGCGTGTACAAAATTTCAGCCTGCTAGCTTATCGGGAAGTGCCTCAAAATTGAGTTACAAAAGTCCAACCGGAACGACAAACAAATAAACAAACAAGAAAAGTGAGTGTATAAAAACCTGAGAAAAAAATTAATAGATTTTAAAAAATCTAAAAACCCACGTTTTTAAATGTTCTAAAAATAAGAAAATAACCCTACGGGGCTGAGAGAGGGGCCACTCAAAACGTGGGGGCGTATATTATTTAAGAGATTATTTATGGGATATATTTACATGACGTGTAATAGATCGTGGGTGTAACTTGCAAAGATAGGCCCCCACGTTTTGAGTGGCCCCTCTCTCAGCCCCCTAGGGTTATTTTCTTATTTTTAGGACATTTAAAAACGTGGGTTTTTAGATTTTTTAAAATCTATTAATTATTTTATTATTTTTATCTTTGTTTATCGGGTTTGAAGCTACCCTGAAAATTTCAGCCTGCTAGCTTATCGGGAAGTGCCTCAAAGCCTGTCCGCCATGTTGGACGTCCACCATATTGGATTTAAGTCACGTGACTATTTTTTTCGTACTCCTGACAGCAAACCCTTTCATTTGATATCCATATCTTAGGGGTGCATTTCAAATAGCCTGTCTGCCATCTTGGACGTCCGCCATATTGGATTTAAGACACGTGACTATTTTTTTCGTATTCCTGACAGCAAACCCTTTCATTTGATATCCATATCTTAGGGGTGCATTTCAAATAGCCTGTCTGCCATCTTGGACGTCCGCCATATTGGATTTAAGTCACGTGACTATTTTTTTCGTATTCCTGACAGCAAACCCTTTCATTTGATATCCATATCTTAGGGGTCCATTTCTAATAGCCTGTCTGCCATCTTGGACGTCCGCCATATTGGATTTAAGTCACGAGACTATTTTTTTCGTATTCCTGACAGCAAACCCTTTCATTTGATACCCATATCATAGGGGTGGATTTCAAACAGCCAGTCCACCATCTTGGGAAGGCCGCCATATTGGATTTGTTATGACGTTTCTTAGCTAGTCATGCATTGTCATCAGAACTCAGAGCGTGTGCAAAATTTCAGCCTGCTAGCTTATCGGGAAGTGCCTCAAAATTGAGTTGCAAAAGTCCAACCGGAACGACAAACAAACAAGAAAAGTGAGTGTATAAAAACGTGGGAAAAACAAGAAAAGTGAGTGTATAAAAACGTGGGAATAAAAAAGTGGGAAAATGTGCTTGCCGCTTGAATACCCACTTCTAATATTTCTCAATGAAACTATGAAAAAAAAAACAAAATTATTTTGGAAAGTTTAATTCGAAATTCACATCCTTTAAATGTTTTTTTACATGATTTAGTTTGGAAAGGACACGATTAGATTTATAACTCTAAAGATTTTTTAATATGCAGTTCAGCTACTTTTGATAGTAGTTGTAAGTTTACACGGTATGTATCCGAAACAAATTAATGTTCAGTGACTTTTGTCATTTATGATGTAGTTAATTTTGACCGTTGCCGTGAATTCAACTAGATAACTAAAACAAGTATTTCATATTGTTCAGTCACTTTTGTTATTTATGAAGTTAAGTTATTTTTGGACATTGTCTTGATTACACTAGATACCTAACTAAAACAAGTATTTTATATTGTTCAGTGACTTTTGTAAAACTGAATGTTATGGTGTTTTCGGATATTATAACGATCAGCAATTTTTGACAAAACGGTGTTCAGTGAATTTTGAACTTTAATGATGTTCATTCAATACTGGCGCCTATCTTGTTGAGCGATTTATGGGTGATATAAATGTACAGTAATTTTGAAAATCTGAATGTGGTCATCGACTTTTGATGCTGACTGTACCTATCTGTTTTCTGTTTGATATTTCATTACAGAAGAACGCTGAACTTTTTAATTTAACATCTAGAGAAGTCAGTCATTTGGATCCCAAGACAAATATGATATCATCTGTCTTGCCTTTTCTGAAAAATTATGCTGAAGTCGGTTTTCCATTTCAGTCTTACTGGATGTAACTGTATACCAGTTTTTAACAGTAATGATTTTCAAATGTCAAAGATCTACAACATAGCAGCCGAGACCAAGCCATTAACTGCATTCCGAGGAAACTCATCTTAGATTTATGCTAAATATGGTGGCAAGGTCTGCTGTTGGCAATTATTATAATTAGCAAAGTTCGTTCACCCTAGTAAGAGTAAAAATGATTGCTTCTTCTTCTAAGGTAAGATAGATGATCAACCCATCCATAGACAAATCTCATCAAACATAGCTTAACCCTTGGAGATCGACAAGTGTAACTGAAACGACAAATATGACATACATGGCCTAGGAAAATATTCCCAACCATGTCACTATTAACATCTCTACAGGTGAGGAAAGGCGTGTTACATGTACTGAATATATTTACAGCATTGCCACAGTTAATGGCATGTCATTAGGTCTAAGTGCCGTACCGTGTATCCACACTACTTTGAATGAAGGGTCAAATGCGAAACACGGCACGAAAAAGGGGATTTTCCGATTCTGTTCAGTTGCATTTGTTTTTACCCAACTTTTATGAGAATTCAGGGAAATCGAGTTAGAAATGTGGACTTGGGACTGTTGCAACACAGCGTATGGAACCGACAGACTTGTCTAGGGTCCCCCGCGCACTAGGCAGCCAGAATCTTTGCACAGCCAGTTATAGCAGCCAATCCACGACTATTAGATATTTTTTGTAAAAAATCGGAACCCAAAATACGTCTGGCTGCTACAACTAGTGCGCGGAGACTGATGGCAGTCACATACATTCGCCTACACACGCTCTGGCTGTCGTGCTAACATCAGGCGCGTTGTATAGACTGCTGCTGCCAGGAATTCGTGGTTGCCTAGTGCGCAGGGGGCCTAGTAGTTTGTCTTATTGGCACTTTTGTTATGGGACAGGTATATCGCCTATCGCCGCGAGGTCACTATATTAGCCATGTCAACAAATGTTATCACATCCTTTTTTTGAACTCGTCAAATCATCAAATTAGTCCTCTCACTCTGGGTGGAGCCGAAGGGACTGTTAGACTCTTACTGACTAAAAGACTATCCTGTTTCTTCTGTTGCTCTTTGCCACGGTATCCTGTTTAGACAGTCCTCGGACTCCGACTGGCGTTAGTCCCTAATAGTCACCATACCGGGGTATGGTGACTATTAGGGCTAGTTTGCTGACAGCTCCTTGATTCGCGTAAGTATGGAACACGACGCGCCGTTGACCCGGGGCTGGTTCTTGATCATACGGCGAGCTACCCATTACTCGCCGTCCGCAAGCCCGTATTCTTAGATGTGACCTACATCATTTATCAGAAATGCGAAATCTTTGTGTGAACAAAAGATACGGGGTAGGTACATTCGAACTGAAAATAAATAAACAATTGGTTTTCGTCAATTCTAGACCGCAGTCTGTCCTTTCCGTTATATTACCTTCTTCCGACCGTACCCTAATAACAACAAACAACAAAAATCTAGTTTGCCTAAGGGTCGTAGAGTTTGTGTGAAGGTCAGACGGAATTCATTCTGGACTCAAGCGATTGGAGCAAAGAAAATAGAATAAATACGATTGAGACGAAAACTATAAAAAAGATAGACATAGAGAACAGATTCAGCCATTCTTTAGAAAGAGAGAAAGCGATTCGGTTGTTCATACTTATCTCTTTCCTGTAAGAAACCAAAAAGAGAATCACATCAACGGCCCGTATTTACTTGTTATGCGCATTGTGGAACACTAAGTTCAGTCTCTATGTCTATGATAAAAATTAACTTAAACTTCAAGAAAATAGTGCATTGTAATTCGGGTTAGAAGTAAGATAAACTTGAAAGATAAACAGTACATACAATTTTGAGAGCTGAAAATATAACAGCGCTATTAAAGTATAGCATATCTTAATGAAATGCAATAGCGTGCCACATACTATCTTTAACAGAACTTGCCGTAAAAAGAAACCACGAAACAAAACGGTTCTACGGTGATCCACGCAAACAATAAAACACAGATTACAACCACCATTTCAAGTTAATCTCTAAAACGCTGTTAGTTCGTTAAACTGCTAATCGCCCCACAAAATTAGGTAACATAATAAATGTCTCTAGTAATTGCACGCGTTAGCCGAATCGCCTCGAACTGCTCGCTAGAATCAGTACCGTTGTAGAATATATTGGAGTATACAAACTTTTATGATTATTAAACTAAATTAGATTTCAGAAACTCCGGTGATTATGAGACGATACAGAAAGGACGCTAAAATATTTTAAAGAAATAAACTAATATAAAATACCCAATTTAGCAGGAAGTAAAGTTAAGACCGTTTGCCCCGTGTCTAATCGTGCTTGGGCTAAGTTGACTAATAAAACATAACACACATTGTACCCTACCTTCAATCTAGATGAATTTTCAAACACACGACTCAGTGGAAATGAAAATCTTACATGCAATTTCATCCATCTTTCATTACAGTTGTAGGTCCTAAAACGCTTCACAGGAAATCCAGTTTTGTTATATCAAATATACTTAAGGCATACTTTATTTTACTAATAATCTGATAATAGTAAGTACCTAAAGAAAATGATTATTAAAGCAAATAATAATCTCATTATTGCTTATTATTCGAAAAACTAAACTCAGTGACACAGATTTCCTTGTCCAAAGCAGGAAATATTATTCCGTAACTGTCGTTCCTAAGGAAATGGTCGTCATTTGTATCGATATCTGGCTAAAATAACAGCAGCCGTGTCAACATGATTCGATGCCAATATTTTTACGAATATCGTCAAAGAAATAGCGTGATATTGTAGCAGATGATTGTACGACGAAGTGCTTTCGACTATTATGTGAAGCGCTGCTGCATTAGGCAGGCAGTGAAGTGTGTGCGGACCATTAGGGCTTGCGAGCGAGGTCATTGCTCTCTTGACAAACATAATTATCTTTTTGACTTAGCTTTTTAGATTATTGATGAATAGGTTTGCTTGATGTGGTGGTAAGAAAAGGAGATTGAATGTGAAGCCATGGGAATTCATAGAAACTAGCTGTTGCGGCACAGTATGGGAGAAGCAAATCTCTGATATAACGAGTGCGGTCGACTGAATTTATTTTATTCAATCTAAACTGAGTATAAAATCTTTGCATCCCTGCCTTTCAATCGATTGATTGATTAGTCAACTAAACCTATAAACAATTGCTTATATCATAGGCTGGGTATCGCTTTGCCCATACACGTTCCACAGCAATTCATGTCCAACCACTTATCAAGTTCGTAATGACCTGCTGCTCATTTCTCCACGCGACCGATATTAATCGACAAATTGAATTGCCTTAACAGAATAACGTCCAGCAAAAATATTGAATCACCGATGCAAGTGCTGAATCGCAAATTGTTTATGGTAATGTTCGGTGCTACGATACGTGAAATATTCAGGTTTTATTAGCGGCCACCGGCGACGCCGAATGTTCAGTAATGATGCAGAATGACGCTATTACTCCTCTGATCGGTACGCGAAAGCGAATGCGAAAAGCGAATGCAGCGACGAAAAACGTCGTCGTTATAAACTTCATATCTCTGTACGGGAATGAGTTCAACAATTTTATGGTAATCGATTTGTAGCTAGATATAATATGCATGCGATCTCGATACTGTTTTCCAAGTTGTTTTCGATATATTTTGCTCACAACATCATATTTTTATGTTCGTGCAGAATACGGAACGCATCATTAACTTGATTGTTCTCACACAAGGTGTTTTTTGGCAAAAAGTTTTACTAGCTATTTGTCAGGGACTGCTTTTGAGTTCGTGCTCATTAGTAAGCGTAGTGTTTCCCTGTTCATAAGGCAACATGTGTGACTAAATAGAGGCAAGGAAATAGTGATGTGTGTTTGTGATCTTTGTTATTATTTTGGGTTACATTTTAACTGACTCCAAACTAACAACCAACCAACTAATCTTTCAGCCTGATAACGTAATAACAGGTTATTAAATTTTAAAGAAGCAGGCAAGTAGCTTCCTTTGTAATAAAATTGACAAATTAGGGACTCGAAAAGCTCTCAAAAACCTTCTCCAATGTCTTTACACATCGCTTCTTATTATAATCACAATATTAGCTTACGTGGGGACTATTGGAAAGGGTAAAACAACACGAATTCATATTATATTACCCACCTACTCGCTTCAAAGTTAACAACTTAATGAAAAGAAACATGAAGCCAAATCTCAACACTTGTACTTACATATTCCCACGTACCAACGGCTTACCCGGGTCAAAATGCCAAACATTGGAAAACCGTGGCTCCACCTTAAATAAGTCTTCACTCTGTAGGTCGTAGGTAATGGTGCGTAAATACAAACACTTCTCAGCCGGAAATTGAACCCAACACACACATGTATAACTAGCTAGTGCTTTGAGACGCTCTATATCTTTACATATATACTTACCTACTTATATCTCGGTATTGAGTGGTTGTGAATGTGTGATATTATACCTAGTCTAAGATGACTTTTGTTCCTCTTTGACATACATAGATAGTCAAAGATGAACAACAGTGAATTAATAAAGAATAGGCCTCCCCTTTAGATCTCCACAAATACCGGTTGGAAGCGACCTGCATCCAGCCTGTATAGTGTGGATGAAAATAATCTAATAGAATCTGTACAAACATTTTGTTGCTGACTGTCCTAAAAATGTGTCAGGGTATTCGATTAAAAAAACATATTAAATTGACATTACGGGGGATCGGAGTGGAATAATAATAAATAATAATAATAATAATAATATTCCACAACTATCACACAACGCCATCTAGTCCCAAGCTAAGCAGAGCTTGTGTTATGGGTACTAGACAACTGATAAACATACTTATATATTTCTAATATACATACATATTATAGATAAATTACACCCAGACACAGAACAAATGATCGTGCTCATCACACAAACATTTGTCCTGGGTGGGAATCGAACCCACGACCTCCGGCATAGCAGTCAGGGTCACTAACCACTAGACCAACAGGCCTGCAAATATAATTTGTAATAAAACTGATCCCCCATCAGGGGATCAGTTTTTGGGGATCCGAGTGGAATAACTCACCATTTTTGGGGTGGAAAAATCCTATCAACCAGGTTAACAAAGTAGACATTTTAGTGTCCTCATTTCACTTCTGAAGGATATCACCTTGATGATATCACTCAGGTGAGTAAAGGCGACCTAAGGCTGAGGACATCATGGAGTACGTGCGCCAGAAAACCAAGTACACGCCGAGAGTGCAGCTACTGGAATCGCGCCGCAACGTCAACTTTAAGGCGTTCGTGGTGCGTGTACCAACGTGTTTTCTGCATCTCGTTATGGAGGAGGACTTTTGGTCGAAGGATGTGGTGTTTCGTCGCTTCCAAGTGCTACCAGAACATAGTTTATATAAAATTATGTTAGTTTGTAAGGTATATGGTAGCCTGAGAATAAATAAATAAAATAAATTTGACTTAAAGATAAACAGATACCTCTGTGCCTGCCTGAGCTATTTACGCTCATATTTCCCCAATTATGTACCGCTGTCCTTTGTAATAGATCCAAAATCAAGAGTCCAGACTGTTACTACATCTGATGAAAAATCCAACAATTTACCTGACAAGACAACAAAAACAGGATACATAATTAATTTAGTCTCGAATAATCACGAACCTATCGACTGCGTCAAACATTTTTATTCAATGACAATCTTTCTAAATGTTGTATTCGTAAGTCCTTACTTTGTTATAATTTACAGTAAAAGTCTGGATGGATGGATGGATGTATGTTCAAAGTAGATCTCGATAACTACGATAAATTACCTATTAGAATAAGGTTGTCATAATTGAATATACCCGTGAAGAAAAATAGGCAAAACAACGTTGTTTCTCCAACTTATACTTATTTCTTAAAATTATGTATAAATATCTCGCCGAATAACACTGAAACCTGACTGAAAAATGAAAACTTTAGGACATTTTGTTCATCATATTTTTTTTTGTATAAGTGATCTCTATCTAAATAATAAATATATAATAATTTTCCTTGCCACCGCGATTCTGGATAAAAATCAAAATGGCGGGCTACCGTTAGGTCCACTTTCCATGCAAAACATTATTAATCCTCTTTAACTCAGAGGTTGGTCATAATCTGCAATAACACATTTTTTTTAACTTTACCCCACACCATGAATTTCTTCCTATATCGTGGGTGCATTTACAAACATGAGAGCAGTGGTGGCCCAGTGGTATCGGCCTCGACTTACGAGTTGTAGGTCGTGGGTTCGAATCCCTTCAGGCGCATTACTTTGTGTAATTTACTTCAACACCACTGTTCTCAAAACGGTGAAGGAAAACATCGTGAGGAAACCGGCATGTCCTAGAACCAAAAATTCGAAGATATGTGACATCTACCAATCCGCACTGGGCCCGAATGGTAGATTACGGCCCACTCCCTCTCACAGAGAGGAGGCCTATGTCCCAGCAGTGGGAACATTTATAGGCTGATGATGATTTACAAACATAGAAACTCACATTCACAAACACTCAGACCCGGAACAAATACTTGCAGATTATGCAAATATTTGTTCCGTGCGGGGATTTAAAATTCCCGCGAATATTAAGAAATCAAATTTAAATTTAATTTAAGAATTTTAAGTCGCCGTGAGATTTATTTTGAGTTACACTGGTCGAAGCCACTGGGAACAGCTGTAGTTACTTGTAAAGTAACGTGCTGTTCAAGAACACAAAGCAAACAATTCGCTATTAAAAGTTGAAAACTTGTAAACAAGCACTTAGGTACTTAAAATTCTTGATCGACTGATTATAAAAACACACGTTATTAACGAGCGTATTGGAAAATGTTATCTAGCACAAGCATTATTAGGTACATAATTTAAAAAACCTTATCTCAACTCGTTTATTTATGGGATGAACATAAAGCGTTTATTTTTATGGCTCGATTAAAGCGTAACGTAAAACGCACATACGATAATTCTACGTCAGCAACATTCATATCGAGACTGCATAATATCCTTGCTTCGTAGCTCGCCTTGGTAATCGTTTGAACATCCTTTCATAGACGTAAATGTATAGAAAGCTACAAATGCACACATTTATGCGCTAGAGATGGAAAGATTTGTAAGAAATATATTTGAAATGTTTCAGCCGACTTTAAAATGCATTTGTATCCATATTTTCGTGCATTGTATCAAGCCTTGCATAACTTAGCGTTTATTGTAATCATGGTTAAAGAGGATATTTTAACGGCACGGTTGTTACAGTGGTTGAGTTATCGACTGCTGCGCAGCGTGTCGCGAGTTCGTTCCCCGCACGGTACAAACATTTGTATGTCCTGCAGGTAGTTGTTCGAGGTCTTTTGCTCATTATCAATCGAAGAATATAGGTACCATCTTAAAGAAAAGATCTAGGTATATTCCTAAAGTGTTGCAATAGTTTTGCAGATTCTTCTCCTTAAAGTCGGTTAAGTATTTAGTAATTGGCAGGTACCTCGCGTCCTAACATTTGTCAGCATCAACAACTCATTAGATGCAAGGTGATACTCGTACGTCAATAACATCGTATCTCTTGCCTTTCCCTTGCGAAGTTAAACGCAACAAAACAACTTTATGTTGCGGAGATTTAGTTAAAGCATTTTATTGATAAACTTATATTTCTGATTGTGGTTCTCTACGAGATTATAAATCAAACCATTTTATTTCAAAATGTGAGTGAATTGAAAATGAGTGATTGAAAATGTAGTAGAATAGTATTTTTAAATATTATACGCATTAATGCATTTGCGTCATGAATTTCTTAATTTTTGTACAAATTCGACGGTACATACATACATATTATATTTGCAATATGAAATAAGGAAAAGAAAATTAAACCCATCACTGCATCATTATCAACTGCAAAATGAAATTTGACGTTGATATTAGGGTCATTTTGCTGTTATATTTTTTTACACAAGTGTTCAACAAATGAGAGGGAGAGGACAGCGTCCTCCTTCCGCCCCAGCCGCAGTGGTAGGCGCTCGCGGCGACAGACGTCGCAAGACGATCTCAGGCCACCGTAGGCGCAGGCATGCGAGCGGCGAGTAATGGGCAACTCGCCGTCCGACCATGGACCATGCCCGGGTCGACGGCGCGTTGTGTTCCACGGGCCGCCTCAAAGAGCGTCAGCAAGATGACGGGGCCCCCCTCTAGAGGGCCAAAGCCTGCCAGGGCCGCGGGACTTATACCATTACCGTGACCCTGGAACGTAAAGGGCTAATGAAAGACACCGTGGACTTTAGTCAGTACAAGTCTGACAGTTCCTCCCGCCCTGCCCTGGGTGGGAGGACTCATTTGATGATTTTACCACGCTAAAAAAAAGTGTTCAACAAATATTTAAGTTTTTGTGGTACGACGCTAAATATTTTAAGACCATAGTTTTTAAATCTAAAAGCCACATTGTAACCAAGAAATCAGTTCATGGATAAGCCAATGTCAGTGATAGATCGATTAAAATATCGATCCAGACAATCCTACCGAACTGTCAACATGTAGAATGTGGACTAAGCAATTATTGCGCCGATAATCGTTACGGGCAATGGCCTAATAGCCGAGAGCTTCGATAAACACGTCGAGAGGCTCTCGTTAGACGTCTGGCCTATGATCTGATAAAGAGAAGAGCTTCTCGACACGGCTTCTATATAAGGGAAGATATTTCTATACTAGAGACTATTTCTAGTGGGCTTCTTGAGCTATAAATAAACCCTTTTATATATTTGGTTAGAAGTTTCGACTTAGGTATTGTATGTTTGTTGCTAAGCCATAAATAAATGGATGAAGGGTTATTAATTTGAATACAATATACTTAACTTGTTTTGGTATTTTGAAAGGAATTTAATAATCTAATTAGTTGTTGTCCCCGCTAACTCGTACAATTGGAAGTGATTATTTGGGTGAATGAATTCTTGTCCTAGATTTTTCTCTGTATGGTAAATTACATACATACAGATCTTAAAAAAAACATACAACATCAACATCTTTCAATTCTTTGTGTACGTAGTTCTCATAGAGCACGAGCTTCTAACGGCTCGGCTATCGCAGATAACGGCTGCTTAAATTAAAGTTAATCCTAATTAAATCGGCCTTCAAAGTGCCTAATAAATTATATAGACCGTAAAAGACTACCACTGCATGTGAGCCACTTTACGTTACTCCATACAAATTAAGCTGATAGTAAATGAGGAACTGAACTCATTACAGAGACATTAAAGCAAACTTTCGATTGAGGGTAGCTAAGACAAGACAAAGTAAAGATTAAGCCGGAAGTAGGATCCTGCTAGCAGTCAGGATTAATTACCCCAGCCAGAAGGAAAGTAGGGAAAAGTTTACACAAACTTGATGAAAAAGTAATTAATGAATATCTGCTATACTTTGTAAAAATATAGAGTTTTTCTTTGGAGTAAAAGTCTGAAAAACTTTGATCATACTAAAAGGCGATAAGCAAACTATGATTTTTCAACGGTGCAAATCAAAATAATTTAAACAAAAATAGTGACTGAAGCACTTTACGCTTTCTCCAAAGCGTTAGAAAAAAAAAACAAACCGAACAAAAATCTAATGCGCCGCAGCAAATTCAGGCTAAACAACTATTTATAAGACGGGACTTACACAATAACCGCATCAGAACCACAAAAGGGACGCGGGTTAAGCTTAAAAACGAAACATTTTGCACGGAGCGGATAAAGATCTTGCCTCGTAAAAACTAAGTAAATACACCGAAGCTCTTGAGTTGAGTGTACAGTGCATAAATTGCCCCCTATCTGACCATCGCCTGACCCTTAATGGCCACAAGGTGGGACATGATCGTTATCGTGAAAATGGGAATTCTGGTCGCAAGCTACTTTGTCGATACAAAGAAATTTTGACGCTCGTTTGCTCGGAACTAATGTTACCAAACTCGCCGACTAGTTCCTGATAAAGCGAATAAGACTGATTTATTGTGTTGACATTACAAGATTTTTATGTTGTTGTTATGAGGTGTGTCTGATTGGAATATTTTGTTGTTTCCTCCAAAATATACTTGTAAATATTATGTATGAGTAACAAGATATATCAAACCAATCTGTCTAGCAGACAATTCCGGAGATAATTTTCTTTTTTATGACTTTTGTGATGTGATTAGTTTCTTTTTATCTTTATCACCTGGATGGTTTTATTGTGCTCTATGTACTGGCTTGTAGACATTATTTTATTACTATCAGTAGAGACGCATCCTGTCGTAGGATTGAGGAAAAATAATAATTAAAACAGTCGAAGAGTGGATTAAATCTCCTAAGCAATATAAACCAATTTCTCGGTAGTCTTAAATCTATTCCATCGTAAGATACATCAGTATCCAAACTGCAATAAAAACTGCGATTTTCAAACTTTATATCGCTATCGAGTAAAAGCCGTAGAAACTGTTGGTAAGTTGCTTAAAGACCATTGAAATAGAGCGAACAGTCGGCGAGGTATCGTTTCACAGAGAGGTACACAAGTGCTTTTCCAACCGATTTCATTGCATACTTACTGACTGAAATTGTCCATGATGCAAATGTTAACATACTTATAGTATCGATTTTATATCATGCGAAAATTTAGAAGCTTCTAAGCTATTTCTGTTGCTAGTATCAGAGTTCGCTAGTATCATACTATTTCATATAAGCACAAATAAACCTCTTAAGAATTAACAGCAATCCCAGCTTTGCAATTAGAAATCTAGGTCTCAGTGCGAATTGCATGAAAGCCTATTGAAGCAAACATCGCCTAGTGCCTTTAGGATGGTAGGCCACCGCTAAAGTGATTGTTTAAATAGCAAAACTTTGAGTAGTAGATATGAGAGGCGGTGAGGCTCCAATAAATCAAAATTATTGGCAAAGTTTTGGGCTAGCTAGGCACCTGAAATATTAATTCCCCCCATATTTCATTACACTTGAAACATTTCTCGTCAATTACGGATAGTTTTAGTAGGCTTCCGCCTCACACAAAACATCGCTGTCGTGAAATATGCAAGTTTACAGTTTAATTTAATTAATTTTCGTATAGTTAGACACGTGTGAGCTTTCCACTTTAGAAATCGATTTAGAAACAATGTTGTTTAGTTGCCGTAGCTTTCTCAATGTGCAGTAAAAGTTTAACGGAACAGAAGACATTGTATTTAGAAATGTTTCTCATTTAAAAACCCAGTTGTTTTTGCAGCAATTTATCAACGCAATCTATTCACAACTCCGAACATCTTCTCAATTGTAATGAGAGTGGTCAATAAAAGAGAAGCTCGAAGTCTCGGTTGAGGCCGGCGACATGCCACAACTAAGCGTTGTAAATTTAGCGAAAAATATTTCTTTCGTGAAGAAAAACAAAGGCGACTTTATACCCGGGTTGAAATTTATGAGATGCGCCGCGGATTAAAAATGTTTGCCATGCCCTCCGGCACGGGCTTGGCTTCATTAGAGCATGTTTCTGGAATATTCTGATTAATATTTACCTTCCACTTCTTGCGGATTGTAGTTCATTAACCTTTTGTCTTGTAATCGAGGCGAGCTGCAACCAAATTAGGTAGCGAGAACTTTTGAATATTTAGTGAGTTGCCTATTTAATGAGGAAACGCTAATGAGGTAGGAAAACAGCTGAATCCGGTCAAAAATAACGTGACAACCAACTGGAATCTACACGAAAACTAGAATAGTATTCACATGGATTGTATTCAATAAGGTAGACAATACAAGGCTATTCTTTTAAAGAATACTGTCTGGATACAATCAAAAAAATCCAAACAACATTTGTCAATAATTTCAACATAAATATACATTAATGACCGTTTAAGCTTGTAGTTGATAGCTTTACATTGGGTCATTAGCGGGGCACCAAGGGAATTATATTTGGGCCAGGAAAATCGCCCTTATTGCTTCGAAATAAGGCGTTGTCTATGTCAAATCGTAACCAAAGACTTGCGGTTGACTATGCCCACCGGGGTCAAATGACTCAACCTCGAATAATTAATACTGTCCCGTGTCTTGCAGACATTATTCAAGTAAGGATCGGTCCGACCTTATCGAGTTCTGCCCTTGGATTTGGGTATCTTGTCTGCTACGTTGTAAAAAAGCTGTTGAATGTAGGGCAGATATTTATAGAATTGTAATGTAAAAACAACGAAGTGGAAAGACAATGTTTTCATGTAATATCATAAATGAAAACATTGTCTTCATCAATGACTGTTGTCATCTAAGTATGACAACAGTCATTGATGAAGATAGCATGGATAAAAACATTGTCAAGCGTCTTCACTTTTCCCGTAAAAAGAAATATGTGGCAAATAATCTTCCCAAGAATTCAAAGGACAAATACCTAGGTCTGTCTAGTCTCCAAAGTTTACCTAGAAGTGATCTAGACTGTGTCTAGCGCTCAATTGGTACACTGAAAGTTTGGGTCAAGTTCTGAGATGCAAGACAGATATAGTTGGAATTGTATGAATTCATGTTGGCTTTTAAGGGATACTAAAAGTATGTTGTACACATCAAAAAAGTTAGCGATTACTTTGAAAAATCGAAATCTTTTTTGTAACGCTTCATTAAATTATAACTTCTTCTTTTTAGATTTTTTTTTTAAATATAGATTTACAATATAAAACAATAAACCAGTTTAATTGTTTTTCCATAAGAAGTTTAAAAAAATATATCAGCTTATATTATGCTAGTGATCACTAACTTTTTTTGATGTGCGTATGTTATTACCCTTTTTCTCACTCTATTTCAACTTAGTGCAAGTCAGTACAGCAGAAGTATTTTTGATTAATTTCATTGCGAGTTCCAAGTTTATAAACTTCCTTCAACTGCTTTTTCAAGTTGTCTCTGCGACTCACCGAGTTTAATTGTCTTGAAGCATTAAGTTGATGCTCATTGGGATACCAGGTAGGAGTTGAAGAGAGCAACCATAGAGTAGAAGTTTTATCAAAAATAGAAGGTTATTTATTAAAGCACTCACACAAGAGAAAATATATTTTTATAACATAACTTATAGGGCAGGACATGTCTGTCGTATGCCGGACAAACTGTGGGCCAAAATAGCTCAAAACTGGTTCCCTGAGACAGTGAGACGGGGTCGCGGCAGGCCAGGAAGTAGATGGCGGGACGAACTGGATAGGTTCCTTTCGAACTGGAAAGAGGAAGCGCGGGCTCGCGAGAAGTGGAAGGAGTGGAGGGAGGCCTTTGCCCAGGAGTGGGATAGAGCAGGCTAGCTAAAAAAAAAACTTATAGTACCAAACCTTGTAGGAAAAGGTTAGTGTCAATTGCACCAAACTAGTATTCTCATACAATACATTTTTAACGTATACCACTACTGGACAAATGTCTTCCCCATAGCCTTGCACTCTTTTCTTTGTTCAGTGTACGTACAATACGTAAATATTTTAAATCTTTTTCCAATACAAGGGGGCAGCTTTTACAGAACAGTACTAAGTAAGATCCTAACACAATCCTTTTGCTACGTCACGGTCACTCATGGTCAACGACCATTTATATCTAGATGCCTCATGCACGATCTGACTAACGAAAATTTTCTGCCAAGTCGCTGAGGTAGGGGTGCTAAGACAGGAAACCTCCACGTGCGTCCGTGGATTGGAGTTCCCTCTCGGATACGTCCGGGGGAAGACCAGTTTTTCGGGCCGGTGCACCCTGGGATGCGGGCAAAAACTCTTCCTTAGGCACTGTGTGCCTAAGGGGTCTCTTTGCCCGTATGCAAATAGCCTGTCGGGTGGACGCTCTAACGCGTGTCCCTCTGAATAGCAGAGCGCACAGCGGCGGAGCGGGCTTGCGGACGGTGAGTAATGGGTAAGCTCGCCGTCCGACCAGGTACCAAGCCAGGGTCGGTGGCGCGTCGTGTTTCACGCGTCACCGACGGGGCCCCTTATGGGGCCAAATGCCTGCCGGGGTCGCGGATTTTTTCTTAATCCAGGATACCGTGGCCCCGGAACGTAAAGGGCATCCGAAGGAACACGGGTGGATTTTAGTCAGTAAGAGTCTGACAGTCCACCCCACCCAGGGCGGGAGGACTCATTTGATGATTTTGCCACCCTAAAAAAAAAAAAAAAAAAAGTCGCTGAGGTACGACATAAGCGAGGGGGACGGGGTACTGCATTCTTATTGGCTAAATCAAGGTCAGTGCGACGAGGGGACTCACAAGAGTGGTCGAAACTAATACGAACTTAAGACTTTTTTGCCTAATGTGTTGACAGACATCGGTCGCCTGTGATTAGGAGTCTAGATATAACTGGTCGTTGCTCATGGTCATATACACATGCCGGTTGTAAGTACTAAGTATCTGACTTTATTTAGGAACTTCACCAAAAACGTCAGTTTATGTACGAGTATGTCCTTTTACGGCGTCTTTAAAAAAATGTTGCCTCGCCCAAAGAGTATCTCCTGCATCGTGGGTGCGTCGACAAACATAGAAACTCACATACACAAACACCCATCACACATTCACACCTGTCACATCTGATCATATCTGATCACACCTGTCTCGTGAAAACCTTGATTTAGTCATTTCTAATCTCCTAACACATTTAGCTTCAGCTTTAACTTAGTAAGTACGACGAATATTCTAAACAAAGTGCAACAGCCTTAAGTCAAAATCTTATCTTGTCCTGTCAGCTAAGTAAACTAAGCACCTTAATAATATCAGCAGTAACACGCTAGTATTCATAATGAACACGATAGTTCCAACACTTCTCCGATAAAAATATCAGACAAACTTTTTATATGTATTAAGGGTTCTGTACGTGTGCACTTTTGTCTTTTTTTATTGTGGTAAAATCATCAAATAACAACAGACCTTTACGTTTTAGAGTCACTGTTACCTTTCTAGACAGTCTCTCTTTTGTACTGTCTAGGGTGTTTTATTGAAATTTTAACACTTAACCGATTCGTGCCTGAATGGTACCGTACCGCTAATAGTATGAACATAGGCATAAAAAGATTGATAGCGCAGAAGGAGCGCGCGCGGTGGTAGTGTAATGTCGGATTCTTGTGAGAAAATAAATGATGTATAAGTATACTGAATTTTCAGCATAATGCTATGAGAGCTTATTATGTACGTAACAAAATAAGCTCTAATAGCATTATGCATAAACTTCAGAACGACAGCAATCTCTCGTAAATTTTTTGCTTCGTCTACATTCATGAATTTGATCATACACGCACATTGGTTTGTAAGCACTACGTTCTTGACCTTTATAAAGGTGAAATGTATTTCTTCAACTTTACTTATATACATATCGTATTCGTTCGTTTCAATTCGAGTGAATTGTAACCACAAAACATAACAAAATGTACGAATATCAGTAAAAAGGCGTCATCATCGCAGTCTGAGGCGCGCAAGATTTGTCTTCATCAAGGTGGAGAAGAAAATGACGAAGGCTCATAAGAGTCAGAATCAGTGTGGTTCAGTACTGGGCAAAACATGCTGCTGTGTGCTGCAATACCTACGACCCCATTGTATTTGTCCCGGCTTCATCACACGAGGAGGTGGTGAAGTATTTGCGAGTAAAGACGTCCAGGACTTTGAGGGTCGAGCGGTCACGCCACGAAACCAAGGAATCTCTAGGATGAATTCTAGGCTAATAAATAAAATCAAATAATTTTCCATGGAACCCTATTTCTAAAGTAGACTTTCTCACACGGCACGGTCAGACACGCCATCCGCTAGATATCTACGATCCGCGTCACCATCGATCAGCCCTATCTGATATTCAAACTACCTACATCATTCAACATGAATTACCACTTTGTTACTTTATTATTGAACAATGAACCTCCCTGTGGGATTGGATTTTTTGCCGCTTGTTAAGGTTCGTTTCTACCAAGCGGAATAGTTCTTGCGTTTTATTTTATATGAGCTCGTTGGTAAATATTTCTCCGATCTACAAGATTAAGCGACGCTTGCCTAGGGTACTCTGCAGATGGGTGATCATTACATGACAAGTATTTACTCTGTGGCTCTTGAAATCACGTTCACTTATCTTTGGCAACGTAACAGCTTAGGTAGTCAACTACCCAAACGTCTGACAACCAGTCTTATCATGGTTATTGTACTCGTATCTTCCAGGACTGACTAGATTCTGGAAGTCAGATCGCTCTATATAAACTATTGTACCTCGTTAGACTGGAAATCAATCCCAGCAAAGTTGGGATCAGGTTAGGTAGATGATGACTTTTTTGAACTTCACTACTAATTAAAGTATGCAGTCCTAGTATGAAACTTTGCGCCCGCAATTAACATCTACGTTGAATTTTATGATTAAAGACAATACTAATACAGTCCTTAATTCTGTGACATTGAAATGTTTCCGCTTGTTGCAAACGGACCCTTACTCGTGTTCGATGCAGGTCTGTACATGGAGGACCATTCAGATTTACGTAATGGTATTGTGAGGAAAAATTATAATGATTCACTATTGTTTTGAAACCAGAAAATGTGGAATCAATGTTTATTATCTATCAAATGTATGAATATGGAATAGACCAAAGGAGTATACTTATTTATGGTTCGGAGTAGCTGGCGTTCATACATATTTCTTGTAACTCGTTCTTTTTTCAAAAACATACTAGTACTACTTCATGCGTTGGTCAACTGATGATGTTAAGTGTTTTTTTTTGCGATCTCTTGGATGAATGAAAAATGAAAAAAAAAATGTTTACTAGATTTAACAAGTTTTCTTTCTAAATTTCTAAGTAGTGATATATTACTCTGTATTAGGAGACTCCACTTTTCCATACGTTGTTGGTATTAACAATAAAATAATAAAAACAATAAAAAAATATAAAGGAATAATAATCTACGAAAACTATGGATAATTGAGGCTTCCGGCGACTGGGACCGCGATAAACTGACACCGCGGTCCCAGATGCCGGATTCATTTAATTTTAATATTTGTATTCCGTCGACTGGGACCGATTCATAAATATTCCAGAACGGTACAGTCAGACGAAAAACGTCTATGGAAATTGTCTTGTTCAATATTTCAGGAAAGGTAAAGGCTAGCATAGGTTCAAAGTGGGATGTATTAAAGTAATTCTCCCAGAAATATTGAAATAAATACCACTTTGAACTTATACTACCCTAGTACTTTGGCTGGTTAAAATTCAATGAAAAAGGCAATTTCAGGACGGTAATCTCTACTTACAATTATTGAAATAGAGACCTATCTTGAACTCATGCTAGCCTAGTACTCTTTGTTAGCTCCTAATTGTCTTACTGGAGACAAACCAGTGGTGACAAAGGGAGTGGGTACAAATGGGAAAAAAATCCCGATTATCCAAGAATAAAGTACTAGGCTAGCATGAGTTCAAGATATGTCTATATTTAAATAATTCTAAGTAGAAGTTTACCGTCCTGAAATTGCCTATTTCATTGAGTAACCAGCAAAAGTACTAGGCTAGCATAAGTTCAAAGTGGTATTTATTTAAATGTTTCTGGGTCGATACAAGACAATTTCAGGTAACCTATTTCTGCCGAGAATTATTTTAATACATACCACTTTGAACCTATGCTAGTCTATTACTTTTGCTGGTTAGTCAATGAAAAAGGCAATTTCAGGACGGTAATATTCTACAATTAAAATTATTTAATTATAGACCTATCTTGAACTCTCGACAGCCTAGTACTTTCTTCTTAGACAATCGGGATACTAGACAATTTCAGGTAACCTATTTCTGCCGAGAATTATTTTAATACATAGGTACCACTTTGAACCTATGCTAGCCTATTAATTTTTCTGGTTTATATTGAACAAGACAATTTCCATAGACATTTTTCGTCTGACTGTACCGTTCTGGCATGAACAATAGATTTTTTTATTCATTTATGGATCGGTCCCAGTCGACGGAATACAAATATTAAAATTAAATGCACCCGGCAACTGGGACCGTGGTGTCAGTTTATTGCGGTCCCAGTCGCCGGAAGCCTCGATAATTTATAAGTTAGGCTAATAAGTGCTTTCAAAATTCAAATTGTGCGTAATATTGTGATTGTGTATAATTGTGATTGTGTTGATGTAATCAGAGTGTTGTGTGGATCACGATCTTTCAACATTTACACATTTATTAAAATCGACGTTCATTATGAGTAGTTGAAAGCTCGAAAGTCGGATTAATTGTTACCAAAGGACTCACTGTCGACACTAACCTAGTTTTATAACTTTGATGAGCCTTTGTAAAATACTGATATTCTGCCGTATCTAGTCAGTCTATAAAACGGTATTAACAACGTATTTAGATATCTAGGTTAGATGAAAGAGATTTCAGTCGAAATATGCCCAATTCAATCATCCGCATACCGCTTTGGCTTATTCAAATAAATCCTAATTCCTATCTATTCTATAAATTGAAGGTTTTTATAAAAGGCAGACTTAGCTCAATAAAATAACTAAGCACTTACTCTGAATTGTTTGTTCAGGTTTAACAATATAAACAATTTAATGCTCTTGAAGCGTTACATTTCTCCAACAAAAGAAAATTAGCTGCTATGAAACCATTATGAGGATTTACTAAAGTGGTTATCGTATTTTTATTACTTTATTACTTTTATGTTTTGCTTTTTTAGTTGGTTTATGCTGTTTATTCATGGTCCATGAAATCATAGTGTTCATCCGATTGATAATTTAGATTCGAAACTTGGGATGCTGTTTTTTGAATCATAAAATCACTCTCAGTTTTAAATTGACATGGTCACTTACACTATCAAGAGTATAAAATGGGAAACTTGCATGATCATAAACTATCGGAAACTGAAAAAAAATAAACATGGCAAATATCCCACTTTAAATTCAAGTAATAAGATCTCTTTCATTCAAATATCTTTGACCTCGTCTGTAACAAATCATTCTGATAGTATCAGAAAAGTTGTGCTGTCAAACATTAGTAGTCATAGTTTCCATGAAATTAAAACCAATGAGTACCAGAGTATAAGTGGATTAAACCTGATATCTATCCTGTTCAAAAACGTACAAGTACCTATTCAACGTAATATAAAACGACTACCCCAGCAAAAATTTCTCACGTAATAATATATCACTCGACGGGCCTTAAACGTTTAAGTGGAGGAACTACACCACTCGCCGGGTAAACGCAACCCAGCAGTATTGTGTCCGCGCACGGCGGGCGCGGGTAGGGTAGGGAACTAGGGTGCAGTGCGGTACGCGAGTAAGGAAGCGCCGAACCCCGGCTGACAAGTGCAATTGCCCTACGCGAGATACTAGATAGCACAGGCACGCCCCGTTGTTAACACTTCCTTAGCACGCCACAGAACACTGACCTCTTTCATAAACAAGCTACTATTTTTATGAGTTAATTTTTGGGGTGACCTCAGATGACAGTTACCGCTGTATGTTTTGCGAGGAGAAAGTCCTAGAGTGGAATAAGTTTCCCATTAAAATCTGGGTGTCTATTTGTGTCCAAATTAGAACTACGAGTAATGGTGTTTCTGGGAAGTTAGTTCCGCTTTTACTCTTGTTGATTGTAAAGTTTACTGTTGCGGCGGCAGTTATTAATATTTCATTATGATTGGTTTCTAGAAAAAGCATCGTGTGAAAGCGTGGCTCAACGTGGTAACTAAGTACTAGATGTTGTATTCAAAATTGAGTGATTGGTAGATCATAATGTAATCAGTAGGGAGTAAAAGTTGGTGCGTTTTAATGGTGAAAATTACGTCTGCGTTTTCGCTAGCCGGTGACCTATTTTTTTGCAAAATTAGTCTTTTGATAGAAAAAATATTACATTTTTTGTAATGAAAAAGTGTGTCACCTACTTCGATTGGAAATAAAAGAATCATCTAGACGACTCAACCTACTATTCATCTGAAAACCTACTTACAATATCCGGCCGGAATATGACATGTCAACTTTTAAGGAAAATGCTGCTTTGTAGGACGTTTTCTCCGTCACTCAAACCTGTTTGTGTACTCTCTCTCTAATGATACAACACGTTTTGCCGCCGGCATAGCCGGCTGGTTTTGCCACGCAGATAGGTATGCTGTCAGATTGTCATCCATGCCGCCGGCATAGTGTGTAGGAGCCATAAGGTTGTGCCATGTTTATCTTTAGTTGATACCAAGATAAAATAAACGAAAGTAACATTTGACACCAGTAGTTTTATATATTTTATTCGTAATAATGTAAATAAATGGGATGACTCTCAAATACTCGTAATGATAAGGAAAAGTGAAATGTGTACCTAAAACTAAGCCAAAAAATGTAAGACTTCCTCAAAAATACTACTCTAGCAATGCAAAACTAACCGTAAAATGTGAGCCATGATAAAGATATTACTTTTTATCTATGCAAGACACAAAATTCGCAGCCCTGGCTGGCTGTAAATTTATTGCCCCTGCCGTCTTCCAGTGTTCCGGATACCATCACTATAGTACAAGGCAGCGGAAAGGCGCACTTTGAACCAACTACAATGGCGGGTGTTTAAAAAAAACATGTGAGAATTAGACAAAACATCGCGTGAGATACTCTGAGTAACCTTTTAACACATGATTATTTTATTTTTCAGTGGAATTTTACAAAAGAAGTATTTATTTCAATTTGGGTCTTTTCTGATCTTATTTTTGGCCTCAATTTATGCATTTCCCGATTGTCATATTCGGGATGACAGCTGTCATTTTATGTGACAAACAAACTCAATTTCGATGATGTTTACCTGTTTACTAAATTTTTTCGTGTTTTTTCCGGAAACGGAAATGTAACTCAAAATTCGGGTACATATTTATATTTTGTTCATAGTAAATTCAACCTGGTTTAAAAAGCCCGGTTCTGAAAATCTATTCTCATTTCATACTTTACTGTGCTAAGTTAGTAAGATTCTTGCAAACTAAGGTAGTAAATAGCTTTTCCAGTTTTTTACGGTTTGCAGTCACCATTCAACACAACCTTTGTTAATTTCTGGAGCTACGGTCTGGTGGGCTTTGGAAACTTCACTTCTACAGAGTTTGTAGAGAAACTCCGAAAACCTTTGGTGGTCCCTGGACGCTGAAATCTTTTGGCAATGAGACAAAACGGCCTTCTTTGAAGTAAATTCCTTGTTGCCGGAATGTTTATAAATGGAAGTAAGAATTGTATTTGAAATTAGATAATTTTGTAATGTTATAAAGTTACAAAGCGAAACTTGATGGATTTTCCACTCCTTGTTTTATCCGTTTTAAGGTCGAATTTTCAATCATATTCATCGTTTTATCACCATCGTTATTCTTTTGTCTTATCCCAAATCATTTGGTGCCGGCGTAGCATGTATTCTTCTTTCATACTTTCCAATTAACTCCTCACAAAGTCTATCCATCATTTCTTGGCTCTACTTTAATGGCCATCCGAATTCACACTGAAAACTGTCCGGAGCCATATTGTCTCAATGGGAGGTTTCACGCAAAGCTCGGCTCAGATGGCGCAGCGCATGATGTCATCATAAAAAATAAAAAAAATATAAAAAAGTTTTAGTTAAATAAGATTCATTATAATAGTTTTTCAGGCACTGCGGCAGTGGCGACGTGAGGATATGACGCATTTTCCCAAATGCTGCCCAGCCCAGCTGCACTCTTCTGGCAATTTCTCGCTCGAAGTTGTCTCTGGTTCTGGGATGACAAGGTCATTGAACATGACCTTAGTCTTGTCCAGGTTCATCCCAAGACCCACACGTCTCGAGGCAGCATTGAGACTGTTCAGCATTTTTTGCAGGTCTTGCAGCGATTCCGCCATAATAACTATGTCGTCGGCAAAACGAAGGTGCGTTAGGTATTCACCGTTGACATTGATGCCCAGTCCGTTCCAGTCCAGCGTCTTGAACAAATCCTCCAGCGCGTTGGTAAACAGTTTAGGGGATATTACATCTCCCTGTCTCACACCTCTTAGCAGCTGGATGGGTTTTGTTCGGTGGTTTTGTACTTGGACCGACATCGACGCCATGCTATATAGGCTCCTTAGCACCTTTATGTACCGCCAATCGACTTGGCATCGCTGCAAGGATTCCAGAACAGCCCAGGTTTCGACGGAATCGAAGGCTTTTTCGTAGTCCACAAAGGCTAGACACAGCGGCTGGTTATACTCCTCTGTCTTCTGTATAACCTGCCGCACTGTGTGTATGTGGTCTACGGTACTATAGCCTTTGCGAAACCCAGCCTGCTCCGGCGGCTGGAAAGCGTTAAATCTAGCGGAAAGCCGATTTGTGACGACTCTCGAAAACAGCTTGTAGACGTGACTCAGGAGCGTGATTGGTCTGTAGTTTTTGAGGAGATTTTTGTCTCCTTTCTTGAAAAACAATGTCACCACGCCCCTGCTCCACGCCTCCGGGGTAGTCCCACTGGCTATGACGGAGTTGAACAACCTCCTAAGCTCTCCGAGCACAGGTTGGCCCGCAGTTTTTAGAAGCTCGGAGGTAATTCCGTCTTCGCCGGGAGCCTTCCCATTACTAAGCTGCCCAAGGGCCGTCTCAATCTCATCTATCTCTACGTCTGGGAGATCGTCTGTGTAGTGGCGTGTAAGCGTGGCTCTTAGGTCATTTGCGTCGGGCTGTGGCTGCGGGGAATGCGAGGCGTAGAGTTGGCCATAGAAGTCTTCGATTTCGGCCAGAAAAGCCGGGTGCCGCAGTGCCTGAAAAGCCGGGTGTTCAATCAGTGCGTCCTTCCAGTCCTAACCTACGGAGCCGAAACGTGGAACATGTCAGTCAAGCTGGCCCACCGACTTCATGTCACGTAGCGTGCTATGGAAAGGTCTATGCTTGGGGTCTCACTAAGGGATAAAATCCGGAATGAGGTCTTACGGCATAAGACCAAAGTTACAGATATTGTCCAAATCTGTAGCAAGCTGAAGTGGCAGTGGGCTGGTCATGTCTGCCGCAGAACCGACGATAGGTGGAGTAGAAAGGTTCTCGAATGGAGACCGCGTGTAGGTAAGCGTAGGGTGGGACGCCCCCCGGCAAGATGGACCGATGACCTGAAGAAGGTGGCTGGCAGTGGCTGGATGAAAAAAGCTGGAGATCGTACGCTGTGGCGCTCCCTGGGAGAGGCCTATGTCCAGCAGTGGACTGCAATAGGCTGAAATGATGATGAATGATGATAATAGTTTTTTAGCATAAACTGATTTTTTTTTTTAATTTTATGGAAAAACAATTGAACTGTTTTATTGTTTAAAAACTATATATTTAAACAAAGAATGTAAAAAGAAGAACAAAATATTATAATATAATCGAATGTAACAAAAAATATAAATTTTCCAAAGTGATCGCAATTTTTTTTTTATGTGTATTTAATTTTACCTTAAAGGTAGCGACCTGCTTGATCTAGGTTTATGAAAACCATGTGTTTCTGGCCATCACTATAAAACAAACACTTAAAAACGCAACATCAGTAACTTTAGTGCAATAATAAATTTATATTATTATTATTATATTATTATTATTATATTATAATAAAGAATACCTATCATGTTTTAAGAACCAGATTGCTTTTAGATTTGTAAGTGGTACAAATCGAACTATTTTATTATTGATGATTTCAATCATACCTTAATTTGTTCACGAATCAAAATTCAGTACGTTTCAATTAAGTTTCAACTGCGCAACAATTGTCGAATTCAAATTAAAATACGATTTGATGAATATGTGGTGATTTCAATAATGTCGGAAACATTAAACAATATTTCAATACAGTTTTGGTACAAGAATTGAAAAAAAAAATAACACATGAAAATTCTCTCTCTGTTTTAATTTCATGCCTAAACTGCTGAATGGTTTTGTATGGAACATAGATAAACAAAGGCTAATGATTTTATACAGGGAAAGTTAAAAAGACTCTAAATAAAAGGTCCTATTTTAATAATCAAAGTGGAAATGGCAGTTACCAGCAGTCCACATTCTAATCCGTTTTCAAAGGCAACGTAACAAGCATACATTCGAGCCGCATGTCATGTGCGAACCAGATTTAATTAGGGATATGGGAGCTAAACAGGCGAAAATTCATCGTTCTCGTCAAAATGACCATTTGGACAGAACGTGCCCACATTTACACCAAAAACACTGAATAAAAGGGACTGAGCATCAGTACTTACATCTAATGCCACCAAATCCCAGTTTTAATTTTCTCGCCCCTGAATAAAAGTTCCCCCACGGTTTAATACTACTGCCTAGTTCAAAAGTGTGGCCGCTTGAATTTTCGCAAAACGTAAAGTACACTTTTAAGAAATTGAAATGAATTTAAAATGAAATGAAAACGTTTGGATTTGTAGGAATTACACTGAAATACTGAATTTAAATTAGGTTTGCATTGTATTTCTAGGAATGTGTGGCGAGAAAATATAATAATGTAATGAGATTTGTATTTATCAAAAACCATTTTCTTTTTATCATTTGCTGCGGGGCAGTGGTGGCCTAGTGGTAGAGCAGTGGTGGCCTAGTGGTATTGGCCTCGACTTACGAGTTGTAGGTCGTGGGTTCGAACCCAGTCAGGCGCATTACTTTGTGTAATTTATTTCAACACCACTGCTCTCAAAACGGTGAAGGAAAACATCGTGAGGAAACCGGCATGTCCTAGAACCAAAAATTCGAAGACATGTGACATCTACCAATCCGCACTGGGCCCGCGTGGTAGATTACGGCCCACTCCCTCTCACAGAGAGGAGGCCTGTGTCCCAGCAGTGGGGAACATTTAAAGGCTGATGATGAATGAGATTTGTATTTATCAAAAACCATTTTCTTTTTATCATTTGCTGCGGGGGGATTATAGAATACCTAGACTTGCTAGGATGATGCTTGATCTAGAAACGTTGGTTTAGTCTCTAGACAAACGAAATGCTTTTAAGAGTTTCGTATTTCTACAGAACTTTTCAACTGGATTGACAACTAACTTTTCCAGTAGCTTTTGTCAGTCTCATACATCGTTGAGTTCTCGTTGAAATAATGCCACTTCGTCGTAGAGCACGAACATAAATAAATAAACACTTTCTTGGTACTAACTGGTATAAGCGAAGGAATTGAAAGTTAAGAACTTTGGAACTTGATATCAAAAAGGTGTAGAAGAAAAAATGTATGAAAATAAAGTTCCTGAATATTTATCTAAAACAATTTGACTGTAGAATGGCATGACAAAAAACGTTTACGGAGTACTTAGTTCCCACCATTTGAATAAGACATTATGTAAATGAATACTTTTCAAAGCTTTTAGAGAACTATTTGGCGTGAGGGTCGTTTAATAAAAATTCAGTTCTCGCACCTTATAATTAGCTACCTTTGCAATTTTATATTGCTCTGGTGAAATTTAATTTTGGACTAGTTGAATTTCTTACTGGGCGATATGTGCCGTGGTTTGGTCGTGGTCGATCTTTTAGGTATATTTGGTTGGATTCAGTTCATCATCATCATCATCCACAGCCCGTTTTCACCCACTGCTGGGTATATGCCTCTCTTTGTTTGTGCCAAGCTCCACGGTCTTGCGCCAGCCTCATCCAGGACACTCCAATGGCAACAATGTCGTCTGCCCATCTCGCCGCCGGACGACCAACACTTCTTTTCCATTCCTTGGACGCCACTCTGTCACAGCTTTACTCCACCTGCCGTCACCGCATTACCATAATACCGATTCAGGTACCTATGCTTAAATTGTTTTTTAGTTTCAAGTGATTTCTATGACAGGTTTATCTATAGATCGTTGACACTCGTGGTTCATGGTCACACGGGCGGTTGAATAAATAACTTAATTAAATTGACAGGAAAAAAATTGTTTATTAGTGTAAAATAATGAAACCTAGAGTCACTGTGGTAGAAATAAAACAATATAATATAGTACCTATATTTATTTTTAACAGGGCTAAAGCAGAACAATGTATTTGTATAGGCTAAACACCGCTAATCTACTCTCTTATATTCTGTGACAATTTATGAAACAAACTAGACATAATTGAGAACTAGGTAATTTCGCATTTTTCCTTAAATTATAATTATATTCCACATTATAACAGTATTCGTTGAAAATGATAAGTCCGTAATTACAAACATTATTCTGATTCCAAAATGCCCTCAGTTCGTATTTATCGTAGTTAACGAACTCCATTCTGTTCTGATCATTAACTAATTGAACGATTGTGAAAAACGGAAACTTCAAAAAGCAGTGGAAAAATACAGTCAAAAGTAACTGGTAGATGGTTTTTAAAGAAAAATAACCCTTTCTTCATTGCAATCCGAATAAATGATTCTTCTGAATAATTAATAAAGGGAAAAGGTGTAAAATACAACAACTAAAGGTGGTCTCACATTTATCAATATCGTACGCTTTTACTGATGAACCACAAACGGGTAGTACGCAAACCTCAGGCATTGCCAACAACTTTTGCATTTTTTCTGACATAGGTATCGGCTCGCGCAGTACTATATGACGTCTTCAGAATGCTTCCTTGAATATCCGGATGCCTACAGCATTTAACGAAGTGTGCGTGAAATATGCGAGGTTTCACATGTTCACATACAACGAATTGTAAAATGTGTCGCGTACAGCGCGTGGTGCGCGTACTTTGCTGACAGATGTGCGATCAGCTTAAGTGAGCTCTAGATACGTAACTTGAGCAGCGATTCCCGGTGATTGTAAGTCAAACGTTCACATTCTAATATCAGTTTCAATCTGTAAAGAATACCTAGCATTTTATATTTTTACCGGTTGCTGAACAGATGGATGAGAAACGATTGCATGTAGCGGAGATGAGGATGTTGAGATGGATGTGTGGAGTGACAAGAATGGATAAAGTAAGGAATGAGTTTATAAGGGGAAGTTTGAAAGTGGCGCCTGTTACAGAAAAAATGAAAGGGAATCGTCTATCTTGGTATGGACATGTGATGAGGAGGGATGACACCCATGTGACTAAGAAAGTGATGAGTATGAATGTTGATGGATGGCGAGGAAGAGGAAGGCCAAAGAAAAGATGGATGGATTGTCTAAGGAATGATATGAAAGAAAAAGGAGTAAATGATACTGTGACGTCTGATAGGGGAGAATGGAAGAAGAAAACGACAGACGTAAACTGGAACTTTGACATTTAATTTCAAGGAAAGAAATTGTTCCTTCTTCGTACACCAGAGGCGCTGTTCCATTTTTCCATACAAGAAACGCTGTAAATACTGAAAAGACGCTGTAAAGTAAAAGAGTGAAAACTCGTGCTAAGGGTACTGGAAAGACGCTGTAAAGTAAAATAGTGAAAACTCGTTATAAGGGCTCTGGTACAGTATATTGTAGTATGAGAAATGTGTTTTATTTCTTTTTTAGGGTTCCGTACGTCCGAATACAAAAACGGAACCCGTATAGAATCACTCGTGTGTCCGTCTGTCTGTCGCTCACAGTCAATTATCTCCGAATCTACTAGACCGATTGAGTTGAAATTTGGTACATATATCAATTCCTGTGACCCAAGCACAGAGGTGTGACGTGAATAGATGAAATCTGTATGTGGGAGGTAATTTTTGTAGGGGAAGGGGAAAATTAAAAAAAAATAATAATTGAAAACTGCATCGTGTGACATATCAAATAAAAGGCCTTGTTGAGAAGATCTTAAATGTATTTTTTTTTGTAATTTTAAATTAAACAGTTTCCAAGTTATTCAAGAAAATAGACAAAGTTTGACCATGCCCCCCCCTTATTTTCGAAACTACTGAACCTAAAATTTGAAAAAAATACAGAAATTAGTTTTCTACTTATAGATTATAGGAAAACCTATAAGAAGTCCATGATATTAAAATAACATGGTAAATCACTCAATATTGTGCGTACCAATTTGGGTCAGATTAAAAAAAAAACGTGGTAGGTAACATCGTACGGAACCCTCTTCACGCGAGTCCAACTCGCACTTGGCCAGTTTTTTTGTGATAGGTTCGCGTTTGATCAATATCTCCACACCTGATGATAAGCGAAGATGTGGTTGACGCTGAACCATGCATGCCTAGAAATAACCTATTCATTCTTGACTTGATGGTGGTTATGACCTAAGGTTACGTTAAAAAAAGAAGATTATTTTGTGAGTTGATAAAGTCTCAGTAATTTATTGAAATACTAATTGTGTTGTTGTCACAATTACCTCATAAAACAGTCCCCATCAGATTGCTGACAGCATTTTGATATAAAATAGAGCTGTTTTGGTATTAAACTAAGCTTTACGGAATAACGTTTTGCGCCTATACACCAATTCAAAAAATTCAAATAAGGTATAGGCCAATGACAGGTAAAAGTTTAGAAAATATGAATAATACAATAGCAAATAAATTATGTGATCATAGTTTTAAAAATGTAAGTGACCCAAATGAGTTTTACGCAGAGTTTTTTGCAATTTTAAACACACAATTTATTCGTAATTTTCCATTAAAAACTAAAACCATCTTTACAAAGTTCTTATTTAGTGATTGGGCAACACCAGGAATTCGCAAAAGCAGAGAAAAACTCTTTGAACTTTATGGTCTTAAGAGTCATAATATTAATAATACTAGCTTTCATCAGTATGTAGCCAAATATTCAAAAACTTTTAAACGTGTATGTAAAACAGCTAAGGCTCTTTATATTAGTGGTAAAATTAAATCAGCTGATGATAAAATAAAAACTACTTGGAAAATAATAAATAATGAAACAGGTAGGAATAAAAAGCGCAATATTGAAATCAATTTAGAAACTGCACATGGCCCTATAAACTCAGATGTGGAAATTGCTCAGGAGTTTGAAAGGTTCTTTTCGAACATCCCTCTTAAAACGACTGAATCCTTAAATTCATCACCCACACTCTCTGCTGCCTTACTTAGAAAGAATGTAAAGGCCTGCCCCGTGGAGTTTAGGTTTCAGCACACAAACCCCCAAGCTGTCATTAAAGCTTTCAAAGATCTAAAAATTAAGTCAACAGAAGATCTTTGGGGAATGTCCGTGAAAGTCTGTACATCTATTATTGAAACCGTTGCACCTTATTTGGCTATTATACACACATCAAAAGTGTCTAGGGATCAAGCATTTTTATGCGGATTTCTTGAGATTGAGATGTGGCTTTGTAATAAATTTATGATTTTATAAATTTATATGGATCCTTTTTGGTGCATTTCATAATTTGAATCAGGAACTGTGAATCAAATTCGAGTAAAAGATGAAAATCAGCTGTCAATATTTTCCCTATAAAAACATACAACGCATTGAAGACATTATTAGTGCTACTGTTTCCCTACTACTGATTAAAACCAACGTTATTATGGAGCGGCGACGTCATTTAAGCAGGGAAGAAATGCTCAGAGCCGTGGGAATGATAGAAGCTGGTTCCCGGCAACGTATTGTGGCTTTAGCTCTGAATACAAGTCAGAGTGTTATCAGTCGACTTTGGACACGTTACCGAAGCACTGGTACCGTGGCTGAGCGCCATGGAGGACGGTATCGCTGCACCACACGGAGACAAGACCGATACATTCAAATCTTAACTCGAAGAGCTCCAACAATAACCGCCATGATGTTAGCCGTGAGGCTTCATCACTCTTCAGGGAACTTAATTAGCGACCAAACAGTCAGAAACCGCTTGCATAAAGTGAACCTTCATTCCCGAAGACCGCTACGGGTACCACCTATAGCAATGCACAATCGTAGGATTCGATATCAATGGGCTCTTGAACACAGAAATTGGGCAGAAGAACAATGGCGTTTCGTGTGCTTTTCTGATGAGTCTCGTTTCGGTATGAGACCGGATACAAGACGTATACGACACTGGAGAACCCCTGGACGCCAACAGCGATTAAAATCCTGCCAGGAAGTCCATCCTTATAGTGGTGGAACCATCATGGTATGGGCGGGTATTTGGATCGGCGGAAGAACTGAGTTGATTTGGATCAGAGGCAACCTCAACGCTCAAATTTATGCTGAGACGATTGTATCAGACGTCATCGTTCCTCTACAAGTGCAAATCGGTCCCTTATTTCAGTTAATGCATGATAATGCACGACCGCACACCGCAAGAGTTTTAAGACAGACTCTCGCCGCAGCTAACATCAATGTCCTGCCCTGGCCTGCTCAGTCGCCAGACTTGAATCCGATTGAGCATGCATGGAATATGCTACAGAGAAGAGCTCTGCCGAATATGGAGGGTATCCAGTCGCAAGAAGACCTTTTTTTGTTGTTGCAACGAACATGGGCGGCCATTCCACAGCGTGATTTGGATGAACTCATTTTGAGTATGCCAAACCGATGTTCTTGTGTTGTTAGTGTTCGCGGTAGAAACACGGATTATTAATTGTTTAAGTTACTCAATAAAATTTTAAAGAAAACTGTTATTTCAGTCTTTTTTTCGAACTTTTGTGTTAGTGGTTCAAATGTCAAAAATCCCTTTATTAGGAAAATGGCAAATTTCTTTATTAATGCAAAGGTGACTTGGTTTATCGTTACTGTGACAAACGAAAACACTTTATTTGATGAATCCTTAAAGAAAATTTTAATTAATATCAATCAGGAGAAAAGTTATTGCAAAAATATATGTTGATCCCTAGACACTTTTGATGTGTGTATTTAACACTAGTGTAGACCAAGGAGTGTTTCCAGGGCCCTGTTTCATAAAGCTTACAATCCGACATTTATGTCAAAAAATAACAAATTTGTAGAATTGTCGCCTTTGGTCTGTTTCATAAAGGTGACAAATGTATTAAAAGTCGACAGGTGAAATCTTGACTTAATTGTCATCATAAAACGCGTTTTATAAAACTCAACATTTGTCAAAAAACTCCAGTCAAATTACTCGTGACAATTGTCACGGACAAATGTCGGATTGTCGCTGACAAGTGTCGGCTTGTCGCGACAATTGTGTCAAATTATTACTACTATTTTTTTACGATTCAAAAGTGAGAAATACTAAGAGATGGCAAAGTATTTAATTTCTCTTAAGTATGTATAAAGTAATATTTCTGTGCCTTTTTTTTTATCGTAGTTAAATTATCAAATGAGTCCTCCCACCCCGGGCAGGGCGGGAGGGACTGTCAGACTTGTACTGATTAAAATCCACGGTGAATGACTAGAATCCTTCAATAGCCCTTTATGTTCCGGGGTCACGGTAATGAGATAAGTCCCGCGACCCCGGCAGGCTTTGGCCCTCTAGAGAGGGGGCCCCGTCATTATGCTGACGCTCTTTGAGGCGCGCGTGGAACACAACGCGCCGTCGACCCGGGCATGGTCCATGGTCGGGCTGCGAGTTGCCCTTTACTCGCCGCCCGCATGCCCGCGCCTACGGTGGCCGGAGATCGTCTTGCGACGTCCGTCGCCGTGGGCGTCCACCACCGCGGGTGGGGCGGAGGGAGGACATTGTCCTCTCCCTCACGCGGCCCGCCTCCTCCTTCGCGAGCATGACTGCTTCGCAGAAGGAGGCGACCGCTTCCCACTCCGTCTTGCCCCGCAGCATGGCCGCAACCAATGCCGGGCGCGAGAGGTCTCCGCCTATCGCCGCCGTGAGGACACGTCGGTGCTCTGCCCAAGCGGGGCAGTCTTGCACCGTATGCTCTACTGTGTCCTCCGGGCGATCTTCGCAGTGGTGACACCCAGGCGAATATTTCTGTGCCTTGGGGAAGTTTCTTTGGTCATCTTTCGCTAGTGTAATATTTCCCAAGAAAATCCACCATCACTACTCTCACTGCTCGATGTTAGGACCATTTTTTTATAACTAACCTCTAAAAACACTTTTTTACACCTTCAAAATCCAAAATATGAATCCGCGACAGAGGTCGACGCGCCTGTCAAGGTTGTCGGACAATTCTACAAATATGTCAGTATGTCGTGACAATTTTACGTTTTATAAAGCGGAATTATCAACAATTTCGCGCGAAATTGTCACCTGTCACATGTCGCTAAAAAAGTTTTATGAAACAGAAAAATGACAGATTGTCGCGACAATCCGACATATTTGCGAATTTTTGACCGTTACAATTATGTCACCTGTAAGTTTTATGAAACAGAAAAATTGTCAAATTGTCGCTTTTTGACATATGTCGAATTGTCGGATTGTAAGCTTTATGAAACAGGGCCCAGATCTCATGAAACATAGTAAGGTAGCTCCACTTTTCAAATCGGGGGATTGTAAAGAACCTAACAATTATAGGCCTGTGTCAATTTTGCCGGTTTTCAGCAAGGTGTTTGAAAAGTTAATGCTTGCACAAATGTTATGCCACTTTAATAAACATTCTATCTTCCATTCTCAACAGTATGGTTTTACAAAAGGGCGTTGTAAAACTGACGCGGGTGTTACCTTATTAAAGAACATTTTTAACTCCTGGGAGGAAGCACAAGATGCCATAGGAATCTTTTGCGACCTCTCAAAGGCATTCGATTGCGTAAACCATGAAACACTTTTGCTGAAACTAGAGCATTATGGAATTAAAAATACAGCCCTGGATTTACTTAATTCATACCTAAGGGATAGACGGGTAAAAGTTCAGGTAAATGGCATAAACTCATTAGGGTCTGAAATGACAATGGGCGTTCCTCAGGGTTCTATTTTAGGTCCGTTCCTCTTTTTAGTTTATATAAATGATTTACCCCATTTATTAAAAAATCAGCCGAATATGGTGTTATTCGCGGATGATACGTCGTTAATCTTTAAAATAGACAGACGTTCGCAAAACCTAGATACTGTTAATGATTGTATTCTTCAGGTACAACATTGGTTTACTTTGAACAATTTAGCTCTTAATGAAAAAAAAACTAAATGTATTAGATTTACTTTACCAAATGTTAAAAGTAGCGAATGTGATATTTTACTGAACGGGGAAAAACTGGAATTTATTAATCAAACAGTTTTCCTGGGAATCACGTTAGACGATAAATTACAATGGGGCCCCCATATAGCATCTCTTGCGGGGCGTCTGAGTTCAGCCGCATATGCTGTTAGAAAGATAAGACAGTTAACAGATGTTGAAACTGCGCGCTTGGTTTACTTCAGCTACTTTCACAGCATTATGTCTTACGGAATTCTACTGTGGGGCCGGGCGGCTGACATTGAATCTATTTTTATTTTGCAAAAGAGAGCCATCAGAGCAATTTACAATTTACATCGTCGCGAATCTCTTAGGGAACTATTTAAAAAGATTAATATAATGACAGTGCCTTGTCAATTTATTTATGAAAATATAATGTATGTTAGAAAAAATCTTCATCTTTTCAAAAAAATAAGTGATAGACATAATTTTAATACTAGAAATAAAGATAAAATTGATCAACCTTATTTTAGATTGTCAAAAGTTCAAAAATCTTTTATGGGGTACTGTGTTAAATGTTACAACAAAATACCTAGTGAGGTCTTAGAATTAAATGAAAGAAAATTTAAAACTTATATAAAAAACACTCTAAGTAAACAAGCATAATTATTATAAATTAGAAGATTATCTTCAAGATAAAAGTGCTTGGAAACATGCTGGTCCTGCTCCATAGTACAATGTAAGGCTTGAGCAGAATCAAACTTTGTTGAAATTTTTGATGCTCACACACTGCCTATATATATTTGTATAAAAGTTATAATTACATTATTTTGTGAAAGTGTGAACACCGTGTACCTTTTTAGCTGTATAATTATTTCTTGTTTTTTTTTTATCCTTTAAATTGTCTTCGCTTGAGTACATAGCTTTCACATTTATTTATTTTTTAAATTTGTAATTTTAAAACATTGTGAAACATTTTTGAAAAAGAGTAAGTATGGAGTTTCTTGCCCATTCTTCTCCATACAAACCTACCTTTGCGAATGGGTGTAGATTCAATCCCATCCCTTCCTATTTCCTTTAATTTTAATAATCGACGTTCAAAAGTGCCTCTATGATGGCCTAATTGGAATAAATGATTTGACTTTGACTTTGACTTTGATCTGTTACTGATTGTAAATATTATTAACTATCTATCAGCTCACGCAAAGTAACAATGACTTTTACATCTTCTTTCCTTAAACGAACAAAAAACGACCCGAATCACTTATACAAAAACGTGAACAGCATCGAATTGCAATTGCCGACTGATAATACGAAATCAATGTGCTATATATTCAAATTGCACATTTTTTCCATTGAACAATTTACTTAATGATGGTCATGGAAAGAAATCGGAAACCTCCTCAGTAATGGTTTGGGTGCTGATAAATTGAACTGGGCGGGACAGTGATCGCTCGTAAAAGTTTTAACAACGCACCAAATTGCTACCTATAACATCGTGTTTCATTCTCAGGGTTTTCAATAAACTATAGGTATGACTGTGAGATTAGCCGCGAAAGCGCGTTCCGACTTTTTCTTTTTAGGGTTCCGTAGCCAAATGGCAAAAACGGAACCCTTATAGATTCGTCATGTCTGTCTGTCTGTCCGTGTATGTCACAGCCACTTTTTGTCCAAAGTATATGAGCTATCCTGTTGAAACTTGGTAAGTAGGTGTATTATGTGAACCGCATTAGGATTTTCGCACAAAAATAAAAACAAAACAAATTTTGGGGGTGCCCCCCATACTTGGAATTGAAACTCAAAATTTTTTTTTTCACCAAACACATACGTGTGGGGTATCTATGGATAGGTCTTCAAAAATGATATTGAGGTTACTAATATCATTTTTTTCTAAACTGAACAGTTTGCGCGAGAGACACTTCCAAAGTGGTAAAAAGTTGGTCCCCCCCCCCCCCGTAACTTCTAAATTATGAGAATGATAAAACTAAAAAAAATATATAATGTAGACCTCAACAAAAACTTCCAACGAAAATTGGTTTGGATGAGATACAGTTAGCAGTTTTTGAGATATAGTACATTTTAAAAAACCGCAAATATAACTTTGCCATTCATACAAACACTATGAAAAACAAAGTTATTTTTGTTGTTTGTGTATATTACTTACTAATATAATTATACCAATATAATTATATCCCTAATCTATGCTTGCTACTACGGAACCCTTCATGGGCGAGTCCAACTCGCACTTGGTCGGTTTTTTTTTAAATCAAATTTGAAAGAAAAACAGTCAGACATTTCACAAAGCAGAGAAGTTTGGCAGGTATAAGGTGACGCTTCTGCCTAGCAGTGTCATATATCATAGGATTTACAGGCACTTTTGAATTGTCAAATAAAACTTATAATATAATGAAGCTAACTACAGTCCTAGTCACAAGGCAACTTGTAAAAAAATAAGGTAGATGCCTATTTCAAATCGAAGATCTCTATGGATAAGAATGGGCAAGAAATTCCATGGGAACTCTTTTGAATCAAAATATTATTACAAAATCCTGTTTACATGATTCATGTCAACATACATGTGAGAAAAATGTAGAAATACGTGCACGTTAAAAGTGTCTACAGTTAAAAGGATAAAATAATTAAAAATTACATAATCGGAACTTCTAGAACTACAGTAGTGCACGGACTAAATGTCACAAAGTATTTTTATCAGGCAACCTTTGATTAAATATTGACATTGAGATAGGTTACAAACAATCTATTTTAATGTAGAAAAAATTAAGTTATTTAATTATGGAGATCAGCACCGATCTTAGCGATTTCGATAGTGAAACGGCCCAAAATAAAATTCTTCTTAAATAATTTAGTCAGAATTTGCTGAGGAAAAATATTTTTCTATTAAATTTGTTAGATATTTATCAAAAAATAATATCTTCAACATTCTCCGATACTGAGAAAAGATACTATAGAATAACAAACTTTCAATTTGCTTAAACGGACGAATAAAAGTTGGTAATACTATTTCTATATATCTCGAAAGTAAGTAATTTTCTTCGAATTTGCTCGAAACCAATTTCCGAATGATTCGACTTTCGGCACTTTTACGTCTGCTCCTTGTCGGTAAACGGGAAGTTTTATACCTCGAAACCTCTTCAAAAGTGACGTTATACTTTATTCAAAATTAAACTATTTAGCTTCTTCTTTTAATATGAAGTGAAACGTGATTCAGTGATTTTTAGATTTATATCCTTTTCGTGCTTAATACTGAAGTTACGGCATATCATCATTCTAACTTTAATTTTAAACTTCCTTCAACTATTCGTAAAAAGTATTGGTAATATTTTGAAGTCATAAACTTGCTTCAACCTTCACAAGTCTTAACCATAGAACAGTTATTTCTTTGATAGCTTTATAAAACCTACAAGTTTATTTTATGTAGTTACCAAACTTTAATAATATCTGCATGCCACTTTTATGTGTTTGAACTTATATTTATTTTTATCATCTTTGTACATACTTACCACATTTAAAGCAAATAAATAATTTTGACTTTGACTTTGATAAAATTGAGTTTGAAAAGCTTGAAAAAGATAATTACTGAAGAACATAACTTTAGAGAAACACAAAATTACTGAAGAAGTCAATCCCATAGCAAAATTCCTCTTTTTCATCTTTTGAAGATCCAATCTTTGCGAACATACGCCGCGAATGCTTCGTAACGCACGCCTCGATATTAAGTAACAATTGCTGCATCACGAATATAAAGGTCCACACATAGCAAAGCATGTGATGAACGCTGCGTGCGTATCCGCCCTTATATGTATATAATAGAAACATACTCTTGTTATTTGCACCATATTTCAGTCTATCTATACCCACATGCATATTTCAAGAGCGTTGTTTCTAAAACAAAAGACGGCCACTTTTACGGAACAGTTTAAAGCTTATTTTGCAGCAGAGCGGCGCAATGTGTTGTTCTCCTAGGCGAGCTAAAGAGAACATTCAAGCAATTTGTTTGTTTGCGTCGAGAAACTAAGAGATTGTCTTAAAACATCCCCAGATTTCTTGTTTTACATCTCATTTGTTCACAAACCGGCCAATGTTTGTTTTCCAAGATAGGTTAAATGAAACTAAAAATTAATGGAGCAAGTTGAATTGTATGTTGGCGGCGACGGTTTTGTATTAGTGTTTTTTCTACTGATCTAAGAAAATTGGGAACAATCTCGTAGAAATAAGTTTTCTTCGAAGCCATGTAATATTTTCGAATCATCTTTTCTGAATGTTTAATGGAACTTGATTTTCGTTATTCATATGAAATCCTGATTCCTGAGCCAGGGCCAAAGACCTTTAGTAGGTACTGTAAGGTTGTCTACCTTAGAAACATTATGCGTGCGAGACCGTTGACATTAGCGAGTACAGTCGAGTTCTTAAACATATGTACACTTTCAAACCTTATTTAGGCAGAATAAGATTCAAAATTGAGTAGATATTTTCGGAACTCGACTTTACATGCTAAAATCTGATCCACGTGTTTCATGGAGTATTTCTCTTGTATTCAGTAAACAGTTCCACGTGTAAAAATTAATACTTCAGGCGGCAGATTAACAAAGAAACGTTTCTTACAAGATCAACCAAGTGTACAGGCACGAACAACAATATTGTTACATAAATTCAAATGGGATTCGTCGTGGAATAAGAATCACTACTTTGAGGAAAAATATTTTATATTCGAAAGATCATGAAATACAGAGGAAAAGTTTGACAAAATCGCTTTTAAAAGTGGCTCAGTGTAAAAAGTAAATATTTTAAAAGAAGATATGATGGAGAAAATTGCATCCATAAAAGAAACAGGGAAAACTGTGAACATGGAACAAATATTTGTAGGACTTATATTATAGGAATAGTGTGGGGCGAAGTTTAAAAAAGGAAAAACAAACAATTGACAAAAAATAAGTAATCTCAAAAGTTGTAACATAAAAACTAGCTTAAATATCCCATGACACTTAGTCACTTACCCGATAACTGTTAAGGATTCGGATTTCCCCATAATTATTGTCTCACTTAAAAGACATACCCTACATACACGCTGCTCGTGACTGTACCGATTCGAGTTCTTTTCCATTCAATCAAACGTCAGCTTATTGAACGACAACATTAATTATTCTCTTGGAAACAAAGATAGAATAAAAATCCAACTTATTGAACCATTTTATCTAATATTATGTTAACTTTTTCATTCTCATACATCATTTCGTCTACTAAATTATACGAAAGGAGATAACTTGTATCTGAATCGTCATCGACTAAGCTTTATCCCTAGGTACGATGGGATTGAATTTCAGTTTAACCAGATACAGCTGAATAACAGCATTTTACATTAGGCTACTTCCTAGTTAAATAAATAGGACGTGCCTTAACAGGCTTTACACAGTGGCGCTCCGGCAAGATTAATTTGTAGAGGAAACGTTGCTTGTTCCTATGAGCCGATGGTGATCTATCCTATGAGTGATCACCGGAGGCCCATAATCGCTCATTTGCGGCAAGAACGTGTTAACGAAAATATGTATCGTTATGGAATAATCATACAGTAGAATTGGCGCATCGCGCTCTACTTGCTGCTAAAACGCGATATTTCTAGCGCCGAAAATGACCGAGTAATGAGGGAAAAGGTCGGCGACTATCGGTTTAGCGCCATCTCTTTCCGCCCTTAAGTTTAATGCAAGATCGGTTCACGTCAGTTGTAGCCGCTCGCTTGAGGAGGAAAGTGCTGCCCGATTGCGGCAAAAACGTAACAGTTCATGGAGTCACGGTTTTGATGAAATGTAAATACAGCTTTTTGTTTTTTTAGTGATTTATTTTTGCAGCTATAACGGGACATTTTGTATGTGGGTCATTATTGTAGTAAAAATAGTAATCGCATGCTGTGGTTTATATAGGATTGTACCGTTGTTGCTGAAATAAACAATGTTTTTTGTTGGTTAATTTGAGATGTTCCGTTACAGTTGATAATTAAAGTACAAAATGTTTGGTCTTAATGTTGGTTATCTCAAGTTAACACATTCTTGATAAAAAATAATATTTTTTTACAACAAATAGCTTACAATGTTGCATTATAAAGGATAAAAACATTGTCTAATTACAATTTATTTTTCAGATGGAATCATGATCTAGGATCTAGGAAGATTGTAATAGTCCAGTCAACGGGGAGTATTTTTTTTATTTGTTAAAAATGTTAGTTTTCGACCTCGAGGAGAGTGCGTTAGCCGCCATCTTGGATTGAAGGGGCCCAAATGTGTTCTTTTTCATAATTATAATGCTTCAACCGTTGATTTTATGACAAAAATGCCTCAGAGAAGTTTAAATTAGACGTAATAACAAAGTCAACGGTTGAGTAGCAAGTGAGCAGCCGCCATGGCTGCTCATGTATGCCGATGACATCGCGCTGGCGGACTCGGACGGGGGGCGCCTGGTACAACGTGTGACAGCATGGAAGGAGTCGCTAGAAAACGGTGGTTTGAAAATTAATGCGGCGAAGACCGAGTACCTGGCCTGCAATACCACAAATGCTGCTCCTGTTCGCATTGGCGAAGACACAGTCGAGCGCACGGAACAGGTCAGATACTTGGGATCGGTGCTCCACGAGTCCGGGGACGTCGATAGCGTCGTCAAGTCACGTATCTCGGCCGCCTGGGCAAAATGGCGCGAGGTGGCGGGGGTTATCTGTGACCCAAAAATGCCGGTTAAGCTCAAAGGACAGGTCTATAAGACCATCATTAGACCTGTCCTTCTGTATGGCAGTGAAGCGTGGCCTATACTTGAGCGACATAAGCAGAACCTGCGTGTCACGGAAATGAATATGCTGCGCTGGATGTGCGGAGTCTCGCGGAAGGACCGCATTAAAAACTCCCGCATCCGCGGCAGCCTTCATGTCCGTGACATAGCAGATAAACTGCAAGAAAGTCGCCTACGCTGGTATGACCACGTTTTGCGAAAACCGGCAGATTACGTGGGAAACAAATGCCTTGCCATGCCGCCCCCGCCGGGGCCAGGGAAACGAGGAAGGCCTAAGAAACGTTGGCTTGACGTCGTAAGGGACGATATGCGTGCTAATGGGCTCACGGCAGGAGATGCACAAGACCGTGCGAAATGGAGGCGTCTAGGTAGGAAGGCGGACCCCGGTCACCGAGGTGGAAGCCAAGGTAGCAACCGGGATTAACGCCCTGAGGATGATGATGATGATGATGACTTGTATTCCAGTGAAAGTCACACAATAACTTCGCTAAAATATCTTTCATTTTGTAAAACAAAATACCAAAATACAGAGATTTCTACGACAGTAACGTGTCTTAATTAAAATGTTCCATACATTTAGATTACAGATTATCAATAAAACGTAACAATACGACATAACTTGTAAAGGTTTAGATTTTTATTACATTTTTTTTTCAAGAAAAACGGTACATATCTGTTTATTTTGCAGTACTGCAAATTTTTTACAAGAATAACGCAACAAGGAGGACCATTTTTTAAATAAATAATCATAATAAATTTAATTACTGACTTAAAGGTCTGAATGCAATTTGATCCAAAAAAATGAAAACCTTGAAGTTATGTTGTATTGAGCTGAATAGTCTAAACATAATAATTAAAAAGTTACAGAAATTTTAAACTTTCAAATGCGTTTTACCACAAATCGAGATTTTTACCTTGTCACGTTCTTGTCGCAAATGAGCGAATTATGTAATTGCCAAAAAAAAATGAAATGAAATAAAAGAAGTATTTCATTAAAAAAAAGTATTTTTTTTATTACACGCAGATATAGGAGAAATTACTACTGCAAGGCAACTTAAAAATAAAAGATTTCTAATAAGCTTTTGTAGATTACGAATTTTAAATGTAATTAATCCCAACAAAAAATACTTTAATTAATCCCAACTGCAGTTATTCCCGGGCATGCCGCAATCGCGGCGGTAAGACCCCTCTTTGAGGAGTGGCTGGATAGGCGTCACGGCGTCCTGACCTACCGCATGACGCAGGTCCTCACCGGACACGGAAGTTTCGGGAGGTACCTGTGTTTGAGGAGAAAGGAGGAAACGCCTGGGTGTCACCACTATGCGGATTGCGTACACGGTGGAGCATACTATGCAGTTCTGTCCCGCTTAGGCAGAGCACCACCGTGTCGTCCATAGATATCTTAAAGAAGGAGATATGGCGTGGAATTCAAAATGTATAGAAAACTGGTACCCTAAATTGCCCCTCCATAACGCTAATATTGCACACACAGTTCTATCAAAACAATACTACGAACAAGTGCACACACGCGCCATCGATAACTCAGTCATTTAAATATAAACCTAATTCTTTACACTACAGCGTACTTTTTCCGTATAATTTACTCACACTAAAACAATTATCATTGTGTGTTGTCGCGACACGGGGGCGGATACGACTCTCCCGCTCAAATTCAACGGACGCACCATGCGACATTACGGCTTGGTGAGGTATCGTTATGTCAGTTTTACATTGCTTGTCCAGTCACTCAGTGATAGACTGAGGTGGTTGTGAAAGAGCAATGTATTTAATGCAAAAACAATACAGTGGGAGTAATATAGGAAAACAAAAATAAAGAAGTACCTACAACTCAATAGCTGAGCGAAACGCTCAACACCACGTGGTCACCGACACGCCCCCTTGCCACATCTCCTGTTTTTAATATTTCTGTGGTGTCGACCGATCATGGACATGACTCGGTCAACGGCACGTCTTGTTCCACACACGCCTCAAAGAGCTGTCAGCAATCTGACGAAGCTGTCAGCAATCTAACGGGGCTCCCAGGGCCAAACGCCTACCGGGCTCGCGGGACTATCTTCTTAGGTAACCCTGACCATGGGTCTAAAGTATTATTGAAGGAATAAAAATAGTGTGGCCGGATCTATTGAGATGATTTTAGAACATTTAAAAAAAAACTACCAATATCTATGAATAGAAACAAACGATTACCTTTTATCATAAGTAATAGGATAACAGGGAATGTTGATAAAACAAAACATAGTAGCACAATATACGCTGATAAGTTGGTATCGAGTCCAACACTAATTAGTGTTGCCGAACAATCCGGAAAAGTTTGTTAATAAAACTGGTCTCAACTATTAATTGCCGCCATTCGAGTGTTGCTGACGGGTTAGCTCGATCACTTTCTGTTATAATGAGCTACAGTAACATTGTAACCTAACAGTAATTAAGTACCAATTTTCATCACTGTTTATGGCTTTGAGTTTGTTTCCTGTGTGCAGTGAAAAAGGTGCGGGTAATTTTTAGGGTTTCATAGCCAAACCCTATTACTAAGACTTCGCTCTCCGTCCACCTGTCTGTCTGACTGTATGTCTGTCTATCACCAGGTGATCTCATGAACCGTGATAGATAGTTGAAATTTTCACAGAGGATGTATTTCTGTTGCCCCTATAACATTCAATACTAAAAAACAGAATGAAATAAATATTTAAGGGGCTCCCAATGCTCCCATCTTCCATACAACAACTGTGTTTTTTTTTAGATAAATGGCGACCCGCCCCCGTTCCGCACATGTGCAATATCTGCTACATTAAAAATGTTACATACATTTAAACCTTCCTCTTGAATCAATCTTCTTATTTAAAACTAGCTTTTGCCAACAGTTTCACTCGCTCACCCCCCAATACAAAGAAACGATCAAATCTTTCCGCTTTATAATTTTACTAGCTTTTCCCAGCGGCTTCGCTCGCCCCCCCCCCGCTATTGCCTATGCCACTCAGGACCAAAGCAGCTTTTAACTGGTGAAAGAATTTTTGAAATCGGGCCAGTAGTTTTTTAGTTTATCCATTACAAACAAACAAACAAAAATACAAAGTTTTCCTCTTAAATAATATTAGGGTAGATTAGTATAAGAAAACCCGCATCAAAATCGCGTACTTTTAAAGATTTAAGCAGACATAGACAGACAGCGGGAAGCGACTTTGTTTTATGTTATGTAGTGATAGTACAAACCCGTAGTGTTCTATTCCGACTCGCCCTTGACTGGTTTTTACCATTTGGCGTAATGGGTTTCGCTTTCTGCGCTATTAAGCACATTTAGCTTAATATAACAGCTAGTTTGAATTGTAGTAAGCGAAAAGTGGAGGATTCATGGAGTTAATGCCCCTTGTACACGGAGATGTGCACATTGAGATGAACAACTGCTGTTTCCATTATACAAATCTTGCATACGAGTCATCATCATCAGCCTATAATGTTCCCACTGCTGGGACACAGCTCTCCCCTCTGTGAGAGGGAGTGGGCCATAATCCACCACATGGGCCCAATGCGGATCGGTAAATATCACATATCTTCGAATTTTGGGTTCTAGGACATGTCGGTTTCCTCACGATGTTTTCCTTCACCGTTTTAAGAGCAGTGGTGATGAAATAAATTACACAAAGTAATGCGCCTGGCGGGGTTCGAACCCACGACCTATACGTACAACTCGTAAGTCGGGACCGATACCACTGGGCCACCACTGCTCTTGCATACGAGGATGTCGTCACATTTGTATACAAGTTGCTTAAATTGGAAACATGTTTTCGAGAGTGTACATTGCATGCAGGTTTTACTTGCACAGTTCCCAATTGAGTATGTTGACAGTTACTTGAAAAAAATGTACAAGTTCAAACCAATTTCTTGCTACTTATAACTTGTATGCAGGTTTGTTCACGTTGCATACCATTTGCAACTTGAATAGAAGTAATTTTCTTGTATACAAGAAAAATACATTTAGCTTCATCTTTTTGTTTCTTTTTACCCGACTGCGCGACGCAAAGGAGGGTAATTGTATGTATGTTTGTTTCTATGTGGCGTTCTAGAGACCAAATGCGTAGGCCAATTTTGATAATTCTTACGTCAATCGATTCGTCTTAACCTTGCGAGTGTCACTAAATACATGACAGTGACAGAACGACTCACAGTCGGGGCCCATTAAAATTTTACCAATCAAATCTTCCCAAGGGGCCCCGACTGTGAGTCGTCCTGTTCTGCTTCTTCCTGCTGTTCTGTTGGGCTTGTTTCTTTCTTTTTAGTTTTTATTTAAGTTTATTTTTTCACGTATTTTTTTAAATTAGTTTTTACGCAGTCGGGTTTTTTGTTCTTCTTTAAATTATTATTTTTTTAAATGTTAGTGATATTTCAGAATTAATTGAATTGTGTTTGGCAGTAACTTTGTGTTAAAAATCTAAAACTATCTTCTGATTCACGGTTCTACGAATGATATAAAACAAACAAATCTTGGGAGGGACAGAGTTCAAATTAAACTTAAGGTATTCTTAGAAAGCTCTCCTAACAAATAGTAATGTGTCCATCGACATTTCTGCGAAGGTTCGGTCGAACATCGCCCAAAGCATGTTTTAATATTTGTTCGTAAAATTAACTTGAAATATTAATCTCGTGGCCGGCATTGGTCGAGGCCATGCTGCGGGGCGAGACGGAGTGGGAAGCGGTCGCCTCCTTCTGCGAAGCAGTTATGCTCGCGAAGGAGCATGCAGGCCGTGATAGTGAGAGGACAGCGTCCTCCCTCCGCCCCAGCCACAGTGGTAGACGCCCATGGCGTCGGACGTCGGCAGACGATCTCCGGCCACCGGAGATATACGGGTCGACGGCGCGTTGTGTTCCACGCGCGCCTCAAAGAGCGTTAGCAAGATGACGGGGCCCCCCTCTAGAGGGCTAAAGCCTGCCGGGGTCGCGGGACTAATTCCATTACCGTGACCCTGGAACGTAAAGGGCTAATGAAGGACACTGTGGATTTTAGTAAGTACAAGTCTGAGAGTCCCTCCTGGGTGGGAGGACTCATTTCATGATTTTACAACGCTAAAAAAAAAAACCAAACTGTCGAGCAATTTAAAATACGGCGTTTACTTGGTGAGATTCCGCTGCTGAGTAACGGAGATATCAAGTAAATGAGTTAGAAAGAGTTATTCGACTTGGGGTTGGTAATTTCCTATGTTCGACGTATATGGTGCGTGAAGCTTCACACAGGGAACTCACTTTGAATCACATGACCTGAGTGGTTTTTTGAATTAGTTTTTATTTACACTGTGATCGTGTTAATTTTTGGTTACGCGAATGCTACGCTACTGCGGTGTAGCTGACACTGGTGCCACGCTGCTACGGCGTAGCTGACACAGGTGCCACGCTGCTACGGCGTACCTGACATTGGTGCCACACTGCTACGGCGTAGCTGATAAAATTGTCATAATTATGCAACGCTGCTACGGCGTAGCTGACAGCAGTGCTAAGGGCTCCCACACATAAACACGATACGACGTCGCGTCGTGGAAATCTACGATACGACGTCGCAACGTGTCGATGCACGATACGACTTTGTGACTCACGATGCAATCCTGCGCAGTTGTTATTCGAAATTTTAAGATGACGGATGGTATTGAAGTCGATCATTTAATTACCCTAGTCGAGCATCGTCCCGTACTATGGAACAGAATGCGTCTGGAGCGGTCCATTTTTCGGAATGAACTAAAACACCGTAACGATGCTCATCGTAGATTTCTACGACGCGACGTCGTATCGTGAAATGACGCCGCATCGTTGTACGACGTGACATCGTATCGTGTTCGTGTTTATGTGTGAGAGCCCTAAGCAATAGCGGCGTAGCAGACACCGGTACTACGCTACTACGGCGTAGCAGACACCGGTGCTACGCTACTACGGCGTAGCAGACACCGGTGCTACGCTACTACGGCGTAGCAGACATTGATGCTACGCCAGCTACAATCTTCTAGCAGACTATTAATTACTATGCTACGGTTTATTGAAACAGTTGCGCAATAATCACATAACAGTATACAAGAAATTCCGTGGAGTAACTAGCAGTTCAGTTGCACCGTCTTAAACTTGATATGAAACTATATTTTTCCTGCCATCAACTATCTCATACATTACCATAGTCGACTCCAGTCTTAAACGACGCTGATGAACAGCTGACACATCTATGTTATGTCGTTTATTGGCAGATCAACGTAAAAGCTTGCATGAACTCGCTCGCACAACTTTTGCACTCGCAAAACAACCACGCGTTGTTTCCCTGCAGTGTTTATTAATGTTTTAAAATATTTGTGCAACTAAAATGTGAAGCTATTATGTGATATGGATGTAACGTAGTTTTATGAACTAGAAAAGCACCAGTTATTTTTTAAATCTGACTTAGGGTAAATTTTCCTAGCAGGGGTTCGCGGGCCTGTCTAAGCAGTTTAAAGTGACCCTAGAACGTAAAGAGGTATTAACGGAACACCATGTATTTTAGTTGGTACAAGTCTGACAGTCAATCCCATCCTACGCCGGGCGGGAGAACTTGATTTGAAGATTTAATCAAGGTAAAAAAATAAGTTAAAAATAACTAAAACCCGACCACGAAAAAATCGCGCACTGAAAAGTACAAAACAAGAACTATATTTATTTGACCGATATTTTTTACAATTATAAACTTTTAAATATTTATCTTTTATTACATAGACAACTTATAATATTACATTACTTTTTTTCTTCCGTGTCACAGAAATATTTAAGTAATAGCCGTGGTCGTATGCCACCTAGCCAATAAAGGACAACCGCACCTGGCAATAAAGTAGGTACTTTATAGAACACTGTAAATTCGTACGCACGACTCACTGACTGACACGCTACCGAGATCAGTGTAAGAGGAACCTTATGATTAGAATCAAATGATATTGTTCTATCCAAACTAATAATTTTACAAGAACAAGTAAGATTTTGCAACTTCGGCCCAACTCCGGGCCTTCTCCTAACAGATAAAACCATACGGAGTTTTATAGGGGTTGTTTGTCTTTTCCGACCACACCCAATAACGTGACCCATGACTCTGAAGCCTTTACAAAATCAGTACCGTTACATCCCTACCCACTCACATAGGTATAGTTATACAAAGGAGAGGTACAGTCAGTAAAAGAGTTAGACTAATAGGCTGATTGATCAACCTTTTCAGTCGTTTTATTGTACGATTTGTACAAATAAACTTACGTCCGTCGAGGTAGGAAGAAAGTACAGAATGCCACCTATTACAGTTCCATATCCATAAGCTTTGTCTACGTTCATTCTCTTAATAATGGCATCGTTTTGAACTTGAAAATTTATTTCAAAAGCTAACGTTCCATATATTTAACGTAGTTGCTTGGATACTACATTTTCTTCTTTACGCATCGATGACATACCTATATTACTGTTTCGAACTAGTTTGTACATTAGGAAGAAGCGTCAACTTAAAAAAAAAAAACGATTCTCAGTTGTTCATTGCTCAATAGGTGCGTCCACACAGAACGAGCAACCTCGCGAGGCATTTGCCGCGTGAAGCAGCTCGGTTAGTGTGGACGTGTCTCGGCCGAGGAAAACGTGTGCGCTGCCGCGGGCGATCGACCGAGCGCCCGAGCCATCCAGTGTCGGCTTTTGTTTTGGTCGCTTATAGGTATTGTTTCGTGCCTCGGTCGAGAAACAATTGCGCGTCCAAACAGAGCAAACAGCTTCGCGAGGCATTTGCCGGACAACGCAAATGCCTCGCGAGGCTGCTCGCTCTGTGTGGACGCACCTATTAACTTGTAATTTCATTTAATTGTGTGATCCAAAGTGGATTGAAATGAATAAATATTACATAATAATTTATAGTTCAATGACACGAAGCATAATAGTAAAAATAATCGAATCCATTTTTAGCTCTCTATCGCCATTATACTTTGTATACTAATCTCTTTGTTCGACTGTACACCACAAGTAGAAACACTCGCAATCCCAGTTCCAGATACCTTCCTGCTTTACAATGTCGTAAAACAATGTGACGCTTCCGGGTCAACTTATTGTTTTCGCTTAGTCCAAAATGTTCGTGCTCATTGCAAATATTTCTAACTACACAGAAACACAGCTGTGACCAAAATGCTGGCTTTACTAAATTATCTCTTGAATTATGTATTTTTGTTTATTTTAGTCCGTATTGAGATGGATGGTAGCAGCTGAGATTAAGAGCTTTCCTAATTAGAGATTAGATGGGCAGAAATAGATATCTACTAGTTTAACTTCGTATAAAATACCTTCTAAGTTTTTTTTAGGTTACACGTGGAATTCCGAATCTTGGATGACTAATTTATTAGGAACTTAATATACTTTAAGTAATGTTTCCTTTCATTTACTTTGTTTATAACCGTATACTCATGTCTTACATATTACGTTACTGTATATCTGCTTAAACTATTAATAATAAAATTGAAACTGTAATTTATATGTTGGCTATAATTGTAGGTTAGAGACAGCCCATACAACTATGGGCTGTCCCATAGGCACAAAGACATCCCCAAATTCTTTCCATAAACTGTTTTCCTGCACCACCTCATACAAGTTCTTGTGGTACACGTCTTGGTCGTTTCACTACCTTTTTTGGTTCATAATTTCGCAACCATAGTGTAGTGACTTTTGCCCAGCGGTCATCATGCGTTGCGAACGAGGTGACGCACCAAATTTCGTTTTAGCCAGACAGACTCTTACCATCGCCGCATTTTAGATAGAAGCGTGGTATTTTGAACCCTATTCTCTATTCATAATGTTATCCTGAAGTAAACGTGTGCTGTGAATACAATGTTTCGAAACAAACCTACACAAACTATAATAAAGAAGTTTGGCACGACTCATTATTTATTTTTTCAAGTATTACTTTGCTAAATCATTTCTCGGATTTATGGCAGGGCCAATTCTCAAACTGCAGCGCATTCCAAAAGAAAAGACAAGGAGAAAACACGGAGCACGTAGGTACTGGACGTTAAACGCGAAACTCTTGTGAAAATCGACGTACACCCTTTTCTTTACCCGTTTGCTTCTCATTTTAATTCAATTTACTGGATGAAGGAGAAAAAGTAATCTTCAGGGTTGGGTCGGGACGCTACAGAGAGATTGGAAGTCATCGGCGCAGTATTGGGACGAACTCATATACTTTTATGGGAGCGAAAGTTTTTTTATTCGCGGCAGAAGAAAAAAGATTCGCGTGGCGCGCACCCTCTAACATGTGAGCCGCATACTTGAATAACTATGAATACCAAGATGAGGAATGAAAACATTAGTAGTCCGTTCGATTTCATCACGGATCAAACCCATCGGGGGTATATTAGGTTTTATTGCGTAAATATTGTGATACTCTTTGAGGAAGAAGGAAGTTATGGCATCGTGGTACATATGTATATTATATCGTTCTCCTTTCACCCTGTACCCGAATATGTAAATAATAAATAACAACGACAATTTCGAAATATGATTTACAATCATATTTTGAAATTGTCGTAGGTAAGTGCTCGCTTTGGTATTATATCTATGAAATTTGGATGACCTTCCCACTTGGAAACCTTTCACAACGTATTTACCAATTTATTTCTACGTAAATTAAAGCTATTGTTGAGTACTGAGAAGAAATAAGAAAAATGTACGTAAAAGTTGGTTCCCTACATAATGTTATATATATACACCTCCAAAGAAATGGAATCAATATCTCGAGTACATGGAGGATCGATTTCCATTTCGGCAATACCGTATACCGTTTGATCTGGTATCACAACATAAAAGCAATAAAAAGTACCTTCTACGAGTAACAGATATCAAAAGAACATAATATATGTAGTAATGGTACCATACATTCAAACAAAATACGTGATACACCAAATTATATATTCATTTCATATTACTTCCTGAAAAAGTTTGATATCAATCAAATGTTTACCTGTGCGAATATACCATCTTATTAATGTCTGATCAATTGGAAGTACCTACTCAGTAAATATTCTGGAATGAAATGCGTGATATCATGATCGTCATCCCAAATGGCATAGTATGGGCATGCGGGCGGCGAGTAATGGGCGACTCGCTGTCCGACCATGGACCATGCCTGGGTCTACGGCGCGTTGTGTTCCACGCGTGCATCAAAGAGCGTCAGCACGATGACGGGCCCAGAGGGCCAAAGCCTGCCAGGGTCGTGAGATTTATCAAATTACCGTGACACTGGAACGTAAAGGGCTACTGAAGGACACCGTGGATTTTAGTCGGTACAAGTCTGACAGTCCCTCCCCCGCTCTGCCCTGGGTGAGAGGACTCACTTGATGATTTTACCACGCTAAAAAAAAAAGAAAATGGCATAGTATGTACCATTCATAAAATCTAAATTTTCTTCATTATTTTCCCTATAACTTACCGTTCAAACAAAAACGAAGTAACGTATGCCGATTAAAGAATAAACGTTTTCCCTTACTCTCGGGTCTCTCCATGCGTTTTCTTATATTTCCGCTTCTGAGGAAAATTTATTTGGCCTTAGAAAGTGAGAGTAATAGTAAACCGGACCCCGAATAACGAATATGCGACACGCGGCACGTAATATATCACAGAGGCAAAACTTTAATCTAACCCCTTCCAAGCTTCTGTACGTAAACGAAACATACCTACGTTTGGTTCGGACTCGTATGTTATTATAACCTCGAAATATTAACACAAGGCACAAGTTATATATGTGGAATAAAAGCCAAACATTCGGTACTGTTTTATTGTGCACGTATTCTAGAATATTCGTAAGATTTGCAAGTATTAGTGTTTGTTGAGTTACGCGTTACATAAACGCGATGAGTATTACGTGTATGTCTAAGCATAGGTAAGTCTTCCAGCTTTTTATTTATTCATGAACTTATTCCTAACACGCAATGCGTAACATTGAAATGTTCTGTATTTGCATATGTATGTGATACAGAAATCTTAACGATAACAGATTTATCGGGATTTGCCATCTTGTTTTTATGATTGCGTGACTTAGTAAGTTGTGCACGTTACGACGGAATATCGGTGGTGTACGTAAAGATGGTTGTACTGTATACAATTGATTTATTTCTGTGGTCATTACTTCTGCTATTAAATGTGGTGCCTTTTTTCTACTTTCGTCTTCGCCAAACAAGTTTTCCTTAAACATATAAAAAAAAATACAAGGACTCATAGATTCCGCATATCTCGTAATCTGATGCCCACATTTTCCAGTTTTTCTTTTTTCTTGGAGTATTCGCTGGCTTCTTCGGAAGTTACGGCTTACCATTCTTTTATAGAATTTAAATTACAACAAATAACGAATGTTGAAGGCAAATCGTAAATTAAGACTAGATTTTTGTATACTGATAAATTGTAAGTGTACCCATAGGAATTTATTATTCAACTTCAGTTTAACTGTGCCTCAAACCAACTGCAGAAAAACACACATGTTCTTTGTAAGTTACTATCACATAATACGCCTTAAGAGACTCGTTAAAGTAACAGAGCGTTTTATTTCTTTGAACTAGCTCTTCAAGAAATACAATAAAATACGAGTGAATTGCGTACAATGAGCCAAAGCGTTGTCGATACAAGTAAAAACGTACTTTATAGGAGTTTTATTAGAGTTATAAGTAAGTTTTTATCAGTTAACAATGCAGAATTGCTTGTGTAATTTGTAATTCAGAATTGATTATAATAATTCATACTTAAAATTACGTATGTTATTAACTTTTTTTTTCAACATTTAAAGCAAAAGCAAGAATTTACAAAATGCCTTCAATTACTGGTTAAAACATCTATTTATTTTGTGCATAAAATAGCGCAAATACTGAGTACGTCGAACGCACCACCTGAAAACAAGCAATTAATTAAAATAAAATAATTGTCCAATGACCAGAAATAATAAATTAAATACACGAAGGTTTTGTGCATTTCATTGAACACCAGTACTTTGGGAACTTAAAGGCTTAATGTGATTATCAATTAATGGGTCTTTTGCATCCACTCGGTGTGTTGAAATGAAAACAGTAATCCTGTAGTCGAATGTGGATAAAAATATATTGCACCAGCTTCTGCTCGCGAATGATTCCAAGTGAAGTACGATGATAATAGAATTTATAGTCTATAGCACTACGACCAAAAAAAGTAGATGATAATTTCCAGATATTACTACCTACTTATAAAAAGAAAAATAATCACGCTTGGAAATGAGTGATACTTAACCAAACCAAACCTCAAACAGAAAAAGACTCTTGGGCTCCCCGAGATCCGGATCGGTTCGGTTTTTAACCGACTTCAAAAAGGAGGAGACGGTATGTTTTTTTCTTTTTGTATATTTGTTACGCGATTACTCCGCCAATTGTGGACCGATTTTTAAAATTCTTTTTTTGTTCGAAAGGAGGTACTTCTGAGGTGGTCCCATAGTCACCAAGTTGGGATCTGATGATTGGATCCTGGAGAAATCGAGGGCAACCCTCGAATTTTATAGGCCAACACACCGTTTTTCGCAAATTTTATGAAGTAATTTAAGTACTTGCGTATGGTAATCATAATTTCATGTAGCTGAGCTGATGATGGAAGGTAGAACTCCTTAATAGTAAGGAGTAGGCATCGACTGATTTAGTTTGAGTTCGCATATCTCTGGAACTACAAGTCCGATTGAAGTAATTCTTTTTTTATTGTACTAGGTATCATTTAACTTAGGGAATATTGCAAGTTTCATCAAAATCGGTTCAGTAGTTTTTGAGATAGGGAATTTTATTAGCTTATTGTGTACATGAGCGATCTTATTACCGGTGTTATGGATTACAAAATTCTAGTGCACATGTTGTATTTGACAAGAATTCTGGTTGAATATTTAAACTAAAAAGAGTAAAATAAAAACTTTTTCAAAAATAAATGTAACCGCCTTCAAAAACAACCATAAAAAAAAACGGTAAAAAAAACTACTAAATAACTTTTCTTTCGGAAGTCGGTGGCAAAAAAAGACAATGAAATAAAGAAAACAAAGACACCGACTTCCGAAAGAAAAGTTATTTTGTAGTTTTTTTTACCGTTTTTTTTATGGTTGTTTTTGAAGGCGGTTACATTTTTTTTTTAAACCTTGCTCGCAGAAATAGCGCTCCGACTACCTGAACACGTAAAAATCATTTTTATTCCTAAATAGCTTCGGAATCGAATTTCTAGACATCATACATTTCCAGTAACATATATATTAATTCTAATAAAATATATACTAAACTACAAATGGGAAAACTCCTCAAAGCTGTCAACTGATATTCTGCCCAAGAAACTGGTGGCGTTGCCACATTGTCTGGCAGCATGACCGAGGTAAAAGCCGAGCCCTTAGGTCATGAGGGCGACGACTAGGCGTTTGTAAATTTCCTTTCTGCTGAATAGATAGGGTGGGTAAAGGAGTGAAAACACGTGTAACGAAACGAGAAGACAAAGGATTTGTGATACTGAACCATTCATTCTGGTCATAGAGATATTGATGGCCATCCATTGCACCTTCTTTTAGGAATACAAAACTTTAACCTGAAAGGGATCTCGGGCACACCCATGACCCAACTGTGTTTTTAAAGCCTCCTGCAGACACACGCGATTAATCGCGCGGGCGACATGTCGCGGTCCATTCGCAGTATTTTTAGAGTGGAAATTAGCTTGGCTCGTTGTCGCAGCGCGATTAATCGCGTGTGTCTGCAGGAGGCTTTATGAGTTAATTTACGCCCTACTTTAAACAGCATTTTTTACAATTTAAATGTTTCTTATTAATGTTTTTTTTTTATTTGAAAATTTTAATGGATAATTGGATAGTCATAAATAGCAACTACGTATTTTGTATTCCTTGTTATCCATGGTTTATTTTGTAAACTGTATTATTATGTTTCGACACAATTTTATTTTTTATGAATTGAAACTTTTGTTATTTTACTCTTTTAGCCATAGTAACCTTCACGTAATAAATCTTTTTTTTTGGTTTTCCTCTACAATTATATCTACTTATAAACATAAAGGTTTATTTGTCTGCCTATCCTTCTTTCATGTTCTTGTTTCATGTGGGTGTAGACAGGAAAAAAAAACTGGTTTATTTTTTGAAGTCATACAAAGAAGTGTTGGTTTACCAAATAAATATTACGGTCGCCTGGCAATATCATTTAAGAGATACTTAAGTAAATCACTTAACATCAAAAGAAGTCTGAAATACGACGTTCACGAACTTTTAATTACAACTTTGATGTTATTTTAAGTTAAACAAACAATTTGCTGTCATAGATTAAAACCACCTCAGAAAAGGTGGTTTTAATCTATATAGGGGAACAGTGTATAAGACGGGGACACGAGGTATGATGGGAAATCACACACCTAAGGCAAACTAACGTAGCACAAGCGCCAACAGGACGCCATTTGCGTCTGGCCGCTTGCAAATGACATCCGTTGTGTTGTGTTAAGTATGCCTAAAGAGTGTATGTCCCCATTATACGTCGCGATTATTAACGTCCGCGTCCCCGTCTTATACACTGTTCCCCTACATATATAAAAGAACAGGGTTTTTATTAAGACTCGACTACAGCCGAAACTGCTAAACGCAGTAACTTGAATTTTGGACAGCAGTTGCAGTCTACCGTGTAGGGAAGCAATAAGACGGGATTTTGCGAAAATCCTCCTCTAAGGGGATGAAAAGGGGTGAAAACGTTTGTATGAAAAATCTTATTCCATGGGTTTATAAATTTGAAACTTGCCACGAATAAGAATACAAGTAAATAAAAAAATGGCTCTATTATTTTTCTTAAACTGCCCTCCATTGCTAGTCTAGGCATTGTTAAAGTTTGTATGGAAAAATCATAACGCGTGAGTTGATCAATGTAAAAATCAGTATTTATAAACTAGATCAGAAATAATTAAACACGTGTTTCTGGATTTTTCGAAAATCACCACCTTAGTTGGTGAAAAGGGGTGATTAACTTTTAAGGGACAGATTTTACTGCTTGCCGAAGCAAACTCAAAACCGTGTGATCAAAATAAACTCAAAACTGGTCATACATAATCTCTCAATCGTATAAAGGATGCGTATTTGTGTGTGTGTGTGTGTGTGTGAACATCGGGGTACTAGACCATTTTTAGATTTCCATTATCGGGAATTAATTTCACTGAGTTCGAAGTTAGAAACACGCGCAGACGAAGCCGCGGGCGGAGTGCTAGTACCTAAAATAAATTACCTATTTATTTTGTAGGCGCCGCTTGTGGTGGTATTTTTGACGCCGATTTTGAACATAAATAAATTAAACCATATATCGCTGAAGAAAAAATAAACAGGATCATTTTAACGGTGATTTTTTAGTTCTCTTTGCTACACAAAATAGACGAGTTTTAAGACAAAAATCTCGTACTTAAATACCCAAACCGAGTTCTAAAGTCGGTAGCCCTTTATAGCTATTGTAAAGCCTTTTTTGATCATGGAAGCCAATGTCAGCGGAGGCAAGCCAGCGGTGACGGAGAATTAAATGCACATACATTCTTTGCTCCATAAAGTCCCATCGGGGAGCAATCTGACACAACAGGTGAGAGATCATACACTGGCTCAATATCATGAAGTAAGTAGTTTCCAAGACATAGGAGTATGATACCACCATCTTTTTAGGGTTCCGTAGCCAAATGGCAAAAACGGAACCCTTATAGATTCGTCATGTCTGTCTGTCTGTCTATCTGTCCGTCCGTATGTCACAGCCACTTTTTGTTGAAAGTATAAGAGCTATCCTGTTGAAACTTGGTAAGTAGATGTATTATGTGAACCGCATTAGGATTTTCACACAAAAAAAAAACAAAACAAATTTTGAGGGTGCCCCCCATAGGTACTTAGAATTGAAACTCAAAAATTTTTTTTCACCAAACCCATACGTGTGGGGTATTTATGAATAGGTCTTTAAAAAATATATTGAGGTTACTAATATCATTTTTTTCTAAACTGAACAGTTTGCACGAGAGACACTTCCAAAGTGGTAAAATGTGTCCCCCCCTGTAACTTCTAAATAAGAGAATGATAAAACTAAAAAAAATATATAATGTAGACCTCAACAACAACTTCCAATGAAAATTGGTTTGGATGAGATACAGTTAGCAGTTTTTAAGATATAGTTTTCAAAAACCGCAAATATAACTTTGCCATTCATACAAACACTATGAAAAACAAAGTTATTTTATTGTTTGTGTATATTACTTACTAATCTCAATATAATTATATCCCTAATCTATGCTTGCTACTACGGAACCCTTCATGGGCGAGTCCAATTCGCACTTGGCCGGTTTTTCATCTTAGTACCACTCTAATTAGAGACTGCTACTATGAAATATCTCATGGAAAACCTCAACAGCAGATTATTATACATGACCTGAGGATTGAACTCAGGTGACGCTCAGTAGTCACGCAACTATGACACTAAAGAAATAACAAGTTAAGTGAGATAGCAGACCAGAGTAGAAGAAAAAGTAAAAAAAAAATGAAAGTGAATAAAATCAAACCAGTATAAAGGTCCCATAGGTAAGTTCCAGCATCTTGAAGGCTTTCATGACCAGAGGTCGTTGCGCCTGCATGACCGCGAACAGAACCAGCTGCCTTATATTTTGGCGGGGGTTGGACTTAGGGCGCAGGGGGCAGGACTGCCAGCCGCAGTAGAATATAGCGTCCGATACCTCTGATGCCTGTAATGGAGCACAATGATTACTAATATTTTAATGTGAATATATGTGAGGATGCATACATAGACGGATGGATGGCTTATTTATTATGGCTATGCTTATTAGACTTTCACGCCAAAATGACTAAAAGAATTCGTTTAAAACTTCAATAAATATACATATGTAGAACACATTTTATCCCGGTATTAATTTCCTGTAGGATAATTTTCACCTTACAAGCGGACGAAAATAATAATAAAAAAATACAGTTACTTAAGACAATAAAAATAGAAATAGGTACGTATTCATCTATTATTATTTCATGGTCTTAATGACTAAATGGTTTTTTTTTGTGCGATGTTGTGGTAGCCCTCTGGTGTCAGAGTAAATTAAGACGCCTCTGGGAACACCAGAGGGCTCTGACATGGCTTTGAACTTAAATATTTATTAAACCTGGACTTATCGTCCAGATTTCCTCACAATGTTTTCCGTCACCGATGTCAGTGATGACCAAGATAAACTTAGAAAGTACCTATGAATTGAAAAAGACACATTTGTACTTGCTGGGATTGAACTTGCAACCTTATGCATGAAAAGCGAGGTGCTAAACCTCCAGAAAATGATCGATTGGATACACCAAGATCTGTGGTGGGACAAAGTGTATATTTTTAATCCTCCTATTACGTTCCCGTGGTTATTTTCCGATTTCGATACACGGACAAAAGCTACTAACGGTGATGGTAAGATAAAATAGTTTTATTTCAAAAGTTTTCCGTTAGGTATAAAGTAGATTAATTTATAAAACTCAATCTAACCTAGATATTAAACTAAAAGGTCGAAAAACATAGACTGCTCTCATCGCAAAGTGCGATAAGCCAACTTTTAAATCGAATCGATTTATCGGTTCTCGATGAAATTGCTTTATCAGCCCGTGAAACAAACTTGGACAAAGTGTTTACATTAATGAAATGTAGCAAAATCTTTTGTATTTTTTTTTATTTCCATCGCATTTGCTGTTGGCCTCAATTAGTCCAGAAATAATTGGAACTCCTGCGTCTGCGAACCAGATGGCCCGAGCGAGGCTTACCAACGCCAGTGGAGTCGCTCAGCCATTAACTCATGTTACAGTTAAAATTAAGTCTTAGTTCATTATAGTTATAGTAGTTTATCATAGTTTTAACCATTAATTTAATAAAGTGATTCAATAAATATTGTCATTGAAAAGATAATGTATTGGCCTTTTTGTTCATTGATTACCTAGATTGCAAGTTATAAAACTATTCGAATGCTTTGCATGCAAAGCTTTGAATATCGTTTTCGATGACTGCGCTATATGTCGAACTATTTCAAAATCGAATAAGTGAACCACGTTTGAAAAGTAATGTAACATAAAAGTGCGCAATTTGATGCTCTATAATGTTAGTCTGTGTTGCTGCTGCGTAGGGTGGACCGCTAGAAGGTGGATTCCACCCACCTCAACTTTCTGATTACTGTTATTGTCAGCCTGTGTCATCCCACTTGGGCAACGGCATGTCCCCACGACTTCCGACTATTTCGATCTAGGGTTAATGTGAGCCACTAGTCGTTAGATTTGTCTAGCTCATCCCGCCATCTTCTGCGAGGTCTGCCGCGAAACGTCGAAAGGCTGGCCGCGTCTGCCGGATTCCCAATGAACGCATTGGGAATCCGGCAGACGCGGCCAGCCTAGTCCTACTTCAGCTTACCCGCCATTTTAGCGACGTTGATGGTAGCTTTCCAATATTGAAAGAATTTTCTGAATTGGAGTGAGTTCACCCAGAAAGAACTGAAACTCCTGTATACTAACGGAACACAGTAAAAACTGTTTGTTTTCGGACTTCGACAGGATTACACCGTATTTCCAAACTCATAAACTTGACCTCTATAAAATATTGGTGTAGTTCAAGTTTAGTGTACATAGGTCCAGAAAACATTCTATAACATCATTCTTTACTTGGCAAATATAAATGTTCGCGACGAAGCGTCATCATTAAAAAACCTAAGTGTTGCACAGACCCTGCACATCAACCTACCTCGATCTGTCAAATTCTTGCAATAGATTTTCAACCTTATTTATCGATATTCGCTTGGCAGGTTTGACGGATTCGTGTGGGTTGGTCTGCTGGTGTCTGTACATAGTGATAAATAACTAAGTGAGTTATATAGTTATGTGAAAATAGTGTATATAAAGTGTCTAAATAGAACCTAGCAGTTAAGAATTCGTTGTAAACCGTAAGTACAGTGCATTTTGTAGCTTCAATTGAGTGGGTTTATAGTCATAATATAGTTTTGTTTTTGATGTATCCAGGTAGCCTAGATTGAGACCTAGGCCTGGACCTAACTTTTAGAGTCATAATCCTTTCGAAAACTCACTTATTTGACGTTGTAAGATGTCCTGTACGCAATTTATTCCGTTAATAAAGATTATTTTTTCTTGTCTTTCATTATTCAGGCCCTAGACTCCTGAAATATACACCGTGTTCTTCACGTTATCCATAAACTTTAGCAAATACTTCTATGGCTTTTACAAATCAAATCCAACAAAGGAAGTAGTACTTAAAAAGGCTTCGTTACAAAGATATTTGTAATTTCATTTAATGAAATTTAATTGAGCTATGCAGTGAGAAAGTATCTTAATTTGAAATCTATCAAATACTATTTGCATTTCATTTGTTTCAGCCCGCCAAATGTTATGAATGACGTTGCCAATTCGGATAAAGAGGCATGCATATCGGGTTATTTACGTCTAGGTATTTAGTTTGTATGAAAATTAACAAAAAATAAAAAATAAGAATTTATTAATGTGTCCATAATGAAAAATGCTTACTTCCGTGGTTTGAACATCTGGTCGAAGTTTATGTATATCGTCCGGAACACGGTGTATAGATGTATCGATATAAATGTTAGATCGCGTTAGGCTGTTAGCCAGGCTACCTAACGTGACCTAAGTCCATGGGATTACTGCTAAAACTCCTGAGATAATGGCCTTTGAAAATGAAATTTTAATTAAAATTTAAATAACTTTTTCCTTTAACTCGCTTTAACTTTTCAGTCGTTTCAGTTACAGTCAAAGACATTATGTCAGGAGATAGGTAATTTCATAAGGATTACAACGGTATGAAGCAACACGTAATCCATTGTTATTTAGATAAGAATATGCATTGTTAAATAGTCATAAGTTCGTAAAAATTGATAATAAATCAAGGAAGCGGTTTGCGGGCCTCGTTAAGGTAAAGTTCTGGGGTACGATAGTAACACGAAATTTTGGTCAAATCGTAGTCAACGGTACGGCACTATCTTCTCTCTCTCTCTCTCCTGAAGACTCAAGCAACCCGCTTCCTGAAAAGTTATGAAGAATTAGTCGTTTTATTTACTCCGTACCAAGAAACCTCGTTCTACAGTCCCTGCTACACAAGACTTCGGGTTACAGCAGATATACCTGGAACCTATAGGTGCAGGACGTCAACGCGCTCCGGGCAAGCCTCAACCATAGTGTCCGAGCGATCACGTCCGTCCGGCACATCTGCTGGTCCTTCGAGCCGGATATCTGCTGGTCCTGTCGACCCGGATATTTTGAAGATTCCTGAAACCTGAAGACTTATCGTCACAACCGAAATCAAGCATGCCGACTACACGATCCCAGGGGAAGGCGCCTGAAGCATTCACAGTGGAAATGGGAGAACCTAAAGCTGCAGTCATCCGTCACGACGTGCCTCCACGATCACCGTCCACCACCACCGAGGGCAACGAGCAGCGGCTGCCCCCCCCACGCCCGCGGGGGGGTGAAGATTTTTCTGCGCCTACCCACATTGAAGATTCTGCGCCTACCCACATTGAAGATTCTGCGCGTGCCCACACTGAAGAATTTTCTACGCGTTCTACGCCTACCCACATTGAAGATTATGAAAATTTCAATCTACCCACCACAGCCAGATCCAGGAAGGGAACCAGATTTGATGGAGCAGCCTCAGATAGAACGATGAAGCCGTCGAATAGCCGTGCCGTACCGATGACTACCCGGGGTGACGCCCGTAACGAACATAGCCTACCGCCGCCGTCGACTACGAATAGGACGACGCGGTCAACAAGAAAAATTTTGAAAGCACGTGAAGACTTATTGAAGATTAAGTTGGAACTTGCACAGTTAGCACTTCAGAGGGCCGAAGAAGAATCGGACAACGAATATTTAGAAGATAGAAATTCAAACGACGAGTACGTGCGTTCCTGGCTCGAGGAGGCACCCGAACCTGAGCCGCCGAGGGAGGACAACGTCGCCGAAGGGGATATAGCGAACAATAGGCGCCGCGAACCGGTGCCCCCGACTGCGAACATCGACAATATAGTGGACCTCCAGACGCAAGTACCCTCATCGAATTTAAAAGTGAAAGAAGTGAACAATCGCATCGAGTCAACACCGAAGCCGAAAGAAGAAGACACCAAGGGGAATATGGAGCTTCGTCCGTTTATAACGGAGCTCACGTCCGCTATAGCGTCGCTCGCCGACAAGAAGACAGAACAATGGACATCGAACAACCCTTCGGCGTCAAAGGTCATCATGACACTACCGAACTTCAGCGGGGCGCATACAGAATGGCTGTCATTTCGAGCCATTTACGAAACAACTCGAAGATATTTCAACGACGTCGAGAATACAGCGAGACTCAGAAGAAGCCTGCATGGACGAGCACTCGAGACAGTCAGCTCGGAGCTCATCGGGCACGCCAGACCTGATGACATCATGAAGGAGTTGGAACTACAGTTCGGCCGACCAGACTCAATAGCTCAAGCCGAAACAGAACGACTGCGAGGACTACCACGCTGCGGCGAAGCACCTAAAGACATCTGCATGTTCGCGAGCCGGGTCAGAAGCGGTGTCGTCACTCTGCGCGCACTGAAGAAAGAACATTACCTCATCAACGCAGAACTGGTGCGCGCACTCACCGAGAAGATGCCGAACTCCCTGCGCGTACAGTGGTACAGAATCTACACCGAAAAGTACCAATCGCTGCCAGACCTGTCACTCTTCAGCGACTTCGTCACCGAGCAAGCCCGGTTCTGCAGCGCCTTCGCTCCACCCGAGAACATCGCCGCTACCGACGCTCCCTCAACCAGGCGCGTCGCGCAGAGAACTCATACAGCTGTTGAGAAACCGGTAAACAAATGCCGGCTCTGTGACAAGGAGGGTCACTATTCGTCTGACTGCAAGAAGTTCAAAGAAGCCTCAAGCGACAAGAGATGGGAGCTAGCGAAGAAACATAGCCTGTGCTTCCGCTGCCTGAGAATTCGTCGTACCGGTCACACATGTCAAAAGAAGAGGTGTGACATCAAGGGGTGTACAGCCACGCACCATCAGCTTCTTCATTACGACAAGAAGCCTGCTGCAGAGGAAGTCGAGAAGCCCGCCGTCTCAACACAGAAGTCAGAGTCAAAAGAAACAGTGGCCAGTTCCCGAGCGACGTCGAGTCAAGCCTACTTGAAGATAGTACCGGTCCGGGTCATCGGACCGGCGGGAGAAGCCTCCACCTACGCACTCCTCGACGACGGGTCAACCGTTTCACTCATCGACGAAGACATCGCAAAGCAAATTGGGGCGGAGGGCCGCGTCGATCCGCTGAAGATAGGTGCGATCGGTAACACAACGATCGACACCCCTTGTTCAAGAAGAATCACCGTCACACTCGCAAGCCGGCTGCAGAATAGGGTGCCATTCAGAGCGCGCACCATACCTGAGCTTCATCTCACACCGCAGACAATCACCGAAGAAGATATCGCACACTGCGAGCACCTAGATGACCTCAAACAACAGCTGATCTACGACGCCGGCGCACCTAAGATCCTCATCGGCCAGGACAACTGGCACCTGCTGCTGGCCACCGAAATTCGAAGAGGACCCAAGCACCAGCCTATCGCGTCACTCACTCCGATGGGCTGGACTCTCCACGGCGCGCACACCAGAACACTGGGTCAGAAGGTGCACTATGTCAACAAACTCTCGACGACGGACGACGAAATCGAGCAACAGCTGCGTGAATTCTTCGCATTAGAATCATTAATCATCAATCCACGGCGCCCAGACTCTGATCCTGAGAAGAAGGCAGAAGACATACTGAATCGTCACACGAAACAATTAGAAGATGGCCACATAGAAACCGCTCTGCTGTGGAAAAATGAAAATATAGAAATGCCAGACAGCTACGGAACCGCAATGAAGAGGCTCATCTCAACAGAAAAGAAACTCGACAGCAATCCCACACTACGAGAAAAATATACAGAACAGATGGAGTCGCTTCTCAAGAAGGGATACGCTGAAAAAGCACCCAACTCCAGCACACCGGGAAGAACCTGGTACCTACCCCACTTCGACGTCTACAACCCGATGAAGCCTGAGAAATTTCGAATAGTACACGACGCTGCCGCCAAGTCAAGAGGAATGTCACTCAACGACTATCTCCTTACGGGGCCAGACCTACTACAGTCGCTGCCGGGGGTCATGATGAGATTCCGCCGACACCGCATAGCTATCTCCGGAGACATAGCGGAGATGTTCATGCAAGTCAAAGTACGAAGAGAAGACAGAGACGCGCTTCGCTACCTGTGGCGAGGCGATAGACGTGAAGGGGCTCCGGACGAATATCGCATGACGTCCATCATATTCGGCGCAGCGAGCTCACCGTGCACCGCTATATTCGCGAAGAATTGGAACGCGAAGAGACACTACGTAGAGCACCCTGAGGCAGTCGAAGCAATCATAGAAAATCACTATATGGACGACTACCTCGATTGCTACAGGACAGTCGAAGAAGCAACGCGCATAGCAACAACAGTAAAAAACATACATCAACAGGCGCGTTTTGATATCAAGAAATGGGTGTCGAACAGCACAGAAGTCATAGAAAACATAGAACCGTCACAGGACCACACCGAAATTGTCAACATCGGCAACACAGAAAACATAGAGAAGATACTCGGCCTGATATGGAGACCGAGCACGGACGAGCTGGGTTTCAACCTTACCCTCGCTCGTCTACCGAGTGGCGTCCTAGAAAAGGCAGCGCCCACTAAAAGAGAGGCGCTAAAGATCGTCATGTCACTGTACGACCCGCTTGGCCTCGCTTCACCTGTCACAATTCGAGCCAAGCAAATTCTTCAAGAAGCATGGAGGCGAAGCATAGACTGGGATCAACAAATCGACGAAGACCTGGCGGCTCAATGGAGGAGCTGGATACTACAGCTCGAGAAGCTCAGGAACATCAACATACCCAGATGTTACCCGGGTTACAGTGACGCTGCAGTGCTGCAAGTGCACGTATTCACCGACGCTAGCGAGATGGCCTACGCAGCTGCAGTATACTGGCGAGCTACAGCACCGAGCGGCGAGACCTGCGTCAGCCTCGTCATGGCAAAGGCGAAGGTGGCACCACTCAAGCTGCATTCGATACCGCGCCTCGAGCTACAGGCCGCGGTCATGGGAACTCGCTTGGCCGCAGCTGTGATCCACGAGCACCGACTCAAGCCCGCTTCAACTACGTACTGGTCAGACAGTAAGACCGTACTCACCTGGATCAAAAGAGGGGCACGAGCGTACAAACCGTTCGTCGCTCACCGCATAGCTGCCATTGAAGAATACAGTAAAGTCGAGGACTGGCGATGGATACCCACGAAGCTAAACATCGCCGACGCAGCTACTCGTGACGTGCCGCACCACTTTGACTCAAAACATGAGTGGTATTGCGGCCCTAAGTTCCTGTATCAAGACCCAGCGACATGGCCGTCAGAGAAACCGCTAATCACAGAACAAACAGGAGAAGAAAGAACGCTCACCGCCGTCGAAGAAAATACCGCTAAGCCGCGGCTCTCAGAAGCAATACCCGACCCAGTACGATTTTCGAAGTGGGAGCGATTATTACGCGCGACGGCGTACGTTCTACGCTTCATATCTCTTTGCCGTGGACCTTCAGAGAAGACGTTCTACAAGAGAACACGAAAAAACACAGAAAAGGATCCAGATTGGAGAAATAAGAAAAGAGAAATATTAACGCCTGTCAAAAAGTTGTCTGCAACAACTCGTCAACGCTCTACTACAAGAATTATAATAGAATCTACATTTATTCGTCAGGCCGAAAACATACTCGTACGCGTCATTCAAGAAGAGGCGTTTTCAAAGGAAATAGCGGACCTACGAAGCAATAAACAGTTAAGTCAAGATAGCCGGCTACGTTCTCTGCAAATAGAAGTCGTGGACAACGTCATACGATTAAGAAGTCGGATAGCAGCCTCCTGTGACATAGACGAAACTGTCAAGCGACCGCCGATAATACACGGAGATCATCGCATTACACAGTTATACATCGACTGGACCCACCGCAACCTGCAGCACAGTGGGACGGAGCTAACAATCAACGAGATACGTCAACATTACTGGGTCATCAAACTGAGACCGAGCGTGAAGACAGTGATTGCACGCTGTTTGCCGTGTCGCATTCGGAAAGCGCGACCCAACGTGCCCTCCACAGGCGACCATCCGAGAACGCGCCTAGCTCATCATCAGAGGCCGTTCACATTCACCGGGCTCGACTACTTCGGTCCCCTGTCCGTCACCGTCGGTCGTCAGCATCAGAAGCGGTATGTGGCTCTGTTCACATGCCTCACGACAAGAGCCGTGCACCTTGAAATCGCCGCCAGCCTGAGCGCGGACTCCGCTATACTAGCGCTGCGCCGTTTCGCTGCTCGTCGAGGCTGCCCCACCGAGATCTACTCTGACAACGGGACCAACATGCACGGAGCTGACAAGGAGCTGCGAGACGCCTTCGCCGAGGAGGCCAGTCGACGGGGCATCGTGTGGCGCTTCATCACGCCGTCCGCGCCATTCATGGGGGGCGCCTGGGAGCGCCTCGTTCGCTGCGTGAAGTCCGCGCTGTACACTGTACTCACAGAGAAACACCCACAAGAAGAAGTGTTGTCCACACTGCTGTGTGAGGCAGAGTACACAGTAAACAGCCGGCCCCTGACACACGTCTCAGTCGATAGCGAAGACGACGAGTCAATAACGCCGAACCACTTCCTACTCGGTGGTTCAGCTAGACTACCATCACCCGGTGTGTTCACCGAGCACGACATAGACAATAAGAAGCTTTGGCGACGCTCACAGATACTCGCCGACATGTTTTGGCGTCGCTGGGTACGAGAATACCTGCCTGAACTTCAAAACCGGCGGGAGGCGCACGGACGGGGACCTATTCTGCAAGTCAACGACCCAGTCCTCATCGCAGACGGCCAGCTGCCTCGCAACACATGGCCGCGAGGCCGCGTTATCGCCGTGTTCCCCGGGGCCGACGGAGAAGTCCGGACAGCTGAGGTGCGCACTGCCGGCGGCACCCTAAAGCGTCCGGTGAAGAAGCCCGTCCCACTACCTAAGTAATCCAGAAGTCAAAGAGTCTGGGCGGCGGGCATCGCGGCGGAGGGCTGCACGGCAGCGGTCGTCGCTCACCGGGGTGATGCAGCGCCGCGCCGACGTCGCGCCGAGCCATCGCAGCGCTGCACGGCGGGAGAAATGTTCGCGACGAAGCGTCATCATTAAAAAACCTAAGTGTTGCACAGACCCTGCACATCAACCTACCTCGATCTGTCAAATTCTTGCAATAGATTTTCAACCTTATTTATCGATATTCGCTTGGCAGGTTTGACGGATTCGTGTGGGTTGGTCTGCTGGTGTCTGTACATAGTGATAAATAACTAAGTGAGTTATATAGTTATGTGAAAATAGTGTATATAAAGTGTCTAAATAGAACCTAGCAGTTAAGAATTCGTTGTAAACCGTAAGTACAGTGCATTTTGTAGCTTCAATTGAGTGGGTTTATAGTCATAATATAGTTTTGTTTTTGATGTATCCAGGTAGCCTAGATTGAGACCTAGGCCTGGACCTAACTTTTAGAGTCATAATCCTTTCGAAAACTCACTTATTTGACGTTGTAAGATGTCCTGTACGCAATTTATTCCGTTAATAAAGATTATTTTTTCTTGTCTTTCATTATTCAGGCCCTAGACTCCTGAAATATATAGATGTATCGATATAAATGTTAGATCGCGTTAGGCTGTTAGCCAGGCTACCTAACGTGACCTAAGTCCATGGGATTACTGCTAAAACTCCTGAGATAATGGCCTTTGAAAATGAAATTTTAATTAAAATTTAAATAACTTTTTCCTTTAACTCGCTTTAACTTTTCAGTCGTTTCAGTTACAGTCAAAGACATTATGTCAGGAGATAGGTAATTTCATAAGGATTACAACGGTATGAAGCAACACGTAATCCATTGTTATTTAGATAAGAATATGCATTGTTAAATAGTCATAAGTTCGTAAAAATTGATAATAAATCAAGGAAGCGGTTTGCGGGCCTCGTTAAGGTAAAGTTCTGGGGTACGATAGTAACACGAAATTTTGGTCAAATCGTAGTCAACGGTACGGCACTATCTTCTCTCTCTCTCTCTCCTGAAGACTCAAGCAACCCGCTTCCTGAAAAGTTATGAAGAATTAGTCGTTTTATTTACTCCGTACCAAGAAACCTCGTTCTACAGTCCCTGCTACACAAGACTTCGGGTTACAGCAGATATACCTGGAACCTATAGGTGCAGGACGTCAACGCGCTCCGGGCAAGCCTCAACCATAGTGTCCGAGCGATCACGTCCGTCCGGCACAATAAATAACAAGGGCGTAGGTACACAAGCTGTGATTTATGTTGATGGCCCGTATCTGACCTTATGTCATAACTTATTTTTATATCCGACTCCACAATTTCTGTGGATGTTAGCGGATGTCACATTTGACCATAATGTCTGTGACATATTTCTGTTTTCAAAATTGTATTGTGTAAACTGGATACAGTTTAGTGTGTATTATCTTTTTATGGTACAGACGCCTGTACACCTACCTACCTCAATCTGTCAAATTTATTTAATAGATTTTCAACCTTATTACTATAGTGGAAGGTTAATATTCGATTGGAAAAATTTGACCGATTCGGGTAGATTGATCTGCACTTGCTGGCGTCTGTACAACGAAGACTAGAGTATTAAGCCCTTAATAAGTTAAGCCTTTTAAAAATCAAGGCGATTGGTAACTGCATTCCTTGACGTAATCTAATTTGAACTTGACGTTTGATTTTAAAATATCTAGGTACTGTAAAACGATCAAAAACTACCAATGTGATGTGGAACACTTTTAAAAGTGTTCCACATCACATTGGTAGTTTTTTTTAGGATTTTTTTTGTAGGATTTTGAGTCATTTTAAAATGACTCAAAATCCTGTTAATACCCAACATTTCCAAAAAAAAATATTATGTATTGATTTTCTGTCACAAGTCCCTATTAAAACACTGCGTGGCTTAAACCACATACCTATTTGATTTACTTTTTTTCCTGAACAACAACAACAATCCAAGGGCGACCTTCACCAGGAATACAGAAACCATGAACAAATAATTGAGCCACAGTGACGCAGAACACAACGACATACCAAGTCGATACTCGAACTGTAACCCCACGGGAACAAGGTCATATGACACTGTTTACTCCTCAATTCTCCCCTTAGGGAAATAGTATCAATGACTCAACGTATTCGTGTCAAACACATTTCACAAAATATGATAAAGCCATACGAGTACCTGATATGTTATTTCCCCGGCGTTGCATAAAAATAGGCCCAGCAAAAAGAATAAGGCCACTACAAAGAATATCAACTTCATACTCGCGATGAACGTCAGTTGGTCTGAAAGCTGGAAAATTAATTAAAATGTAACGTCACTATTGGCAGAAAAGGGAACAATATAATTGACGCAATCTTTGAAACGTGGCAATTACGGAATCAAAAATTTCTGGCGTAAAAAGTAAACCATTTCTTTTATATTCTCAGATGAAATAAAGAACAACATGTTGAATACATGATAATAAAAAAAAAAACAATACAATTTCTCTCAAACTAAAAAAGTTAATATTCTACATAAAAGTTATCATGAAATATAGTTTCAGAAACAGTTACACAATGAAAGCGAAATCAAGACAAATAGTACGCAGTTTTGCAAGATTCCTGAACAGTCAAAGGTACTGGGGTACAACAAGACGATTACTTACGGCAATTTGAAGGAGCAGAGACACGGCCGAACCCGAGCTTTGACAAACTTGTAGCGCCATCACAGTCCCGAACGCTTTGTCGATCTCGCCGGATAACCTGATGAGAAAAAATGAATTATGCTCCGTTTGACATTGAATCGAACTTAAAGAATGTCGGACTCTTAGAGATAGTTTCTTTGAAATTAAAACGTTTTCAACAAAGGAGCTTGGATTTAAATTAATTTGCTCCTTCTTTGTCTTAATTACTAGATACTTTTGACATTGTAGCTAGCACCCTTGTCATTTTGGCGTCACAATCCATCAATTTATTGGCAAATGTAACGAAGATATTTCTGAGAATCCCTAAACGAAAATTTAATTACTTAAGTTAAGTCAACTACGGTCAATATGACGCTCATGCCATTTTTATCTTTGCTTTTGACTTTGGTTATTTTTTTTAAAACAATGTTCTTAAAATTCAAACCTGATAAGAGTACTGTGCATTTTTATTCCTTCCACAAGCCCATTAGCCATTTTTTCCGTCGCCATGTCATATTCTCCTCTGTTGTTCAATGCAGTGAATTCTTCTCTCAAATTCTCAAAGTATTTCTTCAGTGTCATGAATTTATACTTGTACATGATCAAGTAGATCATGGTAAAGGCATCGACTGTTATTATCATCGAGACCATCATAACGTATAGGACTAGTGTTGTGAATACTCGGATAAAAGTCGCTGGAATTGAATCGTCTTCAAATTTCGGATAGTACGTCACCACTGTCACGAAATGAGATCCTGGGAAGTAAACGAATATTTACTGACGTAATTTTAATCAAAACGTTAGATTGTGAGTTAAAAGTCTCTGTTCCTTTAGGTTCAAGTTTTATTTTGTTACAATGGTAGAAAAAAGAAAATGAAAACAAAGGAGAAAATATTTAACGCAATTACAACATAAGTAGAATAATACAATCTGTGAATGCGTCCTCGTGGCCTTTCAATTGACGTTTCGACGTAATTGGTTTTATAAATCCCCAAAAGGAAATTAACTTACCAGTAAACATCTTCCTTAATCCTTCAAAAACAAAGAAAAAACATGAGCCATAAACGATCGACACGTAAGCAATAACATTTATTTTCATGATCTTATATTTCTTCGCCATCAACGCGCTTTCTTCGTAACTCTCGCACACTGTCACCATTTTACGATTCAGGTCTTTTATCAACGATTTGTTGGTTATAACCGAGAATATTTTGATCATAACTATCGTGTGACTGACGGCGAAGCTCACCGAGTCACGTTTTTCGTCCTCGGGATAGTCGCCCATCATGGCGGCCATTATTTCGAATATCGTCATGAAACCGTACATGAATAACAGCAGGGCGGTGTATGCTCTATAAAGCAGGGTTCGGTCGTCGCCTATTTCGTTTTCCTTGTACCAGAAATTTCCAGAGCCGATTAAGAAAATTCTTTCGCAATATGTTTTCAAGATGTAATGGTCTTTCATTTTTTTGTACACGGTTTTGAGCTGTTGGCTCTAATGGAAGGAAACTCTGCGAAATATAATTTAATGATAAATGGTGATGAATGAGAATTCTGTTAAAGTTAAATATTTATAACTGGCTGGGATTAACTTTTAATATGAACAAAAATTAAAACCTTAAATCAACCGATTCATGAAAGTAGACGTATTAGTCTACAAGTAAATTCGACCAAGCTAATATTAGTATGTCTAAATTCTCATTACAGTCCTTTTCAGTGTATGAAGTGAAAATACTATCTCATTTGATATTTACTTTTGTCCATTTGAACTTATTCAAAATGCGTTATTTCATTATTTACAACATTTATTTTGATAATATTAAACCAGTCCCAATTAATTTTAAATAAATAATAAAGCATGTATTACCAATATCGAGATAAATATAAAATTGGCTTCGTTTATTAAAATATTACGTAAATGCCGCCACACCACACCACGAACGAATTTAATCATACAATGATTGAAATACTGGAAAATGATACATAACGTCTACAGCACTTAGTGTGAAAAGGAAAAGTTCGTAATAAGATAATTTACCCCTCTTTATTAGGAGCACAAGAATGTAAGAAATACAATATGGCGTATAAAACAATCAGGTTTACCTATGATGATTTTTCGAAGTTAGGACACAAATTTTTAGCTTTATGCAATGTTTAAGAAAATATGACCAGAATCAACTGATATAAATGGATTCAAAATCTTTTTTGGCAGACAGGTAGATAAACAAAAACCTCATATATTCCAGTCAATTCATAGTTTGATACACTCAGTAAATAAAAATAAAATGCAGAGCATATAAGCGGCCCATCTACTGACGTTCATTCCTGCCAGAATCTACAATCCTTACGGAATGAACGCCATGCGCCAGTGGATTTGCAAGAGCGAGAAAGAATGACGGTATTAAAAACCCGCCACCCCTCCCGTCGCGAAGGACGATGTATCTAAACGTGTGTTTGGTCAGTGAAGGATTGTTTTTCCTGTATTTATAGTATAAAGTCAGGGGAAGAACGTAGGATTGTGTTTAATTAGTGGCTTCAACGGTTTTATTTTATCCCGTCACTTTTCTGTACAGTTTGTACAACGGGACAAGTCAGAAGGAATGAATGTTAGTGGATGGACCGCTAGTCTACGTAAATATTGGAGGTTTTCGAAAATCGACATAGAGTTTATTCGGCTGGCATCGTTTTGCGAATTGACTTAACGGTGTTACGCCACAAGATAAAGCCAAAGGGATTTAAAATAGATTTAATTTATTTATTTATGTTCAGGCTACTTTGGCCCATAGATATATACCTTACAAACTAACATACATAACTTATAAAAAGACTTCTAAGATTTTTTTTAAAACTATGGGACAACCTAGGCTAAAAACAAATATACTTTTTAGTTAACACGCTCTTCAACCGTTGTATGACACTCTGTAGTCTTCTGGATCGTTTAATAATGTTGTCGCCTTGCACCTTTAATAGTCATTACTTTTATTTTTCATTACTCAATCAGAAAAAAAACCTTATTGTTGTGGACAGTAATTCCAAATTATTCACAACTGGATGTAATACTAGTCAGTGGCGGTACCTTCATATAAGCCCAAAAGCCCGGCATGCCTTAATTAAAATGCTCGATAGAGAATCAATATCAAACCCGAACTATTTAAAAGTTCGCGCGCTTATTTCTTATCAAAATAACACAAAAACCTAGTACCTATGCCACACGCACTGTCACGCACACTACTACACATCGCGTCGCGATCGTCTACATATAGCTATCTCGCTTACACGTACCGGCTTATACCGGGCTTTCAAATACTATCTCTGTCTCTTTCGCACCTAAAGCGATGTGCCGTATAACGAGTTAGAACCTTGTGCGTCTACAAATCGATCAGTATGGAACATTTAAGCCAGGCTTGATGCGTCTGAAGTTGGACGCGTATGCGTGACCTTGTGTCGCCTTTTTTTTTTAATTTATTAACGGCAATGGATACAGGTCCTTATGCCTCTTGTGTCGCCTTGCCAACGCAGTGTTGCTGTTTTATAGCGACGTTGTGAGATCTTGGAGATTTTTAACGTGTTTGGAAACTTTTTTTAAGATTTAGCAACAATAAAAACTAGCGACTTTTTAAAATAACGAAATTAAATATTCAAGCAATATAATAATAGTAATTTATCTCAAAAACATGTTTACACTTTGAACAATGAACACAGAATTTATATATTTTTGTGGGTGATTTAACATTGTTCGGGTAATATTAAAAATTGAGGAACTGTACAATACAATAAAATATCTTAAAAAAAAAAAATTGCGACATCTATCTAGAATTTTCATATACCTGGCGACTTTTTTTTGCCTAATGACAACACTGCAACTCTGCGTAAATAGTTCCCGCACACCCGAGAGTGCAACTAACTTCAGTCTCATTTGCTTGATGGGGAAAAGTTTTGGTGTTAAAGTTTTTTAAGAGTTTTATTAGATTATCTCAGTGATACAATTGTTTTGGTGACTTACCTACAACAATGGAGGTAATTGTACCTTGTGAGGATTTAAAATGCGTTCAAGTTTTGATTGTCGAAGATAAGGTAAAATCTTTAAACTTTTCTCAGAAAAAACAGTTAATTTCTTCATTAAAACCGACGCCTAATCTGTGTATTTCTCAGACTAGTAAATCGCATAAACGAAAATTTTATTGGGCTTGCCTTATTTTGAAACTCTAGGCACGCCACTGATACTAGTCATGCTTACACCACTTCAACCAGGGTCACTTCATGCCTGAAAATATGTACGAGTTGTAAAAATAACAAAACATACATTACACTCTTAATAAAATGGCAGTACTTAAATAACTCGTGGTCATTTACCAACTTATGAGTAACTCAAATGACCAGCTAGAAATATTTACCGCTTCTACGTGAGAACGCTTCGTAAATCCTTTGTACAGTTGAGTAAGTGTTAGTGATTACTTAAGAACTTTTTGTAATAGTTCATAATAGTACCAAGTTTTGAAACTTCAAGGGGCCATAATAAATGCTTTATTAGATAGCGCGCGGAAAAACACACTCTATTGTAAAGTTTAATTAGTTTACCTTAACAATAGAAAAGTTTAATATTAATTATACACGGTGACTTTTTAGTCGTCTTACAACGGCAGCCCAGTTCATGTATCCAATGACTAGAACACGTTTATAATAAAAAAAATGGAATTTAAGAGAATTGAAAAATTTAAAAATATAATTTTTATTCATTATTATGACGCAAGGAGTAGTTAAAAACACCCTTGTCTCATAGAAAATGGAGATGGAATGACCTGCCCGACTATTGCGCTGGGTAGGTATACTCTACAGCTTGATACGTAAACATTTTCATATTTCTAATGTACCTATTTATTAATAATAAAAATTATTTTTAACGATTAAAAAAAAAACTAAACTCGCCTAGATGTAATTTAGGTCGGGTACATTAATTGGACTTCTTTTGTAAGACGACTAAAAAGTCACGGTGTATTACTAATTAATGTAATATTTGAAGGTTAAATAGACAGAAAATTGTCTTTTTCGATAGTGATTCCATGAATTGGTTTTTCGATCGATATAATGATCATTGATCCTGCTTATAGTTTTTTTTATTATTAGTCTGTATATGCTCTCGTAAAACCATAGTAATTTGCTAGCAGAAATTTTTATAGTCGTTTCATATAACCTTTTATCAGAGTGTGAATCACATCCGAGTTTAACAAACTCGAGCTTCTGTATATCTTACTCAGTTACGGAATAGTGTTAGGTTAATTTGATTTTATATTTTGCTCGACTTATCTCTTTTCTTTCTGGTTTTATCTCATCTTAACGATTGCTTGTCAAAATTTGTGTCCACATCGCTTTGGTCCCATGAAATATTTGTATGACATACAAATAGTTGTTCCCGGTTTGGGTGTTTGTGAATGTGAGTCCCTATATTTGTAAACAAAAGCACTAGGCAGGAGCATCATGTTATCTTCTCCACATCTCTGCTATATAGTAATGTCCTCAGAACTACATAATGTTAACTTTATTTCATCAGAATCGGTTCACAAATGAAAATTCTGTAGGAAAATTGACAATTATTTCCTTTTTTACTACCCTTAGAGGCCAATTTTAGTTTTGAATATGTAAATGGGACCAATTTGAGATACACTCTTCCCAACAAAAAAAGAATTTTTGAAATCGGACCACGTTAGGAAAAGTTATGCGTTTTAATACATAAAAAAAAATAGGTGAAGGTTTTTACTATTTTGAGCCATCTTCGTAATAATCGCAATTCTGCTAGACTAAATTCGCTGTATTTATACCCCGGCCGGACTCACCATCCATGGACTTCTACACAGTCCCAGTTTTTCAATTGACTGTACTTATGTCCATTAAAAAAAAAGAAAGGGGATCAGAACGGAATGATAAATGACAGGGAATCAGAAAGGAATTAAAAAGTAAAAATATTTGACAGGCCCCCAAACCGATCCGGTTTGGGGGATCAGAGTGGAATAAGTCGAGAAATTCCTAGTGTGGGGCAACGTTTTTAAAAAAGCAAAGTTTTCAGAGCATAAGCAAAGCAAATTCTTCGATACTAGCATCGTCATGTTGTTCCCCAGTCAGTGAAACTAAAGGTACATAATGAAGACGATCAGAAAGTCTCAAGTTGAGATAGAATTTGCCAAAATTTGTCTTATTTCGCAGAGTCCGTCGCCCGTTGGCGTAGAGCCAGACTCGCAGGGACTTACGCAGATAACTATGTTCCCTCTTACACTATACTTCATTCTAAACTGCCTCTCATGTTCAACCTATTCATCAAAGAGAGTTGAATTCTTTAAACCAATGTAGACATCTTGATCTATTCTCGTTGTATTAGAGTGAGGCCTCATTAGTGCGATGAGTTGCGTCGTGTTCTGTCAACGGATCAACGCATTTCATACCGCAATTGCGTTACGACGGCAACGCAGGCCATCGCAGTCACAGCGAAGCGATTCAAATTTGCCTAGCAATGGAACACTGCCTGTAGATGACGAAGCAACGCACTAATGGAGTCACACTCTTATGAATTACGACCAGACTCCGCAATTTTGCGAATAAGGTCCAAAATAGCTGAATAACTTTGACCAACTAATAGTTGTGATGGTAGATGGAAAAAAAAAATCCCCAAGGCCGGTCACCAACCCATAACAACGTTTTGATTCTAACACGAGGGCCCTGTGTTCACTGCGACGGCTGCACTCAAGCAAGGTGAAGACAGGGTGGAAGTCACTCGTTAGCATTTCCTACAAGGCTTTCCAAGAAGGACAGGACCACGACATTACAGAAGAAGGTAATGAAGAAAACGATAAAAAGGACAGAGGTTATGCAGTTGTAAGTTTATTAAAACAAATGTTATTAGTGATTATTTTTTAATTAGTGTTTTTTTTTTTGAGTTTCCTGTAGAATTAAACCTACGAAATAGATTTCTTACTTATAAATTATTCTATTCTAGACACATAAACTATAGCAATATCCATAGCCTTCGTGTTTTTTTGTAAACAGAACTGTCAAATATTGCATTGACTACGAGAAAGAGTAGTACACGATTTAACTCAAGGTAGAGTAGATACCCGTAGAACATAATTACGTTACGCTTTAATAAGTTAAAACGTTTGTTGATTTCTGATCTTATATCTTTTGATCTTTCCCAATTTTCTTTGTAAACAAAACGTGTCACAAAGATAAAACCTGCCAATGACAATAAGGAAGTGTTCGGCAAAAAATATGCGGACAATATACCGGTTCGAACCAGTAACATTGTACGGAACGCAATGCACGGCAAACTGCACAGACCACTTCCAGGCTTCGGCGTAGTATCAGTTATTTATTGCCTACCACTTTATTGCCTCACTGCGGATTTGGGAAATGGACACCCTCTGTGGCGGCGGTTTCTATCCAATCGGCCTTATATTTGGTTTGCAAAATACATTTGTAATATTCAATTACATGTGTGGGTTGTTTGATATATGAATACTCTTATTTGATCGTAATGTATATTCTGTATATGATATTAATATATCTGAACAGGTGTAATCAGCCTCTTATTTCCCACTATTCGGGTTCTGCTCTCCTCCCTGTGACAGCGAGTGGCTTATAATTATCTACGTGGGTCCAGTTGGTTGTAGATGAAACAATTAGCTTCCTTACAATGTTTCCCTTGATTGTTTTGAGAACAGTAGCAACTAAACAAAAGTACAGCGAACGTCTGGATTTAAACCTGCTACCAACAATTTTAAAGTCGCTGCCATTTCCACTGGGCTAAAAATATAATCAGATTTTAGCAGAAATAAACATACGTAGCTTAGTACTATTTATTTTATTTTATTTGGAACAAACCCACCACACTGTTTCCAAACCACTTCAACTCCTAAAAGCCAGAATCAACAGTGGCAACCACCAGAAAAGCGCCAAGACAATGAAGCTCGACGTGTCTCGGAGAATAAATTTAATGTAGCTTAGTAATGTGAAAATCGAATGAGCATAAATATGTTCATTTATTTTTCATGAATTTCACATAACTATATTCCTGAACGGAATCAAAGGGCAACTCCTTATTAGTCGGGTAAGGGCTGATTTTTCAATAGTCAGATAACTATTATCTGAGGAATAAAAATGGCGGTTTGACAGCTTATCTATAGAAAATATGTCAAATCGCTATTTTTATTCCTCCGATAAAAGTTATCTGACTATTGAAAAATCAGCCCTAAATAAAACAAGGTTTGATAAGATCTTCTTTTCCTTTTTCTTACAGAAAATACGTGAAGAAACACCGGAGCAATGCGGCATTGAAAAGAGTAAAGAAACGTTCCACAACAAAGTGCGTTCTTAGAAAGGGGGGACAAGAATCCTTCAAAAGAAAAAAAGAACAGACATAATACGTCATTGCAGACTTTTCTCAAGGATGTTGTGAGCAACTGACATAACAAAACATTAAGTTTTATTTTACACTCTTGAGTGTGTTAATAGTAGGTTATGAAACTGGTAGGTACTTATTACCTAGTTATGTGCAGTTTCATACACTACTTTATCTACTCTCATTGAACACGAACATATCAAATAAAAGATTAAGATTGACACATATACACAAACGTATTATGGCGCTAAAATTCCCGTTATCACCAAAGCGCCAAAGCGTGCGCAGCCACAGATAATAGTAGTTTATGAAACTGGTACATAATGAGGGGTATTATACACGAGTGTGAGTTTAAAAAACGAGCGAAACGAGTTTTTTAAAAGTATCACACGAGTGTATAATACCTAGTTATGTACAGTTTCATACACTACTTTATCTACTTTCATTGAACACGAATTTATCAAATAAAAGATAAAGATTGACACAGTACCTATTATGGCGCCAAAATTCCCGTTATCACCGCGCATGGGCCACAGCGCGCGCAGCCACAAATAAAAAATCAAATAGATGTATCTATGATCTGTAATCTGTATCCCGAAATTAAAATATAAAAGAGAGGTTATTAAAAACTTTAAGAATTATACCCAGAACCTCTAAACATATCAAAAGTACAATAAAATTATGGAAGGATAACACTCGTTTAGTTGAAAACAGATAACATTTGACTAGTACAAACGAAAACTTACGGTAAAGGATTTTTTACTTTTTGTTCACAAAACAAACAATGCCCAAGTGTGCTTCACTCGCAGTCGCGCAATAAGTTCCCTTCACACTACTCTTTGTTTACGTGTGGGGTGAATAGTTTCAGAGATATTTCGATTGCCCAACTTGCACCTATGCTCAACTAGCCCCGCTCTTACATTATCAAGAATCAGTAGCAACTACTGTACTCACCTGCTCATAACATGAAACTAGACATACTTTATGTAGATCTACAGATTATCCGGTTTAAAATTATTTCCCGAGATCAAGTACCAATATAAATGTGCCCCAGTGCCAGTGTGGACAACGGGCAAAGCTACGTCATGTGTGGGTAGTTCCTTTAAATAATAAACAAACAAATTAAAACTCGATTCCCACCCACGAGTACAAAACAATTTTAATTACAAAACGGGCAACAATTTATCAATACCATCTTCAATACAGAGGATACGGAATGTTTTATTTTATACTAGTTTTTGTTCGTTGCTTCACTGTCTTTATTTATGAAAATTATCTCATAGAAACCTTTAAAAATAACCTATGCAATTTAGGAATAATCTAGTCTCCTATACGTGAATGAATTTTTGGAATCGGATCAGTAATTCTAAGGCTTACCCCTTACATACGAACTAACGAACATACAATATTTGCCTCCTTAAAATATTGGTACAGACAATCCACACATCCTCATAATGTTGTAGTAAACTCTTGAGAACTTGGTTTTCGCTAGTGTGAAAACGAACACTTCTGAAGAATTTCTGATGAAGTAAGTAATTAATCTTGCTTTGTTGCCGACGTTGAGGAGAGCTGCTTACTAAGTGCAGAAATGTTTCGCCACTGCAAACTTTGCAATTTGAGAAGAAACCTCATATTTTATTTATTGGTTTAATGTTTCTGTATTTAATGTGTTTCGTATGGTTTTGCTGATTATGGTTTATGGTATTTATTCGAAATATATTCGAATCGAATTGGAAGCTATAGAGCTATAACCACCTTACATTTGAGAAAGGAACGACAACACCCACTCAGCAGGTGCCAACTTCAGTGTGGAGACTTACAAGATATTACATACATCACACAGTTTTCAGAACATTTGAATAACCCAATGGCTTTTTATTAATATTAAGGTAGCCTTTGTCTTCATTTGAGTTCCACACTATACTTATTAACCTACTACTTAAGGCATAACAATAGAAATATTTTTGGACACTTGTTCGAAAATATTTCTGAAGTGAGACTATAATAAAACAAAAACAGAAAAATCTCAATTAACCAACAAACTAATATTTTATTTGCAAAACTAAATTAAGTCTTAGTTCATTATTGTTATAGTAGTTTATCATAGTTTTAAGCATTAATTTAATAAAGTGATTCAATCAATATTGTCATTGAAAAGATAATGTATTCGAATGCTTTGCATGCAAAGCATTCGAATATCGTTTTCAATGACTGCGCTATATGTATGTCGAACTATTTCAAAACCGAATAAGTGAACCACGTTTGAAAAGTAACGTAACATAGAATTATGGTAACATTCGTCCAAGTGATAATTGTCCACAAGAGTACCTATTGTTATAACGATCAAGTGACAAAATGTTCATATGACATAAAGTGCAAATGATTTTCTACAAATATATTTGTTTACCTACTTTGGAACGTAAAGGGCTATTGAAAAAAATAAAAATGAAATTTGTTCCATTAACTACGGACAAAAAATATCCAGGCCTCGTTTTATCACAATACCTAGCATTTTGAATCATGTACAATATGACGTTTGGACATTTTAACACTTGTTGATTTTTGCAAAACTTCATTCTAACCAAATAGAAATATAACATTAGGTTGTTATGACATGTGGATATTTTAACACTTGGACGAATGTTATACCATATAAAAGTGCGCAATTTGATGCTCTATTGTCTTCGAATGTTCGAATCTGTAACGTTACATTACAGGTGATGGCTCGCGGTGAGGGAGCGCCCTTATGATCACGAACAAACTAAAAAATAATATAAGTAATTTGTAAAGTGTCTCTCTCCTTCCAAATATCTCTGTTTACGACCACTACAAAATAAGTGCTACCCCGCAACCATAATTAAAATGTAAAAATGGTAAAAAAATAGTACATATTACCGCAGATTCATAGCAAGGATTATCCACAGAGAGAAGGAAAATTTTAACAGGGTGTTGTTTTTGTAAGTTTGTGATGATACTGTCACCGGACGCTGTCCATCCCCTACCGCCTATTACTCATCTCACAACACACTCCATGTGGCCAGGTCAAGTCCTCCGGGTGCTATTTGTGACCCGGAACTACAACAGCTTTATCCTCATAAAACATATTTTAATTCACACCATAATATAAGGACAAACTTTTTATACCAAAGCAAACATGCGGTTCCAAATAAATAAATATCAAAGTTAAACGAATTTGTAAACGATCCAAAAAACCTGTGTTTTACAGGATAGCCATCGGCATTCTCTTTGAGAGGAAAGTACACCAGGTTTAATGTCACAAAAGTACGTTTTGGTTTTTTTGACCAACTATTTTATATGTGGTATATAGATGTGGTATCTATGTAGGTACAAATATGGCTGGTACAGTGCATAACATATGGTACATAAATCAGATTACAGCCGAATCCTCGCGCGCACTGGTATCACATAATCCCGTTTGGTTAGCAGCTGCCAAATTTGCAAGCAAACTATTCTGATCGATGTCACCACAATCTGCCACGCTGATGTATGAGACAACCTATATTGATCGCGCAAATGAGCGCATGAACTGTTCGATTGAGGCTACCTTTCGGTTTGAATCGGACCCTGAAAGGGTAAAATAGATTTGCCTGTTTGGTTATGTAGATATCGAAGGTGGTTTTACGAATTAATTTACTGTTTGTGTGTATCAATGTCTCCCTGTAACTTTGATGGTTAACATGCTGATAAATTTAAACAGAGTGATTTTTAGTAAATACCAATTTTGTTAAAGAAATAACTTAATATCTAAATTGGGAAGGTTCTTCGGACTAAAATTGAGAGGAGTTGATTGGAATTTCGGCTATCGGGTTTCTTTATTTAAAATTCTTCGAGAATTTTACTGAAGTTAAATATGACAGTAAAAAAATATATAACGCTTTTACTTTTATAAAATTATAGGGCTGTTTACACAATAGGTATAAAATATGGGCTTAGTTTTATTTTTATAAATTAGGTGTCAGAACTCAGAAGTCAGAATGTCTCCCGGCTACCTCTCACAGGTAGTTAATATTTAATGAAGAGAAAAGTCACAGATTTCGCTGTATACACAGAAGTGACCAGTTATTGTCAAAACTTTAGCTGCCGTACTAAATTCAACCCGGCAATGTAAAAGTTTCGGGTGAAGTTATCAAACTCCAAAATTTTACAATTAACGGAGCGTGTTCGCGGCGTAAACTTCCATATTTTAGCATAGGTGAGCGCCAGTTTCTAATATGCCGCAAAATATAGCCACTGTTTCCAACAGAGACTTCAGTGATGGCTCTGAAGTCAGCGAAGTTCGGTATGATGTTGCAGATTGTTTACCCATATTGTCAGCTTATTAATAACATTTCACTTTAACAATGAAAGGGTTAAATGGGTCAGTAGTACGATACCTTCATGAATAAGCTAATTAATAGAGGTCGATTCTGACTTTATTTAGTTTTGTTGAGGTTCCGAGAAAAATTTGTAGACTTTTTCTAAACTGTGTAAGCAATTACCTGTTTTATTTTAAAGGTTTCTATCCCAGCTGCCGCTGTTGTTTGAGTTCTATCTCGGCTGTCGCTCTGTTAGAAGCCCAACTTCTGCTGGTAAACTTGCAATGGGACCCGCGGGGGCGATCAACTATACTTATACTTGTGTTAATACCTGCGCTCAGACCTGTGTCAAGCTTCGTTGGAGACGAATTTCACTAAAATTAACTGGTTCAAGCTTTCTAACACTCATTACCGATTCTCAACGGAATCGCAACGAAAGTTCGCATATTTATCTAAACAAAATGAATAACCTTTCATCTTCAAAGGTATCGCGATAAGTAGGGTCGTTCGATAAACGTTCCCTAAAAATGCCTATCGCTTCCTTATTAATGAAAAGGAAACCATTATTCTTCGCCCAGAAAAAGGTATTACTAACTTATTAAAATATTCAAGTATTCGAAATGCTATTGAAGCGTAAATCTCGCAGTCGATCGTAAAAACTGTTCCCCAGAGTAAGGAAAGTAACTCTGTTTCATTGGATCCGAGTCGTACCATTGTCCTCATACGCACTCTGAGAAAAAGACCAATTTCTGAGATTTCCGAAGGGCTTAGCTTCATTTCCTTTTATATCTCCCCAGATACTAAATTCGTTCAGCCAATAATAAAAAATCGTCGGGGACACTTGGAATGGACTTGACGTAAAATTTACCCTCAATCCTAGGAACAGATTGGACATTATAACGCACTTACGTCCTTCGTAGCACGTTGAACCAACTTGATTGGCTAAGGCTTTACTACACCATATACCATATTACCATTACAGATTACTTAGAAGCAAACAAAGGCACCAAGTAATTGATCATTTCAGCTTGATACGAGTAATTAGATTACAAGTTCGTTGAATTGTTCATAAATATACGAAAGGAATATTCTAGATTGTTTGAGGTATTTTTAGGAGATATAAAAATATAATATGAGTGAGCTTAATTAGGTAAAATATTGTTGAGCAAATGAAAGAACAACATAGAATGTTGAAACAGCTCATTTTACCGTGCACGCTACAGTCAATTAAGAGTAAAGGAATATGAGATTGTATGCGGGAAAATTGCAAGCCGTCATTATTTATTTATTATTGTTATGTAGACATAACAATAATAAATAAATAAAAAACGTTTTGCGTAACTACTGAACGTACCTATGTATCACTATGATTCATAATAAGCAAAATTATATTTTAAATCGAATGTAGATCGTAGCAGTCAACGTGTAGTTTATGTCTACCTTCATGAGAAGGCGTGAGGTTAAGTATTTATAAAACATGTAAAATCTACGACATGTTTGAAAATCGGACGCTATCATGTGTCCAAAAGTTCGTTTGATTTATTTGATGGCTCTGTGGTCTAAATGGGGGAAAAGTGTGAACGCAGCAGTATGTGGGGACTAGTGTTGACCCATGTTTCAACTCGTTTGTCATTGGGGAGAAGGGAAACTGTATTTTATATCAAGGGACATGCTGACGTAATCGGGAATGAAACGAAAATGCATAAAGTTACTTTATACTAATAATTTAAATGTTCGAGATATGAATGTGGTATTTTAATTGGCACTATTTGGGCGGGTATCTTACCACAAAAATTTGTCCATTTTTAAATGTCAGAAGTTTGTGACACAATCTCTTATGAAATTCTAAAATATGCATATATATTTTTAACTGTAATTAATTAACATGACAAGAAAGTCTCTTTCTTTTCACCTAAATATTATTGTTGCTTATATATCTTATCATGTAAAATATGGTAATACTCTATCTGAAATAAACAATCTATATTGTTCCTGCTAGGTCGAAACGTCTTCACAAAAATCAAAGGTAAGATTTTTTTAACGTCATAAAATCATCGAGAGGGACTGTCAGACTCGTACTCACTAAAATCCACGATGTTCCTTCAATAGACCTTTACGTTTCAGGGTCATGGTAATCTGATAAAACAGCCCCAACGATACTGCCTCGAGTCCAATGGTCGCAGATCCCGTTGTAAACCGGCGAGCCGAGCGCATGTATCTACTACATAAATATTATGTATATCAAAAACTGTCATACCCACATCAAAGTATACAACTTAGGTTGTTAAGACAAAACGTCAGGTACCGGTCCACTGAACAAGAAACAAACATTTTTATTGTGCTAACGACTGGTGACATCGTAAAAAAACTAAAGCTTCAATAAAGTAAAGAAAATCCAATAATAATAAACAGGGGTAGTTCTCCAAACACGTTAGAGAAGTCACTGAAGTAGGGTGTGCATGTATTCGAAAAAGAATAGAACTTATTGAAGCAATAAGGATTGCGTCTCGTGGATCGTGACAGCGGTGCCCGGGACAGACGCGGTCGGAACTTCCCGGGAAAGTTGAAGTCAGGCTCCACATATTTCACGGCCACATTACAAAACTTTTATAGAGCTTTGGAGTTTCGACTTATAAAAGATTTAAAGGTCTATCTCTTGGGCGCAATAAGTAGCTACATATCTTAGATTTCCATTATTTTATGATTGAAATGGTTTGTTGGATTCTGAGAAAATTTTAATGCTTACTACAACTTTATGGATTTTTTTATAAAGCTTTCCCTGAAGAGAACCTAAAACTATTTCACAACACTTTAATAATATAAGTACTCAGAAACCTAACAAATTGTTCCAGTATACGAAATTAATTAATTAACTTTTTAAATAAACCTTTTTAATCAAGGTCAAATAAAATTACAACAACATTTTCTACTTTTTTTTTTAGGTGATAAAATCATCAAATGAGTCCTCCCGCCCTGGGCGGGGCGGAAGGGACTGTCAGACTCTTACTGACTAAAATCCACCCGTGTTCCTTCGGATGCCCTTTACGTTCCGGGGCCACGGTATCCTGAGTTAAGAAAAACCCGCGACCCCAGCAGGCATTTGGCTCCATAAGGGGCCCCGTCAGTTTGCTGACAACTCCCCGAAGGCACGCGCGAAACACGACACGACGTGCCACCGACCCGGGCTTGGTCCTTGGTCGGACGGCGAGCTACCCATTACTCACCGTCCGCAAGCCCGCTCCACCGCTATGCCCTCTGCTAATCAGAGGGACACGCGTTGTAGCGTCCACCGGACAGGCTATTCGCATACGGGCAAAGAGACCCCTTAGGCACACAGTGCCTAAGGAAGAGTTTTTGCCCGCATCCCAGGGTGCACCGGTCCGAAAAACTGGTCTTCCCCCCGGACGTATTCGAGAGGGAACTCCAGTCCACGGGCGCACGTGGAGGTTTCCTGTCTTAGCACCCCACAACATTTTTTACTTAAAATAAAAATACAGTGTGGCGCGATTATTAAGTCTGTTTCACGTATTCGAGGATATGCTTCTAATTAGGCCCAGACGCCCTTTGCAGGTCATCGCACTGGAAAGGGGTGGGGTACCCTATTTTTAACCGACTTAAAGAAAAGTAGGTTCTCAGTTCGACCTGTATGTGTATGTATGTATGTATGTTTGTCCGCTTTGTTTGTTATTATATCGCGTTTGGCTGACCGAGCTGAAAAGTGTTTGTTATATTCTGGAAAAAGTCTTAGTATATACAGGGTGTAAGAGACATCGACGCACAAACGGATACCATGGGTCCAGGACATGATTCTGGACCCCTGGTGTTGGAATTTTTTTTTTCCTAAGATTCTGGACACACAGCTTCTTTTAACTTGAAAAACCTGTCCTGAGACCTCTGAAATCATTGAAAATTATTGTAGTACTAGCCCGTAACTCTCTTTATTTTTACTACTTCTCAAATGACACGCCAACTTACAAACGAACAAGTAAATTCGCTTAAACATTCAACATACAATGTAACTCAACTTTTAAAACAGTGAGTGTACAGAGTTATTAAATTACGTCTTAAAGTAAGAGTCCAAAATGATCGCTGAGACGAAGTTTATATAGCACAAGGCAGAAGTTGAGGCTTTTAGCAGCGAAAGTTTTAACTGCACAACGTTTACTCAAAATGCAAATTACAGGCTCCGTATACGAGGTGGAGTTAGGCAGGCCACAGTATGTGATACACGGAACCCCAATATTAAACCACACGATAGGGCCATAAATTTTCAACCTGCCGTGTATACGTTGTAATTTTCACGTACGTTGATGTTTACACGTTTTTAAGTGTTCTTTTTTTGTTCGACTTATCATGCTCTCGTAGTTGACTTGTAAATATCAGGGTCATCTTTTGTGTTTTCAGTTGGTGGATAATTGAACTCAGCTTAGCAGATTATGTAACTATGTTTTATTTTGAGAGTATTTTTTTTTTCAAAATCTAGGTTTGTTTTTGATGTGAGCCAGATGCAGATATTGAGGCTATACTACCAATCAGAAGATATACCTAATAATTGTGAAAGAACTGTAGTTGTTACCTGAAACAACATACTTAAACGTTGAAATAGGTATTTTTCTTAATGTAGCAGCAGCAGTTTAATTATGCTTCAAGTAAACAGTCCGTTTAATCATCCATTGTTTATGCACACATTTACCATGCACGTTTAGTGGGAAACCCATGGGAAAACGAGGAAACTAAATGACCCCTCCTGCTAAAATAAGAGGCACCCTGTTACGTTCAAACTCAAAACCGAGTCACCTAATTAAAGCATTAGACAAAACAAAATAAACCATCACATAGGTATACTATACAGTACTATTTACAACAACTGTAAATTATTTTTAGGACTCCCAAGTTACGAGCGCTAGTCTTTACAACGACAACTTGTGGTATTGTTAAACTTTAATGCACTTTGGCACTCCACACAAAGGAGTTAGCTACTTAAGTTCACAGCACTCTTAGTAGCAATTGCTCATTTTATTTGTATGGACTGTGTGCAACAAGAAGGAGGAACAGGTAGAAATGTTAGTTGTAATGATGTTAAGTTGTCCATCTCAATGTGCAATGTAGTTGGTGTAATAGTTGTTAGGAGACGCTGCAATAGCTATAACGTTGCGAGTCGCTGGCTCGTAGGTTCGTACTAAAAAAAAACAAATTTGGATTACCAACAGGTTCTGGGTTCTGGATTTAGCAGTGTATGTGAGTTTAAACTTTGTAAACCCACCTACGGTTTATGATTACTAAAATAGAGCAACACTAAAGCCTTTGTCAAACTGACAGGCGAAACGAATGCGTGCCGAAGCGTTTTTGTTTGTAATGTATGGAACTGTTTGAAGCCAGTCACATAGAAGAAGGTAAGCTCGCTCTAACATAGACTTTGCCTCTGTCACGTCGTAAAAAAAATAGGTAATACGAACAGTCGATGGGTCAGAGAGATGAAAAGGTCCACCGTCCATACCAAACTGTGACAACACATTTCAATCATAGTTCAACAGCTTTTGGCTTTGAAAAGACAAAAATGTATACACCGTGTTCCGGACGATATACATAAACTTCGACCAGATGTTCAAACCACGGAAGTAAGCATTTTTCATTATGGACACATTAATAAATTCTTATTTTTTATTTTTTGTTAATTTTCATACAAACTAAATACCTAGACGTAAATAACCCGATATGCATGCCTCTTTATCCGAATTGGCAACGTCATTCATAACATTTGGCGGGCTGAAACAAATGAAATGCAAATAGTATTTGATAGATTTCAAATTAAGATACTTTCTCACTGCATAGCTCAATTAAATTTCATTAAATGAAATTACAAATATCTTTGTAACGAAGCCTTTTTAAGTACTACTTCCTTTGTTGGATTTGATTTGTAAAAGCCATAGAAGTATTTGCTAAAGTTTATGGATAACGTGAAGAACACGGTGTATATATAAAATTGGTTCACTATAAAAATATAGAAAATATTTCCACTTTCCTTTCAGCAAGCAAGCCTAGGCCAGGTCATGCATCAATGTCTGGACACAAGCCTTGTCCACACATCGTCGTCATAATTCATCAATATCATAGGCCGAGTATTTCTATTCTTCCCGAGAAATGAAAATAAATAAATAATTCCTACTCATAGTTTTAGAAGAACAAAATCTTGCATTTATGGTCTAAAAAGTAAACAAGATCACTTAATAAATTGGAATACTTTCCGTTCCCAAGAATGGTCTTATTACGCCTAACAAGGGTAAAGTTACCAACTATATAACTTTTGTCAGAGATGAGAAGGCACAGAATTTCTACAGTTTGTCAACAGAACTAACAATTCTAGGTACTACGTCTCTTGAGGGGGCAAAGTTGATGTCATTTGTAAAGTGCCTTTCAAGCACATGAATTTATTGAAGCTTTAAGTGGCCTTTCGCAAATTCCACTGAAATGTTTATACTGTATTTGACATAATAATATCGGTCCAATTGTACAAGTCTACAGAACTTTTATTGAATTTCAGTTAACACGTTTAGTAGGTTAGTTGGAGTACTGAAACAATCTAACAATCTTTAGAACTGTCCATGTTTCAAAGTTTCCCTTTCTAGACACCTATAGCCCGAAACGATCTGTCTTTAGGTTCTCTTCAAATAGGTGGATTTAGTTCTTTGGGTCGTACCCTGACTGAGTTTGGCCTGAAATTCTCGGAACACTGTTTTTGCTAAACGTTTCTAGACTAATGAATTCGTCACTTCTTGGTATGCGGTCCATTTATTAATTTATTCTCAAATATTCTTGGACTATATTATATCAATAATTATATTTTACTTTTGACATAAATAAATTATTTTATTCAACTTTCAAACTTTCTACTTTCATTCTATTCAGACTTTTTTATACATCAGAATCTAATCCCTTTACTAAAATGTTAACATTCAACAAAAATAGAACCATATAAAGTTATAAATAGATACCACAGAATAATAATTTATTATACAATATGATATGCATTGACTTACATAGTAAAAATGTAACTGATCGCTGTCTGTTCATACAAGACATATGAATAAAAACTATTTTAAGTCTTTATCAAGGCAATGTAAAATTTTGTCTGTTGATTTGTTTTTTTGTGCGGGCTTATTATAAAAAGGATTCAAACGATTTAAGTATGATTTTATGCTACTACATTTATCATTTTAAGTATTATAATTACTTGTAATTATATAACAAGTACATTGATTACAAGTATCTTAGTAAGACGGACGCCAGAACCGATTTGATAGAGAGACTGATTATAAATTTGGATTAATTTTCTTGGCATAATTTTCCACCGCAACGCGGGCGGAACCGGTTGCAAAGTTAGTCCAAAAAATAATTTCATCTTTTTCGATTTTTATAAAAGGCAGATATTAGGTATTCTTATTAATAACGTTTAAGGGCCTTACTTATAAACATTGATTAGACGTTACTTATCTTAAATAGCTCTTAAGTCACTTGCCATCTCTATTCATTGAAATAGAAATGACAAGGACAGGCGATATTTAATCGGTAGCTAAGCAACACAAGTTTTTATAAGTAAGGGGGTAAGTGATAAGATTACTATCGGTTGATTTCATTTTAATATTGAAAGTGAATAAACAGAGTTTCTATTACGTAAGTGCTATCGATAGTCCGCTTTCGATAATATTTTAATATTGAATATTTCATCCTAATGCAAATCACGCTCTAGTTGGGCATAATTTAGATAAATGCTAATCTGAAAACTAGCTACAATGTAGCATGCGTCGATGCATTCATAAATGTACGTTTATAAATTATGATGTGAAATGTTGATAGTACAGTTAAATTATTCCAATTTCTAGCATACACTAAGTTTTGTTGACACTGTCGGCCCATGTTTGAACAGGAAACTGGCTATTTCTAGGGACAGTTTATCATTTAAACTAATTTAAACTTTGTATCACCTTCAACGATCTGTAGGTAGGTACCGGTCGTTCACTTAGGCGCGAGCCACATAAAAAAGTCGTAAGACGCAGACGGGGCGGAGACATTATGTCTCTTCGGCGTCTCTTTCATACAAAATGTATAGAAGCGTCGCGGCGTAAAATACACAGATGACAGAAGAGACGGGGCGCGGGCGCGACTCTCATACGTTTACGCACGTCCGCGACGCGTCCTCGTCTTACGTCTTTTATATGTGGCCCGCGCCTAAGGTACTGTGCCGTTGTCAACTTGTTTTTGTAAAGGAGTCTTGCAGTATTTTAGCTGTATTGTGTACCTACAGTTAGGAAAAGTGGCTAAGTGATTGATTTATGTATGTGAGTACCAACAACATGCCCACGATACGTGTTTTTATAAGTGAAAAAAAAATCCCGTCCTTCTGACTTCACTGTAGTCAGGTAAAAAAATTTCAAAGAATCTATAAATATTTTGATAGTGTATTGTGTTTCTTCTTCATATTTTTTAACGAGTATTGTTTGTTCGGTATTTTTTTTCAATGGATTTCAAGGAAAATGTAAAAAAATATGTTATTCTGGCTAGGTCGACGGAACCCCGCAATTGGCGTCCAAATACTACTTTCTGTAGCATAATGTTCCACCTGTATTGCGCAAAGGTCTAGACAGAGGTTTACTTAGGTACTTATAATGTACCTTCTATTAACTAGTAATATTTGAGTCCCCAACTAGCAAAAGATGTCGTAAGAATGCCAGCAGCACGTTTCTCTTTCGGCTATTGATCGAGAGAAAAAGTCGAGAGAAGGATCCGACCACGTTCTCTCGACGCGATTTGGGCGCACTTGTCTCAGCTATTAAGTGCTGTGAACATCGTAAGATTATCTTTGAATAGCCAAATTGTCGAAAGAATATAGAAATAATCGCAACTCGAAAGCTATTTAGTATCATATTAATCATCAGGATGCCATTTATCGACACATTAGCTATTCCCAAGTAGGTAGAACCTCTTTCATTCGACAAATTTATCGTAAGATAGCAGTTTGGTTGCAATCACTCGACTCTTTGATCGAGTGAATGCATCCAAGCTGGCATTTTTACGACATAAATACTTCGTGTTTGGGAAAAGAAATAATTTTTAATGTAATTATTAAATTTTGCCATATTATTTGAGCCATACAATTTTAAAGTCATATTGACAATTCGTGACCTAAAATTAGCTCAAAGGTGCTACTTTCATATGCGGAGTTATATTTTTCGTCTATATTCCTTATATTTTAGTTAATATTTTCATGGGCCATAAGATTTCTTAGTAAATAATGAATTACAAATAATATTAATTTTATAGTTTATCCAATTCGCCATTATTAGCAATTCACTTATCATCACAAAGCATTCACTCGGCTTTTTAGCCGAGAGATGGAAATGAGGTTTCAATCTTACGACTTCTAGGACCACCATTGAAGTTAGTTTGGGGTTCCTTAGCGCAAAATGTTGAATCCTTAATATTAGATCAAAATACTGTCATTAATACTCAGAGGAATTTGAAAGAAAATTAAACATAAACAAAATATTTTAGTGATTTTTATGATATGACTGAATTTTCATTAAATTAATATCTAAGTTAATAATTTGAATTTGGTTTGACTTGATCAGCAGATATACTTGAATCACTCGTTGCTCTCGTGATTCAATTTTAGAATCATCAAAATTGAGCACGCGGTTAAAAATCAACTTTGCACTCTTGTATAACAATAATAACTTTTGTGGAAAGTTAACTGGTAAAGCGTCCGATGTATTGAATCAGAAGTGTCGCGGACCTTAAGAAGATGTGGTCCGCGAATGTAAATACAACAATAAATATAGCAAGTAGCAACATTACAATAATAACTTTATACAATGGCAACATCGACAGAACATTGGAGGTAGTACGCGCGAACCGGTGAAAATCAGGACGACAGTTGGCGCTTAGTTAAAGTTTAGTTCGAAGCAGTGTTCATCAAAGTGAGTTGGAATCGGGATTGGAGCCGGCGGCATCTCTGGATTGAAAGCTGAGTATCTAATGATTTAAGATTAATTAATACTTTTATGTACCTATTTATCTATGCTATTCACTGGATCCATTGTTCATGAGAATGTTGAGAATACAGACTTACGGAATAATGATTTTAAGTAAACCAACGAGGTTGGCAAACTTTGAGTACCTATGTTGTAGTTGTATATTGTAACTGAAGCTTCTTGAGATCTCAATTAGTACTAGTATAAGTACATAATGATTAAAGCGGTGAGAATACCACGCCGCCCCCATAAAGGTATGATAGACCTAAATTGCATCGTTGATGATGATTGAGGCGGTGAGAATACCACGCCGTCCTCTAAAGGTATGATAGACCTAAAATCCATCGTTGATGATGATTGAGGCAGTGAGAATACCACGCCGTCCTCTAAAGGGTATGCTTAGACCTTAAAGCATTTAAGAGTGCCCTTGGAAGCGAGCTTCCAGGGGCGGAAACCATACCGGTTTCCATCTGTTGAGTCATGTAATAACTAGATCTAATAATTGACATTTGGTTTCAGTGAATACCGATAGTCTTAGTTATCCAAAGTATCGAAGTGTCAGTGTCATCGATAATATCTACCTACAGATGGTGAAAGGGGTCCCTGTGTTCAAATCTGGTTGCTCTGCATTCCGTGCTCTGTCTCCAATTCTCCATAAAGAATTAACAAGCGAAGCAGATCTATTTCCCAGGTACAAGTTCCACATAATATTTTTTTCTCATTCGCTACGTCTGTATAAGGTTACACCCTCAGAAGAGATCAATCTAATACTCTAGTATCACATGATCCCTGTAAATGGTAGAAGCATAATATATATATACAGACGTAACGATATGGTGGAGATGCTGGGATATGGACTGGTTTCAAGAATATTATGAGTGCCAAGAGAGCCTAATACAGGCATGGCAACAGCACCATGAGTAAGAGAGAAGTGAATTGACACAACTTTTATCACCAACAGTGGAGAAGAGCAATTATTATTTAAATATTTAGAGCTATAATCTACACCACACTGGGAGTTGTGAATAAAGATTTAGTTGCAGTATGCACTAATGTAAACGGGGCACACGGAGTTGAGCAGGGGCCACCGACACCACAACGAATTATAGATCTATTCTGTTATAATTATTTTGGTAACTATTATTATTATTTTAAAAGCTTGAGGTCATCACTCGTTTTTTGTAACTGACGTTTTCCGTATGAACCACTAGATGGCGCTAGTCGACTCAATGTGTGAATAATTATTGTGAACTATTCAAAAGAAAATATTGTTATAATGTAAATCGCGTAATTAAAATGTATACTATTATTGTATTAATTTATATTGAATAGTAATATGTCATTTGTTCTATGCCTTATTTATTGTTTTGATCTGGTCGGAAGTTCGTCCAGGCCGTAAGCATAGCCAATTCTTGAGTGGAATTTAATTTGAGAAATTATTTGGATTAAATACCGCAATAAAAAATTAAATAATTCTTAACTGATTTATTTGTCGTATAAGCGAAGTTATCTTTCAGTTATGAATAATAAGTTAATTAAGAGTACTTCGATTGACGTAGTAGTCCATACTTCCATAAGGATGTACGACAGTAAACCGAATTTGCATTAATAATGATACATTCGCAGAAATCGATTGTGGTTCCGATTAGCTCATGTTTTGTATTTAACGCTCGATTATCGTGAACTCGATGTCTAATACATCAGACATAAAATTGGGAGTGAGATACTGTTTAAATTGAAGTTTGGAACATTTATTATTACTTACGATACGCTTTACAAACTACAAAGTTTGGATAAGGAACTGAAGAGTGTACCCTAAGAAATGACACGAAGCAAGAAGATGAAACGGCTTATTATGTTAACGACGACACGATCTCCATGTTCGTTCAAGTAAATCAAGCATCGAATTCCACAGGATATTTATTGGTAGCATCCGTACTGCTTCTGATATTGCAATATTATACTTGTCTATGTCATATTTTACTGTATATACTTGCGGTGTATGGTGCGATGCGATGGAGTCAAATCGTATTTCAGAAAACATCTCGTGGTACTTGAAGTCTAAACCAACTTGGCAACTAAGAGTAAATCCTCAGTAATTTTATCGATTACAATAAGGTTGCGTTTGACACTCGGTAATTCTAGTCAAGTATTACTGATGCAATAAAACGTAGAGGATAATACTAGATTTTTAATCTAATCGATAAATGAGGAATCGATTATGAGAAAATAAAAACCGGTGGTCGTTACGATGTATACGGTTAAGTATCCCCACACTAAAATCGGCAAAAGTTTCTTTGAGAAGTTGTGACGCATGTAACGACTTAAATAAAGTTTGAATAAGATTTGTCTTGCGGAAGTATTGTGATCTGCTGCAAAACGCGAAAGTTGGAATCTATTGGTAAGATAACAATACGAATATAGTTTTGAACGATTGAACTTTCTGTTAATCCAGGTGAATTGTAAATTTAATCAGAATATTGAAAAATAATCATAATTATAGTGATTTATAATCATCTATGTCATCTTTGATCGTATCCTGATAAATAACGAAAAGCCCATGAGAATTACCATGTTGATTTTGTAAAAAACATAAGGATTGATGTGATAATCGGGGATTTACAGTAACACATCGACCAACTTGATAGTACCTGCGACCTACCTACTACATATCGGCTCCGAGAACGATCCGCTGTGTAGACGAAAAAGTACGGATACCTACTACAAATACGAGGTAAATAGACTTTCATTAAGATTGGTAGATGGAAGCATATCCTTTAAACTGATATGCCACGAGCGCGCATACAACCGCCCCTAAGACGACCCACTGACCAAATTGTTATCAGATCGGTTTCTTTGAATGGGATTACCCGCTTGTTACTTGATTTTGATGAGTGGTTCGCAGTGACAGAATTCTGATGATTTGCCTATTTGAAAGTTCAGTAAGCACCAAGTACCTAATTATGATTGGTAACTGTTATGAGTAACATGCTTAAACAATATTACACTTCACATATCATAGAGGGAGTAAGATCAATACTAAAGTGAGACTTATCACAACATTTATTTAGTTTTAGAATAACTTTTTAAAAGTAAATGTTTCTCACTTGGAAGCAAGAGGTAGCGAGCGCTAGTATCTAGTGAGAACCAAGGGACTTAACTATTTATTTGTTAATATTTTATTATCTGGACCTGGACACATTTAATGTCAGTTGCATTACTGAAGAATAGTTGATAACTTAGCAATTAGAATATGTGATAACTTTGTCACAAAGATACATTAATTAATTAATTATAGCAGTAATTATCATGAATATTTGTTTTAGTGTGGAATAATTGCTTCTTTAAATATAAACTTCATTGGCTAAAATTATATATGTTTGCACTGTGGAAACAAACTTGTATAGGTTCAATCTGATATTTATAACCGGATCCTAAAGATTACTGAAACCAAACACAGTAAATTAATCAAGACAAATTTAATATTGAAAAGTAGAACTTGTTAGGTCCTTATACATTACTTACTTTAGAATACATTCGAGACATGTCGACTCTTAATTTCAGGATTCATATGAAAGTTGAATCTGAACATTTAAATACATTAACTAATCTATAAACAAAGAATAGCCCTCACATTTGCCAACACACCTAAGATATTTAATTTTCTTGTAAACACAAATGCATCTGAAATTAAATGGAAATGGTTACCTTCACATGCCGGTGTATATGAATATGATAAATTTGCTGTTTTGACAAACTAACATGAGTACCGTGGAATGTTAATACTAGATCTACTAGCATTAATTATAAACTAATGTTTCTGCTTACATTTCTTGAAGTCAATTATCAGGTGAGATTAAGCATTTATTAATAGATACTTGCTAAAGTCAGATTCAACAGACCTTTGCGGACCAAATGATAGTAACAAGTGGGTGCACATATAGAGCTTCCGATAGAATTTCACAAACATCGGACTAGAGACTGTTCCGAATGAGGTAATGACATCAAATCACAATGTTTGTCAATTACATAAACTCATAGACTTTAGAGTAAGTCTATGAGAAAAGGGGAATTATTATTGTTTGTCGTTATAGAGCAATAATAATAAAGATGATTATGCCAGGTATTTTAGTAAACAGTAGGGGCATGATAAAATTTTCGGTTACAGGACCGGTGCAAACATGGAAGAATTATTGTTGCACCGCTTGCAATTATTAGCAAATCAAATCGAACATCAGTCTAGTTTATCCTCCCGCCTCTCTATACATAACGATGAGACAAGATATGACGCAGAAATTGTAAAGGTTAAACTTGAATCGTTGTTAAAGAGATTTAACGAAGACCTCACTAACTACTTTCGTATCACTAATAATCCTTCCGCTGACGACATAGGAAAAATGAGCGAAGTTCAACTTGAAGCCGAACAGAACCTCTCCGAATTGATTGTGAAAATTAAAATGTTTTCTACGCGAAACAATACAGTCAAACAGGGGGCCACCCAAGCTAGCAGCACTTCTAGCCGCTTGCCAAAACTAAGCTTACCGGAGTTCGACGGGGACGTATTGAATTGGCATCAATTTTGGGACCAGTTCAGTTCTAATATCGACGCCAGAGATATCACTGAGGTCGATAAGTTACTGTACCTGAAAGCATCTGTAAAAGGGGAAGCCAAGCAGGTTATTGACGGTTTTGACACTACTAACGCCAACTACCAGATTGCGTTGAGAACATTGAAAGAAAGATATGGCAAGACTTGCCATTTGGTCGACGCTCATTACTCTGCGTTGTCTAAAGTAAAAACTGCCGATAAAACAACAAATGAGTGTAGGAAAGTACTAAACAATGTAGAACGGCATCTAAGAGTCCTAGAGTCACTTGGTGAAGATATAAACCATAATCATTTGAGGCACCTAATTTTTGAGAAATTTCCCGAAGACCTAATTTATGAACTCAAGATAAAATCGACTGAGAACTCTATTCAAGAGTTGAGGAAACTTTTGGAAATCATCATAACTGCTCGTGAAGATGCGAGTCGAATAACACAAGAACGTAACCCTAAGGTAATGGAAAATTACACTGTGGAAACGCTGCATGTTACACAAGAGAACAGGAAACATCCCATGGAAACAAAGGAAAATATGAGCAATAATAAAGAAACGAGGTCGTCGAAGGTCAAGTCATCAGGAGAACCTCGAAGGAAGAGGGCGAAGTTAAGCTGTATATTCTGTAACGGTGGCCACTTCAACGACCAATGCGATAAATATAAAACTTCTACAGATAGAAAGACCATGATAAAAAACCGCTGTTATCAATGTTTTCGTCCTGGCCATAGCATTCAAAGTTGCAGATCACAGAGACAATGCTTTCATTGTAAAGAAAGTGGGAAACACAATAGAGCATTGTGTCCTAATCGATTTCCCTCTCAAGTGGAATCATCTACACTGTCAGCAATAAACAATAAAAGAGACACTGTGCTGCAAACGGCAGTTGCTATAGCCTCAAAGGAAGGAGATACTTCCCACCAGATTAAATGTCGGATCTTGTTGGATTCTGGGTCACAAAGATCCTACGTCACTCAAAAAATCGCACGTAAATTAGATCTCTCAACTGAGGAAGAAGAGAACTTATCTGTTTTTACCTTTGGAGCAGAGACTCCTCGAGAACTCAAAAGTACAGTAGTTAGACTCAATTTGGAAACTCGAGACATGTCCAAACGATTGATTTATGCGAATGTAATACCGATGATATGTAAAGGAATACCAGTTGCACCACGCGAGCTTAGTAACTGGAAACAAAAGGAATTACTAGCTGACGATAGTTCATCTGACCAAATTGATATTCTTATAGGTAACGATTACTACTACAGTATTATGAAAACTGAGAAAATTCAAATAAGAGAAAACTTGTATCTCGTTGATTCCAAGTTCGGTTGGATATTATCCGGAGTAATGAACCCGGAAACTAAAGGGGCTTTAACGGTAACTACATATTTCCAAACAGAGCTAGATGTGAAGTTAACTAAACCGGACCTACCAATGGATCAAGTGAACATATCCTCTCTGTGGGATCTTGAGTCCATCGGGATAACCGATTCACCGAAGATAACAAAGGAAGAAGAAGCGATTCGAATCTTCAATGAGACTACCGATCTTATCGAAGGAAGGTACCACGTTCACTGGCCTTGGAAAGAATTTCCGCCTAATCTGACCACTAACTTCGGAATGGCATTCGGCCGCCTCAAGAGCCTAATCAAACGAATGAATTCCGAATCAATACGGTCATATGATGAAACGCTGCAAGATCAGAGACAGAAAGGAATAATTGAAATAGTTTCCGAATTTAGTGAAACTACAGATGAGGATAGACCTACACACTATTTACCACACCACGGTGTTCAACAACCAGGAAAACCAACTAGGATTGTGTATGATGCTTCTGCTAAAGTTAATGGATATAAAAGTTTAAACGAATGTTTATATTGCGGGCCGATGAAGCTCGAAGACCTAACTAAACTGATAATCAGATTCAGATCGCATCAAATAGGTTTATCAGCCGATGTAGAAAAGGCATTCCTACAAATAGGATTACACAAGAAAGACAGGGACGTTACACGGTTCCTATGGCTTAAGGATACTTCTAAACCGGTCACAGAGGATAATTTGTTATGCATGAGATTCACTCGCGTTCCATTTGGAGTAATATCAAGTCCATTTTTACTTAACGCCACCATTAAACACCATCTCATGAAATCAAAAGATCCCGTCATTAGGAGCGCGGCTAATGATATATACGTAGACAACCTAGTGACTGGTGCACAGACAGTGCAAGAAGCCTTGATTCTTTTTAAACGCTGTAAAGATACATTTCACGATATATCTATGAATCTAAGAGATTGGAGCTCGAACTCTGAAGAATTCATACATGAGATTCCTGACGCATACCACAATCAGACCATAAAATTATTAGGTTTAGAATGGCATTTAAAAGAAGATACTTTACGAATACGTTTTTATAATAACAAACCTAATGCAAATACTAAGAGAGACATTCTAAGAGTAATAGCTTCGGTCTATGATCCCTGTGGCTTTGCCACGCCTACATTGTTACCAGGAAAGCTATTGTTACAAGAATTATGCAAAGAAAAGATAAAATGGGATACACCCATACCTGAAAGTTTCGCATCAAAATGGAAAGAAATCAACAACGACCTTAGCGAGATCTCAGAAATCACAGTACCTAGACGTTATACCAGAATACCTGGAAAGAACTATGACTTGCATTGCTTTACGGACTCATCCACGCAAGCATACGCTGCAGTAATTTATATAGTATCAAAAGGCGAAATATCATATGTAATCGGCAAGTCTCGTCTTGTCCCAATAAAAGACCAGGAACACCTAAAGATACCTAGACTGGAATTAATGGGAGTACTAATTGGAAGCCGTCTAATGAGATATGTAGTCGACTCTTTAAAACTAGAAGTAAGACTACAAGTATTGTGGACTGACAGTCAGATAGTTATCGACTGGGTTAATTCAGACAAATTATTGCCACCGTTCGTTGCACGGAGAATTGAAGAAATCAAGAGAAACAAAGAAATGGCTATCAGATATGTTCCATCTGAACTTAATCCTGCAGACGTTGCTACAAGATCGGTGAGCACAAAGGAGGACAGAGTTAAATGGCTAGTAGGGCCTCAGTTTCTGACACAAGGTTCCGAAACTTGGCCTACAAGCGGGGTAATGTCCATAAACCTGTTGTCCCGGGAGGGTCTCCCGAGGGAATCTCGAGTCGAAAGATATGATACTTTTCAAGATACACCGGAAAAGAATATTGACAAGTCGAGAGAACAAGAAAGAAATTCGCAAGCCCAAACGAGTGGATTGTCAAACAAGCTTGAAACTATTAAAAAACTACAAGCCGAATATTTCCCACAAGAATACAATGAGGAGGAGACCAACTTAAGTCGCAATTTGAGACTATTTAAAGACGTAGATGGCATCTTACGTTGTAAAGGTCGCTTGATGAATGCAGACTGGACCTTTGATAAACGCTATCCTATTCTCATACCAAAGGAGAGTGAATTTACCAATAACACTATAATTAAAACACACAATGAAAACTATCATGTGGGAGTAAATCACACCTTGAGCATTATACGTCAATCCTACTGGATCCCTCAAGGAAAAAGTCAAGTTCAGAAACTTCTGAGACAATGCCCGAATTGCGTGAAACATGGTGGGGGACCTTTTAAGCTTCCACCTACACCAGCGCTACCTCCAGAAAGAGCGAACTATAGTGCACCGTTTACTTTCGTAGGAGTGGACTACATGGGGCCACTTTTAGTAAAAGGAGAAAACGGAGAAACCAAAAGATGGATTTGCCTTTACACCTGTCTAGCAGTAAGAGCCATACACCTAGAAGTCGTTCAAGATCTAACGGCAGAAGAAGGCCTACTATCATTGAGGAGAATGATAGCTACCAGAGGCATTCCAACACTCATAACATCAGACAATGCCACGCATTTTAAACTTATGTCCGAAATACTGTCAAAACAATACTGCATCAATAAAGAAATACAGTGGAAATTCATACCCCAACTTGCGCCGTGGTTCGGGGGTTTTTACGAGAGACTAATCGGTATAGTTAAAAATTGTCTGAAAAGAACATTGAGAAAACACATGCTGACACACAATCAGTTAACTACAGTTGCAAAAGAAATTGAAGCATCTGTAAATATGAGACCACTCACTAGCGTAGACTCAGAGCTAGAACACGTTCTAAAACCGGCAGATTTTCTTACAATGGGAAAATGTATAACGGTAGAAAGCTCGCCTGAAAACTTTGTCAACGAAGGTACCGTAACTAAAACCGATCTTATTAAAGGTTGGAAGAAAGGATTAGTCATTTTACAAGAATTCAAAGAAATGTTTCTAAACAGATATTTGCCAAGTCTTCGTGAGAGATACCAGCATTCACACAAAGAACCGAGAGTAACGGCAAAAACTACACCAGCAGTGGGCCAGATCGTCCAGTTGCGAGGTGATTCTAAAAATAGAGAAACCTGGAAAGTAGGAACGATAGTCTCACTTCAAAAGGGAACAGATGGACTATGTAGAGTAGCTAAGGTAAAAATAGGTAACAAAGAATTCACAAGATCTTTAGCACATCTATATCCTCTCGAAATAGAAGACGGCGAAAGCGAATCTAATCGAGTATATAAAGAATCTATAAGTGGAAGTGAAGGATTCGACACACAGGACATTCAATCTATAGACGTAGTCATGGAACCTATAGATGTAGGAAACCCCAGTAAAACCCTAAATGATCAAAGAGACGAAACCAACTGCGTCAGAGATACATCAGTACATAGTGAAGAATCACTAGAGGTCAACGGGAGGATAGATGACGATAAAATAGATGACGATAAGATTGATACGGATAAAGATGATGATGAGTCTAAGGAAAAGGACAAAGAAGTACCAAAAGAAAGAAGAGGTGCGGCCACGAGAGCTCTGCAGAAGATCAGAGAGTGGACGCAAAGTCTAATAACATTACTTTAATTTCCCGGCCGGGAGTGTCGCGGACCTTAAGAAGATGTGGTCCGCGAATGTAAATACAACAATAAATATAGCAAGTAGCAACATTACAATAATAACTTTATACAATGGCAACATCGACAGAACATTGGAGGTAGTACGCGCGAACCGGTGAAAATCAGGACGACAGTTGGCGCTTAGTTAAAGTTTAGTTCGAAGCAGTGTTCATCAAAGTGAGTTGGAATCGGGATTGGAGCCGGCGGCATCTCTGGATTGAAAGCTGAGTATCTAATGATTTAAGATTAATTAATACTTTTATGTACCTATTTATCTATGCTATTCACTGGATCCATTGTTCATGAGAATGTTGAGAATACAGACTTACGGAATAATGATTTTAAGTAAACCAACGAGGTTGGCAAACTTTGAGTACCTATGTTGTAGTTGTATATTGTAACTGAAGCTTCTTGAGATCTCAATTAGTACTAGTATAAGTACATAATGATTAAAGCGGTGAGAATACCACGCCGCCCCCATAAAGGTATGATAGACCTAAATTGCATCGTTGATGATGATTGAGGCGGTGAGAATACCACGCCGTCCTCTAAAGGGTATGCTTAGACCTTAAAGCATTTAAGAGTGCCCTTGGAAGCGAGCTTCCAGGGGCGGAAACCATACCGGTTTCCATCTGTTGAGTCATGTAATAACTAGATCTAATAATTGACATTTGGTTTCAGTGAATACCGATAGTCTTAGTTATCCAAAGTATCGAAGTGTCAGTGTCATCGATAATATCTACCTACAGATGGTGAAAGGGGTCCCTGTGTTCAAATCTGGTTGCTCTGCATTCCGTGCTCTGTCTCCAATTCTCCATAAAGAATTAACAAGCGAAGCAGATCTATTTCCCAGGTACAAGTTCCACATAATATTTTTTTCTCATTCGCTACGTCTGTATAAGGTTACACCCTCAGAAGAGATCAATCTAATACTCTAGTATCACATGATCCCTGTAAATGGTAGAAGCATAATATATATATACAGACGTAACTATAAGAAGGTCGCATTTCTTTTTCCACAAAAATCTTTATGATTCGCGACACATGCGTATAAAGGTAAAAAATAATAAAAAAAAGTTGATAATGTTTTGCAAATAACCCTGTATAGTATTTCTATCGATCTTCTCATACATCTTTTGCCTAAACATACGAATATGTTCGTTTTACAACCAGACCGGTCCAGTGACACCGCAGAACCACCACAGCGTCTTAATTTTACTGACACTGAGCTACTGCCCGTGTCACCTCGATGTGATCTAGGTCTTACACTGACATAATACCTAAAGTGCCGCTTGGACACTATAAGTACTCAAGTATTAGGTTCGAATTAAGAAAGATACTCTGACACTGATTGTTACGCAGCGTTATTTTTGAGTGGGTGAATAAAAAATTGTCACTACCTAAATATAAGTGTCTGACACCACAAAAATAAATAACCTTGCTTTCAAGTACGGCTATTATCAACTTAGGTGTGCCAACTTTTATCACTATAGGCCAGCAGTGGTACATTATTCTGAGAATAGTTCAGATACCTAATTCCCATCTACATAATATACTATTTTTTTTTTTGAGTATTTGTTTGTTTGTGACCAATGACAGGCCTGTCTCACTCCGCGGTGTAGGCATAAAACTGCAAGTAGTTGCGGGGCCATTATGTCGTGGCCCATTCACTATGGCTGCCACGCGCCATCCGTTACGCACGCGCTCCGTCTCCTTAATATTTTTGTTACGTTACGTGTAGTTACGCACAAGTTTCTTGCTTTAGGTGCTTTTGGTAAATTAATAACACAATATTATTATGAAAAAAAAATATATAGTACATAATTTAGTAATGATCAACAAAATTATCTCCCTGCTTGTGAAGTATGGGCTTAACTGATCATGATACCTAATCATGAGGTTACAAGTTTGGAAATGAGGCGAGATACTAATTGGGGGGGGGGTGAGCCTACTGGACGACCAAGATAAAAAGACGACACTCTCACTCACCTTAAGCTGAGTACTAAGAATTAAGATCGGTAGAAAGATGTTTGCGTTGTTGTTTAAAAGTTATAACTCAGAAAATGGCCACACTACGCATTCAAGGTCAGCGGTCGTAATTCGCTGCGCCACTTTTTTACCTACCTACAAAGACACGCAACGCGGGGCCTGTGACAGTATGTGATAGTAATTGGTCGGTTACTAGGTTGAGTGCAAAATAATAAGGACTGGCTATTTTGCCATAGACGATAAAAATCTTTTAAATATTATTCTTTTTTTTTGTAAGATAAATGTTCAAAAATATAACAATAATAGGTAGAAAAGATAATATTATTATAAATATTATTCCTCACGTAAGGTGCCGTAGGTACCTACTATTATCATTCTGTGCTAACAATCAATAATGTATGTAGTAATCGATGACGAAACCAAAAAGATATACTTAGGCTGATGATAAAAACAAAATTCCTTGAGGAACATAGGTATTTATGGTAATAATGTAATTTAGCAAATGCATAAAATACGCATAGGTACCTACCTATTTGTGCCTAAACTCGCAAGTCGCAACCCTATTGAGCTTGACCCATAGTAACCTTTTAATGTCGTTGGCGTCAGATAAACCAAAATAAACTCTCGGGCGTAACCATTCAGTACATTTTTGCTTGCGCACGGGAAGTTTAGGCTATTATAAAAGTAGGTGGGCGGTACGGCTGCCAGTTAAAATGTACTTTATTCTCTCGTATATAGATTTTACATTTGTTTGATTTTTTTTTGGAGTAGTCCTTCTGTACGTATAGTACTATTAATTATTCTGTGCCAATGAGCGAATTCTATTTTTTTCTGTTTAATACAGGGTGTAAGAAGATACATCACAAAGCCGTTAACTACGCATACTGTACATCTAACTAAGTAGCTTTACGCTAAAATTATCGCTGTGAACCGACTTTTATTTCTAAGTATCAAAAAAAAAATAAGGCGAAAATCCCAGTCTAGAGAAGAGGGTCATCGACCGTCGAAAGTAAATCAAACGCACACTAACATAAGCCGTGCGTTACTGCATTTAGTTCTTACGTACATTACTGTTCGTAACTTCAAATGCGTAATTTATTTAGAAAAATCGAAAATTCAAGTAATGCTTGTTTAGAAAAAAGTTTTGCAATACTGCTTAGAATTCGATTTCGTAAAAAAAAGTTTAAAAAAAATGCAACTTTGACCTTCAATATCTCAAGAACCCGTGGAGTCCTAGGTATGGTCTTTTTTTTTTTTTTTTTTTAGCGTGGTAAAATCATCAAATGAGTCCTCCCACCCCGGGCAGGGCGGGAGGGACTGTCAGACTTGTACTGACTAAAATCCACGGTGTCCTTCAATAGCCTTTTATGTTCCGGGGTCACGGTAATGAGATAAGTCCCGCGACCCCGGCAGGCTTTGGCCCTCTTGGGCGGGGCCCCGTCATCGTGCTGACGCTCTTTGAGGCGCGCGTGGAACACAACGCGCCGTCGACCCGGGCTAGGTATGGTCTAAAGGAAAAAAATGATCCAAATAATGGGTAGAATACGTGGCTTTCGGCTTCGTTAAGTGTCTTCTTACACCCGGTATAATAATAAAACACGAACCGGAAGACGCAGCGTGGGCAGTTTTCCCACTAGGTGGACCAACGACTGTGAGTCGCGGGCAGCCGACAAACGTCTGGACGTCTTTGATCTGATGATGATAGCCTAAAAATAATATCTAAATCATGCATATTATCGAAGCTATTACATTGTTTGTCTAGCAAGTCAAATAAAGTAATAGGAAGGTGGGACACAAAGCTGTGGGTCGGAGGTTAAAAATTTCGCAAACGAAGTCGCGCGCATGAAGCTATTATATAATATAATAAAGCCCATAATTCCGAGAAGAGTAGACAAAAATATACCTCATTAACTCCCTAGACAAATGTTTCGTTTCTGTTACTGACACAACATATTATTGTTCTAAAACAATATAAATTATCAGTAGTTTATAGCAAAATAATCACGTAGTAACAATAACGTGGCGCACGACTGCCCGCCTCGAAATCCCAAACAGAACTACACACATAGTATCAATTATACATTTTAACTGTCACATAAACTACCCTACTATTTATGATAGAAAATATCGGCGATAGTATAATATTTGTCTCGTAGGTAGCCAATAAAATAGTTATAGCGCTTAGGAGCCGGCGTGGGCTGCTATTTTCATTAAAGCATTAAGTCAACTTGGGGCGAGGCATTAATCTGTTTACGAGTTATCGAGTTATGTAATCCTATCTTATGTTGCAGTTATTATTGGGTCCGAATATATACGGCTTTATACGGTGAGTGAAGGATCTAGAGCTAAAAAACAAATATTACGACTTCTTCCCATGGAGACGAGCAACTACAGACCGGGGGGACCTTTAATTTAAAAGCCACTTAAGCAGAATCATAATATGAATTCATCATCATTAAATCAGCCGCAGGACGTCCACTGCTGAATTTAGGCCTCCCTTGCAATAGATCCGCTTGGAAGCGTATTGCAACGACCGCGATGCTGTGGTCGTCACAAGATCGTCTGTCCACCTTGTCGTTTATATGAATAACGATAAATTAATTTTATGTCTATTGTATTGCTCAAGCAATAAAATTAAATATTCTATTATTTTTCAATTTCCACTAAAGTGACCCCCTATTTCTACATCGTAAAGCATCAAATGAGTTCTCCCACTCAGAGCGGGATGGATGGACTGTCATACTCGTATTGACTAGAATCCACCATGTTCCTTCAATAGCCCTATACGCTCCAGGATTACGGTTACCTGATAAGATAGCCCCTCCACCTCCCTCGAGCTACGATCCTTATTACTTTTCCCTTGTCCACAAGCTAGAACTATGCTAATTTAATACTACTCTTTCTTTCTCTATGAAAAATCAGAGGCATTGTATACATAAATCACTGTCGAATAAAATAATTACCCGAGCTATTTTCCATATGGTGATTAAAATAGCTTATGACATAACGCGTGTACACGTTAAGCCAAATAAGGGGGAACGTATAAATTCCTTCGACTATAAATCACCTGGATATTCATTCACCTGTAGAATGTACTGTACTGAAGAAAAGATTTCAGTCTTTTCCACTGGAGATTTCTTCGTAATTCTTACATTAAGAGACAGAAAAAAAAAAACAATTTAATTTTATTATGACTTACGGAGGAAACTTTAAATAGAAAGTTATTTACGTACCCAGTGAGTACTTACATTATTTCTCTAAATTATATCTGAACCGCCGCAATCGTGGCGGTAAGACCCCTCTTTGAGGAGTGGCTGGAAAGGCGTCATGGCGTCCTGACCTACTGCATGACGCAGGTCCTCACCGGACACTGAAGTTTCGGGAGGTACCTGTGTCGGATAGGGAGGGAAGAAACGTCTGGGTGTCACCTCTGCGAAAATCGCCCCGAGGACACAGCGGAGCATACGGTACAGGACTGCCCCGCTTGGGCAGAGCACCGCCGTGTCCTCGCGGCGGCGATAGGCGGAGATCTCTCGCGCCCGGCATTGGTCGTGGCCATACTGCGGGGCGAGACGGAGCGGGAAGCGGTCGCGGTCTTCCTTCTGCGAAGCAGTTATGCTCGCGAAGGAAGAGGCGGGCCGCGAGAGAGAGAAGACAGCGTCCTTCCTCCGCCCCAACCGCAGAGGTAGATGCCCACGGCGTCGGACGTCGCAAGACGATCTCCGGCCACCGTAGGCGCGGGCAAGCGGGCGGCGAGTAATGAGCAACTCGAAGCAGCCTCAAAGAGTGTCAGCATAATGACGGGGCCCTCCTTTAGAGGGCCAAAGCCTGCCGGAGTCGCGGGACTTATGAATTACCGTGACCCCAGAACGTAAAGGGCTCTTGAAGGACACCGTGAATTTTAGTCAGTACGAGTCTGACAGTATGGGTGGGAGGACTCATTTGATGATTTTACCACGATAAAAAAAGGTGTATTACATATTATTTGAAGCTATGTTTGCTATAGACACGTTCATTCATTTCTAACTAATAACTGGAGTTGGAACCCATATTTTCTGCTGACAGGAATAACAAACATTGGGATATCTACTATAGTACCTACGTGGCAATTTTCTCAGCTGCAGAAGCAAGTCTCATGCTGACCCAGCATTTCATATTGCAGATCCCCGGTAAGTTTCTATTCTTTTTAAAACAAGTCTGCCATTCATCTTTAAAAAAATGTTGATATTTAAAATTCGTTCATTTGTTCGATACACATTTAATATGGCTTATGTTTAACTTACCACCATATAGTAACATATAACAGACAAAATTTTTTTTTTTTTTAAATAGTAAATGTTCACCAAAATGAAACCAGCATTTGAATGTAATATAACCAAAGTTTTAACATTTCGCTATCCTATTTAATCAAAATGACTCCAAATAAATCATTGTCAACCCAAAAGTAGTAAATGATCACAAAAATTAATAACCCAAGTTTTTACATCTTGCTACAGATTATGCGGTTAAACCTAGATGTATCCTTCCTTCACTGGAGCAAGTCGACGGAGCCCCGCAAAGCGGGGCTCCTACTTCTGGGTGGTTTAAAAAAATAACCACGAAGAGGATGGCAGGGTGTTTCAGACCCCGCCATCCTCTTCTAACCTAAATTGTCCAAGTCGGGGTGCCAGCAAGTCCCGAGGCTGCATCTAGTTCTAACCGGCTAAACCTAGTTCTAACCGAAGATAAGTAAGATACATCTAGGTTTAACCGCATGTGGTCGGTTACACCTAGTTTTAGCAGGTTAAAACTAGGTGTAACCGCACTTCGGGTATTAGCCGTAACATATATAATACTGTGTATCAAAATGTAATATCGAAATGTGGTGCTGGAGACGTATGTTGAGGATAAAATGGACTGCTCACCGCACTAACGTTTCCATCCTGAAAGAGCTTCGTATCAAACAAAGACTTTCGTCGATTGTTCAAGTGCGAATCCTTAAAATGTTTGGACATATCATCCGCAACGAAAGCTCATTGGAACGTTTGGTGATACAAGGAAGAGTGGAAGGGCAACGCTCTCGCGGCCGCTCACCGACCAGATGGACAGATCTCATTAAATCATCTACACAGTGTACCCTTACTCAATGTACACGCAGTGCTACGAATAGGGAGAAATGGAGAAAACTCGCTAAAACCAAGCAGACTATCCATGACCACGACCACTCCGCCAGGAGTGTACGACTAAGAAGAAGAAGAATATAATACTGATTATCTATACATAATAGGTTTATTTAGGCAGAAATAACACATTAATTTGCTCGCTAAGATTTGGTGATCATTTACTATATTTGGTGTTCGAATACAATTTTTGGTTAAAGAACTAAGGCTATCAAAAGTATCAAAGCATTTTTTGGTGGTCTTTATATTTAATCCCATATTTAATATCATAACTATAGATAATAATAACAAACATAGGATCTTAAGATGCTGATAGATTTGAGCAATCACTTCTATTGGAACATCGAGCATTCGGCTTTTAAATTCTGTCAAACTGAACTTCGAACAGACCCGAGCATAGAGCCAATTACCGTGGCGAACGTCTTCACAATCTTTTTAGCAAACGCTCTAGTCGATGGTCATCAATTTGTTTTTAGGGTTCCGTACGTCCGAATACAAAAACGGAACCCTTATAGGATCACTCGTGTGTCCGTCTGTCTGTCGCTTACAGTCAATTATCTCCGAATCTACTAAACCGATTGGGTTGAAATTTGGTACACATATCAATTCCTGTGACCCAAGCACAGAGGTGTGACGTGAATGGATGAAATCTGTATGTGGGAGGTAATTTTTGGGGGGAAGGGGAAAATGAAAAAAAAAGTTTTGAAAACTGCATCGTGTGACATATCAAATGAAATGTCTTGTTGAGACAATCTTAAATGTATTTTTTTTTATAATTTTAAAATAAATAGTTTCCAAGTTATTCAAGAAAATAGACGAAATTTGACCATTCCCCCTCCCCCCTTATCTCCGAAACCACTGAACCTAAAATTTTGAAAAAATACAGTAATTAGTTTTCTACTTATAGATTATAGGAAAATCTATAAGAAGTCCATATCTGTATATAGGAGGTAATTTTTGGGGGGGAAGGGGAAAATTAAAAAAAAATATTTGAAGACTGCATCGTGTGACATACCAAATGAAAGGTCTTGTTGAGACAATCTTAAATATATTTTTATTGTAATTTTAAAATAAATAGTTTCCAAGTTATTCAAGAAAATAGACGAAATTTGACCATTCCCCCCCCCCCCTTATCTCCGAAACTACTGAACCTAAAATTTTGAAAAAAATACAGGAGTTAGTTTTCTACTTATAGATTATAGGATAACCTATAAGAAGTCCATATCTGTATATGGGAGGTAATTTTTTGGGGGGGGAAGGGGAAAATTAAAAAAAAATAATTGAAAACTGCATCGTGTGACATATCAAATGAAAGGTATTGTTGAGACAAACTTAAAAGTATTTTTTTTGTAATTTTAAAATAAATGGTTTCCAAGTTATTCAAAAAAAATAGACGAAGCTTGACCATTCCCCCCCCCCTTATCTCCGAAACTACTGAACATAAAATTTTGAAAAAAATACAGGAATTAGTTTTCTACTTATAGATTATAGGATAACCTATAAGAAGTCCATATCTGTATATGGGAGGTAATTTTTGGGGGGGGGAAGGGGAAAATTAAAAAAAAATAATTGAAAACTGCATCGTGTGACATATCAAATGAAAGGTATTGTTGAGACAAACTTAATTGTATTTTTTTGTAATTTTAAAATAAATGGTTTCCAAGTTATTCAAAAAAAATAGACGAAGCTTGACCATTCCCCCCCCCTTATCTCTGAAACTACTGAACCTAAAATTTTGAAAAAAATACAGGAGTTAGTTTTCTACTTATAGATTATAGGATAACCTATAAGAAGTCCATATCTGTATATGGGAGGTAATTTTTGGGAGGGAAGGGGAAAATTAAAAAAAATAATTGAAAACTGCATCGTGTGACATATCAAATGAAAGGTCTTGTTGAGACAATCTTAAATATATATTTTTTGTAATTTTAAAATAAATAGATTCCAAGTTATTTAAGAAAATAGACGAAATTTGACCATTCCCCCCCTTATCTCCGAAACTACTGAACCTAAATTTAAAAAAAAAATACAGAAATTAGTTTTCTACTTATAGATTATAGGAAAACCTATAAGAAGTCCATGATATTAAAATAATATGGTAAATCACTCTATTGTGCGTACCAATTTGGGTCAGATTTAAAAAAAAACGTGATAGGTAACATCGTACGGAACCCTCTTCACGCGAGTCCAACTCGCACTTGGCCGGTTTTTTTTTTTTATCTTGAACGTTCATTAGAACGCTCGCTAAAACGCTCTCGCTTTTTTTCTGTAATGTAACATTCGCAAGAATGCTCAAGTTTCTCAGCACCTTTATAAAAAAAAAGAGTGTAATTTATTGGACGTTCACCCACGTAAAACATTTTCATTACCTATATAGAAAAGCAAAACCTATTTTGTAAAGAGGTATGTTTAATGATTAAAGAAAACACTCTGTTATTATTAAACTTTCAATATCTTTAAAATTAATAAGTAAGAGCATTCAAACTTTTTTAATTTCAAGTTTTATAATAACACTTAGAACGTGTATCATTTAGAGAAGACTGTGGGATGAGTCGCGTGAACGCAACACTGAAAAAGATCCCGCGATACAGTGGGAAACAATAAAACCATCTACACACTATCCCAAAAAGGTTTACTTTCTAGTAATGCGGAGAGGAGCGTTTGCAGGGGTCTTCCACAATGGTTTGAAAGAGAAGTGAGTGCGCATGTTCGCCGCGGCACATCGCGAGCCGGCCTAAGAGCCTTTCCAGTTCACCGACGGAACCCGGGGATGCCGTATCGAACCCCGCGGCCTCGCGCTCTCGCCCGCAATGTAAACACTACAAACTAGTTGTTTTTTTTTAAATGGTGCAACGTACTTGTGACTTGTGTGAAAAGTTTTAAAAGTTTACTCGACAATTGACGGTGTTTTTTCGTGTATTTAATTGGGTAATTATTTTAGTATAATTATAATTTCAAACTTTTATGGAATACTAAATGATTGTTTAATGAATAAAATATTAAAAATATTTATAAATATTCAGGAAATAATTGGCTGTCGTCATCATTATGGTAGAAAAGTTGACAAAGTCACACGAAATCAGTATAAAAATTAGTTTTAATGCGTATTGTGACCATTAGCCGCAACTCTTAGCACGCGACGCTGCCGTCACTTTCATAGCATGTGACTTATTTTAACCCTTTTTTACCACGTAAGATTTAGCATTTTCAGCATAATATATTTTAATAAGGATTTAATAAGACTGTTTGCTATAGGCACACCGTATTTAAAACTATACGAAACCAGTGCGAATTAGTTTCGAATTACAATTTATTTTCAAATATTATATAAGTTTCTTTCTTTAAAAAATAATATTGTAATTCTTGGAAGCAAATGAATAAATTGGTATTCGAAATTAAATGTAAATTTGACTTTTAATCATTAAAATTCATTAGAATAAGTAATATTTCTGATATGAATAAGAAATAAATGCTTATTGAAAATAATAAATCACACCATTTTTTAGACAAGTTAACCTCAAATGAGGCAAAATAAAAAGTTTGAAGCTAACAATGGATCAACAACAAAAAACATACCCATTCTCGATGTAGGCCCACCAACCATCAAAATTCTGAAATAATAAAACATGCTAAACCAAATTATACGGAGAGAGCATTTCCTTATTACTCGTCGTTATCTTAATTTCCATCGTATCCATGTTTCTTTTTCCGAGATTTCTCCGCTTGTCCATTCTTGTTAAGTTGCCGTCGGCCGCATGTTCGCAAAATCGTTCAGAAAGTCTTGAACACAATTTTTACACAATAAAATGGCTTTTAACATTCTGTAAAATTCGTTAATTTGATAAAAGAAAATATGATTTACACAAATCGATAATTTGATTAGTTTCGCTACAGCGTAAATTATTGAATTGATATCGTAAATGTTTTGTTGCTAAAATATCCGGTTTCAATAAATTGATTGTCCGGATCACTTCGTTCAATCAAATGATCGACGGACCTGATTGGAATACAAATTTAAACAAGTACTTATGTTCGCCTCTGTAATCGGCTTAGAAAACAGATTACGCCCTTTCTTAGGTGTCTCAAGAAGCGAATAATCAGACAAATTGGCAGTAGCGCCCACTTGTATCGTAAGGATTAATACTGCAATCAGCAATTCGCTTGCCAAGCGTTGAGATTATGGCATTATTCGTTGAAACGCTTTCTGTTGAACTCATCCACATTATGTTTTCCAATTTCTTTTTTATTCCGCAACTCATCCGAGCCTAATTTGATAAACAACAATCTCTTTATTCAATCTCGTCTCGGCACGTCGACGTCCATGTCTCAAGCCTTAAATCCTCTGACATTAGAAGGTAATTGGGCACAAAGCGGACACAAAAATCTTCGTTCCAATTCCCGCTACATGTCTGGCAAGGCTGTGGCAACTAAATACGTGACCCTTCAACGTCACACAAAACAATTTGGGAGCATCCGAATTTGGACGCGAAGGCTGCATCTCTCCATATGTCGGAGTCAGCTTCGGCTGCCGCGGCTTTGAAATATTACGTGAAATATTGTAAGCATGTTGTGTTTGAATAACGCTTCATGTTTTGGATTTGTTTGGGGGATTAACATAACATCACGAGCGTTTTCCCGGTAAATGTAAGCTGAAGTGTGATGATTAAATAATTATTTTGCTTATCATTTTGAAAAACAACATACAGATTTATTGAATTATTGTCTTGATTACAACGTCAGTTTTTATTACTACCAACCTACTTTTAACTTGGTTGCTGACTTCATTTTGTTTTGAAGTTATTAATAGCTATGAGTATTGCTACTGTTCTCAAAATGCAGAAGAAAAACTTCGCGAGAATACCAGCATGAACTAGAACCTAAAATTCGAAGACATGTGCCAAACGTCACACGGGTTAGTGGATCCTAACCCACAATGGACCCGCCTGGTGGTGGCCCATGGAGAAACGTTATGCTAGTTCAACTTAGAGTGGAATAAAACAATAACTTATTTAGTAATACCTAGTATTATATTATCTTTCGTAATACACAATTTGGTATATTATATTATCAAGTGGAACCCTTTATTTTGCTGTCATGTCGACATTTAGGTCAACTTGTTATCTAGAGCTGTAAGACAAAGGTGTTGAAACGTCTTAGACACAACAAACCCCGTATTTGTGGGCACAAATAATAGAAGATATCGTTTAATTGTGTTAAGAGGTCACTCACTATTATCAAACGGGTTGTTTTAAGTTAGTCAAGATTAAATAAATAAATTTAATATTTTGAATGAAACGTTTCAAATCACGTTTCAACTACATTAATTCTGGTCTTATAAAAATCTGATCAGAGAGAAAAAGTGATCCCTAATCCACAATTCACCCTAATGCACAAGTTGATGTTTCATTAAGCAATTATAAATCACACATTATCGTCGCATTGGTGATCCTGTTTTAATTTCAGTTGGTAAAATCATCTAATAAGTCCTCATATACTGGGTGGAATAGAAAGGACTGTCAGACTCGTACTGACTAAAATACCTCGATCCTGCACGTGTTAGATTTATCTAAAAATAATAATAAGTAAATAATACGTAATTAATAATAGTTTATAATATGTAATTGATAATGATTTATAATATGTAATTAATAACAGTAAGATATTTAGAACAACGATCAACTGATTTCCGAACGAAATCAATTGACGTTCAAATATTTATCGAATTAAATTAAGGCTGCAAATAAATACTTACTGAATTTCTAAATTATCTAATTAAGTTTTAAAATGGTTCTACTGTACATGATTTGTTTATTATTGCCTATTTTATTAATTACATATTTAAATACAGTGTTTGACGATCTGTGATTGGTTAATGATGGCGGTAATATTTGATGGAAGTGGTACGATACTAAGTTTATAAAAATAGATGTACCCTCACATCGGTAGTCATTACGCTGCAAGTGTTCAAAGAGTTAAGACGTGTCCAAAGTAGTGAACGGTTTATTTAATGTGATATAATAATAGAGAATACAAGTGTGTGATGCTGAAAGTTATAATTGGTGTCCTAATGTACTACAATGAAAATGTAAGTTAATTGATATTTATTATGATAAGAATATTGCTGTTAATTATGTATTTTTATGAAGTGTATATCTGATAAATATAAAATATGTTGCCGTGGAGTTTCTTTCTCCGTTCTTCTCAACGAAGACCTAGGGTTAGCGAACGGAGGTAGCTTGATAATAAAATACCTAGTCTTGATTTTGTGCTTTTCTTTATAAACCCATTCCTATAAGAAAGTCCTTAGAGATACTTTACATACAGTAAATAAATAACATTAACCATCCTGATATCAAAACTTGACAATAAAGTCTATATTAATACCAATAAATATTACACAACCATCCTGTTTCTAACATCAGAAGTGGGATAAGTGCCCTAACCTATTTATTAATTCTAATGAACTTCCTTTTTACATTTCATAATCAACGTTGGAGCTATCAATCGGCACATCCCTGTTGAAAGCTGGGACGTCATCGGGTGGATGAATCGGGATTTAGAAGGGCGATGAAAACTTGCTACAATCTTGAACAGCCGCTGGACTGCGATGCTGCTGAAAAGGATCGAAGCCATGCCGAGGATAACGTAACGAGAACTTCTGCACCACAATATGAATCATGGGCAAATGTCGGTAAGGCCTCCAGAGGCTCTGCTTTAATATTTATTTAATGTTTTAATCCGAAAGTGAATTGAAAAGGTCCTAAATATGAATAGTTTTTTTTTTTTTTTTTGAAATTGTGTTGTAGGGTTTGGCTTTATTAAAATTTTAACGAAATTTAAAAAGAAAAGGAAAATACATCAAAAGAAAGTGATGTCGGGCAGTTGTATAAAAAAGGACTATTTACATTATATTTATAAAAATGACTGTTTTAAAATAATTGGTTGATGAAATTGCAATACCTGTTGCATAATTACCACCTTTAAATAATTAAGTATTTGAAAAAAACGAGTCGATTAATAAGAAATTGGTTACTCAAATTGGTTAATCAAATTTTAAATATACTAGGGCCAACAAACAGTAAAACAGCAAAGAAAAAAATTCATTTACACATCAGGTTTCCTTTGGCATAAAAGTATTATTTTCGCGAAACAAAAAATAATAATAATAGTTGTTGCTTGAGAAAGTAAAAAGGGTAAACGGGACAAAATATCTTTTGATCCGAAAAATTTATGAGAGTTAACTATTGACATTTTTGTTTTTTTAATCTATCTCTCATTTTCCAAATGCCAGGGTTGGCATGATTAAAACAAGTTCTTTCGAAACACAAGTTGAAATTGGTTTGAATTGAAAACAGTGTTTTTTTTCTCACACGTTTAAATACAAAGATTAAACAAGTGTAAAACATTGTATTAAGCTTAAAAAATCCCTTTTATAACAAATGACTAGATACTAAACGAAAATAAATTAATATTTAGGGGTATAAATAGCTTACTTTACATAAAACCTATTCGAGTCAATGCTGTTACTATATTATATTTTTGACCATTATTTTTTGTTTGTTGTGATTAGTAAATTATTCAATATAATGCCTTAGTACCAGGATTTGTTTGGTACAAGATAACGCCTATTTTTGAAACATAAGTATATGATAATTTCAATTTCAAAACAATCAAAGTTGTAACAATGTGAATTGATAAACAACATTGGTTATTATCAAATCAAAAATTGTGGTTCCTAATTTCGACTGTCAAAAGAAAGTTATTCAATGGATTAGTGGTTATTCCCCTCATTTTTAAAAAATATACATGTTGGTGTTTCCCCTATTCATAGAACAAAATTCATAGTTCATAGGCCCCGCTGGCCCCGCTAGAAAAGTCCCTATGCCAACCCAGTGTAAAAAATCGACATTAAATCCGATACTACTAGAAAAGATTACGCAGCTTACAAATAAATGTTTACCTATTGATCATTTTTGTAAATTATAATATATTATTTCGAGTCAAAAAAAACAATATGATCTAGTCTAGAAATGAAACATAAAGCTCGAATGAATTACAAATAGTGGCCTAACAAAACAAAAAAAAAAACACTTCTTTAAAACAATTTGGACACTCTTTTATCAACTATTTTTAATTTTTTTTTTTAAATACAAATTGATGGTCATTTGAAGTATTATTTTGACTGGCTTATTAGCTTTGATATTAAATAGAGCCAGAGTAGATGTAGATCTTGTGTTCAATGACCAATTTAATCGGGAGGTCATTTTCATTAGATACGATTCAGTTTATATTTGTTAAAAAAAAGAAGAATAATCTTTTTTGATTTTGCTATGGGTATGTGGTTTTAACATCAGTTAACTGTTTGTCTCATAAAATAAAAAGGTGCTTTAAAGTATGGCTTTGTTCAAAAAGTTGACGTCTTTACAAACTTAAATACATATGATGGAATGGAACAAAACTCGACTTGTATAATGTGAAAACTATTATTATTTGATCAAAGGAACCGAAATACGATTTGAATCTTGGTCTTCAAATTAAAAGTATAGCTAAGTAAATCGGTTAAAAAATCTCTCTCAAGGTCTCTACTAGACAACACTATTTGCAAAGATAATAATAATTGTCAGAATAACCGAGCTGGTGACTTTTATATTGAAATATAAAATTGAAAATTAAACACATTTCGTAAATTCCTTTCGAAAATAAAATGCAAATCCCTTTGATTCATGTAGCAAAAAAAAAAAGAAGGAAATAACATTTTATTAGTACAGGTACAAGGCATAAATACACAATAATATGCAAAAGAAAATTAAAAATGAACAAGTGATAGAAGTCATAATATTGTCTTTGATATACGTACACTTTGTATATAAAAAAAAAAAAAATCAAGCTAAGATGAATCTAGAGATTAAGTGAAATAAGTGTTATTTTGCTACCGTTTATGAATAGTATTTTATATTGGTAAAGGTTTATTATGATTAGTTTTAAGTCATTATTGTATTATGGATGAATTAAAACCTTAACTGTGGTATGACATTCACTGGCTGCGGGTGATTGAGCTTCACTGACTGCGGGTGTTTGGTCTGCCCAGTAAGGTCGATGATTATGAAACGATTACTGATATTATGATGATTATGAACTGACTATTGACATTATGAACTGATTATTGACATTATGAACTGATTATTGACATTATGAACTGATTATTGACATTATGAACTGATTATTGACATTATGAACTGATTATTGACATTATGAACTGATTATTGACATTATGAACTGATTATTGACATTATGACCTGATTATTGACATTATGAACTGATTATTGACATTATGAACTGATTATTGACATTATGAACTGATTATTGACATTATGAACTGATTATTGACATTATGAACTGATTATTGACATTATGAACTGATTATTGACATTATGAACTGATTATTGACATTATGAACTGATTATTGACATTATAAACTGATTATTGACATCATAAACTGCTTATTGACATTATGATATGATTATTGACATTATGATATGATTATTGACATTATGAACTGATTATTAACATTATGAACTGATTATTAACATTATGAACTGATTATTAACATTATGAACTGATTATTGACATTAAGAACTGATTATTGACATTATGAACTGATTATTGACATTATGAACTGATTATTGACATTATGGACTGATTATTCGACATTATGACTGATTATTGTAATTGTGAACTGAATATTGTAATTATGAACTGAATATTGTAATTATGAACTGAATATTATAATTATGAACTGAGTAACGTAATTATGAACTGAACATTGTAATTATGAACTGACTATTAAAATTGAACTGCTGGTCGGTCATTGCCCTGAATATTAGTCTGAAACTCATGTGCAGCAAATAATAGAACTAATATGTCCAGGCCAGACACTTCTTGAATATAATTAATTAGGTACTTCGAGAGCGAAGTACTTGTCAGTATGGCCGTGTTAGATTTATCTAAAAATAATAATAAGTAAATAATACGTAATTAATAATAGTTTATAATATGTAATTGATAATGATTTATAATATGTAATTAATAACAGTAAGATATTTAGAACAACGATCAACTGATTTCCGAACGAAATCAATTGACGTTCAAATATTTATCGAATTAAATTAAGGCTGCAAATAAATACTTACTGAATTTCTAAATTATCTAATTAAGTTTTAAAATGGTTCTACTGTACATGATTTGTTTATTATTGCCTATTTTATTAATTACATATTTAAATACAGTGTTTGACGATCTGTGATTGGTTAATGATGGCGGTAATATTTGATGGAAGTGGTACGATACTAAGTTTATAAAAATAGATGTACCCTCACATCGGTAGTCATTACGCTGCAAGTGTTCAAAGAGTTAAGACGTGTCCAAAGTAGTGAACGGTTTATTTAATGTGATATAATAATAGAGAATACAAGTGTGTGATGCTGAAAGTTATAATTGGTGTCCTAATGTACTACAATGAAAATGTAAGTTAATTGATATTTATTATGATAAGAATATTGCTGTTAATTATGTATTTTTATGAAGTGTATATCTGATAAATATAAAATATGTTGCCGTGGAGTTTCTTTCTCCGTTCTTCTCAACGAAGACCTAGGGTTAGCGAACGGAGGTAGCTTGATAATAAAATACCTAGTCTTGATTTTGTGCTTTTCTTTATAAACCCATTCCTATAAGAAAGTCCTTAGAGATACTTTACATACAGTAAATAAATAACATTAACCATCCTGATATCAAAACTTGACAATAAAGTCTATATTAATACCAATAAATATTACACAACCATCCTGTTTCTAACACACGCGTAGCATGGCGATTCTATCTCTATTCTACCAAGAATAGACAAAGTTATTTCATCGTTATTTCTATACAAATCGACTGTTTATAAATATAAATAAGACACCATTCGTACATTATTGAAGAATAGAACGTTTAATTTCTATATTTTTTACATTACCATGCTTAAAACGGTAAAAAATATTTTTACGATCTGTCTTTTTGTCTTTTCTTCCGTCGACCAAACCCCTTTCTACGGCGCCATGCTACGCCTGCTGCAGTTACGCGATCCTGGACAGTTGCGTGACCCGAATTGGTGATTCTAGATTTTGTGAGGTGCATTATTCGCTACCAGTTATTTCAAAAGAGTATAGTTGAATTTAATAATACTGTATGAAATTCTGAATAAGTTTAAAACTTCCAGCAACTAAGACTGTCCACCTCAGATATGCCCCATTTCTACAGTTTCCTATGAACTCTCATTTCTTTTCAGTAAAGCATTCATAAAATTTCATTACAAAAGATAGCTTTTCTGTTTTTCTATAAACCGACCATTTTTCCGAAGAGTTTTCAAAGAATACGTTAACCATTTTACGGTTGAAAATAGTCTGGAACAACGATTGCATAAGTTGTATTTTATGCCGAATTTTCCAACTTGGAACTGAAAGGCGTCCAAATGAACAGACATTAAAAAAAAATAATGAGAAAAGGGCTTATTATGCCTGTGATGGGTTTACAACCTGTCTCTACTTAAGTACCTACTGTAGCGATTTTAAGCCTCCACTTTAATGTTGGGACAAGCGGAAGGCCTTTGCATAAAAAGCGCCTACCTACTTCCCAGCGTGCTCGGAATGCTCAAGGATTTTTTAAAGCAATTTGCTAACGTCGGGCATTTTGACCGCATGAATTTTACCATGCTTAGTCCGTAGATGAACTGTAGCGTTTTTGTTTGTTTAACTTAATTATGTTGACGTTTCCTGGACAATGTTTTTTCCTAGATTGTCATTTGTTAAAACACACTCGACTAGACTGGTTAAAGCTGCGTTTCCACCAAAGATGTGCGAGGATGCGTAGCGAGGAATGTGTTGGTAAAGAACCAATAGAATCGCTTCATTTACCTTGCCTCGGTCAGCACAGCTCTGGTGGAAACGGCTCAGCGGAGCTAGATTTTTGCGCATACAAAACAAGCGAGGGATGTGTGCAAGGAATGTGTACGAGGGATGTGTGCGAGGGATGTGTTGCGAGGGATGTGTACGAGGGATGTGTGAGTGGGATGTGTTGCGAGGAATGTGTGTTGAGAAGGATGTGTTGCGAGGTTTGGGCATACAGTAACAGCCAGTCCATAGACGGAGTTTGTTGGAAGTAGAAGTGCGCAAAATAGATATTATTATTGATAAAGTGAGACTTGAGCATCAGGCAGGAGTTCGCGTTACTCCGCTCCCACTACACCGCAGCCCCATCGACACATTTCACAGCTTCGCAACGCATCCTCGCACCACACATTAATGCGCATTTTCACAGCTCCGCTACACATCCTCGTAGGCTCATTTCCATCGCACATCTCTGGTGGAAACGCAGCCTTACATGCGGCTGCCTCAAAAGATGGTGATGATTAAATTGTTACTAAAGCTACAATATACATACGTAAAGACCGACCTACGGGTTGCAGGTCGTGGGTTCGAACCCAGTCAGGCGCATTACTTTGTGTCATCACCGCTGCTCTCAAAACGATGAAGGAAAAATCGTGACGAAACTGACATGTCCTAAGATATGTGACATCTACCAACCCCCATTAGGCCCGCGTGGTGGATTAAGGCCCATTCCCTATTATAGAGAAGAAGCCTGTGTCCCCGCACATAATATATAGACTGATGATGATATACGTAGACACAGATTTCTCAATACCGAACCAAGTATAAAATGTACCAAGGTTATAATGTTCGTTAATATATGATAACAATTCGATTACGATGCATTAAAACGTTTAGACGTAGTCTGCATAATGCGACGACCCATATATGCAACAGAAACGGACGCATAAAACAGGCTCTCAGAGAATAGTCCTTTGTACTCCCCTGTATAATACTGCAGAATGTAGTGGCCGGCAGAACTTAATGTTGCTAGCCGCACCGTGCATAGCGCTTGACCATAATAACGTCCAATCATATGTTATTAACCAAAGCTTTCGTAATGCACTTTAAACTCATTTAAATATTTACTTAATGTATAAATACTAGATTTTGCGAGTGGTTTTGCTCGAGTGGAAGTTGTAAGTTATTTCCGTGGGAATGTACTCCTAAGGCTGTTGTCTCACCGGGCGCGAGGAAGCAATTAACTGTTCACTTGATTTTTCTAGCTCAAAAAACGTTAAAAAAGATGTACATTCCGAGTAATGAGAAGAGATGCAAATATGAATAGTGGTTGATAACTGTTCACAGTTCAATTTAAAGCATATAATTTACGACAATTATTTTAAGCGACTGCCCAAAAAAGAGGAGTGTTATGTTTTTGTTTGTATTTTTTTTTTGTTTACAATGATAAAACGATTTCTGCCGCTCAGGGTGGTATGGAAGGGATTGTCAGGCTCAAAGGGGGCAGATGGAAATAAACGGAATTAACCTCCTTTTCTTTCAATTGTTTTTGTGTACCAGGTCTAACCATTTTAATGCTTTTGTTGTTTTGCGGAAAGAATTAATGATCATATAAGTTGAACGAATTAATTTGATTAAATCTAAAAAAATGTTATCCATTTTAATAAATTAAAACAACTTTACTATTCTTATAGCGGCCATACACCATACTGCCTATCGTACAATCGGCATGACGCTGCCGATTTGATCAGTTAGATTTGACCGTGTGTGGGCGTGGAATCCATCAAATTGGCATAACAATAGGCTTGATCATGCCGATTTGATCAAATCGATTTGATCATTCCAATTTGATCAAATCGATTTGATCAAATCGGAATGATCAAACTTCAAATCGGCAGCAGTGATACCAACTTAGCAACTTTATAGCTAGATCTAGCTAATATTCGGTAGCTACTTTTTAACCGACGTAAAAAAAGGAGGAGGTTCTCAATTCGAAACGTATATTTTTTGGAACGAAGTTCCTTATGGCGCGTTGCGAAAGGGGGCTAGGCGGAAAAAATTGTAACGACACGTTTTACAGACTGCGATGGAGTGGAGTGGAGTGGAGTGGAGTGGAATGGAATGGAGGGTCGAAAATCGCCTGAACCTTTTTTTAACTTGCTATCGTTAAGCAAGTTAAAAAACAGGTTCAAGCGATTTTCGACCTTATTGACATTCAAAATTTAGTTTGTTTTTTCTCACATTCTCGTTAGCTAACATTGCTCCTTCATTAAAATCCGGTGTTTGCATAAATGTCAATAAAGTCGAAAATCGATTGAACTCACTTTCACTTGTATTACCAACTGATTCCCACTAGTGGGATAAAACAAGTCGGTAAAAAAGTAGCTAAAAAGTTAAGCCACAAGTTTTATAAAATTGTAGCTGTCTGTCACCGAATAATAGCTAGATCTAGCTATAAAGTTGCTAAGTTGGCATCACTGCTGCCGAATTGAAGTTTGATCAAATCGATCGTCATGCCGATTGTACGATAGGCAGTATGGTGTATGGTGTATATGGACGAACTGCCAATTTGATCAAATCGATCGTCATGCCGATTGTACGATAGGCAGTATGGTGTATGGCCGCTATTACTTACTTATTTCTAAAAAACAAATGAATAATGCTTTAGTTTTGAACATAGATATACTATAAGTGTTTGGAAAAACATTAAAGCTGGAAAGACAATAAACAGATAGGCGAAGCGAACGCGAAACGAACGCGAAGCGAACGCGAAGCGAACGCGAAGCGAACGCGAAGCGAACGTGAAGCGAACGCGAAGCGAAGCGTTTTTGTTTGTAATGTTTGGAATAGGATTCGGATCGCGTTCGCTTCGCCTGTCTGTTTGACAATAGCTAACCTTTACATGTTTAATTACGTTCAAAAAATTTATGAAAAATACTAAAACATAAATGTATTGCCATCTCTCTAACAGTTATGCTACCAATACAGTTAAGTAATAACAATTTTAATCATTATTGAAAGAAAAGTCACCTCTACTTTGACAGCTGATTTTCAGACTAAATTAGGTTGAGTATTTAGATTTCATGCTGTTTTCTTTTTTTAAAGCATATCTCTAAAATTACAATCAAGCCCTGAAATTCAAATATCTTTTTAAATAAATTACTACTATCTCAAGAAAGTATTTTTATCCTGGCGACGACGGTAACGACAAACTTGACATTTCAACCTGAACTTTAATTAGGTTTCTGTCAAATCATAATCTCACGGAATTAACGGAACTCAAAACAATTCCAAACATAACGAATTGTTCTGGGAAGAAAAGATTTAGATACAAAGTTCACTTGAGTGATCGAGTCCAACCAATTTTTATTTTCAGCTTTTTCTCCAAATTATTGTTTTATAGTACCTTCTCTACTTATTATAATAATTCAAAAGCAACAACTAGATGTGAAATAAAGCAAATAATAAAGTTTAATCGACCAAAAATCAAAATTGGGCACCCTTTTTTTTTTTTTTTTTTTTAGCGTGGTAAAATCATCAAATGAGTCCTCCCACCCCGGGCAGGGCGGGAGGGACTGTCAGACTTGTACTGACTAAAATCCACGGTGTCCTTCAATAGCCTTTTATGTTCCGGGGTCACGGTAATGAGATAAGTCCCGCGACCCCGGCAGGCTTTGGCCCTCTTGGGCGGGGCCCCGTTCTTGCACCCTGCTCATATTGTGAAATAAACTCTTGCTTGATTTCACAAATACAAGACAGCTTTTACAGAAATGCCTAAATAACATAAAACCTTCTCTTGTAAAGTAATAACAATTCCACAGCTTGCTTTTATAAAGAACTTGTACGTAAATTACGTAATAGAGGTTCTGTAATAATTTTGGCGATTTAAAAAAGTAGCCATAGACTTCCTTGCCTGTTCCTATCCACCTACAGTATTTTCATAGTTATGTCTTGTGACTGGGACTAGCACCATAATTATTTTTCTAATATTTTTTTTTTTTTAATCTTTTGACGATTCAAAAGTGCCTGTAAATGGCTTACTTTAAAATAAATGATTTGAATTTGAAAGGCACCGCCTAACGTCACTGAAAATGGATATCAGTATCACAAAGAACTCAAATACGATCCTTGTTTGGTCGTAACAGTTAGGCCGATGTCTTATAGTCTCCAATAATAGGTACTGTACAATTCACTGAATTAACTGTCCTTTTTACCGTCTAACCAGATGGGACATTGAAATAACTGTGATGGTCCCGAGAGGAATGGAGGTACGGCTATTGGCTTGTGATGCAAGAACTGTTCTTACAGATTAAGACGAGAAAATTCTGTTTGTTATTTGTTATGTTAGTTTTATTCTTTATTACTATTAAATTATTACTATTAAACTCTGGTTTCTCTCTCTATTTAAATAAATAAATAAAATGCGTTTATTTCGAGCGACTATATGACTCATAAAATGAACATACTAATACCATAATTCAAAAAAAAAAAAATTAAAGTAATCCTAATAAAAATAAAATAATAATAATAGCTTTTAGCAATCAACCAAAACCAAAATCAGTTTAAAATATGAATAAAATATACAATTAATTGATTCACAGAATGAAATAAAATAAAATAAATTAACTAATAATTAAAAATAAATTAAATTAAATTGTAATAAAATATGAAATAATTAAAATATGGCATAAAAATTTAAAAAAATTAATGACTTTGATTTTAAAATTGAAAATACTCGCTTTTCATAAAAAAAAATTTACTCAACATTATAAACGCTCTAAGCACAAAAGCGGTAACTACAGCTAAAGTTACGGGCGTATCCTACTCCGTATCACTTACGGACAATAGATTATTTAAGTGCCCCAACTAAAAATGAATGAAAACAAGATTGGACTGCTGTCCCTGTCCCGATGCATTTTCATAACTCCGTATAATCCGAAAATAATAGGGAAGGGTAAGGTTCTCTTCAAAGTTTCTAGCTACTTTTAGACGGGCTCATATCTTTGTTGGATTAGATTAGAGAGTAGACCCCTTTTTTTGCGTGGTAAAATCAGCGTGTGGCGGGAGGGACTGTCAGACTTGTATACTGACTAAAATCCACGGTGTTCCTTCAATAGCCCTTTACGTACCAGGGTCACGGTTACCAGGTGAGACAGTCCCACGACCCCGGCAGGCTTTGGCCCTCTTAGGGGGCCCCGTCAGATTGCTGACAGCTCTTTGAGGCGCGCGTGGAACACAACGCGCCGTCGGCCCGGGCATGGTCCATGATCGAGCGGCAAGTGACCCATAACTCACCGCCCGCATGCCCGCGCCTACGGTGGTCGGAGATCGTCTTGCGACGTCCGTTGCCGTGGGCGTCTCCCGCGGTGGCTGGGTCGTGAGGTGGACGATGTCCTCTCCCTCACGCGTTCCGCCTCCTCCTTTGCTAGCATTACTGCTTCACAGAAGAAGGCGACCACTTCCCATTCCGTCTCGCCCCGCAGCATGGCCTCGACCAATGCCGGGCCCGAGAGGTCGCCGCCTATCGCCTCCGTGAGGGAGAGCAGACCCCTTCACCTGCATGGCGTAGCGCTTATGCAATGCGTTTAATGATCGGGAAGTCGCGTGGCTATTCGCAAGAGAATTTCATTCCACGTACCGCGCGGTATTTGTCTTAGTTTACTCAGACTTTAATTGTCTGTAATACCACTAAGTTTACTACCAACATTAATGAATTTAATTGCTTAGGTCAAATACAAGAAAAGTGAATAAGAATCCTTATGGCTTTTTTTAAGAACCTCTTTAAAATTAAACGATATAAAAAAGGCCCGTTTCTGAAGCAAAAAACAGGAAACATCAGTAATGAGACACATATAACACATACAACAGCGCGTTTAATGACGGTTACGTTGACAATGACAAAAGGGAAGACGGTTTTTTCCATGTGTGTTAAACACTCTAATCATGGTATACAACTAAAAAGCTAAAAATAATAACTTTTTAACAAAAAAAATCAAACCGACGAAAGATTGAACTGAAAAGCTAAAAATAAATTTTGAGGCGGCGCCAAACAAACATACAAACATGTACCTAAATTAATTATTTGAAGCGAAGCATAATTTTATTGTAGCTAGGTTGCTTTTCGTTGATTGTTTCTTTGGCGCCGCCTCAAAATTTATTTTTAGCTTTTCAGTTCAATCTTTCGTCGGTTTGATTTTTTTGTTAAAAAGTTATTATTTTTAGCTTTTTAGTTGTATACCATGATTAGAGTGTTTAACACATGGAAAAAACCGTCTTCCCTTTTGTCATTGTCAACGTAACCGTCACAGTAATTAGTATTAACTGTTGAGGACCTGTAACTTGCAACTAAAAACTCCACTCTCAGACTGTCAACGACTGTCAAATCCCAACTATGTTTAAAGTTCTTATCATGATGAATGAAATGAGCCCAAATACGATATAGTTGCTGTTAACTGTTGAGGATCTCTTGCTACTGCCTTCTGTCCTCATCATCAGACCCTCGATGACAATTATACTCCAGCTAGGTCTAAAATTTTCATCAAGACTAATGAAATGAGCCCAAACACGATATAGGTGCTGTTAACTGTTGAGGACCTCTTGCCCCTGCTTTCCGTCACCATCCTCAGACCCTCGATGACAATGATACCTCAGCTGGGTCTAAAGTTCTCATCAAGCTGAGTGAAATGAGTCCAAACACGATATAGCTGTTGTTAACTGTTGAGGAACTCTTGGGACTGACTTCACAACATAACAGGGATCTGGAGTTGATCTGATGATGGTGACACCATCATGTTATCTTCTCCACATCTCTGCTATATAGTAATGTCCTCAGAACTACATATGTTAACTTTATTTCAAACGAATCGGTTCACAACTGAAAATTCTGTAGGAAAGTTGACAATCAATTCCTTTTTTTCTACCCTTAGAGGCCGATTTTAGTCTTGAAATTAAAATGGGACCAACTTTGAGATATACTCTTTCCAACAAAAAAAGAATTTTTGAAATCGGACCACGCTGGGAAAAGTTATGCGTGGTCATACATAAAAAAAAAAAAAAAATAATAAAAAAAAATATACATGTCGAATTGAGAACCTCCTCCTTTTTTTTCGTCGGTTAAAAAACGTAGTGTGCATAGGCTCTAAAAGTCTATGTCAATTTCAAATTTTTTCGACGATAGTATAATACTCTCACATGTAGTATTTTGTTAGTTTTAAAAGTTCTTTCAGTTGATAAGGTGAAACTCGTAGCACCGAGGATTACTTGTAACTCCTAAATGGTGGCTAACCAAAACACAACCCCATACAAGGAAGCCATTTAACGACTACCTACACCCTTGATACATTAGTTCGCCAAAGTACCTAAATTATTACCAACAGGAACAGTAACTATCTTACGTATATGCACAATATATTGCTGTTCCTGTTGGTCTAGTGGTTAGTGACCCTGACTGCTATGCCGGAGGTCGTGGGTTCGATTCCCACCCAGGACCAATGTTTGTGTGATGAGCACGATCATTTGTTCTGTGTCTGGGTGTAATTTATCTATAATATGTATGTATTTAGAAATATATAAGTATGTTTATCAGTTGTCTAGTACCCATAACACAAGCTCTGCTTAGCTTGGGACTAGATGGCGTTGTGTGATAGTTGTGGAATATTATTATTATTATTATTATATTAGGGTACTTTTATGTATAAAGAAGTGAGCTGTCGGTACAGAGAGGCAGCAGGCAGGCAAAATACACTTATGTATATAATAATTATGTTGAGACGTGGTAAAATCATCCAATGAGAACTATAGATGAGGTGGAAGGAAAACCCGTACTGACTAAAATCCATGGTGTTCCTTCAATAACCTTTACTTACAGGGACACGCCGCGGTTACCTGTTAAGACAATCCCGCGACCCTAGAAGGCTTTCACTCTCTTTGGGGGCCCCGTCAGAACAACGCGTGGAACATGACCCGCCAGGTCAATCCAGACATAGTCCATGATCGGACGGCGAGCCACCCATTACTTGATTTTCTTATGAAGGTTTTACCTTTAAGCACTAATTTACTGATTGATACCGACTCAGGTCGGACCTTCTTTATGGTACCCTGAATAACCAGTAATACTTGCTATCTTAGATATTCAATCACTCTCATTAATTTGCCATCGTGAAAGGAAGCTGATATTCTGCGAACATAAATTGTGTTCTATAAATTTGGTTACATAAACACTGATAGATTACTACTACAAATATACACGAGTCTTGACACGTTTAGGTTTAATACCGTTATTAAGATAATACTAGCTCTAAAAAATTAAAAAACTTTTCGAAAAAAAGGGAACCGACTTCAAAACCAAACACAAAAAAAGTGTAAAATAACTTTTCTTTCGGAAGTCGGTGGCTTTGTTTTTTATTTCATTGACTATGGCCAGTTTTTTAATTTACACTTTTTAGTTTTGATATTCAAGAAAAATCTTCATTGTAATCGGCGTCTTTGAAAATCTACAATCCTAGTAAGCAAACAAAAACGGATCTATGCGGGCAACTTCATGAGATATCTATTATTGTTATATACTAAAACCTTCCCCAGAATGTAAAAAATACTTTCCTGTAAACCGCATCAAAATCGGTTCAGTCGAACGCGAGATAATCGCGGACAAACATGCAATGGTCACTGAAAATCTACTATCCAAGTAAGCAAAAACACAAAAAAAGTGTAAAATAACTTTTCTTTCGGAAGTCGGTGGCTTTGTTTTTATTTATTTCATTGACTATGGCCACCGACTTCCGAAAGAAAAGTTATTTTACACTTTTTTTTGTGTTTGGTTTTGAAGTCGGTTCCCTTTTTTCAAAAAGTTTTTTATTTTCCCCTTTTTTTAGTTTAGATATTCAACAAAAATCTTCATATAATCGGCGTCTTTGAAAATCTACAATCCTAGTAAGCAACAAAAACGGATCTATGCGGGCAACTTCACAAGATATCCATTATTGTTATATACTAAAACCTTCCTCAGAATGTAACAAACACTTTTCTGAAAACCGCATCAAAATCGGTTCAGCCGAACGAGAGATAATCGCGGACAAACATGCAATCCTCTCTAAAAATCTACAACCCAAGAAAGCATAAACGGATCCACGCGGGCAACGTCACGGGATATCCATTAGTATTATATACTAAAACCTTCTCCAGAATGTAATGAACACTTTCCTGAAAACCGCATCAAAATCGGTTCAGCCAAACGCGAGATAATCGCGGACAAACATACATACATACATACATAACATACATACATACATACAGGTCGAACTGAGAACCTACTTTTTTTTTTGAAGTCGGTTAAAAACGGATCCACGCGGGCAACGTCACGGGATATCCATTAGTGTTATATACTAAAACCTTCTCCAGAATGTAATAAACACTTTCCTGAAAACCGCATCAAAATCGGTTCAGCCAAATGCGAGATAATCACGGACAAACATACATACATACATACATACATACAGGTCGAACTGAGAACCTACTTTTTTTTTTGAAGTCGGTTAAAAACCTGGCATGGTCTGTCTGTGAGCTGAGTAAGTGAATGAGTGCTCGGCAGTGCTCGCGCAGCCGCAATTTCGGTTCCTCTAGACTCCACGCACGCTGATATTCCACATTCGGCACCTGGCACCTGAGAAAAATTTAACAGGAGCCTTATATGTAATAGTTAAGGTGCCATTTAGCTCAGGTGCCAATTCAGCTGGTGCCCAATGTGGAATACCTCGCTGTTTCCGCGGTCGCGTCGTCCACGCGTATGCACTATAAAGCTGAAGCGCCAACAAACACAAATGTTAATATTTTTGAGTAAATAAGGAGTGGAATTCCCTGCCAACTGCCTGAATCTGTATTTCCCGACAGCTATAACCTTGTGGGTCTTCAAGTCAAGAGTGAACAGGTTACTTCTAGACAAGCGTGCTTCACCGTCGACCACATCTTCGCTTACCATCAGGCGAGATAGTGGTCAAACGAGAACCTATCTATAAATAAAATAAAAAAAGTAACGGGTTCATAGCAAGTAACTTACATTGTTACGTGGAGCGTGTGCTGTATACGGTTGACAAAATAGGGAGACATATTTATTTTAAATTTGTAATAAAATTTAAAAAAATATAGAAAAACACGCAGTGACAAGGCGACGAAAAGCGACAATTTGACCAAAATGAAGTATTTTAATAAAATAACAGCACAACGACAACTGTCATTCTGTATAATTACTGTACAGTAGTTGCAAGAGGAAAAAATTACAATTTAGTATTTTTATCGTGTTTGGTTTTTAATCTAGAAACAAAAAAAAATACAGCCAGAATTATGATGACAACATTTCCTGGATGTTACTTAATTTTACCTCTCCACTTTGTGGTGCGACTACGAAGCGTTCTTTTATCGTCGTTTTGCTTTGAAGATTGCTAAAACAATTGTTTCAGGGAAATAGTAGATACATTGTTCTATTGTACATTCACTTTCCTATCATTACCTGACAACTGTTTTTTAAATTAAAAAGTTCTCTTAAGTCTTTAAATTTAGGTGAATCAACAAATTGAAAGTAAAGAAATATAGTATGAGAAAAGTGGAACATTGAATCTCTAATTATTGAATATAGGTACTACCTACTTATATTACGAGTTTCATAAGTATTTGCTGTTATAATTATTATTTTTTACTTGTTTAATTGATTTTGTAGTTGTCTTTTAGTGAACAATTTAATAGCACTATAACAAGTATCTCAAATGATTATCATAATCGGTACATTGAAAGACCACATCTGGACGCGAGCCTTTTCAATTACACGCCATTCAACTCGATTCTTGGAAACTCTCAACACTGTTCCTCCTAGCCAAAAGCTACCTCACGATACCGATTCGCTAGAATAATACCGGTCTATTTTATACCGTGGACACTGGTCTAAAATACATTCTTTTCGTACTAGGACGTACCTTCCAACTGTAACGTACACACGTATACGCTTTTAAAGTAAGTAGTTTCTAAATTACTTCGTCCTGAGAGACCATGTGAATAAAAACTGAAAATAGAACGGAACCCAAGCGAAATTGTTTAAACTCTGAGCTAAACCAACTACCTATTTAAAAATAGTGTTCAGTCCCAGTGAGATTTGTAAATGAATGGAGAGAGAGCAGAGCGAGGTACGTAATGTATGACCACCGTATTATGTATGTTCAACAGAGCCCGTGTCCCTCGACCACATATTACGAAGCTGCCCAATTGAAAATTTCTGGAAGAGGCAAAATTATGAATCAATAACAAAATAAACACTCGATTTCACTTCTCTTAAAAGCCCTTAATATAAATGTCTATAATCCTTAAAATATAAACGTATACTCTTATGTAGAAACTCTTGGCATTTATTTCTATTCAAAAAAAGATAATTAGATTGTAGATCTTGCCTTCCAGCCAGTCTTGTGTAGATTTCTCAGAAATCATATTACAGTTTTATTTGTAGAGCTAAAATATTTCCTCTCTGACGTAAATAGAGTAATACCGACCGTAAGAATATGTGAATTTAATTTTCTAGTGCTGGCTTGTAATCTAATTCTTAACAACGGAGGAAGCCATCGCAATTAGGCTTTAGGGATTATTCTGATAAATTGTTTTCACTGGCACTGCATTAGACGCGTTTTTTAATTAGACATAAGTAGATTCAATCCAATCAGGATTCCGTGTGAGCTGGATCCTTTCCATTAAACTGTGTTGAATGAAGTATCTTCAGAAGGAGTTCCTAAGAAGCCATTTTGTCTTCTAATAAAAAATAGATAGTTTTACAAGATAAAGGACTGCAGACTCAGTATGCGATTACTGATGAACTTCAATAAATTAGAAAAAAAAAGGACGAAATAAGACTTTCCGTGAGCGCTTAAAATTACTTATTCTGATGGCGATGGATTATATGGATAACAAATAACACAAAACATATTAAACTTACTCAAATAAATCTACTCTCCTCTATTATTTCTGATATCTTCGCTCACCAAGGGGAATAAGGGTTCGCTAGAGGAATATCATTTGAAGAGACTTAAAAACATACATGCCAGTCATTACATTAGGTAAATTGAACCCTGTATGAAAGATAATATTAATAGTAACTAAGTCCTTTATAAACAAAACAGCAATTGCCACTACACTATCTATTCCATTACACACGAAAGCAACAGGAACAAAAGGAACACAATTACTCCTTACAGACACCCGGCTTGTTTTGCAACCTCCTTTGGCTTGACAAATCGAATGGTCTGGACATTTGCGTGGCAAGGGAATTATTGAAGCGAACATTCGAACGGAATAGGTGGAGGTACGTCCAAATTGTTACCAGGTAGAAATGCCTTGGAACCGATTTGGATATACTCGGTAAACGCTTGTTAAACATTGGATAATCTGCAAATATGTACTTAGGATGACCAAATTCTTCTTGTTCATTTTTACGGTATTGCACAATGAGCAAAATAAAAATAGGGTTTATTATCCAAGTTCAGTTACACTTTTTCACTAAATTGTCATATCACATTAGTTTTTCGACTTACATTGTCAAATATTTAACTACAGAACTCACGCAATATGGTTCTTAAAATCTGGTTACTTTTCTTTCTTTTTATTGTTGACTGTATTTGTATTATTTATTACCAAACACATGTCTAAATGTTGCGTGTTAACAGTATTGATTCAGACCAAATATCAGGTATCTAGCTCTTTCTGTATGTTATTTATGGTAGAAACTTGGCAAACACGACACAAATGAGGCCAATGTATGAAAAACGTGTGTATCTGCTTCGATGTTACGTTACCATTTTCTTATGTTGGTAAGGCATAATTTACTATTGCGGGCCTCGTTTAGACAATGAATTTGGCATGCGAGGAGGCAGCATGCCTAAAAGGTACGTACTATCGCCCAATGTATATACTTACCACCGTAAAGACTATTTCTGCTTGCAGAGTTATAACTTTCACTTCCTAGGCCCTTTGTTTTGACCATTCATCCTATTCATAAAAAAGGGTCATCCATTCACAGATGTGGGATACTGCGCACGCGATTTTGTTTTAAAAGTGAGCAGAGATTACATTGTTCGATAGTACATAATACTGCGGCAAATAAAACGCTTTGGTAAATACTTTATGACTGTTGCGTTGTAAACGTGTTTTAAGTGCTGACCAGTTGTCCATAATATTCAAAAGGATTTATGTGAAATGCCCTAAATTACTTTCTTTTATAATAGTGGATTTGAGAATAAGCTCAGTTTTGAAATTATGTTGTCGACAGAAAAATACCCAGTGTCAGGGTCGCAGGACTGTCTAAGCAGGTTATCGTGACCCTGGAACGTAAAGGGCAATTGAAGGTACGATGTATTTTAGTCAGGACGAAGCTGACGGTCCCTTCTGCACCACTTAGAGCTGATAATGTTACCACATAAAAAAAGTTACCTAATAGGTGCGTCCACATAGAACGAGCAGCCTCGCGAGGCATTTGCTGCGCGCGGCAAATGCCTCGCGAAACTGCTTGCTCTGTTTGAACGAGGACCGAGGCACGAAACAATATACGCGATCAAAACAAAAGCCGACACTGGATGGCTCGGGCGCTCGGTCGCTCGCCCGCGGCACCGCGCGCGCTTGCCTCAGCCGAGACACGTCCACACTAACCGAGCTGCTTCCCGCGGCAAATGCCTCGCGAGGCTGCTCGCTCTGTTTACGCACCTAATGAAATTTTAATAACACTATGGTACATTGTTGTTAAAAATTCATTGTCACATCACACATACTGTCTAATTAGAATAGATGGCGTTCGTTCAGATCGAGTAACTAAAATAAAATCAACATTCAATTGTTATTGATTTGTCTTGCTAGTTTTGGTTTGATATTCAGTACTGACGACGTATTATAATAAACCATTCAATTTGACAGCTACTCAATCAAAATCGTTGATTCATTTAAAAAATTAGTTCAAAATATCTACTTTACAACAATCAGTCTCCTGGAGACACCCAGCAATATAATAAATACAACTACAAAACACTAACTAAAGTTCTTAACTACAACACAAGCCCTTGTGAACAATTATTTTGTAACAAGTTTAAGCTTTAAAGTGGATTCCGCCTAGTCGTAAACCTGTCGGAGGAACAACTCTAGTTAAACCTACCAACGTCTTGGAACTGACCCATGTCTTGTCACAGACTACAGACTGTTCGACAGAAAGTCAACTCCGTAAAATACTTGACGAAAATAGACAGTCGCACGCATACATTATGTACGGCCATCATATAATCAATAAGTGTGGATCTTACATTAAAATGCCTGAAATAATTTAAGCCGCTTCCAATCAGTCGTATTGAAAGGCTATAGAGGGGACCTATGTTTCTACAGCTGATAGCTGTAGGAAGGTCACTGCTGACAATGATAAAAAGAAACCTCTGAATTGTTTCGGAGTATCTTAAACAAACACTGACCTCATACGTCTATAGTATAAAAGTAATAACGAATCTAAATATGGAGTGATTAATTTTACCTAGTAATCACTAGCTGTGCCCAGCGGCTTCGCACGCTATTACTTGAAAATAATCCCATCCAGACCATAAAATCGGGATAAAACAATTATTTGTGAACCAAATCCATTCTGTCGTTTTTGCGTAAAAGGGTAACAAACTACTATACATCCTCACAAACATTCACGTGTATAATATTAATAGGATACGATAGGTATTAGTAAGTAGTAAGATCTTCAACCCGTCTCGAGTGCGCGAGAGAGAGTGGAAATCCACTCTTTTATAAAGCTGACCTTCTGACCCCTATCTAATCTGTGCCCATGTCCCATGCAGGTCTTACTCAGCACTTAACTAACCGCGGCACTAACCGAGAAAACTAATTGTTTGGACTAAAAGACTACGGTAACTGGGTAATCGATTTACTATGGTGGTGATAGCTATGTGTACCTAATTGTTGACAGTAGTGATATAGAAATGCCTTGTACAGGAGCCAGGACTAGACAGATAATTGCACTATTAAATTGAAATAAAAAGATACATTACAGAGGTGTTAAACCCATAGCGGGGTCGTGGTACTGTCGAAATGGGTGACCCTGAAATGTAAAGGGCTATTGAAGGGAACATGGCGGATTTAGTCAGTGCGAGTCCGTTCCGCTCCACCCAGGGTGGGAGGACTCATTTGATGATTTTACCACTTATAAAAAAGGAGTACTAACATATAGGTGCGTCCACACAGAACGAGCAGCCTCGCCAGGCATTTGCCGGGCGAAGCAGCTCGGTTAGTAAGGACGTGTCTCGGCGGAGGAAAGCTCGCGCGCTGCCGCGGGCGAACGACCGAGCGCCCGAGCCACCCAGTGTCGGCTTTTGTTTTGCTCGCGTATATTGTTTCGTGCCTCGGTCGAGAAACAATTGCGCGTCCAAACAAAGCAAGCAGCTTCGCGAGACTGCTCGCTCTGTGTGGACGCACCTTATGAAAAAAAGTGGTTTTCAAAATAAATTATATAAAAGGTTGCTGAAATAATCAAATGAGTTCTCTGGATGGAGAAAGGGACTGTCAGACACGTACACACTAAAATCCACCGTCTTCCTTCAATAGCCCTTTGCATTCCAGTGTCACGGTTTCCCGCTTGGACAGTCCCGCGACCCAACCATGTTTTTCTTTAGAGCCTATGCACGTATGCACACCACGTTTATTAAACGCGCCGTTGACGCGCGTTTGTGGCGATACAGACGCGATGCAAACGCGCGTTTGACGATTTGCATCGCGACAACAAACTGCTCTGTTTGACAAAAACGGCGGTGTGCGGTGTGCATAGGCTCTTAGTTTTTGAGCAATGGTGATGAAATATTCTTGGATACACAAAGTAAAACCCCCAGCGAGGTTTAAACCCATAACTTTATCCAGGACGAGTATGTAAAATTCCGACCAATTTTAAATAAAATGATGGTTTCAGTTCTACACTACATTGGTGTTGCAACCAGACCGCCTATTGTGTATCTGTCTAACGCCCGGTATAATCCATTTATTTTACAAATCCTGCCACAAAGAGTCGTGGGAAAATATACAATGACAGTTACTGTTAGATACTTGCTAACAAAGGACAGTTTGTTTGTGTGAAATGTGTGTAACAAATAAATAAATTGAGCCTAGTTTGATTACAGAATATGACTATCACTATTACACAGTATAAAGCAAAGTCGCTTCCCGCTTCCTGTCCCCTTGTATGCTTAGATCTTTAAAACTACGCTACGGATTTTGATGCGTTTTTTTAATAGATAGAGTTATTAAAGAGGAAGGTTTATATGTATAATACATTCATAATATAGTAGAGAAACCCTGATAATAATTTGAGAAGTTTTGTAAGGTCGAAAATAAACACATTTTTCTGTGCTTACATTGCAAACGCTGGCTGAACCCTACGAGATAGATCAAAATAATATACTTACTTCAATATTATATACTCATAATTCTAGTTAAAGCTGAAACGGCTTCAAATTTTTAAATGTTATAATATTCGCTGATTGAATTTTGCACAAAAAAAGTGTATAGACCATTGATACTTTTTGATTAACTTTAAAATTATGTTAAAAAAAACTATTAATCCCCTTGAGAAAGTGTATTATGAGTGAAGGTTATCTGTACGTTCTGATTTTACTACCAGTTTTTTTTTAATTTGAACAAATGTAATCATCATAACTTTTGTACCGAATTTCGTTACGAAACGAACGACCTTTTAAAAATACCTTCGAAAGTTTCCAACAAACATAATTCCACCTTGTCTCAAAATAAAATACTCTTGACATAGAAATAAAGTTCACTTTATGGATTATTTCAGTTTTATTGTTTAAATTTTATGTTAGGACGTTCAAGTTTTACGGCGCATGACCACCGCGGGGATCATGACACAATAATTTGCCGAGTTAGTTCTATTTTATTAAAATTACTTGTCGTACTCGATGAAAATTTCTAAATCTAAGTGTCGTTTGGAGTCGATATTTAAGGTTAAGCCGCACAATCCTTCCAGCGATCTGGAATTCCGGCGATCTTCCAGGACTTAGATACCGAGTTTCTTCTGAAAACGTAAAGCCGTCGTTCCTGATACGACTACTTATTGGCCCGAATGTCTAACAACCAGTAATTCGAAGGGGTATAGTAAAAAATAGTTTATTATTTCGCCTTAATATAACAAAAACAGAGCAATCGCAGTAGTGTTAAATATACATTTATTTATTTTTTAGTATTGTTGGAGACTGGTACCCAAACTAGGCTCTAGGTCTGTATTTCAAGACAACATTACCCAGTAGTTACTGGGTTACTAAGGTCAGATAGTTAGTTGCTCCACGTAAAATAATGGTATTCAGGTGCACACGGTTTGACTGGAAACTGGCCAAAAGAAAGTTGGAAAAATAATAATATTTTTAAAGACCCAATGGAAATTTTGCCAATTATTTATAACTTTATACGAGAAAAGGATTTTTTCTGTCTAATTTAATATTCTCTCGAAAGGTATATTAAACACCCACAACTCAGTCACTCACAAAAACCTTACTTCGTTCTTAAAACTTTTGATGAAAACATTCAATAAGGGTTCTTCTTATAAGTAATATTATTAACTAGCTTTTTCCAGCGGCATTGCCCGCATGTAACTTGCAAATTATTCCACAAGAGTTATACCGCGACAAACGGTATCCAGAGTATATACCGTCCGTTCTGATGTAATGAATAATAAAAATCCATCCATCCAAACATATAGACTTTCAACATTTATTAATATTATTAGTTAAAGCTGATTTACATCCGTTACAACACCATTACAGGTCCAGTTGAAAACCAGCGTCGAACACTAGCTGCTCGACATTATGCTGAACTGAGCCTATTTGGCGCAGCCGTGAGACGCACAATTATTCCTTAATTACTTTTAATAAAGATTGTTTAAGATTTTTTTAAATTCTTTTTTGGTGTTTTGTTTATTTTAAAATGTTGTGTGTTTATCGGTTTCATTGGAGGTATTCCAGGAAGGGCACCCGCTGAAATGGCTCCTGAGCGAATGGCTCCTAAGCTATTCCACGAGCGGCACCTATCAAAATTTTTTGCAGGTGCCCTTAGTGGAATAGTTTTTTATCTAGCATTTTATTCCACTTAGGGCACCTATGGATTAATACGTACTAGTGATGGGACGTTTATTTTTAGGACGTCAAAATAATCGATTAAAACTAGTTTCGAGCTTAATAGTAGCATTATAAAATTAGATCTTTATAATTTATTAAGGAGTAAAATAAAATAAGTTGTTTTAACATTTGTCGAGGTTAAAAATCTTCACGTCGTTTTCGTTATTGTTTTATCCCTATTTCAGATAGTAAAATTTGTATGAGAAGTACTCGAATGTGTGTTCTGAAAAGTAAATACGTACTAGGAGAACAGGATCATGGAGAAGGTCGTCTGTCGTCAAATACTAAAACGTATTTATGGTGGATATCCGTGAAATTTACTAGGCTTGCATAAATTCAAACTGGCTCTTATGTATTGGGGAGAACGTAAGTAGTCATGAGACTGATATGTTTTGTATTTATGGATGATGATGTATCCGTTAACACACAAAACTGAACTTTTACAATGTTTAGAAAAAATCTACTTACTCGTAGTTTTTCGTTCTTTATTACAAACTATAAATTAACTTGTTCTGTTAGTTCATTAGATCGTTGATATCTTCCTAAGCTGGATCGGGCTGAGACCACCTTCATGCGGCTCTCACCAAATGTTGGTGGGAAAAACGAACACCTCCGTTCATAATTAACCGGATGATCCAGGGATACAGCACGATTTTCGGTGAAACAGCAAACCTCCTTGTCAGATTGCAGCCTTGAGATCTAGCGGCGAAATCCCTCCAGCAAGTGCGAGTGGCGTGTGGAGGTGCAACCTCATGTCGTTTGGAGGGAATGACTGTCGCAACAGAGGTTCAGCCATGCTGCGATTGCGGCGGTAAGGGCTTGTGCATAAAACAGCGGTACGCAAAAATCTTCCCCTTAAAATAACAAACTTACGGCATGCGCAAGCCTAAGCTCGCAGATCTTTGCGTTGCGACATCGCACCGCAGTTTTGTGTACAAGCCCTTAGACCTCTCTTTGAGGAGTGGCTGGGGAGGCGCCAAAAACGTCCTTACATACCGTCTGACGCAGGTCCTATTTTTTATCCTTTACTATACTAAAATAATGGCTTATTTACGAAAAAGCGATTTTAAGTAATACAGTATTAGTCCTTTTCCAATTAAGTACCTTAAATAAATTGTGCATGTAATATAGTAATAATAATATATAATATAGGCCCTTTACAGCATGTAATTTAAACGAATATTTTCGAAGATATTACAGACTAGCTTCTGCCCGCGACTTCGTACGCGGATAGTGTAGTGTATCCTGTTGCTTATGCCAGCGACAACGGAGTCGTCAAAATCGAAGATCTGAAACGTTTTTTTGTAATTATACGTTTTCCTTAAGTTTACCGTATATGATTACTTCCCAGAATTTGATCCTTATTAGCAACACTATCGAATAGTGTAATAATACAGGATGTGATTTTTTTTCCAAAATCAGCGGTTTCGATTCCTGATCAGGATTATTATTTTTTCTAAAATCCAATGATGCAGTTTTAGTTTTCATCAAAATCGGCCTCGAGACTCCATTCAACGTTTTTTGATATTCCTCATAGTTTCGGAAGTATCCATCCAGTCCCAGTTGAAAAATTCACTCTGTATAGTGAAATTAGCAATAGCTTTGATTTCCACATCAGATGTTTCTGATCTTCGATTTTTATAAGTCAACAGGAAATGCCTATCAGACCGACAACTTTTGCTAAGACGTTATTCTTATACATATGTGTTATGGTGTAGCGGGGCTCTTGGAGTTCCACAACGGATGTTCCAGATCTTCAATTTTTATACCTCAACAGAGAGTTGAGCCTGATGAGCACTCTCTGTTGACGTATAAAAATTGAAGATCTGGAACAACTGATGTGGAATTCCAAGCGCCCAGCGACTCTATAGTGGTAAATTCATCAAATGAGTCCTCCCACCTACGACAGGGCGGGAGGGACTGTCAGACTCGTACTGATTAAAATCCACGGTGTCCTTCAATAACCCTTCACGTTCCAGGGTCACGGTAATGGGATAAGTCCCGCGACCCCGGCAGGCTTTGGCCCTCTAGAGGGGGGCCCCGTCATAATGCTGACACTTTTTGAGGCACGCGTGGAACACAACGGGCCGTTGTCGACCCGGGCATGGTCCATGGTCGGACAGCGTGTCGCCCATTGCTCGCCGCTGCATGCCCGCGCCTACGGCCTATCGCCGCCGTAAGGACACGGCGGTGCTGTGCCCAAGCGGAGCAGTCCTGCACTGTATGCTCCACCATGTCCTCGGGGCGATCCTCGTAGTGGTGACACCCAGGCGTTTCTTTCCTCCCTATCCGACACAGGTACCTCCCGAAACTTCCGTGTCCGGCGAGGACCTGCGTCATGCGGTCAGGCCAGGACACCGTGAAGCCTATCCAGCCACACCTCAAAAGGGGTCTTACCGCCGCGATTGCGGCGTGCCCGGACCTCGGTTGCGACAATCGCTCCCTAGCTCCATACTGCTCTTCCTCCGGATTCACCCCGGCGCTGCGCCTCCACGCGCCACTCATAGACGTGCTGGATGGCAGTCGCCTCCAGAACCTAGGTCAGCAATCCGGAAAGGAGGTTGACCGATTCGCCGATCGTGCGGTATCCTCGGATCATCCGGATAGCCATAATATGACCCTCTGGCATGTGACCAGCTTTAGTGGTCGCGTCCGGATGCTCAAGGCCCACACGGGGGCCCCGTAGAGGCCTATAGACCACACGACACCGGCGTACAGCCTCCAGTAGGAGGCATTTGACCCGCTGAGATTGGGCAAGAGTCATCTGAGGGCTGTTGCCCGTTTCAGCTTTGGGGTCAAACTCAGGAAATGCTCCCTGAAGTTCCACCGGCAGTCGAGGACGAGTCCCAGGTACTTCATCGTCTTCCCGACGCCGCCCGATGCGAACCCCTCCTACCGTTATGTGGGACTCTGAAAGTGCCGCGTTCAGACGGCCATAAAAACACATGGCTTCTATTTTGTGCAGCGCCACGTCTAGTCTCAACTGCCGTATCCTATCAACGACCGTCGCAACCGCTTGCGTCGCCAGGTCGGCCGCCGCCTGGAGCGACTCTCCCTCCGCCAGGACGAGCGGCGTAATATGTTACGCGGACGCCGTCGGGAGGTCGCCGAGTAAAAGTTGTTTAGTCTGATGGGCATTTCCTGTTGACTTGCAAAAATGAAAGGTCTGGAACGTCTCGAATCGTCTCGCGCATCCCGTTGTTGTCCCGTCCCCGGGCACTTAGAATTCGATATCAGACGTTTCAGAACTTTGACGACCCCGTTCCCACTGGCATAAGCAACAGGATCCGCGTACGAAGTCGCGGGCAGAAGCTAGTATATACTTAAACCTTCTCCAGAATGTAACGAACACTTTTCTGAAAACCGCATTAAAATCGGTTCAGCCAAACTCAAGATAATCGCGGACAAACATACATACACGTCGAACTGAGAACCTACTTTTTTTTATAGAAGTCGGTTAAAAAAAAAGAGTACCTTTACTACAAACGCATAATTACTATTTGCAGCGGCCTTTTTCTTCTTAGGTGATAATATAAATACTCTTTTATGTTAACCGTAGAAACTCCCGATATACCACAAATATGACGGAGAAAGAAAAAGTTGTCAACTTGAATGTTTGTCATTCATATTTTTGTTTTGTGTTTTGGTTTTGAATAATAAAGCGATAAGTACTTAATAATAAAAATATAAAAATGGAACCCGTTGCCGGTAGCAGCAAACAAAACCCAAGCATCGATTACATTGTCAGCAGAAAGGGGAAGGTTTTACTAATTTATGAAAATCGTTTATATCGAAAATTTAAATCTTACAAAACTACACAAAATGTATTATGGCGTTGCATCCTCCGTCCTTGTAGCGGATACTTGACAACAGATGTTAAAGAAGATGTTATAAAACTAACCGATCACTCTTGTGGGGCAGCAATGACCAGCTCAGAAATAGAAATCAAGAAAGCTGTACGGGAACTTCAACAAGAAGCTGAAATTACGGATGCTCCTTTGCCGACCTTATATAAAAATAAGGTTAACAAACTATTAGATCAAGGCCATAACTTTGCAGGTCTTTGTCCAAATTTTAAAAACATAAAGTCATGCCTGTATAATAAAAGAAACAGAGCCTGCGGTGTCGACCGTTTATGTGCGAAATCTCCGGGTGATGTACAAGTGAGTATCTATGTATCATGTATGTATTTTTTTAATAAGAGCAGACTTTCGTTTTAGTTTAAAAAATTGAACCCTTAAAGGATTATTTTGCTGTCCGTTTGTCCGTCTATCAAGAACCATTTTCTCTAGAATGCGTGGAGGTATCAAACTGAAATTAATATCAAATTCTTAAATCTAGAATCCCAATACAGAAAAAGTGAAACTATGTCAATGTTAGGTCAGAAGTAAAAACTTACAGTACAAAAGAAATAAATTAATCTGAAATTAGGAATGGTGTCGCGCTCTCCGCATCCATCGGCTACCCGCGACCCTCAACTGTAATACAAATAACTTTATTTATTTTCAGGTACCAAAACAATATTTAAACTTTCTACTGGCCGACTACAAAGACGGGAAATCAAGAATCCTATTATTTGCCACACCAAGAGCCAGGGAAGAGCTAGCCGTAACGCATCATTTCTACTGTGATGGAACTTTTAAAATTGCGCCGAAACCATTTAGACAAATCTACACCATCCACGGGGAAATTGATGGCATTGTGAAGCCTCTAGCATTTGCAATGCTTTTAGATAAAAAAAAATCCACCTATAAAAAACTTTTCCAACTTTTAAAATCAACAGTACCTGCCATTAAAATTACGTCATTCACAAGCGATTTCGAGGAGGCGGCAGTTAGGGGAATACTTTCTGCATTTCCTAAAGTGGAAGTAAAAGGGTGCTACTTCCACTTCAAAAAGGCCATAAAGAAAAAGGCAAAGGAGCTTGGACTGAATGAAAATGCCATTTTAAGGAAACACGTTGCTCTGTGTGCGGTGTTACCACACATGCCACCACACTCATTGGACGAAGCGTGGCTTTATATAATGAGCGAGAGTCCAAGAGATTCTAAAGTTACGAAATTTAATGATTATTTTATAAGTCAGTGGCTTGACCATAGATTCTGGTCCAATAAATTCTGTTGTTATGGAGAGCCTCATAAAACAAATAATTATCCAGAAACATATTATTCGATTTTAAATAAGGCTGTCAATAAAAATGGCAGCAAAAATCTTGCAAAGATTTTAAGGGTTCTCTTAGATAATTCCAAAAATTACAGCGAAATTCGTTGCAAAATGTCTAAATCTAAATCTCAAAATTATGCTGAATTAAGAAACCATTTAATTAACAGCATCGTGGAAGATTACGTTCATGGCTTTATTTCTCTCGGACATTGTTTAGAAAAGTTGCGATTTTAGTAATATAAACAACTTTTTCAAAAAAAAATGTATACCACTTGAAAAACAATCACAATGTTTAAAATAACCTACATAATAACTTTTCTTTTGAAAGTCGGTGACTTTGTTTTTTATTTCATTGACTTTTTTGATAGCGACTTTCGAAAGAAAAGTTATTTTGTAGGTTATTTTAAAATTCTTTTTGTGATTGTTTTTGAGTCGGTTACATGTTTTTTTGAAAAAGTTTTTTTATTTTATCCTTTAAATGTAGTTTAAATATTCCACCTAAATTATTGTTAAATTCATAATTTTCTTCCATGTGCACTAGAATTTCGTAATCCGTAGCACCGGTAATAACATCGCCCACGTGCACAATGAGCTCAAAATGCTCATAAAATTAAAACTTTTTGAAAAAAAGGGAACCGACTTCAAAACCAAACACAAAAAGTGCAAAATAACTTTTCTTTCGGAAGTCGGTGGCTTTGTTTTTTATTTCATTGACTATGGCCACCGACATCCGAAAGAAAAGTTATTTTACACTTTTTTTGTGTTTGGTTTTGAAGTCGGTTCCCTTTTTTTCAAAAAGTTTTTTATTTTACTCTTTTTAGTTTTGATATTCAACAAAAATCTTCATAATAATCGGCGTCTTTAAAAATCTACAACCCAAGTAAGCAAAAACGGATCCACGCGAGCAACGTCACGGGATATTCATTAGTGTTATATACTAAAACCTTCTCCAGAATGTAATGAACACTTTCCTGAAAACCGCATCGAAATCGGTTCAGCCAAACGCGAGATAATCGCGGACAAACATACATACATACATACATACAGGTCGAACTGAGAACCTACTTTTTTTTGAAGTCGGTTAAAAACTACAGAACTAAACTAAATGAAAATTTTATGGGACTAAATGGCTATGTTTTCACGATCCACTCAAAGTGTAAAGGTAAAGTAGAAATTTTTAGAATTCAAACATTCCTTTCTTTACGGCTTTATGGGCGTTCGGCTTAAGGCCGTGCGCTGCGTTAGGCGTGCGCACGGCGCGGGCGCACGCCTAACGCAGCGCACGGCCTTAGAGCCTTTAATTTGCCGCAATTAGTTTATTTAAGCTTGTATCGGACCATAATAAAACACGTATACGGGGATCACCCGTAATAACGCTTTCTATATGTTTCTTACAAGGGTATTGTCTTTTTAGGAGTATATAAGTTATTGTCCTTATATTTTGTGCCCAAACGCACCTTTATTAGCGATAATACGGTTCCTATTAGAGGAGCTTGTAGCTAAATAATTACAGCCGCACAGGCCGATCTACCGGGTTAAGCCGCGCTTGCCGAGATTGGTCTGTGGATGGGTGACCATCTGTGTTTCCTCCGTGCCTTGGAAAGCACGTAAAGCCGTTGGTCCCGGCTGTCATTTGTAGATCTTTGACAGTCGTTACTATTAGTCAGACGCTCTAAAGTCTGACAACCAGTCTTACCATGGAGTATCGTATTACTCAGTTACTAGGTTGTGGTGGTCCGATATTCAGTCGCTCCATGTAAAATACTGATATTCAGCTGCATCTAGTTCGACTGGAAGCCGACCCCAATAGTTGGGAAATGGCTCTATGGTTGGATGGATGATGGTTCCTATTACAATATTATTTTTGGAAATTTCAGCCACTACAAGAATTTTTGTTTGAATCTGAGATGAGATTCAAGCCTCCTGCAGACACACGCGATTAATCGAGCAGCGACAACGAGCCAAGCTAATTTCCACTGTAAATGTACTGCGAATGGACCGCGACATGTCGCCCCGCGCGATTAATCGCGTCTGTCTGCAGGAGGCTTCATGCTTTTTATGTTAATTTTTATCATTTTTTTATTCTGTGTTTTTGAAAATAAATTTATTCCTTTATTAATAAATACTTTTAATACATCATCCTTTGCAATTTTATTTATTTATTCACTTATATTTATTTAATCAATTTATCAATAATGCTCTACAAAGTGCATCCTAAATCTAGACTAATATTATAAAGAAGAAAACTTTGTATTTTTGTTTGTTTATAATGGATAAACTCAAAAACTACTGGACCGATTTCAAAAATTCTTTCACCAGTTGAAAGCTGCTTCGGTCCTGAGTGACATAGGCAATAAGGGGGGGGGGGGAAGGGGAGGCGAGCGCGCCGCGAATGTGTGTGAGACAGCTTATGGGAAAACCAGCACGGTTTGAAGTGAGGTTTTACAGCACGGTTGTTGCAGTGTTTTCGGATGGTGCGATACGTGTCGGCGATTCGACCCCCGCTCGGAACGTTTGACCACTTACTCCCCTGATGGTAAGCTATGATGTGGTCGACGGTGAAGCACACTTGTCTAGAAGTAACCTATTCACTCTTAACTTGAAGACCCAAGGTTTTAGCTATCAGAAAATACAGACCTCTGCAGTATGACTTTCTGTTTTTAGCGTGGTAAAATCATCAAATGAGTCCTCTTCAGTAGATATGTGATACAGGAGAAATATCTTAGAGCGGATAATCCCTTTGCCCAGGAGTAAGACAGTACTGGTTAAAAATCACCAGGACTGAATCGAAGGCGCGTGTTGATCCACTTGTGCCTCAAGTAGCTGTCAGCAAACTGAGGAAACCTAACAGGACCAGTTGCCTGCCGGGGTCACCAGAATATCTTCAAGAGGTCACCGTGGCCCTGAAAAGCAAAGGATCACTAAAAGGACGGGTCAGTTAAAACCTGATAATTCTTTCCACTTCGGACTTTACCCAAAGACGAAGGACTCGAAGATTTCACACCCCAAAAACAAGCGGGCTTTTGTGCCTCAGATCCGGTCTCTTCAGGAGACCATGGCTGAGTATTTGAACCTATCTAACCAGCAACACCAATCTAGTCAGGTTCAATGTTGCTAAAACTCAGGCAAGTTTTTTCAGCTAAAGTGAGCCAATCCTACCCGGCTCCATCTTTCCGAAGTGCCACCGTAACAATAAAAACCGGCCAAGTGCGAGTTGGACTCGCCCATGAAGGGTTCCGTAGTAGCAAGCATAGATTAGGGATATAATTATATTGAGATTAGTAAGTAATATACACAAACAATAAAAATAACTTTGTTTTTCATAGTGTTTGTATGATTGGGAAAGTTATATTTGCGGTTTTTGAAAATGTACTATATCTCAAAAACTGCTTACTGTATCTCATCCAAACCAATTTTCGTTGGAAGTTTTTGTTGAGGTCTACATTATATAAATATTTTTTAATTTTATCATTCTCTTATTTTAGAAGTTACAGGGGGGGGGACACACATTTTACCACTTTGAAAGTGTCTCTCGCGCAAACTGTTCAGTTTAGAAAAAAATGATATAAGTAACCTCAATATCATTTTTAAAGACCTATCCATAGATACCCCACACGTATGGGTTTGGTGAAAAAAAAAAATTGAGTTTCAATTCTAAGTATGGGGGGCACCCCCAAAATTTGTTTTATTTTTATTTTTGTGTGAAAATCCTAATGCGGTTTTCATAATTACATCTACCTACCAAGTTTCAACAGGATAGCTTTTATACTTTCGACAAAAAGTGACTGTGACATACGGACGGACAGACAGACATGACGAATCAATAAGGGTTCCGTTTTTGCCATTTTGCTACGGAACCCTAAAAACTGACATTGAACCTCTTTTTGGGACTATGTATTTAGGCAAAAGCTCAGTTGGCCGCAAAAAGCTAGGGATCCTTTCCAAAGTGAGACGGTACTTCACGCCTGAACAGTTCAAGTCCGGTCAACCATGGAGAACCGTTCTCACTTCTTCGTCAGGTTTGCCAAATATCAACTCGATGCGCTAGAGTCGATTAACAAACGGACCAAGAGACTTATTGGTAACGATGATCTGGTTGACTGACAATGATGAAAACGACGGGCTGGCAATTCGGGCTTTGAGCCCGAATGCCATTGTCGTTTTTTATCGGTTACACTTCGGAATGTGTGCGATGGAACTGCAGATTTTGATCTGAAGTATAACCTAGGGAACTTGAAGGCAAGCGTATTTCACCATCGACCATATTTTGTCTTCACTTATCGTCGCCGTAGACGTCATAGTCAAATGCGAGTCAAATAAAAAAAAGTTACCTAGGTCACAAAACGAAAATAAGTAAGGTTAACATTTACATAGTAAAGTAGTCATCTGAATGACATATTTTGTATTTTTTACGTTTTCTTATACTTGAATACGAATACGCTCTATAGGTAAATATCACCTTGAACATTTTATGCATGCCTAGTACATTTGTTGGTTACTCTAAACTCGAAAACAGGAAAATGAAAAAATTGATTAAAATCAGTAACTTTAATCGATTTTTTTTATTTTTTTCTTCTACAAAAAAATGTCCCAGCACTAGTACGATCCGTGGGTGCCCTAAGTGGAATAAAATGCTTGATAAAAAACTATTCCACTAAGGGCACCTGCAAAAAATTTTGATAGGTGCCGCTCGTGGAATAGCTTAGGAGCCATTCGCTCAGGAGCCATTTCAGCGGGTGCCCTTCCTGGAATACCTCTTTCATTGCGCCAAATAAATGTTTTTTCTTTCTTTAGTTAGATTCATGAATGAAAAACCGGCCAAGTGCGAGTTGGACTCGCCCATGAAGGGTTTCGTAGTAGCAAACATAGATAAGAGCTATAATTATATTGAGATTAGTAAGTAATATACGCCAACAATAAAAATAACTTTGTTTTTCATAGTGTTATATAATGGCAATGTTATATTTGCGGTTTTTGAAAATTTACTATATCTCAAAATCTATTTATCATCAGAAAATTTAAACTTTATTTTTTTAAATTAAATGTTGGTGAAACTATGATGATTGGTGATGGTTTAGGTTTTATCAATTTTACTTGATATAATAATGAAGTCACTATGTTTCGTGAGTCCCTAATTTTGAAAAGAACAGTGTACAAAGACAAACTCCATAAAAGTAACTTAAGTAACTAACCCACTAGTTACAAACAAGTGCGTACTAAAGTTAAGTTTGCCCACAATTTCAGTTAGACGGAAGATGTAGTTAGTTGGAAGTTGGTCTCTTCCGGAGACTAATACAGTCATTGTAACGAATGCATTAGGGCCGCCTGCAGCCAACTGCTAACCACAACCCCGCAATCCCGCAATTCTGCCATCCCGCCATTCCAGCTATCCCGCCATCTAGCTAGTGGGGAACCAACTAGATTCAACCTGGTCGGCTCTATTTTGAACTATTCCGTTAGCGTTATCATTTTAATATGTAAACGTTTATTCTATATCAATTTATAACTATTACGTCTGTAAAGCATTCCAATAATTACAAAATTCCAGTTATTAAAAAAATTACAAGACCCAGGGTAAAGTTCGAGAAAAAATAGAGAACTTTTTATAATCACCAAACACGATCTTTCGACATTATAATTCAGTTTCGCTCTATATTTTTTAATAAAGACTTAATACAAAAAGGTAAAGTATTAATTTGGTTTATTATAATTTGTTATTTCAAACAAACAATGGGCTGCCCTTTGCTAGATTTTCATTACAAATTAATCTTTCACAATAGCCAACTATGGGTTGTCGGTTTTACCTTTTGTCGAAACAATAGCGAAAATGTTCTTAAATATCATTACGAAATAAGGCTCATTACAGGGGCTCATATTAAAAATTAATAACGTCTCATTAACATAAAATATTTTCGTGTTTACGTCATCATAATTAAAGTCTAGTAAATAAATTGATCACCTGTTTTTTTACCCAATTATTTTACGTTCAATTGCAGTGTTCTTTAGCACAATATTTAATACAATATTTTTGTCACGGCTTTTTTAAAAGTGGCTGTTAAAAAGGTTACATGTTTTTTCGATTTTCCACTTGAATAATTGAATTGAAAATAAATGATTCAAGGAACACAAACTGAAAGCATTTGTTTCAATTAAACCATTTACAGGTAGTCTCTTTTATGTCAAGGATTTGGTCAATTTGGTCACTTGATTGGTCAATACAATGCTGCAACATCTCACCTTCGCCTTACAAATATTTAATCAAAGCCTAGTATTTGTGAACACGTCTCACCTTTGTATTGACACAGTTACAGAATCAGAGCAAGTGTTTATTTATTTACACTTAAAAGGTGTCTGAATGCGTATCTCTGTGTAATGTAAATCTTATTCGGATGACAGAACATTTCGTATAAGAAAAGACAGTGAATCTCTTATTGGGTGCCTACCTTTAAATTGAGCACAATGCTTTTAGTTACTTGCTCCGTCACACTCGGTAATCCGAATAAGAATACAGTAAGATGTAATCCGCTTATGTCTAAAGGTTATTTTTGTTTTTAACAGGTACCTGCCGAAAATCGCGTATCATAGAGTAAGAAGCCAAGGCGTTCATAAACTGTTTTGTAAAGACCATGAACAGACAATGTCAAGTTTGAACGAGTGCAGTGATTGTGTCAGTGACAGTGTTTAGCCGTGGACACATGATGTGAACAGACAGTTGGCACAATGTGGGCGGCTAGGCTCAGCTGTATTTTCATATTGTTCGGTGAGTAAAACTCTTTTTAATTGATACTTTGGTATAGACTTAGTCAAAATTGTTCTGTAGCAATGTGTTTAGGTCGCGGGACTGTCTTATCAGGTAACCGTGGCCCCGAAACGTAAAGGGCTATTGAAAGACACCGTGGATTTTAGTCAGTACATGTCTGACAGTCCCTCCCATCTTGTCCTGGGTGGGAGGACTCATTGGGTGATTATAACCGTAAAAAAAAGCATTGTGTTTAACTACTGTCTTCAATTGCATATCTATAGTACGACCACTTTCATGAGTCCTCATTAGGTCCCTTCAGCTTTCGGGTCCTTGTAACCCACAGCACAGGTGAAGATTATAGACAGTCACCTCTAATGAGTCCTCGGCCGTAGAGTACAGGGGCACGAGGTAAAGACAACAAAGGGGATAAAGGGAGGACTCAAGCGGTCAATCTATAGAGAAAGTCGTTTGGTCCACACACGCCTTCGTTTAACTTTAAAATCACTTATAAAGTGTTTACATACGAATATCGGCAAACACTCCTTAAACAAGCGTAACCTTTGCTTGCGTGATACGTCCTAGGCTCGGTCATAGCTACCTACACGGTAATTGCTTGGGCCGTAAAATAAAATGCGGGCTTTCACATTCCACACAAGTTTGTATCTACGTTATTATAACGCTTTTTAACTACAATATGTTTTCCGCAGCTCTATAGAAAACTAAGTTTCCACATCATGATTGTTATCGTCGGTTACAATCCCTCCTTCTAATTAAATCCTTTTGAAAATAACCAGTCGCCTATTCTTTGTGTTGCCTTTAATTACCGTTCTCTTAATTTAAATTTTCTTTATTTTTTCCTGTGGGCGGAATACCTTTAATTTAGTTCTAAAGAGCCCATGTTAACATAGCTATGTAATTAACCAATTATATTATTTTGACATTTATTTATTCTGTCAATATTTTGCTTATGAAAGGAGTATCGATACAACAATAAAATATGTGGCAGGAAATGTGACCGACTGACCGCAATATGTTGACGCAAACTGAATTTACTCTTCCAACCACATGAAAGAATTAGTCCAAAATCAGGATTAAAACAACACAAATAAAATAATTATAAAAGCCTAACAAACATTTGTTTCAGATTTTTTTAACCGCTAGGCAGCTGCGAATGTAATGTGATACCGTTAATATAACAATGGCTTTATATAATTCAGTTATAAAAACACATTGTTTGCCTTCAGATGAACAATAAAGAGAACAGTCATGGCCTAATCGCAATTTTGTTTCAAATTCAAACAAACGAAACCCTTTTATCTCAGTTACAACAGAAATTTCTTTTTCAATAGGCCGACTACATAATGAAATATTTGCGGAATGCTCCGGTTAATGTTCAAAAAGTGGAGGAATAAAAAATAACGAGACGTGACGGGAAACAAAGCACGATTTTATCGCTGGAAGGGATCCTACTAATGGAAGCTGGACGCGAATGGGTTCGGATCAAATTGTTGTGCTTTTGGTAAATTCGGTACAAAAAAATACAATCGTACATATGTTTCCTCAAAGTTCTGAAGAAACACGTTGATGAGGCCTAACGATAAGACGTGATTTTGAACACGGAGAAAGTTAATTTCTATGCTTTCGATATCGTTAATATGACAAGGATGTTGTATGTATAACATTTACTTATGTATCTGCACATTTATGGGCTATCCGATAAAAGAAGAGCCGTTTTCCATTTATAATTCTCATTCAAAATGAGGCAACTTATTTCGAAATCTAATAAAAACATTTCCTTAAATAGTATTTTGATCCGTAATTTAATTCAAAGTTACGTAAGAAGATAATTGCGGTAAATAATTTGGTATATACCGGGAGTAATAGCTGAATCTTGGAACCAAATTGAATTATGTAGGTACTTGTAATCACTATAAATGTATAATTTATGAATTACCATTCAATTACAAATAAATCAACATAAAATCGCAAGCAAATGTTTAATATTTTATAGTTGTTGTAATTTTCTAATTGTTTTATTCATATATTTCACTTCTTTAGTACATTCTTACTTAATTTTTCACAATACAGTAAAAATAATTTAAAAAATAATTTTGTTGTGATGTACTGTAGCTGTAGCTGTTTTAATTTATTATTATGAGAATATGAAAAGGCTTAGCAAATACAATTTTATGTAGAAAATAACGAAGAAATTTAAACAGGTGTGTCGATAATAATAAGAGTGTCGTGACGCATAAAAAAAAAGATTTGCTCGCATAATTTATTGGCCAAAGTATCATAAAAAATAATATTATGGGCTTGGTGTATAACGATAACCTTGACTTGTTATGCAAGATGTTATTCACTTACGTTGAACTTAGGTTTAAACCCGCTTAACACAAGTGTAGGTAGGGTCAAGCATTAAAACGCTTTTAGTAAGTAAAACATTTAATAGTTACGATAAGCCCTTTTTTGGTTCGGATTCATTTATTATTTACAGAGTGATACAAAATCGATCTTGCCAGACCTGAACTCGAATGTTTTTATTCAATTAGGCAATGACAAGCAGTTTTCAGCCGCCTGAAGCTGTGCCATGAATCTGTAAATAAGATTTCACAGATTGACGAGAAACAAATAAAAAATACCTTTCGTTTTTCTTGTGAAATGTTTTGGGAATTCTTTTTAGATACTGCCACCTATATGTAACTTTTAAGTGATTCAATAATAGTGAAATTAAAAACTGTATTAATAAAATAAAAGATGCAGCACTGTAACAGACATGCATTCACACTGACAGTCATCGTTTAAACAAGGGAATGGAAGATTCGGCTTCGTAGTGTGAAGTTGCGGTAGCCTAATGGTAAGGCGTCTGGAGTACCTATTTATCCAGAATACGCGGGTTTGAGCAGCTGAATTTTTCTTTCCTCAAAAATATCTTTATCATGAAATCATTTCTCCCGCCCTATCTGGAGCGGGAAGAACTATCAGACTCGCACTGACTAAACACCACTCTGTTTCTTCAATTTCCGTAAGCATTTCAGGGCTGTGATATAGCAGCATATTTCTTACTTTGTAATAAGATCCCGGTTTTCACCCACTGGAACCACTATCTCGCTAATTGGTAAACAAATATGTGGTTGATGGTAAAGCACACTTGCCCACTCATTCAGTCTTGACTAAAAGACGCTAATGTTGTAGCTATCAGAAAATACAGATTTCGTCGAGGAATTCCACCCCTTAGCTTTGCTAAATTCTGTTTTTGTCCAACATGCTGTTGCAATAGCCTATACAGATCAATCCAATACTTTTTCCAATTTTGTAAAACCTTTCACTTCGCTTTTTGGCGAACACAAAACTTTCTTCATTCAATGGATACAGTTGCTCTAACACAAAAAGCTTTTACTCAAATAAATCCAACAATACTCTTTCAAACTTGTTTGAGTTACGATGTAAATATTATACTTGGGGCTTTGTGTCATAAACATGAAGAAAGTTCCATGTTTTTGAAACAATAGCCCAACATAACTTTTTGTTGCCTATTGATCTAAGCGCACGGCAGTGTGCAGGCCAAGTTCCCGCGCGCATGCCGTGCACTCTTTACACGAACCGTTTCGACGCACTTTTGACCTGTAGCTCAGTGCCCATTGCTACTACAGAGATAACATTAGTCCTCGGCCTTATTCACGTCAAGGGTCCATTAGGCCGAAATACATCAAATTTTAAAATGCATCTAAACTTGGCATTAGATTGGTACGATTTCTTGAGAAAAATATTGAAATCCCACCAAAAACATACCTGTTAAAAAGTTCCTATCGGCTAATTGTTTACCTTAAAAAGGTTTGAAATGCAATCCAATGCCAAGTTTTGATGCACTTTATTTGATGTACATATTTCGGTCATTTGACCATTGACGTGAATCAGGTGGCGGGTAGTGGCTGGATGCGGAAGGCGGAGGACTGGGTGTGGTGGCGAGTCTTAGGAATGGCAAATGTTTACCAGTGGATCAGGCTGTTGATGAAGATGATTATGATCGATTTTAAAGTGCATCTCAACTTGGCATTGGATTGAATTTCAACCCTTTTTTAGGCAAACAATTAGCCGATTAATTCTTTCTCAATACTTGTGTTCCAAATCTTTTAATTTATCATTTCAAGCATCGATTTAGTCACTTATTCAACTAGAAAAAATACTGTTAAAATTTTATGAAGTATGCTTTTTTATCCATATTTGATTTAATATTGTGTACACTCCTACGAAAGAACAACCCGAAAAGTTGGCTTTGTTGTAGGAAAAGTACCAAATTTACAAGGAATCAATAATAAATAACTGATGCTGCATAGTTTCACATAGTACATACCAAGTTATTCTTTCATATTAGGTATATGTGGGTCGCGGGATTGTGGCCGTGGATTTTAGTCAGTACGAGTCTAAAAACATAGGTGGAAACACTGATTTGATGATATCAACACGATAAAAAAATGGTAAGTATTTCCATATTCATAGAAGTCTTAAGCCTCCTGCAGACACACGCGATTAATCGCCTTCACAAAAAATTAGGTTTCACCGAGCAAAAAGTCAACGACCACCCGTCTTATGTTTTTGCATATTTTCAAACTTTTTCCTGCAAAAGATAAACTATTAATAATTTTATAAAGTTGTAAACTTCTTGAACTGTAGCTAAGACCAAAAGTGGAACACGGATTGAACTTTGCTGTCGAATGTACCCCAAGTGGGGGTAACTTTGTGACAAACTTTTAGTTAGTTTATCAGATGTTTAGAACCCTCTGTCCTAATTAAAAGCTTACCGACTCGAGTAGCTTTCATTTTATCAAATGACCAATTAAAAATGCTTGAGCTACTAAATTGAGTCTGTTTTGTGTTTTCATTTTTACGCTCATTGGGAACGAAATTGCATATTTTAGATTCTACGGGCAGCCGGAATTTATAAAATGATTCATAATTTTATGTTGAATGCTATTTGAATTTGCAAAATAATACAGTTTAGCTTATGAAAATTCGGTTGAAGAATAATTTATAACGTACAAAATAAGTTTAGTGGTATAAAATGGATATGAATTGTTTTGTTACTTACTTAAAAACAAAAACAAAATGCATACCTACTCTTTTTACCCGACTGCGCGACGCAAAAGAGGGTAATGTGTTTATCAGTCTATGTATGTAAGTATGTATGTAGGTATGTATGTTTGTTTCTATGTGGCGTTCTGGAGACCAAATGCGTAAGCCGATTTTGATAATTCTTACGTCAATCGGTTCGTCTTAACCTTGCGAGTGTCACTAAAGACATGACAGTAGACATGGCAGAACAGAACGACTCACAGTCGGGGCCCATTCAAATTTTACCAATCAAATCTCCCCAAGGGGCCCCGACTGTGAGTCGTTCTGTTCTGCTTCTTCTTGCTGTTCTGTTGGGCTTGTTTCTTTATTTTTAGTTTATATTTAAGTTAATTTTTTCACGTATTTTTTAAATTAGTTTTTACGCAGTCGGGTTTTTTAAATATATTTTTTTTATTCTAAGAAAAAGAAGACCATCAAAAGTGCTTAGTCATCGTCTCAACAAAACAAATAGTGTGAATTTGCCGAAATTGTCCAGCTCCCTAATTGGCCTTTAAAGCTATACAATTGACGTATACACAGTAAGGTAGACTTGCCTAAGGACTAGATACCTACTATTCAGTGTACCATGGCGAGAAGCTTGCGTTGCGTGAATTGTAGTCGCACAACCCACAAGTTATTTGCGTCATTCTAGATTCTAGGGAAATAGGTTACCTATTTCCTCCATTTCATTTGAACGACTGGCGTGGAAACGTACCTATCATATAGACTATCTAGATTTTGTAGTATTACTTGTAATAAAGACTGACGGAATGTTTTTAGTGTGTATGCAAATGACTTTAGAATAAGAGAAATATGCAATAGAGATGTATATTAGATGGATTGTGTGCAAGTTTAGAAGAATTTTGTAAGGCTAATAGCAGTCTGTTTAGAAACTTGTACTATTATAATAAAAGAATGAAATAAAGAAAAAATATTTATCAAACAGCACAATAAAAAAACAAACAGTAAAAACTAAATAATGAGATAAGTCCTGTACGAGGCCAGTACCCTGAGCACGAATTTTCAGTATTTGAGACGTAAAGTAAACTGGAACTTTGACAACTTCAATTTGACAATTTTCAAGGAAAAAATTAGTTCCTTCTTCGCACATCAGAGGCGCTGTTCCAGTTTTTCATACAAGAAACACTGTAAATACTGAAAAGACGCTGTAAAGTAAAAGAGTGAAAACTCGTGCTCAGGGTACTGGTCCCTATCTCATGGTGTCGTAATATTTTTAAGAAACAAGCATTTATTGACTTTAGCGCTAAAGAATAAATTATAATTATCTATTTAATATTTATATTTATCTATGAAATTGAATACACAGTTATCTTGAGATGAGACGATTTTGTCTGCAGGACCAAGTCATGTCTGATATAAAAACGTATTGACATCATAAACAAAGATGTATGTAGGTAAACAGCTCAAACAGTTGGGGGAATTTGTTTATTTGACCAATTTGTACGCACTAAAACAGAAACCGTAACAATTTCACTGCGTAAACTAACAAAGCTTATAAGAAAAATAAAAAATAAGATGATTCATAGAAGAACTCAATTTTTCAATGATTTTTTTTTCGAATTAGTAAAATCTTATTCAAGCTTAAAATGTTTATTTTACATAAAAATAAATCAGTCTTTTCTTTTATTAAAAACCGCATAAAAATCCGTTACGGTTTAAAAGATCTAAGCATACAGACAGAGGGAAGCGACTATGTTTTATCTGTGTTGAGAGACATCATTATTTAAATCTCAAAACCTTCTTCTTAAATCAGATAGATATATTCTATCCAACCTAATATTCCTTGCGGCAGCAGTATACCGTCGGAATATTGCTCTCGCTGCAGATTCTAAAGTCAGAGTTCTGCGTTGACATTTTCCTTCTCAAGTCTCCATTGCATTTTGCATATGCCTTTTAATGCACATGGCTTAACTTATCTGTTTAAGTACTATCTTGCATGGAGCTTCTTCCGGATTTCATATGCATTTTAGCGCAGAAATGGGACTAGTATCTATGATTAGGATGTAGACATAGCATACCAGATTAAATTAAGCATTCAAAAATTAAGTAACTAGAACTTACAGGGCCCCGTGTATCGTTTGTTGACCAAGCGATCCAGGACTACAAAGGGATTTTTTTATTTACCCATGGTCAAACGACCATACTTAGCTAAAAAGGAATACTTAGATGATGCTTTTAACCTATATTTAGGACACAAACTTGTCCCTAAACAGACATTTCCGGTACACAAAAGTTTTCTGACTCTTACTTCATTCATACTAATATTAATTGCAAAGTTTGTATGGATTAATGGATATTTGATGCTAAATCCCATCAGAACGGATGAATGGATCTGGACGAAATTTCGTTCAGAGATAACCTGGAATTTCATAAAAATTACCCTTTGTCTTGTGGTGCGTTCCCATGGGATATATTTCAACTAACACGCGGGCTGGCAAAATCCAGCCGATAAATAAAACTTATCCAAGATAAATATAACAAGAGCTATGTTTGTCGCAGGTGTAACAGCCGGCGGCGGCGGCTGGGAGCCCCTGGGGACTCCGTACTTCGACAACAGCACGAAGAGGGAAGCCACCGCCGCCGTGGGCCAGCCTGCCTATCTACACTGCCGAGTACGGAACCTGGCTGATAGAGCGGTAAGATATTACTAGTTATATAATTTTTTGTATTAAAACTTGTGAATTTTTAAATTAAAAATTAAATTAAAATTTGTTTATTTCGTTACCACAAAAAAAAAAAAAAAACATGTTAGTGATTGGAGCCTCCTTGTAAGCAAAAAATGCCTGTATTAGGAGACTCCGCTCTTTCACAGCAAGTAAAAACAGTAACAAAAACAAATTTAAGAGAAGTAAAAATAAAAACAAAATAAAATTAAAATAAACACGTGTGTGTGTGTGTGTGTGTGTGTGTGTGTGTGTGTGTGTGTGTGTGTGTATATATGTGTGTGTTGAAAGAAGCAAGTGAGTTAAATTATGCGTTGCAATAGTGCCTCAGTGTCGTCATAAGGTAATGGTTTAATCCAATCAATAAGATTTTTTTTACATACATGTTCTTGTTTATTGTATAAGTATATCTCTCTGTTTAACCTATTATATAGTTGAGCTGAACGTACATTGTATTGTATAGCAGCGAATTTAGTTTTAGTTTGTGGGATTTGAGCAATAATGTCTTTTCGTCTTTTAGAAATGATGTTAATATCGTAAGGAAGTGTCTTATGTTTTTTTAGGACCGTTAATATAATGTACAGTTTACGAACAGAAAGCAGACCGCTAATCTGGTATAGACTGTCAGTAGGGTATCTTCTCTTTTTGAAATACATAATTTTGATTAGTGCTCGTTGTCCTCGTTCAACGTCTATAAATCTTGATTTTGCCGCACCGCCCCATATGGGAATACAGTAGACCAAAACTGATTGCACAAGTGCCACATAAACTTCATTAAGAAGATTTCTATTAGGACCTACTTTTTTATTTATATTTGTAGGGAGGACATGTCGTAATGTTTTAAATATCCAACCCAGTTTCCTAACTCTTCCCGTGACATGCTCAAGGTGAGCATACCATGATAGTTTTTGGTCTATCATGACGCCTAAATATTTAATCTGTGAGACTTTAGTAATTGCAGGGCAACTACAGTTATTTTTTGAAACTTCATCACAAGAGTGTATATGGACGCTAAATGTTTCATTTGGTTGTGAACGATTCGTGATGGTAAAACAAATGTAGTTAGTTTTAACTGTGTTTAGTGTCAGAAGGTTGTCATTGAGCCAGTTCGTTATTTGGACCATGCCCGATTCTGCCTTGAGTTTGACATCGGACCAGCTATTCCCGGAAAACACAACAGCTGTGTCATCGGCGTAAGAAAAAATTCTTGCGCTATTGACTTTTAGGTTGCAAAGATCGTTAATATACGTTAAAAATAAAGTGGGGCCCAGTACGCTTCCCTGGGGCACGCCGAATGATATATCCGCATCATCACTAACATATGCTCCTATCTTAACCTTCTGTTTTCTATTAGACAGGTAATCTTTGAAAAAATTAAGACTGGTTCCTCTTATTCCAGCTCTTTCCAGTTTGGTCACAAGGGTGGGAACAGAAACGGTGTCAAAAGCCTTTTTCAGATCCAGAAATACCGTCAGGCATTTCTTCCCTGCATCGAGATGCTCAGTTACTAATGAGCTGAGGGCAGCAACTGCGTCTTCAGTGGATACTCCCTGTCTAAAACCAAATTGTGTTGATGATATTATTTTGAATTTATTTAAGTAGTTTATGAGTCTCGTATTAGTTAGTTTTTCTATAATCTTAGACAGGGCTGGTAGGACTGAGATAGGTCTGTAGTTATTGACATCATCTCTGCTCCCCCCCTTGTGTACCGGTGTAATAATGGAAATGAATTTATTCCTAAGAAACTCGCAAATTCGTTTCAAAATAAATTGAGATTTTCCCTACATAATTTATTTTATACTATTTATGTTTTCTAGTAAATTATCTAATATAATACATCTACTATGTGCTTTTCTGGAACTCCATTAGGTAGACTCAAATATAATGCCACAGGCATTCCGCTGTTATACAATGCTTTTAGTAGTAACGAAATATTGATAATCGTATTCTAATTAACGTCAAAGGACACAGGAAACAAATTAAAAATATTTGATGTGGAATTGGATGTTTATTGACTGAAGAACTTTTTCTTTCTTTATTGATATAACTTCCTCTAAGCCCACGTTGTACCCATGTGGGTCCTGAGCATCCGGACGCGACCACTAAAGTTGGTCGCATGCCAGAGGGTCATGGCTATCCATGGGGATGCCTTGCGGCATTAAGTCCGCCTTATGTACCACATTTTTACGTAGAAGTGTAAATAAATACCGCACGATCGCCGGCGAATCAGCCAACCTCCTTGCCGGATTGCTGCCCTGGGATCTGGAGGCGACCGCCCTCCAGCTCGTCTATGAGTGGCGCGTGGAGGCGCTTCGCCGGGGTGTAACCCCTCTGCCCCGAGAAGTGGAGGCGCGGCGGGAAGAGCTCCGGTGCGATCTCAGGGCAGTATGGAGGGGACGACTATCGCAACCGAGGTCCGGGCACGCCGCAATCGCGGCGGTAAGACCCGGACCCTCACCGGACACGGAAGTTTCGGGAGGTTCCTGTGTCTGGTAGGGAGGGAAGAAACGCCTGCGTGTCACCACTGCGAAGATCGCCCGGAGGACACGGTGGAGCATACGGTGCAGGACTGCCCCGCTTGGGCAGAGCACCGCCGTGTCCTCTCGGCGGCGATAGGCGGAGACCTCTCGCGCCCGGCATTGGTCGAGGCCATGCTGCGGGGCGAGACGGAGTGGGAAGCGGTCACCTCCTTCTGCGAAGCAGTCATACTCGTGAAGGAGGAGGCGGGCCGCGTGAGGGAGAGTACAGTGTCCTCCCTCCACCACAGCCGCAGTGGTAGACGCCCACGGCGTCGGACGTCGGCAGACAATCTCCGGCCGCCGTAGGCGCGCATGCGGGCGGCGAGTAAAGGGCAACTCGCCACCCGACCATGGACCATGCCCGGGTCGACGGCGCCTTGTGTTCCACGCGCGCCTCAAAGAGTGTCAGCATGATGACGGGGCCTCCCTCTAGAGGGCCAAAGCCTGCCGGGGTCGCGGGACTTATCTCATTACCGTGACCCCGGAACACAAAGGGCTATTGAAAGACACCGTGGATTTTAGTCAGTACAAGTCTGACAGTAGGGGGTGGGAGAACTCATTTGATGATTTTACCACGATAAAAAAAGCCTACATTGTAGCACTTTATTTGTACGAGTATTATCACTTACGTAATCGGGCAATATCGATTACAATATTCATGTCAGAAGCGACGATGAAAAAACAAAAGACTGTGTATAATAAACCTCCAAAAGTTTACCACTTCGTTTTTATGTACTACCCGTTATAATTTTTCAAGTCACATCACATCTCGAGTAAAAGGATATTTACTAAGTGATCCTAAAAAATAGTGAGCCAATAATTCCCGACTCAACGATTCATAAAAATAAGATGAAACATTTTAGTGCGTGTAGAATTTTTACTTAAAATAAACCCGATACAAATGTTGAGCACGTCTTCAAAGGTCTTTGAACAGATAAAAATAGAACTGCTTAAAAACATCTTCAGATAAAAAAAAATCTTGTAGATACTATATAAGACAACAGTGTGTAAAATCTCCACATACTCTACGAAACATTGTACATACCTACCAAAAGAATCACTTAGTCTAGAAACGAAACATTTACGAAATCACCTCTGTGTTAAAGTTCGGCTCTGAAGTCGTTGAGACCGGAATACTCGGGATATCTTAGAGGACAAAACCCTACAATGTACAAGATATTCGGATTGAAAAAGTTATCAGCATCGCGTTTATAATATAAGTGAATTAGAAAATGTTTTGTACGAGTATCGAGTTTTGTGGGTGTTAGCTTGATTTCATTAAAGGGAGTGCTTTGTGAATACAAATCTATAAAGGCGTTGAAACTGATGCGTGCTAACGATAAGGAAATGAGACACTTTTATGGTTCTTTATAGAGTGCTGTGCTTTCACAGATTAGGTGAATATAGCATTGCGGGCGAAAATAAAGTAGCAAGATGGTTTTGCGTCGGAATTCACCGCCTTTCTACTAGACTTCGTTTGGATCATCAACATTCCTGTTCCCAAATATTTTGGGTTCACTTCTAGTCTTATAAGATGGGATGGAATACAATGTCGGTCCCTCGCAACCCAATTAGTGAAAGGATGTTTACTGATATTTTTTCAAAGTATGTTATAGTCTTATTAAAACGATAGACTGCTTGTCTACCGTCTATATATTTTGCTAACATATCGCAAAATATAAAAGTGACCACCCATCTTAAATGCAGGAACGTTTCATCGATCGATCCGCAGACATCCATACCACCTCTATTCTCTGAAGACTGTAGACCGGCAAACTTTAGCATAAAATTGTATATTCAAACCAAAAGGCTGCATAAACAGCTCGATAGACATTAAAACTAAGAGGAAAGGATTTTACCCGCAAGTAGTTACCGCAAACGATACTCCCCGGAGATGAAATAGATAGTATCCATCTTGCTTTACCTACTTCACAAGACGTTCACATATTCCACTATGCATTTATTTAGATTTTCACTCGTATTCATTTTATCGATACGGAGGCATCTCCGCTAGTTTCCGCTGGCGCTACTATGATGTATGGATGTATGTATGTGTTTGACTTTGAAATTGGCTTTTTAAGTTGCAGGGAAACTCTTGTGCATGTAGTGGTAGATAAGTTGTGTGGGCCACCCACTGCCTTATTGGCTGTAGCCTTCTGCCACATTTCCGTATTCGTGGAATAAGCTAAACTTGCACGGAAAAAAATGGTTTAGTTCTGTTAGCTAAACTCGTTTTGCTGCCGTCTCATTTGCTACTGCTTACATTTGTTTAGCTACCTGAGCGAAACATTGTTTATTACAACTAAGACCACTTAGCTACTTTTTACACTAAAACTTAGCAAGATATTTTAGCAATAACTACTAACTTTTTTAGCTGTATTAGCGATAAAATTTCCTGGTTTATCATTAGTGATGACAACAAATAATATTGACTAATCATGGATAAATACTTCGTTGTCATGGATAAATATTTCGTTGTAATTGCTAAATAGGTACGCCCGGCCAGACGTGATAATAAACTTTGCTATCACTACACATAGTTTTGCAACAATTGCTAAACTTATTTTCTGATACATCAGCTCAAGACTCAAAAGACATTATATTATTTAATGTTGCTAAGGATCTTAGTAACACCGTCAAATGATGTAGGCAATAAGTCATAATTTTGTATTGTCAGAAGTAGCAAAGCAAAATTAGGCGAGTTTTATAAAATTATTTTTAGCAGTCACTAATTTATTGAAATACCTCAGCTAATACTATTTGCTGCAACTGGTAAATACTATTAAATAATGTTGCTAAAGATCTTAGTAACAGCGTCAAATAAGCTAGGCAAAGATCCTCAATGTATTGCCAGTAGTAGTTAACCAGAGTTAGGTGAGTTTGCTAAGAACAGTTTGGAACTGTAACTAATTTGACAAAATACAACAACTAATATTATTTGCTGCAGTTACTAAATAATTATTATTTATGTTTAGCTGTAACAATTTTTTTTTGCAATAACAACCAATTATTTTTGCTGCAACTGCTAAACCATTATTATATAATGTTGCTAAAGATCTTAGTAACAGCGTCAAATGATCTAGGCAATAAGTCATAATATTGTATTGTCAGAAGTAGCTAACCAAAATTAGGCGAGTTTTGTAAAATTATTTTTAGCAGTCACTAATTTATTTAAATATTTCAACTAATATTATTTGCTGCAACTGCTAAAATACTATTATAAAATCTTGGTAAAGATCTTAGTAACAGCGTCAAATAAGCTAGGCCAAGATCCTCAATGTATTGCCAGTAGTAGTTAACCAGAGTTAGGTGAGTTTGCTAAGAACAGTTTGGAACTCTAACTAATTTGACAAAATACAACAACTAATATTATTCGCTGCAGTTACTAAAATAATTATTGTTTATGTTTAGCCGTAACAATTTTTTTTTGCAATAGCAACCAATTATTTTTGCTGCAACTGCTAAACCATTATTATATAATGTTGCTAAAGATCTTAGTAACAGCGTCAAATGATCTAGGCAATAAGTCATAATATTGTATTGTCAGAAGTAGCTAACCAAAATTAGGCGAGTTTTGTAAAATTATTTTTAGCAGTCACTAATTTATTTAAATACTTCAACTAATATTATTTGCTGCAACTGCTAAAATACTATTATAAAATCTTGCTAAAGATCGTATTAACAGCGTCAAATAAGCTAGGCCAAGATCCTCAATGTATTGCCAGTAGTAGTTAACCAGAGTTAGGTGAGTTTGCTAAGAACAGTTTGGAACTGTAACTAATTTGACAAAATACAACAACTAATATTATTTGCTGCAGTTACTAAAATAATTATTGTTTATGTTTAGCCGTAACAATTTTTTTTTGCAATAGCAACCAATTATTTTTGCTGCAACTGCTAAACCATTATTATATAATGTTGCTAAAGATCTTAGTAACAGCGTCAAATGATCTAGGCAATAAGTCATAATATTGTATTGTCAGAAGTAGCAAACCAATATTAGGCGAGTTTTGTAAAATTATTTTTAGCAGTCACTAATTTATTTAAATATTTCAACTAATATTATTTGCTGCAACTGCTAAAATACTATTATATAATATTGCTAAAGGTCTTAGTAACAGCGTCAAATACCTACCTAACAAAATAATGACGAGTTTCTTAAAACCCGATAGTAGCAGCCACAGAAATCTTAATAATAAGGCAAATATTAATATTTCTATGGTAGCAACCTTTGATTAAAATAAAATAGCGGTAGATATGTTACGTTCTTACGTTAAGTATTCAAACAGTGACTCTAATGCTGGGTCTACATTAGTGGGCGAAGATTCGTATCGCGTTGGCGCGCAAAACATCCGTTCTCGGACATACACGATGTTCTTGTCTACATTGGCGGGCGAAGATTCAGAAAGCGGCATACGGCGAATATTCGTTGTTTAGTTTTGCGGCCGAGACGATGGAAGAAGCAGTGGCTTTGCATTATATGTCAGTAAATTTAATATTTGTTACATTTGTACGAATATTAGTAGCGTTTTACCTTCAAATAAAACGCTTGTTGTGTCCGGAGACTCATTCGGGGTCATATAAACATTATTTGAGTCAAGCATCTTCCGTTTCCGTGTCACATCTATACAGTTATATGCAAATGTCGCCCTTTTGACAACACGATGATGACGTATTTCCGCCTTCGTTCACCAGGTGGCTGCAGCGCGCCAAAACCTTCATTGTGGCCTCAAAACCCTAAAAACTTGAGAAACAATTAAACCAGGCAGACTTTAAAATTATGACCCCGAATGAGTCTCCGGACACAACAAGCGTTTTATTTGAAGGTAAAACGCTACTATTGTGTCCTTCGGCCTCATTCGGGGTCATATAAACATTATTTGAGGCTTTGTTTGTTATCGCCTGGTGAACGGGACGCCAATGACCAATTTAAGTATACATTTACTAAATATATTGCAATAAAATTATAACCTTTTAAAATAACTAATTAAACACTTACAAACTGAAATAAACTGCACATTTATACGTACCTTATAGTTATAACATCTTTTTGTAAACTTACCATAATCATGTAACATTTCTCATACCTTATTCACTATAAAAATAACAAATGACTTATTTAATTGAAACAAAGATAATTAATTAATTGGCTGAAAAAGATGAATCAATGAGCTTCCCTGTGCTGGAACCGCTGGAACCACTTCCCTCCTGTAATGTTTTTTAAAAGTATTACCGGATCTCCAATTTGCTCGTGCCATTATCTCGTCAAGAGGTTCGTTATCCAACCAACTTCGGGAAGCAACCGCAGAACGAAAACTACCCGGAGTAGCTGAATTCCTGCCTCTTTCAAAATCGGCTTAACCGAACCAGCCAATATAGTTTTAGTAGCTTTTTTTATTTTTTTATCGTGGTAAAATCATCAAATGAGTCCTCCCACCCCGGGCAGGGCGGGAGGGACTGTCAGACTTGTACTGACTAAAATCCACGGTGTCCTTCAATAGCCCTTTATATTCCGGGGTCACGGTAATGAGATAAGTCCCGTGACCCCGGCAGGCTTCGGCCCTCTAGAGGGGGGCCCCGTCATCTTGCTGACGCTCTTTGAGGCGCGCGTGGAACACAACGCGCCGTCGACCCGGGCATGGTCCATGGTCGGGCAGCGAGTTGCCCTTTACTCGCCGCCCGCATGCCCGCGCCTACGGTGGCCGGAGATCGTCTTGCGACGTCCGTCGCCGTGGGTGTCCACCACTGCGGTTGGGGCGGAGGGAGGACATTGTCCTCTCCCTCACGCGGCCCGCCTCCTCCTTCGCGAGCATGACTGCTTCGCAGAAGGAGGCGACCGCTTCCCACTCCGTCTCGCCCCGCAGCATGGCCGCAACCAATGCCGGGCGCGAGAGATATTGTTCTAGTGATAGATTATTTATTACAGTTTGTGGAAAAGCTAAGCCAGCTTATAGTTTTAGTAGCTGGCTTAGCTTTTCCACAAACTGTAATAAATAATCTATCACTAGAACAAAGCAAACGACGTGGTTTTCCAATTTCTATGAGCTTTTTAAGCCAAACCACCGGATCAAGCGCCTCATTCTCAACATTACCTAATAAACTCCAACCTGACTGTACGTGAGTTTCTGAATCAGTTTTCGACCCAAAATGCGGCCAAAACATTATGCTATTCTCGCCTACTATACATCTATCTGGAGATACACTTAGCAATGTTAAGTCGTGTATCCTACGCCCTGAACATAACAACAAAAGAACTGCACTAACTCTTGAAATATCGAATAGGCTTTGATTTTGAAGAGGTCTACTGCCCAACCAACCTACCAGAGACCCAGGATCCCAAATAGTGGGTGGACACTTCTTAGGTTGCTGCAACGCTATAGCTTTAATCATTTGTTTAACTAAAATATTTGAACTTAAGCGGGCCTCGATCTTTGTATTGCATAACTTTATGTTGGTTGTGTCTACTTAGACACAACCGATTTATGAAGTAAAATTGTACGATACGATAATTTTTCTTTTAGGTGTAAGTCGGCTATAGGTATTCAAAGTTGACGACCTCCAACCTTGTTTGAGCAGACACTTTTGTTCTGCCGACCAGTCACCTAAGGATTCAGACCACCCCCACATTTCCATACTTCTAAGACCAGCTCCTTCTCCTTCCGAGGTGGTGGCTGCCCGGTCCTCGTGTCCACTAGCACCTTCGATAACCTGTGAATCGTGAATGGAGGTGCGGTCGCTCTGGTTTTCAAGTCTGCTCTCCAGAATGCTCGGGACCACCTCGGTGCAACTATCAGGAATATACCTCGAGCCTGATTGAGATGCATCAGGACCCGGGGTAACAAACTCGGAGGAGGAACGACCCAAGCTAGACGAAAGTCCCAATTGAATGAGAACGCGTTGTGCCTCCATGCTCGCTGGTCTCGTTGATCTAGAGTGACATAGCAAGGCACTACGTGAGCTGTGCTGGAGGCAAAAAGATCTGTCTGGGGAACACCCCACTTTGCAAAGACAATGCTGGTGAATGAAAGGTGCAAACTTTTTCACCCACCTATAACACAAACTGTAAACTTTAAACACGAGTTAAAAATGAGTAAGTGTCTTAGCAACCCTAGCTAATATCACATTAGTAATAATAGCAAAAAATATTTGGCGTTTTGAGCGCCGCGCGCCGCCGCGCTGATGCGAAACAGTTCAAAGTTTGTTCGTGAGGTATGGTATCCGTGCCGTGCAGTGTTGCCAAGACTAGCCCGGCCCATGTCGCCAATTCGCCAAAATCCCCTAATTTTTAGCCTATCGGGTTATGATTTTGACCGTTAAGTAGTGAAAATTTTATTTACATACGTACTACCAGGCTATGCGTTTGCTATGTTAACCATTGTCGATGGCGTTGTTGGCTTGGCTCACAGGGCATGCAGGGCCGACCTACTTAGGGCTTCTACATATTTTCTTGTTGTTTATTGGTTGAGTTGAGCGCGATAAGTGAAAAGTTGAAAACTTTAAAATTGAAAATTTAAGTTTTTGTAGACAATTGGTGTCGATTCAGTTGTGCACAAACTAAACATAATTTAGGTTATTGCTATCTTTTTCGCTCTAATAAAACGAAAAAGAGGTAATAGAGCTGTCAAATTAAATCGAACAAATATTTTCATAAAAATTAAGGGTGCACGTAATAACATGTCGACTAAAAACACGGTAAAGCGCAAAGCATAAACTAGTTTGACACCCCTAACTTAGTTCATAGACCGTCCTTTCCTCGCACTGCGTTTTAGTAAAAGATAGTAATAGCCTAAATGAAGTTTAGTTTGTGCACAACAGAATCGACACCATTACCTGTTACGTGCGTGACCATTCAAAAGTAATTAAATCAAATTGGAACGAGTCAAAGTTATAGCCAACCGTCAACATCTACTGCATCCGAAATTACTAAGACCCCAAATACCTAGTGATGATACTGACGATGATGTATTATATTACAAAAGCTATTAATTTTACTTAATTTTCATTAATTTTGAACGAATACTTTTACTGAGTTTTTTATTTACCTTAATTTTACATCAGACACTTCGATGGATTTCAATGACGAGAAAAATGCAAGATTTAACGGATTTTCGTAATAAAGTCGGCGGAATTTCAAAATTATTGTTGGCAACACTGGCGCGCGCGCGGCTGGCTGACCATTTTAGTTTTCAACCAAAGACTACCTCATTTTCAACAGCGCACGCATGGCGCACGCAGCGGGTGGTACAGCATGCAGTTCATATTTAAATTAATGGTTAGTAGTGCTAGTGTATTTCTTGCTTTAAGGTGAATTTGAAAGTTTGTGAATAGTAATTAATGATTATTATATATAGGTAGGTACTTATTGAGAATGGAATCCGACATAACTGTGTTGCTGAGCACGTGGGGCTACGGGGAAGAAATTATCAGTTTTAAAGGTAAGTACCTACATTGTATTGCACAACCTCAACCTTTAATAATCATACATTTTAATATTGTAAGTGTAAAGTACTTTAAGTATGTCTTTTAACTTAAGTTTTAGAAGAGGCATACAGATAATATGCCTATCGTGCCAGTAGGTAATTTCATCCTTCAAACCGAAACACAGTAAACCTGCTTGCGCACAAGCCCTTCATAGAGAGCTTAGCTACGAATCATTTAAGTATCTCTCTTCAAAGTCAAGCCACACATTGTATCATGTCCTAATATTCATGTACTTCATTGTTTTTCAGATGAAGGCATTGAAGTTCATCATTTAAAAAAATTACGGAATACTCATTGGAAAAAATATTTCCCAAAATCGGAGAACGAATCACTTTCATGAACCATATTGAATCTATTTGCCAGGTAATTTTTTTATGACTCAACCATTTTTCATCATTATTTTTCAAGCATTGATCATCATGATGAAATGAAATGCTTTATTTTGTCAGACATGAATAAGATTCTTCTTCAGGTGTCACTAGTTTATTCGAACTAGTGTGATGAAAGGATTAAAGTGCGCCTCAAGTAGGCTCCTTTAATTGCAACTTAACCTTAATAAAGCAAATAAACATCTTGGGTCCTTCCATGCACTTGACACAATTCTGGCTGATGAAATGTAAATTGTTTTATTATAGGAGACACCAGCAAAAAAACCAAGGTTATAATATGATGACTCGGATACAACAAGTATTGCATCAACCAACTCTGCGGCCACATAATTATTCTGGAAGTCAAAGCTTGGTAAGTAGATGCATTAACTTTTGGACATTTAGTTTAAATAATAAGTAGGTAGGTATGTAATCATAGGTATTTGGTTATATGCGCTATGTATGTATGTTGTGTGTAGTATTTTTGGACCAATTTTTGTAAAATTGGTCCTGTTTTTTGCTAAAAACAGACCTCAATAACTTTGTGGTTGATAGAGATTAGAAAGTTCTGACCGTGCTATTACAATTAGAGGCCTCAGCTGAAACAGTACCTAAGTACTTTGTTTATTTTTTTTTCTGGAAATCACAAAGGGTGTTTATAGGTATAGAAGTTTTAAGCTACATTATTTATATTATTAAGCCCTGTATTTATTTTAATTACTGTGTTGCCTGACATAAATGATTTATTTATTATTATTATTGTAAGTATGCATTAAGCATTTAAGTAAGCATTTAGCAAAAAGCTGATATTTTGATGATTAATAGACATTTCAATGTACTTATTTATGGTTGGAAATTATACACAGGTCTCCAATATTATTTTTTTGCAATGAATCTATGAAACCACCTAGCCATACTTTTCTAACCAAGGTGTAGGGTAAGTCAAGTCAGTCAAGGCTTAGGGGCTTGGTTTTTCCTGGGATCTGATAACTTTTTCACAGCAAAAGCGTTATGAGCTGTGCTGTGAGTCTTGGCGATGGCTACATTTGTTTATTGCCTTACAATACACCTTTATACATATTTATTATTTTTTTCAGAGAATAGATGAACTTCTGAAAAGTATGGATGGCACAATGATTTCATCATATTATAAGACAGAGAATAAACTGAACGACTTTTACCGACAAAAACTGACAGATATAATAATACGTGAAGAACTGCAAAATGATATCAATAAAAGGTTAGTTTAGTGGCTACATTTTTAAAGTTTCATAATTAATTATACAGACATACACAAAATGTTTTGTACACGCGCGTCCTTGTGCGGTTCTTACACAGACGTCGTTTTGTACGTGTGTGTGTGGGGCCAGTTCTTTTTAGCTAAGGAGAGCGGGGTGAGGCCCTTGTCCATCGCGACCACATCTCGCTGTAGCTCTGTCTCTTTCCCACACTGGAATGACTCCTGCTTTAAGATAGTAACCCCTCAGTTCTTTTATTTCTTGACTTTCACACAGGATATTACAAGCTTCCAGGTAAATAAATGTCATTTTAGGAAGTTGACAGTACACATGCATGACTCTTCCACTTCGTTGTATCCTGAAAACCTGAAGTGGAAATTTTCATCTCTGAATATGTATTAACACCTATACTAGTAACCAAACCCATAAAATCTGTAAAAAAACGTAAAATGAACCCATACATTAATTTTAATCATTTATAATATCTTTAATCCTCGTTTTTGAAAAATATGAAAAACGTAAATGTGCGAATATATTACTAGGTGTGCGACATATATATATACAAAATTACACCTAACAACTATTTTTGTAGGTACCTCAACCATTGTGTAAGCAATAAAATAATTTTTTCAGTATTGAAGATCACAGGTGGTCTAGTGGCCCTGCGGTCGTGGATTTCGAATCCGAAAAATTGTGAAAATAAAATATTATGTTAAAATTGTTATTGTATGTGTATAATGAAAGCATTAGTATACCATTAAACCTTGGTTGTTAATTTGTCTGTATGTAACATAGTACTTATACAATTTTTAGATGATGAGCACGAAGACTTGATACGCTGGTTAAACAATACCAAAACGGTTAATCTTGTTTCTGAAAAGTGGGACCACACTACTGCAAAAAGATTATCGATGCTGAAAGGATCGATGGAGATCCACAACTACATGGATGCATTTCCTGCCATCAAATGTTTTGATGGGTATAGACTGGTAAATGACTACAATTTATTTCGAACTAGCAGCAGCATCGGCTTCGCCCGCGTTTTGTTTTTTTTTTCGGGATAAAAAGTAGCCTGCTAATCCAGGTTATGGAATCGAACATCCTTAATCTACAGTTTTCTTCAACATACAGTTTTCCAAAAATAAAGACCGATATAAAAGCTTATCACAGTCATTTAATGCGCCCTTTATTTGTTAAAAATAAGTTTGTTTGCTAATCGAACCACCTTAACGTTATAATTTGTATTATTTACTTGCAGCTAGAAACCGATTTTAAAAAATTATATCCTGATGCTGAATTGCAACTGTATGGAAGCTGGCCGGCACTGTCATCTTTCATAATCAGCAAAATTCCAAAGAAAAGAATGAAATAAACGACTGCTTTACACCAGGTAGATATGCATAGTTAAGTAACATGTTTTATGATTTAGCTATCAAATTACGCTATCACGTACATATATATATAGCGGTCAAAATCATAACCCTCCTATTTGCTTCGCCGTAGTTGGGTAAAATAAAACATGTTTCGGCCACCATAGGCCAGGCTCCATACTTAATGTGACAAGCTTGTTCTTTTTATTTGCAGATGGAAAGAAAGTTAAAACTATACGAGCCTTGGCATTATTATTCCCAATAAAAAATATCATAACGAAAAAGTCAAAACAGTGGGACCTTCAAGGTTGGAAACAAAAGATGGCTTATTTCAATACGTCAAAGTGAGTGGTTTATTATAATTCATGTCTACAAATTCTTAGGGCTTATTTTTCCATCTATAGATAAATTTATCCTTCAGATAAAAATATCCATCTCTTTTTTAGGCTTGTTCAAAAATAAGGACTGACATTTTTTATTTGACGAATAGCTTTACTCGCGTTTAGCTTATAACTTAGCGATATTAACTTTAGTTACTGTCTATGTTTTTTAATCTAAATATCAAGCGAGAATGTTTGAAAGCGAGGTTCATGGTCTCCAAGCGACTCGCTGTCAATTGAAGATTTGAGATGAATACATTAGTGTTCTAATACATTATTTGTTTGTTTCAGTCTGTCGCTGACATCCAGCCAACAAATTTAAGAAAAAAAGAAAAGTTTTTTGAACTGGGGCTTAATCTTGGCCCTCAGTTAAATACGTTGTCTCCAGATGAAGACAACATAACTGAATGCTACATGATCATCAATGCCACAATGTACAATATTGGCAGCCCTCTTAAAGCCTTTGACATTTTCTTTAAAACATTTCACTCATTTTTTTTTCATTTCAAAAGTTTGCTTAAGTACTAAAACTAGTAAAGCAAACTTTTGAGTAGGTAAACTTGTATCGATTAAAATGTTATTTTTTACTAAACTGTGCAATGTGATTGCACACAAAATGGTTGATTGCAATTTTTCAAAAATGGGATCAGTGATTTTATATCTATCAAAATGTCGAAACGTGCGAGCGAGAGGTATATTAGCTCTTGTCATCGCCTTAAAATTTTATGTACCTATCCGTTTTGGCAAATTAATAACGTTTAAAACTATGTACTAATACACACCGAAAATGTTTTGTCAATTTAAAGCCGGCGCTCACGTTATTAATATCGTAGACATTTAAAAAAAATACTATTTTTTGTAATTTCATAAAAATAAATGTTTACACTAAAGTTTTTATAATGATAAGCGGTCTGTCTGTATGAAATACTAATTGTGATAAAAAAATACACAAAGTGCATATTATACTAAGTGACTTGGGCGACGACGGCTTCAAACTGACTTATAATTCTCCGTGTATTATGTAGACGGTACACGTTAGATATAGGAATAATCCCATGTGTTGTAGTGTACGTTACCCTAGCTAGAAAGTGTCTCCTAGACTGATATGAGTGGAACGTATAATTAGTGTATTATCTGCTGTGGAAGTGCACCACATAAAAAATCGGCGCGCTTTGTCGTTTTGGAAATAAACGGAAAAAACGATTCTTGCTAGGGTAATGTTTTTCTAGCTAGAAAATTCTAAACGAATGATCGGAGAAAGAAATATTGTGCATGACCAGAGAGCTTACAGTTGTGTAAAGATGTGCACCGAAAATACAGTTATAAATATTTTCTTAAATCTAATACTGTCAAAAGAAAGAAAATATTTATAACTATATTATCGGTGCACATCTTTACACAACTATAAGCTCTCTGGTCATGCACACAATTCTTTCTCCGATCATTCGTTTAGAATTTTCTAGCTAGAAAAACATTACCCTAGCAAGAATCGTTTTTTCCGTTTATTTCCAAAACGACAAAGCGCACCGATTTTTTATGTGGTGCACATCCACAGCACATAATACACTAATTATACGTTCCACTCATATCAGTCTAGGAGACACTTTCTAGTTAGGGTAACGTACACTGTGTTGTAATGTAGTTGATTATGTTATTAGTAGTTAAATAGATTTAAATTTCTTCAACAGTGTATTACGCTACAATACACTATTGCAATAATATTCTTAATAGTTGATTTACTTCAATAAAATATGTCATTATATTTGGTTTTTAATTTAAAAATATACTGTTTCTAATACAAATATGTATAAAATATTTCCAAAATAAAAAAGTTTTTTTGATAGTGTTTCTGGATGTGGCTGTCACCCACATTGACAGAGGTGTGTGTGTGTGTTTTACCCTGTCACTATTTGACATTACATAATAGTTGCTATGAAATGATTATACCATGGTTAAATTTAAGCAATATTCTTAAACACTGAAGCTAATGTTTTGTAAGCAGGTATTAGAAGTCATACACCATACCAAACCAGCATAGTACTTAAATCTTAACATTAATAAGTATGTTATTTTCTTTCGGTCTAATCTCTGGTGGTCATAATGGTTTGTTTTTTGTCACAAAGATAGTGGGGATGGGGAAAGAAGGGTTTTCAGTGGTTGTATGACGGCTAACAAAATTCGAATGGAAGATAGTTTTAGCATAGTGACTATGTTTATTTGTTCCTCTTAGGCTTGCTTGCTAGTAAGACAATTTCTACCAAGCGGCAAAATGTTCTAGCACTTTTTTAATTTCACTGATTATGTAATCTATCAATGTTGACTATAGGTATAAAATTTGACGCAGACATCCATACTCGCAGCTGCGAGTAAACAATTGATATCTGCGTCAAGTTTTATATGTACTTAAAAGTCAATTTTGATAGATTTACTTTACTTGCTCATTCGGTGTTTCAAAAGTGTTCCAGCATTTTGACGCTTGGTGGAGACGGTAGTGGAACTGCATCTGGTAGTGTTTTAGCTGTGGCTGTAAACCTCTTAGCAACAGACACAAATAGAATTTACAGCCACAGCTAAACCACTGCCAACTGCAGCTACGATATTACGATAGAGGAGCAAATAAACTTAGCCGCTGCTGCTAAAACTACATTCCATGCTTCGAATTATGTTAGCTGTCTCATCTAAAGTTGTTATATGACGCAACTAATACTCTTAGTAACAGTCGCAAATACTATTTACAGCTACAGCTAAAACCCTGCAAACTGCAGCAACAATATTACGATACAGGAGCGAACAAACTTAGCCGCTGCTACTAAAACTATATTCCATGCTTCGAATTATGTTAGTTGTCACATACAAAGTTGTTATATGACGCAACTAATACTCTTAGTAACAGTCACGAATACTATTTACAGCCACAGCTAAAACCCTGCAAACTGCAGCTAAAATATTACGATAGAGGAGCGAACAAACTTAGCCGCTGCTACTAAAACTATATTCCATGCTTCGAATTATGTTAGTTGTCACATCCAAAGTTGTTATATGTGTCAACTAATACTCTTAGTAACAGTCACGAATACTATTTACAGCCACAGCTAAAACCCTGAAATCTGCAGCTACAATATTACGATAGAGGAGCGAACAAACTTAGCCGCTGTTGCTAAAACTATATTCCATGCTTCGAATTATGTTAGCTGTCTCATCTAAAGTTGTTATATGACGCAACTAATACTCTTAGTAACAGTCGCAAATACTATTTACAGCTACAGCTAAAACCCTGCAAACTGCAGCAACAATATTACGATAGAAGAGCGAATAAACTTAGCCGCTGCTGCTAAAACTATATTCCATGCTTCGAATTATGTTAGCTGTCACGTCTAAAGCGGTTATATGACGCAACTAATACTCTTAGTAACAGTCACGAATACTATTTACAGCTACAGCTAAAACCATGCAAACTGCAGCTACAATATTACGATAGAGGAGCGAACAAACTTAGCCGCTGCTGCTAAAACCCTGCAAACTGCAGCTACAATATTACGATAGAGGAGCGAACAAACTTAGCCGCTGCTGCTAAAACTATATTCCATGCTTCGAATTATGTTAGTTGTCACATCCAAAGTTGTTATATGACTCAACTAATACTCTTAGTAACAGTCACGAATACTATTTACAGCTACAGCTAAAACCCTGCAAACTGCAGCTACAATATTACGATAGAGGAGCGAACAAACTTAGCCGCTGCTGCTAAAACCCTGCAAACTGCAGCTACAATATTACGATAGAGGAGCGAACAAACTTAGCCGCTGCTGCTAAAACACTGCAAACTGCAGCTACAATATTACGATAGAGGAGCGAACAAACTTAGCCGCTGCTGCTAAAACTATATTCCATGCTTCGAATTATGTTAGTTGTCACATCCAAAGTTGTTATATGACTCAACTAATACTCTTAGTAACAGTCACGAATACTATTTACAGCCACAGCTAAAACCCTGCAAACTGCAGCAACGATATTACGATAGAGGAGCAAACAAACTTAGCTGCTGCTGCTAAAACTATTCCATGTATCGAATTATGTTAGCTGTCACATCCAAAGTTGTTTTATGACGTAACTAATACTCTTAGTTACAGTCACGAATACTATTTACAGTCACAACTTAAACCTTGCCAACTGCAACTAAGGTATTTAGCAACAATAAGACCAAATGTTGGCGGTTACAGATAAATATTGCTAGTTGTTTTGCAGCGATAGCTAATATTATTAGGTGCCATATCTAAATACTACTAATTTTATTAGCAGCTACTACTAAACATAAACTAAAATCGGACAAAATTTAGTCTTAAAATATTGCTACCATAGCTAAGTTCTGGTAGCTAAAAACCCTTAGCAACTGTTGCTAAACACTTCGTTGTCCCTATAGTTTGTAAGGATTTTAGCTACTGCAACTCAAATTTTGTTACCATAACTAATTATTTTTCTCCGTGTGCTTCTATAATAAAAGGATGTTCAACCACACAGGTAAGGGGAAGGTCGATGAAGCAGATGATTATGTCCTGAGTGGAGACTGCGTATGCTCAAACGTTGTATGGCAAGATGAAGCGATGATTTGAAGTAGGTGACTGGCAGCAGATGGATGTAGACTACACAAAACCGGGAGTGTTGGGGCTCTTTCGGGGAGCTCATCCACTGAAAATCGCTGCGGTGTGAGGCAACTGGCTGATGAGATTGCATCAAAAACAATTTAATCAGACCATGTTAGCCAGCACCATTTTGGAAAACAAACCAATTTCCTTACAAGTTTTCAGCACAAACTTGATAGTTACGTCTGTACTTATGTTTCCTTTCAATTCCGGAACTGACGGAATTCGCTCGACTCGACATGGGCCCAATAGGTATGAATACTTGAAGTCTCGTATTTCGTTATCGTATTTGAATTTAAGATGGCGTACGGTAACGACTTGCAGAACTGTTTTCTTGTAACAAATTAAATGGCCAATTAGTTTATGAGAAGGCGCCTTACTGTATTGATTGGCCTGAACATTTCTTTTGTGGGTTTATAAGGAATATTTCAGTTGCAGTTTGGAGGTTGAATTTGTGATATTTTATGTGTGAATTTGTTGAATAGACTCATTCCATAATTATTATAATTATTATTATTGTACTAAAACGTCCCCACCTTTCCGTTTCGAGATCGCGGGCCAGCAGCAGGACTTCCACTGAACTAAGGCCTCTCCTATACAACATTATTTTTTGTTTATGCGAAAGCCGATACACCTGTCTAGTATTTTTGTGTAAAGAATCTGTGTACAAAATTTTAAAACCGTATCATAAAAAATCACAAAGTTATAAGCTTGTATATTACCTGGTTGTCCGTTCAAAAACATGCTCATTTCGCGGTACCTACACCCGCGCGTAAACCGCGTCTCCTGTGTCATACAATCGTGATAATAGTTTGGCAATAGGTACCTAACCGTACGGTGATTGTATTGTAATTAATTGGTAATAAAATTTAATTTAAATATTTTTGAAAAAAAATATAACATGGTGTAAAAAATATTTGGAATCGAATCAGTTACTGATTCTGAACAAACTATATTCAAGTTTCGCGTATACTAAAAATAGTGTTATAGATTACCAATAGAACCGGTTGAAAGCGGCTTGCATCCAGGCCAATCTAATAACTTAAAGAATGTTAAAATTTAAAAATTTTGGTTTATCCCAAGTAAATGACCTTTGACTTACAACTTTGTAGTAAAGCTAACGTAGCTGACCTCTCGCTCACATTTTATGTTGCAGGCACATAAATATCATAAAAACTAGTATAACTACGTCATATTTTTTAAACTGCAGTTCAGCATACCAACCAGTCTTTGTTTAACCACGTATTATGCAACAGAAGGGCAACTATAACAAAAGCACGAATGTTTTAAATATTCCACACAACACAAACTTGACTGTAAACGTACACGAATGGCGAAATATGCGCATTAAAATGAATTTTGTTTCTGACTGCAGAAATATGTCACCACCAGTCTTACCGTCTTACAAAAGGTATCGTATAACCCGTTATCTGGATTGTGAAGGTCAAAAAAATAGTCGGTTCAGGTAAAATTCTGGAATTCAGCAGCATGCTGCGGATAGACTGGAATCCGGCCCTAATATTGCTGGAAAGTTTGCGGGACTGTCTTATCAAGTAACCGTGACGTAAAGGACACCGTGGATTTTAGTCAGTAGAAGTCGGTCAGTCCCTGCCATCCCGCCCCGGGTGGGAGGACTCATTCGATGATTTTACCACGTAAAAAATTAAATAAAAAACGGGAAAAAGACTAGACAGATGATTACTGACTGAAATAAAGATGTCGCGGAACAATTTATAATTATTACCAAGATGTATGTCTTATCACGGGAATATTTTAGAAAGTTACAACGGACGACTAAGAGTGGGGTTACGTTTTTTTTAATTGCAATTGAAGGAATAGTGTGGATTTTAGTGCGTAGCATCGGACAGTCAATTCCACTACACCTACAGCGAGGGGACTCATTATATGATATTCCACACCAAAAAAGAATTTTAAGTCATAACAATGAAGGCGTTCTTGACCTTAACGTAGCTTGAAAGGTCAAACATAAATTCGTAGCTGTCCACACTATAATATTCCAACTGTTAAATCTGTCTGTATATCTGTCTATTTATTATCTTTATAAGTTAACTTTGAACGACTTTTGATGAAAGCAGATAGGTAGACCATGACCCGGAATGGAGTAAAATATACTTTTCATTCCGGTAGAACAGTTGTGTACTGTTGTGTGAACAGTGGCTGGCAGTGTCGCGAGTTCGATCCCCGCACAGAACAAATATTTATGACCTACAAATAGTTGTTTCGAGTCTGAGTGTTTCATCATCATAATCATCATCAGCTGGAAGACGTCCACTGCTGAACATAGGCCTCCCCCTTTGACCGCCACGCCGAACGACAATTCGCCACTTGCATCCATCGGTTGCCCGCGACCCTCACGATGTCGTCGGTCCACCTAGTGGGAGGCCTACCTATGCTGCGTCTTCCGGTCCGTGGTCGCCACTCGAGAACTTTTTTCCCCATCGGTTGTCAGTTCGTATGAGTTTAAATAGTTGCAAACGCATCCACGATACGGAAGTAATTCATAGAGAGAGACAAAGTTTAAAATATGCACAAAATAGCAAGTATACATGGGATAAATTACGATCTAGCTAGACCTAGACGAAGCCGCAGTCAAATCCTAGTTTTTCACATAAAAATGTATTTGACGAATGTCTCTAAATAGGTACATTTTTGAAGCAAAACTGATTACTATCGGAGCTACGTACCTACACATTATTCCAGCAGAAGTAATTTCGTTACCATAATAACAGGCATGGCATCAATAATAATTGATTATAATGACAGAACTTGCGTGAGCGAAGACACTTAATCATAATCAATCAGCACAATACTGACCGCTTCTACGTTCTACCCACTGTGTGGCCAATGTACCTATTTTGTGGTCAGCCGGTCAATCTTACAAAAGTGTTAATTATACAACATGTCTTTATGAGTTATTTTAAACGCATTAACGCATGCGACGCGCATCTTAAAGATGATTTTCGAGGAAAGAAAAATTCATTTGCAAGTGGGATTCGAACCCGCGTCTTCTGTATAAGTACTCCAGACGCCTTACCAACTAGGCCATTGCAACCCACACCTGCAAGCTGTAATTCTCTATTCCTCGTTTTTAACGCTTTTCGGTAGCGTGGCGCCATCTCTTGGATTAGTGTTTAACTACTTCCACCCAACAAGTTGACATTACAGCCAAATCAATGTCTTTATGAGATAACCGAGGCTCTGGAATGCAAAAGGCAACGGAAGGAAAAGGTGTTTTTAGGCGTTTCCCTTTTTTCTTTTCTCCTTCACTCTTAGTAGGAATTTTAGACTCATACTGGCTGGTTTTTACTGAGCTCACGATGTTTTTCTTCACTTTATTCCTTCTGTAGTTTTTCCATACCCCCGCGGTAAAAAGGCGACAGTTTGTGCAAGTACCTATGCAAAAAGATGTTTTTAAACGGAAACATTTTATTTAACAAGCTATGCAATAATAATAATAATAATATTTCACAACTATCACACAACGCCATCTAGTCCCAAGCTAAGCAGAGCTTGTGTTATGGGTACTAGACAACTGATAAACATACTTATATATGTATTTCTAAATACATACGTATTATAGATAAATTACACCCAGACACAGAACAAACGATCGTGCTCATCACACAAACATTTGCCCTGGGTGGGAATCGAACCCACGACCTCCGGCATAGCAGTCAGGGTCACTAACCACTAGACCAACAGGCCTGTCATATACATGTAAGAAAAATGACTAAAAATAACAAAATTAAACAATTATTTCTTCTGTTATTCCACAAAAGATTTTGTTGTATACGTAAACTTTTGATATCGATATAACTACATAAGTTCTCGAGTAGATAAATGTGGGTCTACACATCATCATCATCATCTCAGCCATAGGACGTCTACATAGGCCCCCCCTTTAGATCTCCACATATACCGGTTGGAAGCGACCTGCATCCAGCGTCTTCCGCACATGTTATGCGTAAATATACATAAGCTGCAAAGTTCAAAGTTCCAGGTGTCAGTTATAACAGCTTCTACATAATACAGCGCCATTTACAAAAGTTAATTATGAATTAAAGTCTCCTATTTAACAGTGAGGCTTTATTTTCACTTCAAAATTTCAAATTGGATGTTAAGCCGTTGTAATTTGGCATTCCCCAAAGCATTTCAACGGTCGAAATAACTCAATTTAATAGTAATATCAGGAATATTACATTAAGGACTTTTATAAATCTGGGTTTATTGGAACTCCCAGATGTGTCGCCCAGTATTACCACATTCAATATAAAGACATTCGGACGGCAAAAAATGCGGGTTCTGAAATCGGGACGAAGTGTTAATCAAGGGAAACATCTGGCAACACTTAACTTCTTTACCCCTAACAATTTGTAAGAAAGATCGTGCACTTATTAGGAAGCTGGTTCAATATTACTGTTTTTTGTGGAATCATCTGGGGAAGTTTACATTCACACTTGTTTCTACTGAGTATGTGGTAGAAAAATTTTGTACCCTATGTATCGAGTCATAGTTTATTGTAAGCTCTTACGAATATGAGTTATGTAACTAACAAAAGTTTTGGACAACTAGTTTTTGTCGACTGTTGTACCTGAATGGCTGTCAAAGTTCATTTGTAGAACTTCAAACAGACAGTACAAATGGCACAGTTTGCACTCCAAAGCACGGAGAAAACTCGGTATGTAATTATCACCCATCAACGGACCTACCACGTCAAGCACACTGCCCTACCTTGAACGAACGTGCCGGCAGTATTTCTCGATTTTGATAAACTAAGGTTGGAAATTGATTAGTATTATTGCAATATGTGTATGTATAGTTGGTTCTATCTTACTTTGAATATTTTGTATTATAAAATCTACAATTATTACATTTGAAATATTTACAATAACAACAAAAAACCTAAAGAAAACTACCATGAAATACATTGATTAAATAAAACAAATGGTGGGATGATGAAATATTATATTGTTGTAATCGAAGATTCACTTAGTTATAATTGCTGTGATAATGATCTCTCATTTACTAATTACAACAGTATAAAATCCGAATACCTATCAGTTGCCTATCAGTTGCAAACCCTCCGTGATTGCCAGCGTTGCAAATTCCTTCGAAGCTCTCAATATAAAAAAAAGTTAAATAAACCACAAAATAAATCGGGAAACTTATTTGAATGCAACGTTCTACTTCGTGGTCTTAGTGCTTTCCGACCTGGGGGGGTATTACAACGTTTTAAAACCAGGCTTATTCCTGTGAGTGAACGAGATGGCGCTAGACGACTTGTATAGCTGTGTCACTTTCACTCGCCGAAACAAGCCTGGTTTTAAGACGTTGTAATACCCCCCCTGGCTGTCTTTTCATTAGCAATTCCTAGACTAAATGGAATATCTCTTTTTCACGAAATTACTTTTTTCAGAGGTTAAGCGAGACTAATTATGCAGAAGAATATGCATGTTATTTAACGTATTTTTACCACATGGTATCAAAGACCAGCGTGCCAGGGTCGCGAGACTGTCTCATCAGGTAACCGTGACACTGAAACGTAAAGGGCTATTGAAGGATTACCGTGGATTTTAGTCAGTTCGAGTCTAACAGTCCGTCCCGTGCCGCCCTGAGCGGGAGGACTCATTTAATGATTTTACTACGGTAAATAAAAAATAGTATCAAATAAATACCACCCAGCTTTTATTTTCATAATCTAAACCAGTTATTTTAAGCACAGCCCTGTAAAGATCTCCTAATTAAAAAAATACTTTTTACTAATAAATAAGTCAAGTAATTATCAAACTTAGCATTTTGTACAATACTATTATAGCAAAATATACGACGGGAAATTAAAAATACGCAAATCAGTCGTTGCTTTATCCACAGTATATTTCCAATTACTCTGACAAATGTGTACCAAACAAAGGATTAATCAATCACCAACACAAATGATTATGTCCTCCGCGAACCTATTGAAATATTATCTCTTTAGTCCAATAAATATAAAGCTTCACATATTTATGTAAATCCTAACACATGTCAACGTGAAAGATAAATCGCTTGCCTTGCCTTTTACTCACAGGAATATATAGTAGGACTAGAAAATCTTAGTCTTAAAAAAGTTTTGAATCCAGCATCGCCATTCAACAATGCTGTCAGTCTTCAGGATTTTTTTCCCGTTGACAGTAATTAAAGCGGATGAATTTTTTGGTACATTTTTCTTGTCTTTCTCTGCTATAAACAGGGGATACAATACATAGACAAAAAATAAAAATACTGGACATAATGTCCTAAAGCGTCGGATTTCAGAGTTGTTTGCCGAAATATGAGTCGATTTTTTTTCAAAAAATACGTACGGATGTTGGCCGATACTCTTCAAAGCTCAAAACTTTTTAAAATGTGATATATTAATTTTGACCGACTAAAACAAAATTAGTTTTCAATTTTAATAAGTAATCATCTCTACAACACTCAATTATTGGAAATTTTATTGACCGTTTACGATAACTCCTTAAAAACGTTTACTATAACTTCCTCATCCCCATAAATGTTACCTATATAACGGATCACCAACTCAGAACGGCTGATCTGACCCCATGATTTTTTTATTGTATTTGTGATTATCAGGACAAGATTTGTTAAAGAGATCGTTTTGGAAAATCCACCTAAAAGTGTTTTTTTTTATTCGTTTTCTCTTAGCCTGGTGCTAATTCAGAGGCAAAAGTGGCCTAAGACGGAGCGAGCTCACCCAAAAAGAACAGGAGTCCTGTATTCAGTTGATGCGCTCAACGGAACACAGTAGAAACTGTTTGGTGCCAGACTTCAACATGAAAGTGGTCGCGAGCCTGGCGTCCCTGGCCTACCACCACCACCATTAGGATAGCTCAGCCGCCACTGACACATAGACTGTGGTACTGTTTCCCGGGATGAACTGCGAGGAGGTGGGGATCCACCAAGATCCATCTATCCCAAAACATTTCACACAATAAGAATCCCCCTAGGTGAAGTCAGTGCCAGCTGTTAATTATTATAATAATCAAATCAAATCAAAGCATTTATTTCAAGTAGGCCATTACAGGCAATTTTGAATTGTCAAAAAATAAAACTATACTTTATACATATATAACACAAGACATAATTAATAACTGTGAAAGTGCTGTAGATGCCCATTCCAAACCGTAGATCTCTATGGAGAAGAACGGGCATGAAACTCCATGGACAATCTTTTTCAATCGCCAACTATTACAGAACCTTTGTAAAATCATTCATCTTGAGATGGTACATTTTGTGAGAACGATGTAGCAAGCAAAAGTGTCACAGGAATTATAAAAAAGACAATTTAATAAAATTATTAACAATTATTGAGAGCAGTGGTGGCCCAGTGGTATCGGCCTCGACTTACGAGTTGTAGGTCGTGAGTTCGAACCCCGCCAGGCGCATTACATTGTGTAATTTATTTCAACACCACTGCTCTCAAAACGGTGAAGGAAAACATCGTGAGGAAACCGGCATGTCCTAGAACCAAATATTCGAAGACATGTGACATCTACCAATCCGCACTGGGCCCGCGTGGTAGATTACGGCCTGCTCCCTCTCACAGAGAGAGGAGGCCTGTGTCCCAGCAGTGGGAACATTTATAGGCTGATGATGATGATGATGATGATTAACAATTAAAATAAACTATTTATGGAAAAAATGTAAGTATACCGGGCATACAAAGTGTGAAATGTTTCTGCGCTTACTTCACTACTTGCCGAAGAATAGATCCCCTCATAGTTACATAACTATAAATAGATCCACATTGTGAAGGCCTACCTATTGTTACGATCTTACAATCTAGAGCTCGTCTGCTCAATATATACTCCAATTTGTCGCTAGTTTTTTGGGTAAGGTTGCGAATAATATTTGCTGGTAAATAAAATATTTGATCATTTATTTATGGAAAGGCAAACGCTTACCGAATAAATGGGGTCCCAAAGTAAAAGCCAACCGACGACGATTTTAGACGAGTATAAGTGAAAAAATATACGCTTTTGGAACTATGGTCCTTCTTTCTTATATATACTCGCATGCAGTGATCGATGTAAAACTCAAGTTACTTTACGAAGTAGTTACTGCTAAATATTGGTCTGAATTGTAAAATGATAAGAAGACGAATTAAGTTTAATAAGTTTTGTAAGAAATTCTCAATTGTAAGCAAAGTAAGGCTAAGTTTTCAAGTCGGATCTAACTCGTGCTGAGAGCGGCCGAGTTAATTTCTCTTCACAATCTTGTAAAACAACCAGCAAGTGCTTTGAATAGTTTCATAATAACTCGTCTGGCTCTAGTTTCTTAATAAGACTCATATAACCTTCTCAGTTAATTCGTTAATTCCCTGAATATTCATTAGATATCGTGTAATTATGATTGGTATATACTGGTAGGTATTCAAGTTATTTATAACATATTCATTCGTAATGATGGCGCTTGCAACAGTGCCGAAATGTCGAAAAGTCGAAATAAATAATAATCCGTTTTACATTCGAATTGTAGTATTAATAACATGCTTCTGACGTTTCAACATTGATATTAATTAATTTGACGACTTAAACAATAATTATTATGGCAGATCCATTCAACAGTCTGTCCCTGTTCAACAAAAACGGCATTTGGGTCAAACGCGGTTATAGCAGTCGCAATTCACGTCCAAAACTTACCTCGAATGGATTCAATATTTAATCCTCTTTTCAAAGTCCGGGCAAAAGATTAGTGAAAGACATTAAAGGTTGGCTTTCTAGTGGGAACGTGGGCAACTATTCAGAGGAGTGGGCAATCTTCTATGTGGTTTCCGATGTGAGCGGCGCGTGAATGGTACCCAAATTGCCAGCGAAGGGCTGACTCATTCGAGCCGCAGATTGCGCTGATTCACTTCACTTTACTCCACTCACATTTTATCTAGTGTTCCCATTTAGAAGATAAAGTATTCAGTGTAAAAGAGTTTTCTTTTTTCGTTATGTGAGCTCACTCATGAAATATTGCCTGAAAAATTGATTCGATGCTATAACACTTGAAATTGGACTAAAAACGTTTGCTGTTAATCAAATATAGGTTCATTTAATCAAACTGGAATACGAAACTGCGACGTGCTATGGCACTCCAGTAAAAAATTACGTACATTGGTCGATAGATAAATTGCAGGCAATACAAACACAAATAGAGTCGCAATCAATTTGTCTAAATCATTGCATGCGAGGTCCACTTACATATTGGACAGTTAACACTATTTTGTAATTAGCACAGCTCACTAACGCCAACGACTGTAAAGCCAAACAAAGGAGTAAAGCTGCATATAGCTTTTTTGTTCGGGCTTTAAAAGTTCAGAGACACATTAATTTTTCATGTTGTTTTTTTACATTGGAGCAATCTGGATATAGAAGATGCCATTATTTTTGGATTAATAGTTGATTTAAGATTTAACAGCCTTTATTAAAGAAGAGAGAAATGCTTTCGACATTCTAACACGATTGCGATAAGTTCACAAAATTCGAAAAATGCTAAGTTGAGATTTTCTCGTGTTAAATTACTATTTTTTTTAATTTTCATTCCAAAATACTTATAAAAATGAAATAAATAATAACCGAACTAACCTCATGTGCAGAAATGTGTTACCCACTCGTAAGTTACATGAAGAAAATTAAATCACTGATTAAATCAACTGAAATCTGCATAACACTGCAAGGCGAGTGACAATAACATTACATTTTATTCGACAACGAGTTCAATCCTACTTGATCTAGGCTTGACCCATAAAAACTTCGGCGCCGCGAGAAAGAATGGTTAGGGGGGTTTCCAGTTATATCCAGTTAGTTCTGTCTCCGCCACGCTTTAAACCGCGCCACGAAGAAAGTTTTAAAACCTCGCAGCGAATAGTCTCGAATACAAATTCCGAATGAAACTCTCTCGATGCGGCCACATAAAAATTGGAACGACTCGAACCAGCCAACAATTACTTTGTAGTACGAGAGCCTCATAAATTACAACGGCTTTTTATTTTTCTTCTTAATTGTTCTTAACGAATTTATCAAATTTACGCTTACGTGGCGGAAATTTATGGTGATCCAGGTCTTAGGCTACGAATTTTATAGAGCTTGAATTTGGAAGAGCTTATTGAGAATTAAGTCCTCCCGGTTTACCAAAAAATATTGCTGTAAAAGTTTACTTCCCGCAATTCCACATTTACCGCAAACTTTTATCTTTGAATTAAACGGGAATGGTTACATTTTATTTGGGTTCTTGTATGTTTTATAGAAGTAACTTAAATTGACGTAGCTACAAGTTCTTTTGAGAATTATTTATTTGGGCTGAATTGGACTAAATCAAGTTTAAGTGCTTCATATTTTTAATGTGAAATCTTTTAGGCTCATAAACGAGTATTTAGACAAGAAACCTTTAACAGTATTTACATATTTATTCATTTGATGTTTATTCGTTTTGATGACATCATATTTTAAAAATAGAGAAAATCTTTTAAAGAAATTTGACAGATTGAGGTAGGTTTGTGTGCTGGCGTCTGTACAATAGTGGAACATGGGCAGACTTAATGCCCCAATGCATTCTCTACCAAGAATGTGTAACAGTTATTACAAATACCATTTTACTCAGAAAAAGAAGATAATTTCGCTACAAATTTACAAAAGAAAAACTCAAGCGAAATCATACAGCCTTATCTCCAAAGAACCATAAATATATCAAACGACTCGTAACGTTCATTAACACCCGATCAAGTACACCGCAAGACACCTCCCTCAGGGAGAAAGATAAACAAGATCACACATCAATTAATACACATTTTACTGGGAACGCGACGCGACGGCACGTTTCGTATCAAGGCGTTATGTCAGACAGCTGTGCCAAGTTTATTGAAGATTAATAAGCTGCAGAGGCTTGAGGCCCGACGTAACAATGTAACTGACAATCTGTACTCATGGTTATTTAATTTATGAAGACTTATGTGCATGACAAATGTGGATAAACAAAAAGTAGTGTTAGTATTGAAGCAGGTGGCATTCTGTAGTTTTTAATTATCCCCACGGGACAAAAGCGGGAGTTCGTGTTTATGTAAAACAACTTTTGATAACTTAATGACTGGCAAATTGAAATAGAGTCTACTTTAACTAGAGAGGGCACAGATATCTAACATGCCTGTTTTATGATCTTAAAATAAAAAGCGTTTAGATAAAGCGTTCATATACAGCAAATTGTCATAAATGAGCGTAGAGCATAGATTTCACAAAATAGACGCATTGCATCGTCTGTCTCAATGGACCACACACTTTCGCGCAAGCGACTATTATAATCAGTTAGAAAAATATATACAACAAAAACACTACACCGTATTTACCCTATATAGGAAATATTACGATTTCTAATTAAAACTTCCAACAATTTTGTTTATAATTTATGAACCAATCAGTCTGAAGACCCAAAATTAATTATAAGAACCGTACACCTCAGAAGTTATAAATAGGTTCAAATGAAAAGGCACAGTGGGGTCGTAATTAAGTATTCATTCAAAGTTAAGACGTTACAGGTATGTAGGATAGGTATGTAGGTTAGGTTCGGGGACACAGGCAATTCAATAAGGAGCTCTAAATTACAAACGGATAATTCCCCAATAATTTCTATTGAGAAATTCTTGGATAGATTTTTAATTTTACGCTAGAATAGTTTGTTATTTGTTTTTCGTTAGGTTGTTTTATTCAATAGGATTCATGTTTCGACAGATACCTTTTAGTTCTATGAAATCAGAAATAAATTGCTTACAAATGTAAACAAAGCTTTGTTCTGTAAATATTTACCTCAGCCAGGTATGATTTACTTTGTAATTGTTGTGCTTACTCAGAACGTTGTCGTAAGATTTTAAAACGAGATATTTATGGCAATGGTAAACAGGGTGGGCCAGCTCGTATTGACAGATTAATAACTTGAACGTCCTCCAAAGACCCGGAAAAGTCATTTAATGTTTATGAACCCCAAAAAAACGTTAGTTAAGTTTTATCAAAATCCATTCAGTATTTTTTACGTGAAGTTTCAACAAAAAATACACAAACATTCGCGTTTATTATGTCAGCACGCTAGACCAGTGTGTAGTAATTATGACAATTAATAGAGATCACTTTTTTAGGGTTCCGTAGCCAAATGGCAAAAACGGAACCCTTATAGATTCGTCATGTCTGTCTGTCTGTCCGTGTATGTCACAGCCACTTTTTGTCGAAAGTATAAGAGCTATCCTGTTGAAACTTGGTAGAAAGATGTATTATGTGAACCGCATTAGGATTTTCACACAAAAATCAAAACAAAACAAATTTTGGGGGTGCCCCCCATACTTATAATTGAAACTCGTAAAACATTTTTTCACCAAACCCATACGTGTGGGATATCTATGAATAGGTCTTTAAAAATGATATTGAGGTTACTAACATCATTTTTTTCTAAACTGAACAGTTTGCGCGAGAGACACTTCCAAAGTGGTAAAAAGTGTGTCCCCCCCCCCGTAACTTCTAAAATAAGAGAATGATAAAACTAAAAAAAATATGTAATGTAGACCTCAACCAAAACTACCAACGAAAATTGGTTTGGATGAGATACAGTTAGCAGTTTTTGAGATATAGTACATTTTCAAAAACCGCAAATATAACTTTGCCATTCATACAAATACTATGAAAAACAAAGTTATTTTTATTGTTTGTGTATATTACTTACTAATCTCAATATAATTATATCTCTAATCTATGCTTGCTGCTACGGAACCCTTCATGGGCGAGTCCAACTCGCACTTGGCCGGTTTTTTTTAATTAACGTTGCCCCATGCTAGGACTTTCTCCTGGATCTTGGGTGCGTTTACAAACATTGAAACTCACATACACAAACACCCAGACCCAGAACAACTAATTGTAGGTCATACCACAAATATTTGTTCCGTGCGGGGATCGAACCCGCGAAACAATCCACGACAGCAACTCAACAACCGTTCCGTTAAAATGCTTCTAAAAAAAGTCCAACATTGTCCCCAGGTATCCTGGATCCGCAAACGCGACCTGCATATCCTGACAGTGGGCGTGCACACCTACAGTAGCGACGCGCGCTTTGCCGCATTGCACGCAGACGGCTCGGATGAATGGACGCTGCGAGTGGCGCCCGCGCAGCCTCGCGACTCCGGCGCATACGAGTGCCAAGTGTCCACTGAACCTAAGATTAGTTTATCGTTTCGACTTACTGTTGTTGGTAAGTATATTACAAAAATAAAGGCTGAAATATAAAAAGAAGAAGTTTAAACCTCTGTTTTTGATGACAGCTCTATTAAGAATCTGGTCAGAGCGCAACAGTTAATCTTTCTTCAGTAGGAGAATTAGGCTGAGATAAACGTCCTGAGTCAATTGTCCTTTCCTATCTAGATCAATTTGGTGGTTAAAAATAGTGGGGGATTTCTCAAGAATGAACGATATGTATAAAATTCGTACAGAAGTGAGATTATAACAGTACTTTTTCTATAGGAGATGGTGGTAATGTTTTAATTATTACGCATTAAGGCATTCGTCGCGTAACTTAAAGATTTTTTGGGGAAAGAAAAACTCAACAAGCTGCGACTGAGACTCGAACTTTAGGTGCCGGTTCGCGCGCGAGACCGCGACACGAGACAGCGACAGGAACCGCGACAGGAGACCGCGACACTTCTTAACATTAGGTAATGACAAGTGTCGCGGTCTCCTGTCGCGGTCTCGCGCGCCAACCGGCTCCTGAAAAGGTGCCGGTTGGCGCGTTCATGTTTCATGGAACGTTCTAACGGGAATGAAAGATTCGGCCTCGACGAGTGGAGGTGCGATAGCTTTATTGGTAAGGCGTCGGGAGTACTTATCCAGAAGACGTGGGTTCGAGTCCCACTCACAGCTGAGTTTTCTTTCCTCTAAAAATCAAGATGGTGATAATGTAATTCCAGCTTTAGATATTATGATGCCCTAATAATAACATGCATGTATTACCCAGGTAGGTAACGGAGTAGTAACATAACGACTTAGTTTGATAAATGCCCGAGCTACCATTAGAAAAGTTTTTACACGACAGCCAGCGGGTTTAGTCAATCTAAATACAGTTCTGTATTTTTATTTCCATGGCTTAATTAAATCTGAGAATGGAAAATCATTTCTTTCGCCATCTGTAGGGTCTTTTACGATAAATAAGTAAAGGTCACTGACCTTTTTACTTTATTCAGAACTTTATTTGAATTTCTGCTTGGCAAAGCAACTACATTCATACTGATTAAGCCATGCGTGAGCCCACGAAATCGATTCAGTGGCGGTGCCAAGACACTATAATTATAATGTTCGGCCAATATTAGAACAGTTACAGCATGGTCTAAATATACAAACACCACTTTACTTAACCAAAAATCTGTTTCTTTCTTGTAATGAAGTGCTAGAAATTAAGAACAAATGTGTACTTTTCTTTACATTTGTGTTACAAGAATTGTGCAATCAGCCAAAATGTCCTAAGAATGACCTTAGAGCATCAGGGTTATGAGAAAAGAAGCTTGATATTATGCTGGGCACTTTGAGATGTCTTAAGCTAACAAGTTCTTATTCATGTTCATTTATTTACATTCCACAAGGTAAAAAGATGTTAACAAAAGGCTTTGAGCTAAGAGTCATAAACCCTGTCAGGGCACACCAAAAATTGTGAGATACATACATAGTTTTTTCAAGGGACTTGTACATATCTAAAAGTTATATAAAGTAGGTATTTCAGCAAAATTAACACCAAACTGTGGGTGAAAAGTACATCACAATTTTATTATGCAACTGGACTAATTGTCAAAAGCCACAAATGAACAGTTTCATTGAAAACTGTAAACGCCACATCCAGAGCATATTTTAAATGCTGAAGTAATTTATAAATAACTAGCATCATTTATTTGTTCATTAAAATTAAGTAACGAACATTTATTATGTAATATCAAATAATAATGTAAATTTTAAAACAACTGTGCCACTAATCCACAAACATTTAATTAAAGTTCAGTCAACTGTTTGGTAATTTGTTAAAATATTTGATGAAATATTTCACAGTTTTCCCTTAAATAAACATTTTCAACTCCACACTCACTCACATATTATACATTAAAAAATAAAACTTTGTGTACGTTAGGAGCCGGGAAGACCTGTAGCCCAACCGCTTCATATGTTAGTATTTATCAGTAGGTACGAGTAATTATTGCAGTAAGTGGATTGATTTTAGGTAGGTACTTGTATATTTGCAACAAGAACATGCCTTTTTCAATATTTTTTGATGTAAAATATCGTATTTGACAAACCATGTAAGCTGTTATAACATTAATGAGGAAGAAAGATTTCCTGTAGTAAAGATAAAGTACCTGACTGGTTAAACTATTCGGTCTCTTACCTACTCAAATGACAATGATGATAGTTAAGTCTTAACCATTTTAAAATCCTGAAGGATTTTAAGTGTATAGTGTTCTTTAGTTTCATAAAGTTTCACACTAATCACTCAACTTTCGTCTTTCAACAACGTTCTTTGAATTTCGGCTAAAACTTCTTTAACAGATATGTATTAGCTTTATCTAAGTTCTAGCTAGTAATAATGCTTGATTTTCAACAGTGTCAAAGGCGGAGATACTGTCGGGACCAGAGCTGTTCGTCAGGGCAGGATCAGACATCAATCTTACTTGCGTGGCGAAGTACGCCCCTGACCCCCCAAGGTAACTAATGCGAAAAATCTAGAACTCCTACCAACCTTAGACATTAAAAAAATGTAGATAAATGACTACGAAATTCTTACTTTATTTTCCAACAGACTTTCTAAACAGTATTAGCTTTCTTGTTTATTTACCAAGCTCCTTTATTTTGTTTACGGCAGTATTTTATTTGTTAAAAGATAATAACAATGTTTTATCTCTACAACTTTTCTTTTTGTTCTTTTGCGGTTTAATTAAACAAAAAATAATTCTGTTAGTAAAGTTTTAAGTTTTTCGCTCAAGGCTTACACAAGCTGCCCTTTATTACCATGTCCTTTAATACCACGGCACCACTAGATTTTTGTACGAAAACCGAACCGTTTTGACTGAAAAAGGCAAAACTTTTTATACGGCTTATGGAGGAAATGGAAAAGGTGCCGTATTCTTGCTCGGAACGGGTAGTAACAGCACGTGAAAGTGTGGGTTGCCAACATAAAAAACGAGGAAGTAAGAAATTACTCTCGAGCGGGACTTTTGTGTCAGCGTACGTGACAAATGTGTAATGAGACCATCTTGTTCAGTTAGATCATATTTCCCCGCACTCAGCGACATACAAAAGCATCGTACTTGGGCAATGTGCCGACGTTAAATTTTAGATCGTACGACGTAATTTACTTCTGGTTTACTAGCGGACATTTTAAGTTACCTGACCAAATTACTGAATGACATTTAAGAGTAACAACATAAAACAAAAAATGCAGCATTTTTAATTGAGTTCCAGAAATAACTACACATAAACGAGAGCGAAAAATACTAACCATGTTCAAAAACGTCAACGTAAATTAATGACATGAGCGTGTAAAACAAAACCACCTAAATAATACAGACGACGAAAAATTCGATCTTCGTTATTGATGTTTGCGGTTGTGTTACTCTGAGTACATCCGACACAAATCGTTGCGGTGTGAATAGGTGACCCCGCCTTCCACCTCACGATCTTATAATGGAAGTGTGTTATCGTGTAGGCACCTTTTGACACCGCACCGTGCCTATACATTTAGTGTTCGAATCCATAAACATGATAAGCTTATTTTCAGATAAAAGGGTCGACAGAGGTCCCTAAGTGAGGTATTCTTTAGCTATCAACGTTTAATGGTAGCCTATGTCTGAGATCTATCGAGGGACCTTCAATTTGAATATTGAAACGATGATACACTCCATGTTGTCAGATATCGTTTTTATTCGGACGTTTCGTGAATTATTTATCGAAACTCAATGCAGAACTTTTTGGAATATTTTCGTTGCGTTAATTACGAAACTGACCAATATTTTATTTAATACATGTTTATTTCGGAGTGACTGCGGTCTGGCGTTCGCGACTCATGTGTACTCGTAGCGTGTGGCCTTTTGTTCGTCGAGTTCCACATTTCTCGTTATTATTATGAGTACAGCTTGCGCGTAGTTGTTTTTTTCTCATTTATTAGCAGTCCGTCGCATAAAGTGGGATGCATTATCTGAAAGGAAACGTGTCATATTTAGAATTACTTTCCAATGAACATAGAATAAAAATAAAATAAATACACACTCGGAGACTGCTGCGGTGAAGTTATTGCATAAAATTTTTTTTTAAAGAAAAAAATCGCCTACCGCGTATATTTAACGAGAATATAATTTCTTTAAAATGTTTGTGGTGCTATTGTAATAAAGAACTGCTTTGTTGTAGGAGAATTTTATAAGTAGGTTTCATTGTGAAAACTCCTTTTGTAGCTGGCCGTTTAGAATCAGTAAGAAAAAGTAAATTGTCTTTATGACGGATATTTCTACGATTGCCGAAGTCTCCCGAACTGAAACGACGTTAGACGATGCGTGGTGTCAGGTATTTTCCTTAGGTTTTTTCGTTAGGTTTTTGAGAATTCGGTAGCCGCCCCTCGCTGCGCTCAGAGCCCGCTATAAAAGTTATGCAATAGCTTAAAAATCATAGAAAAAAGTTTAATTCAAATATATATTATAAATAGTTCAAACATATGACCCAAATAGGCTACTTATTAAACTGAAATTACTGAGTTCTATACAAAACACATCCTTGGCTATAATGAATAGCCGTGTGACGTGAAATAACATGTAATTAGAGTAGAATGAGTTCGCCTAAGGTGTTGGATTCATATACACAATCAACACGGAACTTTGACGTTTGTGTTTGAGTTTCAAGTAATTATTAAAGTAAGTTTTTAATGTTGTTTTGTAGATACAGAAAATGTTACTTGGTGGACTTTTGTTTAATAATAATAATAACATTTCTAGGGTCTTTACACCTTATAATGATGTTGGTAGTTTAATTAATTCGCGAGAGTACTTAATAATACAATTTAATGGAGTAATGATTAGTGCACGCGATTTGAATGATAATTCAGACACTCAAGTTGCCACAGCCTTTGAGAGATTTTTCGCCGACATTCCTGTATCGACTACTAAATCATTAAACTCGTCACCTGCTGCTGCAGAGTCTTTACTAAAGGATAATGTTCCTGCTTGCGATTCCGATTTTCATTTCCATTATGTTACTTGTAAAGATGTAATCAAAATTTTTCACACCTTAAATACTAAGAAGACCGCTGATCTATGGGGTCACTCAGTAGACGTTGCTAAGTCAATTATAAATATTGTAGCTCCTACCCTCGCTTCTATTTTTAATGATTGTATTGACAGTGGAGAGTTTCCTGATCTAATGAAAAATAGTAAAATAATGCCACTATTCAAATCTGGTAGTACATCAGACCCTACTAACTACAGACCTATTTCAGTACTACCTACTTTTAGTAAAATTTTTGAAAAGCTTATTTTAGTTCAACTGCAGAGTTTTTTTGACAAACATAAATTATTGCATAATAAACAGTTCGGTTTTAGAAGGGGTCGTTCAACAACTTTTAGGACACATTTATGATGCATGGGAAGACAAGTGCGATGCTTTGGGCATTTTTTGCGATTTGTCCAAGGCTTTCGATTGCGTTCTTCACGAAACATTGATCAGGAAACTGCACCACTACGGTATCCGGAACGCCTCTTTGGATCTTCTTACCACTTATTTGAGTGATAGGATTCAAAGAGTGGACGTCAACGGAAAGAGATCCCCCGGATCTGTTGTAAAAATGGGGGTACCCCAGGGATCAATTCTTGGCCCATTTTTGTTTCTCATTTATATAAATGATTTGCCTTACTTAATAAAAGACAATCATAGCATAGTATTGTTTGCAGACGATACTTCACTTTTATTTAAACTCAAACGTCAGCAGATCGTTACTGATGATGTTAATAGAGCTCTTGCAAAAATAGTGAATTGGTTCGAATGTAATAATCTTCTTCTAAATGAGAAAAAAACGAAATGTATTAAATTTACGATACCTCATGTTAAACAAGTAGAAACTGTAATACGGATAAAGGATCAAGAATTAAAACCGGAAGATACCTCAGTCTTTTTAGGCATAACTTTAGATAATAAACTTCAATGGGGCCCCCATATAGAAAAATTGGCAAAAAAACTTAGTTCTGCAGCATTCGCCGTTAGAAAAATCCGCGACTTAACTGATTTAGAGACAGCGCGTTTAGTTTACTTTAGTTACTTCCACAGTGTGATGTCGTATGGTATTCTTTTATGGGGAAATGCCGCCGATATTCAAACAGTTTTTGTATTGCAAAAAAGGGCTATTCGTTCTATTTATAAATTGAGTCCCAGAAGCTCCCTCAGAGAAAAGTTTAAGGAGATTAATATATTGACTGTGCCGTCTCAATTTATTTATGAAAATCTTTTGTACGCACATAAAAATATTAATCTTTTTAAAAAATATAGTGATATTCATAGTATTAACACGAGGAATAAAGATAAATTTATTGTTCCAGCAACTCGGCTCAAAAAAATAGGGATTTCGTTTAGATGTCAATGTATACGTTTCTATAATAAGCTTCCCGGCCCTATTCAAATGCTAAGCATTAATAAATTCAAATCGTATATAAAACGTAATTTGTCCATGAAAGCTTACTAGAGTCTGGCCAACGAAAGCTGTCCACGCAAAAGAGCGGGAAATTCAAAAAAATCAAGGCATGACAACCCCGGCTACACGCTGCCAAAACGGAGTTGATACTTGTTATTATTCAAGACCAATGAGGGATATTATTTATATCAGTATTTCATATTGTTAGATTACAACCATAAAAATATTATCAAATAATGCCCTAGCAAATCCAGGATATGGTATTTTTAACTTCTGCATGCATTGAAGTCTACATCTCAACTTTCCTGGCACGACATATTATATCGAAAGGTTAAATAAAAAAAAGTGTTTTACTTAATATTTATTTGAGGGAATAGTTACCTTTGACAAGGTTAAGTTACAATAGTTAAATCAACACAATACAGGGGTTACGAGTCATAATCGAAATCGGATTTAAAGTACTCTACACCTGATACTGTATAGTTTTGTTTCCTCGTCTTCGCCGTTAGTATTACATAAAAAATAGAAAAACCGTGAAAAAATATTGTATTATTTTGTAAATAAGTGCAAATGTATCAAGATGTTTCACCTATATGAAAGTTCAGTGATTTGACAATATTGACAGTCCAAAAACGTTGCCATATCAAAAGTTTAGAAAATAGGTCGTGGACAGCTTTCGTTGGCCAGACTCTATCATATTAATCATTATTTAGAGGATAAAAAGGCATGGGAATAAGCTGCTCCAATTAAATTCACTCAATATTTTCTTTTATACTATTTTTTTATTATTATTATTACTTACTTTGACATTTTTTTTTGTTTTTTATACACCCTGACATTTTATTTATACTCATTTTATTTTATTTTGACATGTTTTGTTTTTATATACACAGTGACATTTTACTTTTACTTCTCTTTTTTTGTGTTTGACATGATTACTTTGTAATTTATTTATATTTTTACACATTTTGACATTTTCTATGTCATTTGTTTTTTTTATGTTTTTATTTCATTTATTTTGTTGACATGAATTACTTCGTAATTTTCATTTTGTCTTTTTTTTATTATTTGTGTTTTTACTAGCGTGAGAATATGAGAACATATGTGGGTTACATTTTATTCTACTTTTTTATTATTTTCTTGCAGTTAATTTTATTGTCTGACAGTTTGAGTTATTTATGCGGCCTACCCAAATGTCCTTTCTTTGGTATTGTTCGTCGTTTCGTTGAGCTCCTTGTGTTATGAGTTGAGCTACACGGTAACTGACACATGCTTGCACTGACTGGACAGGTCCACTCAAATCTGTGTGGTTCTTTCTTCAAAAGACCACCTCAGACACCTGCATGGTTCTCATATAATTTGATCAATACAAAATTGTCTGGACTTTAAAAGAGACTGTGACCTCTGAGTTTGTTTCGGATGTTTCTTCTCAGAGTAGTCAGTTACGAAACACCGGCCTCATCTAGTGTAAAATAGTGTCTTTTTGACGTGTAAAAGAGTTTGCCAAAACCAATTTACTGAATAAATATCATTTATCATTTATTTATCATTTAATTATGTACTAAAGTAAAGACGCGTAGCAAGTAAAGTGCTGACAAAATGATGTCAAAGAAAGTATTATATCTCCTTCATGTGAAAGGTGGTCTTTGCTTCAATTGCAATTTGCATAACTAACTACATCCCGCGGTCTCGTCTACGTGGATATTTACAGAGGAATTGTACATTTTCACGGAATGAAAAATCATCTGACTATTTCTAAATAGTGATGCATTCTTCCTGTACAAGAGTTCTTCTAAAAACAAAAAAAAAAACTTCCTCGTTTATAGTATTAGCATAGAAATAAGGCATCACTTATCACGTTAAGTGCTTTTTTTAAATAAGAGTAAATCTGAAAGGCGTGAAATATTCGAATTATGAGAGGACCTAAAACGCTGCCTTGATATAGTTCGTGTTATGAATATAAAAGATAATCGCATTGTATGCCGTCGGCAACGCACGATCACATCTTAGGAGGCTGTGACCACTTATCCCGTATAAGATGAGATTGTTTGTTACTGAATTAAATTTTCCAACAGTAAGAAATATATTTTATAAAGCTTTGATATGATTGAAAATCGTTTTTCGTGATTATTTGTCAAGCTGAAAATAAAGTCTTCAGTTTATATTTAATACCTAAGTCTGATCTTACTTTAAGTTTCACAACACTTCAATTTGGTTTTTGACGAGATTCTTTCTGATCTTAGCTTTATTTTATTTTTGATATCATGATTTATTTTAACCTAGAGTCCCGGGCATGCGGGTGGCGAGTAATGGGCGACTCGCTGTCCGACCATGAACCATGCCCGGGTCGACGACGGTGCGTAGGGCGCGGGCCACATAGAAGGGACGTAAGACGCAGACGGGGCGAAGACATATGTCTCTTCGGCGTCTCTTTCATACAAAATGTATAGAAGCGTCGCGAACGTGAACACACAGAAGAGACGCGTCGCGGGCGCGACTCTCATACATTTTCGCCCGTCCGCGACGCGTCCTCGTCTGACGTCTTTTATATGTGGCCCGCGCCTTGTGTTCCACGCGCGCCTCAAAGAGTGTCAGCATAATGACGTGGCCCCCCTCTAGAGGGCCAAAGCCTGCCGGGGTCGCGGGACTTATCTCATTATCGTGACCCCGGAACGTAAAGAGCAATTGAAGGACACCGTGGATTTTTGTTAGTACGAGTCTGACCGTCCTTTCCGCCCTGCCCTGGGTGGGAGGGCTCATTTGATGATTTTACCACGATTAAATATTTAACAAAATGTTTTTTTTTTGTTGTTAAATATATAAAAAAGAAATAAATATGAAACAGCAAAAAATTACTAACTTATTTCCATGAAATCTGTCAGAAATGGAGATTTCTCAATAATATTATCAAAGTGGCTATTCACACCGCCCAAGAATAGAAACAAAGTCATCATAACAAGATTTACGACCGCATTTCATGCTTTGTTTTATGGAAGGTCACATCTATATTGTTTTTATCACTCCAATTATTATTTGATCTTGACATTGACCGCTGTCTTTGTTTCCCAGCTTTATCTACTGGTATCGAGGAGAGCAAGTGGTGAACTACGCTCAGCGTGGCGGTATAAGTGTGGAGACGGAACAGAGAACGCGCACAAGCCGGCTCCTTATAGCACGGGCTGCGCCACACGACTCGGGAAACTATACATGTGCACCGAGCAGTTCTGGTAAGGAAACTTCTGCTTTATTCTAAGGTCCTTTAGTTTTTCTTTTGCAAGAATGCAGCTAATCATAGAAATAAAGAGCAATGTCGTAGCAAGACGCTACGCCGTAGCTATTTGCTACGAAAAGCGTAGCAAAATGCTACGTACATAAATAGCATGATGGAAGTTGATCTTTTGATTAGAAACGGCCATTTTATTTCCAAATTATAAAAGATATTAATTTTTATCACAATATCTAATAATACCTGGCATGAAAAGTAGCTAATATTCCCCGAAATGGGACTATAATTTAATTTCCAACGTTCCAACATGCCACATTTTAATAAAGTCGGCGCAGACAAATGACCTCATTAAACCTCTTGAGACAAAAACCAAGACGTTTCACTTCAAGCTTGACGAGACAGTGACATTATTATCCCTAACATTACTTCATATTAGATAACGTCGTTCTTTCACTGTATTAAAACCGAAATTCTTACACAAAATACACCAACTGCACGAAAATATAATTATTTCTTTAATTACAAGGAGCACAAACATTGTGTTTGAGCTGTGAAATAGGGCGAACGCATAAATTTTATAACCGATTAAAGTCGGGAAACGAGTCAATATTTCATTGTTACGACTATCGATTTTGCCCTCATTATCGGAGGGATCAACTATTTGGTATTGTATGTTTATTATTTAGTTTATTTGTTACTGTGTCTTTGTTATTATGTAAGAACTAGAGCACTTATGGCCCAGATTTCGACTGTTGGTTCGAACCCACTTTGTGTAGCATACACCATCGATATCGATATGATGGTGGAAAACGTCGAGAGCTTTACCAGCATGGTCAACTGCCCAAAAATCAAAGACATTACGAAATCCGCTTAAAAGTGTACTAGACAATCATGGTTGAGGGTCAATCGAGTATTTTCAAGATGTAGAATTCTGGGTAGTGTAGATAGCACTACCCAGAATTTTAATATCCGATCAATTGAGTCCACACAGCAGTTTGAATTGAATTCTTGCTTTAAAAAAATTGTTACAAAAATTAATATCTGATTCTTTTTCATTTTGAGTGGTATTTTGTACAAGACACTATGGCAAAATGTCACCATTACTTTTTTGTTTTTTGACTGTGACTTTAAAATTTTCGCTCAAATTCATTATAAGCCAAGAAAAAAGGAGCATCATAAATACAGATTGCCATAAACATAACTTACCAATAAAGAAACAGAACCATATCTACTTATACAACGTACTTTTAAACCTCTCTTTCCATTTCAAATGAATCCTCATTCGTACAATACCGCCTCACAGATTGCCTTATTCAGTACCTTCATATTAAAATTATTCATTACAAGGATTTGCTGCAAAATGCTGTGTAATTATTCCAGTCTGGATTCTTACAAAGTAGCTGAACGTTATTGCTATGTTCCACAATTACCTACACGACTGTTTAAACGCTGCCAACTTTTTAATTGACATCGTTTAATGGCTTTGAAAGAAAACTCAATGTTTTTGGAAAGTACGTATAAAAACTATTTGAGCAGTTCATAAATGTTTTTGTGTGGAAAATTGCAGTATTTATTTGTGATTACAATGCAGCACACTATTAACATAATAAAGTGTTCATATTTCTAGGTTAATGCATTATAACTAGAGCCGTCGTCACTTATAAATGTAGGGTACTTCTGTGCTAGGACATTTCATTTATCTAAGGTCAACATTCGAGGTGGCATGCATATTTTCTGTTTGATATCATCGTATGACATGATGAAAAAGGTCACGTTATTTAAATGTTTTATGATAATGTTTCTTGCAAAATTATTGGTATTAAACCCTTTTTTCTGAATATATTAAAACATTCGATAGAAAAGTGTCATAGACCTTTTTGAAATTACTCCGAAGTTTACGCTCAATTTAATCGACCTTATACATATTTTAAAGAGCCAGATAGAGCAACCCTTTACATCATTTTTAAGCAATCAAGGGGCGCCCGCAGTTAATCGATAACGGTACGTGATACTAGATAGGGTGATTTATGACGAAACTTTGCTATACAGAATCAGCGGCGCAGTGGTGGCCCTAAGGTAACGGCCCTGACTTACGAATTATGTGTCGTGGGTTCGAATCTAACTAGAATCTTTACTTTAGGTAATTTATTTCATCACCACTGCTCACTAAAATGATGAAAGGTGTAGACCTATACATAAAATTTAAGACATGTGACATCTACCAACGCACATAGAGCCTGCGTGTTCCCTTTTCCTTTTGAAGAGAGAATTGCTGAATTTTAAGCTTATCATATTGCTTTGTTGTACAGAATCAGCGTCGGTGATCGTCCACGTGCTGAGCGGCGAGCGGCCGGCGGCCATGCAGAGCTCAGGCTCCACGCCGCCGCGCCTCAACCGCGCCATCCTGGCCACGCTGACCACGCTCACCACGCTGCGCCAGCCTCGACCAGCCCTCATCATCGCCCTCCCCATCGCCGCGCACTTCATCACCATCCCAACACTACTCATCACCCTACTCTTCGCCAACGCGCTCGTCAAACTCCTAACAAAGTTTACGACAACCTACAACGAACCCACATCCTCAAGATGACCTACTAGTGCAAACGCGACTTCCCAAACGTTTTAAACAAAGGAAGTATTTTATATGATTGAGTGAATAAGCGAATTTGTGGCGGACCTTCGGATTATTTTATCTGAGTTGAACGTATTTAAAATACAACGATGAAATATAGACTCTAATGTTTCCTGTGAGATAATTTTAAGGCGATAAATCAGTAGCATGTACGGTCAATTTTAAATATTATATTATTGTTTAAAAAATATCTAAATTTCTATTTTATATGTAACAGACCAGAAGGTTTTAGTCATTTCCATAAATAACGACCAGAGAGATTAATGTGGCACGCATGAGATAATCCTTCTGATGATTTATCTGAATCTGAATCTCCTTTGTTCTCACAGCTAACTACGTTCGTCGTCTTAATCCGGCACCGAGATTACAAGCAAATCGATTTTGTAGGTCCAACACAGGAATATACCGAGATTCAATCGAAGCGAGAAGCTTATCTATGCGTAAGGTATATCTAAGCCGCTGCGCGCTGGTTGCTCTCTTTGCCACGTTATTTGCGTTCGATCAACCTGAACAAACATTGTAATAATACAAATGCATACCTGCCTACTTTGTATCACCTGAAATCTATGCGATACAACAACTTTCGTGTATAAAGTTTCATTAAATAAAACGTACTGTTACATTAAACAGCAAAAATGTTTAACTAAAAATATGAAATTAAGAACTTAGAAGACTTAATTCATTTTGTACAAAGTTTCTTCAAAAAACCAATTAGTTGTTAACTACCTTATTGTTTTCATTTTCTCGCAGCCATGTTCATTTTACTTTTCTCTTTGAGTAAAAAAATAGATGAATCCTAAATAAATGAAGTTACAACGCAATCTTCTTATGAAACAATTGGTTGTTGCCGAGAAATTAGAATTCTCTTGTTGCAATTTATAAAGGAAATCTTAGTACCTTTAGACTAGATGTTTTCTGAGAGAATAACTCAATCCTGAAACGATTTCATCTCCAGTGCGCTCAAACATAAAATGGGACTAAATCGAGTTGATTTCTCAGCCACCACAAAACCATTTTACTTCGGTTTCTACAAAGTTCTTAGAATTTATGGAAGTCGTCAATCTTAGAGTGGCTTTTCAATGAGTCTTTCGCCGCCTCTTGACATGAAGTAGCTCTGAAATGAGCTATTCAAACCTCTAAACCTTCCCGAGGTTGTTACCACAAAATTTGTGTACCCACTATCCCACAATTGAGACACGGTACTTAGCAAAAATCCCGACCGAAATTCCCTTGACTTTAAACAACAAAACTGTGCATACCTTTTTGTAAATTCGTCTGACTTTTTTACATTTCACAGTCGTACTACAGAATAAAATTACACAATCAAAGTTTAGAATTAGGGTTGCTTTACTGGATAAAATAAAAGGCATCGTCCAAAAAGTTGTCTCCAGTGATAGCAAGAAACAAATGACGTACCTTAGGCATCATTCGAGTTCATTTCATGTATAGCGAATCTGGCAGATTGGTACTAAACATTGCTCTCAGTCAGTCTTCTTTTTTTTATTCTGTTCGCGTCCTTCCAAAAAATAAAACAATTTTATGACTTTTGAAATAAGAAAGAAGGGTAAACTCGAGGTCGTTTTGCTACTAAGTCAATATTAAATCTCTGTTACTTTGTAGATATTTACATCTGTTTAAAACTTAAATAAAAATGCTTGTCAAAGGCAAGTTTAAATTGTATAAAATGTTAATTTTCTCTAGATGATTTATAGACATTGGCTATTGTACCTTTAATAAATGAAATCACGTTAAACTCTAAGGTATAGATCGTACGTTGTACATAATAGCTGATCAATTGTAAATATTTGAATGTAAATACTAATGAATTAAATGTTATGTTTGTAATGTCTTGACAGCCAAAAATACATTCATGTATTCAGATTACTTTGGCAACGATTTCAAACGTCGCCATCTTTAACAAGTAGATAACAAAAGGGTTGTGTAATAAACTATCAAATTGTAGATGTATTTAAATATGTTACCTAACGATTTATAAGAATACAGAACATAGTAATAAAACCAATGAGGAATATTGAGCGTATCATTACATTTTACCTAAATTTAATTAAGTAAGCAAGTGATAACAATGTTATTTGAAGAAAAAAAACAATTGGAAAATACCGTTTAAGCAAGATTATGTTGATTCATAAAATTAAATCTGTGAAAGTGGCTAGATGAAGCTGATCCAGCTGAAATCACGAGTGAAAAAAAAATAATCTCTAAAAAAAGAATTCATTCAAGCGTGTTAAGGAGAAAAATTTCATTGTATTAAGTAATGCGGCCGTGGAAGTAGGGCAGAAAGATGAAGACAAAATTGAGGAAAGGGGATAAAGGACCGAAACTGAGCGTATCTAAATGAAAGGAAACAGTGGGAACCGGGATATTTTGGTCCTATCGGGGGGAGATACGACTGTATGTTCGACGCGGGGTCTTAGTCCACTTGATGTATGAGCAAGGGTTACTCCCCCACGCTGTTATAATATCCACAGTCATATTATCGAGTATATTTCGGTTCTATGATTTCATATCTGAGAAAGGGAACACAATATTTTACGATTCCTCTCGACAGAAATATTTACTTAGAATATCGCGGAGAGTAAATGTGGATAAATGGTCTTTTCAGTTTTATAACTCTCGTTCATTCTGTTCCTACCTTAGGATTTATTTAACAACTATGAAAGTTAATCTTTTTCAGCAATGTATACTGTTTTTGAGACTTAAAAAAACATCATTTTATGTTGTCATAGCAGAATTTCTTGACCTACGATTTTTTTCTTTTTTTTATTCTTAGAAATTTAATTATCTATTTGATAAATATACATAGCTGACGTTTTGTAAACAACGGTCAATGAAGCGAACCAAATAAGGATCTTATTTGTTTAACAAATTCAACGAAAAAGGTAAACATGTAACTTAAAGGCATATTATTGAAGTAAAGACGTTGGTATATAAAGTTTTTACATGTAGATATTTTTGTTATTTCTATGTTATTTACACAAATATTAGTCATGTTAAAGACTTCAAATAATCATAGTAATTTAATACAACACTATTTATTATTTTGAGGAAGAAAAACAAAGAGGTTTTTTTTAATTTATTCACTGAAAACAAAGTTACACTTTGCTACGAGTATGTATTATTCTATGAAAGAAACAAGAATTAACTAGCTGTAGCCAGCGGCTTAACCCGCATATCTCGGAAATTATTTTAAATTTTAGATTGTATACCATCTCTGAGCCAAACTACATAATATCTGTTCAGCTGTTCTAACGTAATTGAGCAACAAGCATCAGTGTAGTAGCAAAGTTTTAAACAAAACCATAGGCTAGTTTCCAACATATTATTAACATTTATTTAGCATTTCAGACATCAGTGATCCATGGGTTAGTAACAACACACTTAGAAACTATGATATTGTTGCTCGAGTTCGAGTTTTGAAATACTATGGATACATATTTTTTTTTAATCAATGAACATGTATTTAGAAAGACAAAACGCAACAAAATTCCAGAGTGGGGGTTTGTGACGTCAGGGTGCACTAAAAATTCCACGACGTCATGACGTATTGTTAATTTTAAAAAACGTCATATTATCTTGGTCACTTCTGGTTTACGAAACAAAAGAAAACTATTTTCTGATAATCTAACTGCGGACAGGAAAAACTATAATCTATTTTTGTAACGTAAAATGTTAAAAATAACCAAACAACCACCCACCTCTGAAATAAGCCCTTGCTTTTGCGCTTCCATTCACAAGAAACACAACAAAACGTGGGAAGTTGATTGTTTACATTTTCAAAATAAACTACCAAGAATAAAGTGTCTCGGTTACTTTCAGTTAAACTCTGGTAGATTAAAAGAAAATTGCGCAGAATATCTAGTTTCTATAACTCTAAATATCAAGTTACACAGAACTTGCCTATGTTACTAAAAATGGTTGTATTTTTAACCGACTTCCAAAAGGAGGAGGTTCTCAATTCGGATGTTTATTATATTTTTTTAATGTTTTTCGGGCATAACTCCGTCGTTTACCAACCGATTTGAAAAATTCTTCTTTTGTTGGAAAAGGGTATACTTCCCGAATGGTCCCATTAAAATTTTATCGAAATCGGACTAGCATTTTTTGAAAAATCAACAAAAACCTAAAAAGTTTCTGGTCCGATTTCGATAATTATTTTTTTGTTCGATACAGTATATCTGCCATTTGGTCCAATACAATTTTCATTTAGTTTCGTGCAGTAATTTTCATTTTTAGCTCATTGTGTTATGCGCCTGCCAGACTATGCTCCTAGCGCTGCTCATCGCTATGCTCCTCGCGCTGCCGTGATTTGCCGCGATGTTGCCCTCTCTGCCCACACACTGCTCTACTCGCGCAATTAATCGCGACGCTCCTCACTTGTCATTTGCCTTGGTGAGACGATGGACGTTGAAACGGTGGCAGCGTGCGCGCTATGCATTTTAAGTATACGAGTAGCTAATTACTATATTAATGTGGTAAAAAGAAATATACATCGTCGTCGTCGTCCTCGTCTTGCGCGAGCGCTCGATGCGGACTGCGACCGCGCGATTATGTGGCCAGCTAGCTACTCGCACTCGTATTGCCGGTCCTTTGACTCGCGCGCAAAAACCGACAAAATAGGGAGCAGTGGGCAGGACGAGGAGCATGACGTGTGGCATGACGAATAATGTTGCCACACTACGTCTCTGCCTCCTTTCCTCGTTACTTCCCATGCCACTCGTCGAGTGTGTGGCAGGCGCATAAGAGTACATACGTGGGCGATGTTATTACCGGTGCTACGGATTACAATATTTTAGTGTGCATGTAAGAAAATTATGTATTTGACCATAATTTGGGTTGAATATTGAAACTAAAAAGGATAAAATAAAATACTTTAAAAAAAAAATGTAACCGACGTCCCGTTTTTTGAAAAAGTATTTTTATTTTGAGGACACGATTGACACCGTGGCTGAGCAATCGACTGCTGCGCAGCGTGTCGCTGGTTCGATCCCTGCACGGAAGAAATATTTGCATATTCTGCAAGTTGTTGTTCCGGGTCTCAGTTTTTGTATATGTAAGTTTCTATGATTGTAAACGCACCCATGACACGGGAAGAAATTCCTAGTGAGAGACAAAGTTTAAAAAAAAATCTATAGGAAACCATCCTAGTGTAAAAGATATGTCGCCTCTTGCTTTGCATCATCTCATCTCTCCCACGACTTCTCATTCCAGCTATAACTCCTGTACTTATTCTTCACATAGGATAAAACAAGTTGAAGTCGGTTCTAACCTCTGTACGCTTAAAACTACACAACTGATTTTAATGCGGTTTTCATTAATAGACTGAATAGTTTATTTTATAAAAAGGCATCATGACAGATAAATTGTAAATCTACATAATTAGGCCGTCAGTCAGAATAATGACGTAGATAAAACGTGTTGGCATGCTGTAGTAGGATTCGTAAAGTCAGAATTATCTGGGTTGCGTAAAAGTAGAAAAAAACCGGCCAAGTGCGAGTTGGACTCGCCCATGAAGGGTTCCGTAGTAGCAAGCATAGATTAGGTGACTGGCCTGTTGGTCTAGTGGTTAGTGACCCTGACTGCTATGCCGGAGGTCGTGGGTTCGATTCCCACCCAGGACAAATGTTTGTGTGATGAGCACGATCATTTGTTCTGTGTCTGGGTGTAATTTATCTATAATATGTATGTATTTAGAAATATATAAGTATGTTTATCAGTTGTCTAGTACCCATAACACAAGCTCTGCTTAGCTTGGGACTAGATGGCGTTGTGTGATAGTTGTGGAATATTATTATTATTATTATAATTATATTGAGATTAGTAAGTAATATACACAAACAATAAAAATAACTTTGTTTTTCATAGTGTTTGTATGAATGGCAAAGTAATAGTAATATTCGGTTTTTGAAAATGTACTATATCTCAAAAACTGCTAACTGTATCTCATCCAAACCAATTTTCGTTGAAAGTTTTTGTTGAGGTCTACATTATATATTTTTTTTAGTTTTATCATTCTCTTATTTTAGAAATTAGAGGGGGGGGGGACACACATTTTACCACTTTGGAAGTGTCTCTCGTCCAAACTGTTCAGTTTAGAAAAAAGTGATATTAGTAACCTCAATATAATTTTTAAAGACCTATCCATAGATACCCCAAACGTATGTGTTTGGTGAAAAAAAAATTTTGAGTTTCAATTCTAAGTATGGGGGGCACCCCCAAAATTTGTTTTGTTTTTATTTTTGTGTAAAAATCCTAATGCGGTTCACATAATACATCTACCTACCAAGTTTCAACAGGATAGCTCTTATACTTTCGACAAAAAGTGGCTGTGACATACGGACGGACAGACAGACAGACTTGACGAATCTATAAGGGTTCCGTTTTTACCATTTGGCTACGGAACCCTAAAAACAGATCAAATAATTTTAAAAACTCTAACTTTTAAACTAATAAGATTTTTTCAATCATCTTGCCAGTTACATAAATCATCATCAACTATTGCACCGATGCGAAGCCGGGCGGATCAGTAGCCGTTAATAAATACCATATTAATCTTATCGTAAAATTATACATAGCAACGTCTTTTTCGTTAAACAGAATAATTGATGCTAGCTCTAGGTCAATTTCTCCCTCCACCCCAGCCGCAGTGGTAGACATCCACGGCGACGGACGTCGGCAGACGATCTCCGGCCACCGTATGCGCGGGAATGCGGGCGACGAGAAATGAGCGACTCGCTGTCCGGCCATGAACCATGCCCGGGTCGACGGCGCGTTGTGTCCCACGCGCACCTCAAAGAGTGTCAGCATAATGACGGGGCCCCCTCTAGAGGGCCAAAGGTCGCGGGACTTATCTCATTACCGAGACCCTGGAACATAAAGGGCTATTGAAGGACACCGTGGTTTTTTATTTTTATTTTACCACGATAAAAAAAAGCTCTAGGTCAATACCAGTACCAATTGCGTAACACATTTTCAATTTCAATCCGAAGTTTTGAAGGTAATCCGATGCTTCGTTGTGTTATAAAAAATCGTCTGCCCTTCAACGTACATATCGCATTGAAAGTCTTTGAAATGTCAATGTGAAAGTCGTAAACACAATGCGTACATTGTGTTTTACACCTCTGTTACACTGGTAAGATTTAATAGACAGCTTTTTTCAGGCCATGGGTGTCTGCGAGGTCGCAGGAACATCTGTAAAGGTAATTGTGGCCCTGGAACGTAAAAGGCTACTAAAGAAACACGTTGGTTCTAGTCAGTAGGAGCCCTGAGCTGGACACGACATTTTAATATTATACCACCAAAAAAATACTATTTCAAAAAAAAAACTAAGCGCCAACAAAAACCACCACAAAAAGTGTAACATAACTTATGTAGTGGAAGTCGGTGGCTTTACTTTTTTAAATTCTTTTTTGCCCCCGACTTCAGAAAGATAAGTCATATAGATTAAAACAAAAAAGAATCATTAAAATCGGTTCACCCCGTCGTAAGTTATATGAGGTAACAAACATAAAAAAAAAAAACAATTGAATGGAGAGCCTTTTTTTAAGTCGGTTACAAAAGGGGCCTCTCTTTTGATAATTGGGCACTATTCCTTGTGCGAATTGTATCGTATGTGCTTTGTGACCTATCATAATCTTCGGCCTACATACATCCACAGAGTACTTCAGCTTATTTTTAGCTCAATAAAACTTTATCCAAAAAAGAATCATACTAACCTACGATTAATGTTCGCATTCGTATAACTTTATAATAATAAAGTTTATTTTCAGATGAAACGTAACTCAGGTAAGCTTGAGCTGATACTTAGATCGATTTATAGATTCGGGTCAATGTCTTGAGGCTTGAGCAGTGGTGGCCCAATAGTATCAGCCTCGACTTACGAGTTGTAGGTCGTGGGTTCGAACCCCGTCAGGCGCATTACTTTGTGTAATTTATTTCAACACCACTGCTCTCAAAACGGTGAAGAAAAACATCGTGAGGAAACCGGCATGTCCTAGAGCTAAAAATTCGAAGACATGTGACATCTACCAATCCGCACTGGACCCGCGTCGTAGATTACGGCCCACTCCCTCTCACAGAGAGGAGGCCTGTGTCCCAGCAGTGGGAACATTTATAGGCTGATGATGATGTCTTTAGGCTTTAGTCCCCAGAAAATGTGTGTCAGAACGTGAACTAATGACAAACAATACCTAAAAATACGAGTCAAAAAGAAAGCCTATAAGTACACATCAATTCTACATTACGTATGCGTGGAACACATTAGCCTTGTTTGTGCTTTTATTACAGTACTAGCTTCTGCCCGCGACTTCGTACACGGATCCTGTTGCTTATGCCAGCGTCAACGCGGTCGTCAAAATCGAAGATCTGAAACGTCTGATGTCAAATTCTAGAGCCCGTGGAAGGGAAAACCACTGGATGCGGGAGACAATTCGAAACTTCCATGACTCCCACCCAGGGCAGAGCGGGAGGGACTTTCAGATTCGTACTGACTAAAATCCACGGTTCCTTCAATAGCCCTTTACGTTCCGGGGTCACGGTAAATCGTAAGTCCCACGACTGCGGCAGGTTTTTGCACTCTTTGAGGCGCGCGTGGAACACAACGCGCCGTCGACCCGGGCATGGTCCAAGGTTGGACAGCAAGTCACCCATTACTCGCCGCCCGCATGCCCCGAGCCTACGGTGACTGGAGATCGTCTGCCGACGTCCGTCACCGTAGGCGTCTACCACTGCGGCTGGGGTGGAGGGAGGACGCTGACCTCTCCCTCACGCGGTGCGCCTCCTCCTTCCATAGCATGACTGCTTCGCAGAAGGAGGCAACCGCTTCCCACTCCGTCTCGCCCCGCAGCATGACCTCGACCAATGCCAGGCGCGAGAGGTCTCCGTCTATCGCCGCCGTGAGGACACGGCGGTGCTCTGCTAACAGCGGGGCTGTCCTGCACGGTATGCTCCACCGTGTCCTCCGGGCGATCCTCGCAATGGCGACACCCAGGCGTTTCTTCGTCGTATGGTTGTATTGAATTTTACATATACTATACTTTTTTAACATTGAAGACCGGTGGGCGCTGGGCGGCATGAACATAATTAGGTATTCTTCATGTTTTCCTAGTACTTTTTGTTCAGGATCCCTTATTCAATTTCGGCACCAACACCTTCTTCGTGATCATGTTACTATTATGCACGTCTCACGGAAACAGGATAAAAATTTGATCGTCTCGGTGGCGACATTGCATTGATAATTATGATAATATCGGCACAATAAGCTTAGAAACTCAATACAAACACATCGACCGGTCAATAATTGATGTTTTGATTGATAAATTTTTCGTTTTGCTGTCATTCCATGTCAGTTGCGTTTTATTATATCACGTTTTATGTCACGTCTCACGGAAACGGCAAAAAACAAAACAAAATAAAAAAAGGTAAAAAGTATCCTATATGTTACTCCTGGTTCTAAGCTACCTCCCCACCAATTTTCAGCCAAATCGGTTCAGCCGTTCTTGACTTATAAATAGTGTAACTAACACGACTTTCTTTTATAAATATAATATAGATGTAATCATAATAATTCACCAGGTTTCATTACCCGTTATGTGAGGACTAAGGCTTATATTAATGTGCCTACCTGTTTATTACTCTATAGCTCTTCTGAATTTACACCGAAACGAATAAAGCTATTCGTACACAACGCGACGCAAGTCTCCGATACCTTCTTACGGCTTTGGAATCCATTAACGCGTGGTGTACGAAGCTCTATGGATTTTTATTGCGATTATCGCCTGGATACCAAAGAAGGTATCTGAGACTTGCGTTGCGTTGTACCTACGAGTATACGAAGGAGCTCAGGGTTCTATGTACGGCGTGTATGACAAAGGTGTGTTCACACATTTGATTGTGGTACAGGCCATGAAACTGACCCGTTTTCTCTATGGGATACAAACTGTATATATTGAATATAGATATATACGGTTCCAGTGTGTCCGGTCCTGAACTAGCGATATTCTAGGAACAATATTGTCTATCGGATACGCTGCTATACAATGTGTTCAGAGTTCTGTAACGTTTTTTGGTTATTGTACAAACAACAATTATTATTATTTTTATTTCAACAATAAATAACAAATTGGCTACCACAGAGCTGAGACATAGTATAAGGCTTCGACACAAATGTTTAATAAAATTATGTATTATAATAGCTGTTGTAATTTATGTACCTAGAATATCGGTAGTTTATGACCTTACGGTACCTACATAAACTGACATAATTAAGCCTAGACGGGCGATCGGTTCGTGTGAAACATCGATATTTTGCCACAACTAATAGTAGACAACAGCCCAGCCCTAGGTAATTGGATTAGAACTAGATAGTTACGTGTATGTCTGAAGTTTCGTTGATCATTAAACGAGCAACATCATTTTAGTACACGAAAAGGATAACGACCTAAGTTAATGAATAGGTGCGTCCACACAGAGCGCGCAGCCTCGCGAGACATTTGCTGCGCGAGGAAACTGACAAGCGAGGCTGGTCACTCTGTGTGGACGTGTCTATTGTTTTTCGACCGAGGCACGAAACAATATACGCGAGTAAAACAAAAGCCGACATTGGATGGCTCGGGCGCTCGGTCGCTCGACTGCGGCGCGGTCACTTGCCTCGCCCGAGACACGTCCACACTAAACGAGCTGCTTCGCGCGGAAAATGCCTCGCAAGGCTGCGCGGTCTGTGGGGACGCACCTATTAAATTGCTTAGAACCTAAATTATTAACATGATGTGTTATTTAATATTATCAAAGTCTAAATATATTAAGTACATCAATAGCCTCAATGAGCATCTTTATGGGCTCAACCTAGGTGGTTGGATCAAGCGCCTGATTCAGAAGGTAATACTCCTCGATAAGACTCGCATTGTGAGGAGGTTTCTGTCTCTGGAGCCCTAAACACCTTACCGTACCTTGAACTCTTTATTTTTAACTGTTTTTGTATTTTAAGAAATATTTAAAAATTAATTAAATATTTTGAGAAATGAATAACGATTTATATAATTATCTATAGTGGGGTTGCTGTAAGTTCGCCACAAAAATAATTTCCCACGAAAAAAATTTTGATCCTGTTCTCCTGGTACTTTCTGTTCAGATTCCGTATTGTGTCCTCGTTTTCGGTAGTTTTGTGCTGGATTGTATTATTTAATTGTTCTGCTATCCGTGCGGAATAAGAAATGGGAGAAATTACAATTATCAAAAATAAAAAACAAAAACATTTGGCTAGTTTATTCATACTTTTTTTCGTGGGGAAATAATTTTGAAGCGAACTTACAACAACTATATATGTATACGTATTTTATATACGTATCATTATGATTGCTGTTCTTCTTTCAAAAAAGGAGGTATCGAATCATAGGAACTCAAACTTACATTACATAAGAGATCCAATCTACTAAGAAACCGCCTAAACCATTCCTGAAAAGAACTTTATCAAAATTTAATCTCCACTCGATCATTGAATTAATATAGACCAGGAGTACAAAATAGACTTTATATTGAATATATTTCGGTTCATACGACTGTACACGTATAACGTGTTCATTCAATCATGCGTGTGTGGACCCGCTTTATTGAAAGGGTTGTTTTATTTTCTTTTCCAAAAAGACTCCCGAATTTATCTTTTAAAACCTTTTTTGCCTTTCAGGAATAAATATATTAAGATGGACCTTTAGATGAAGGTGAATAAGAAGACTATTTACCAAAAAACGTAAAGAATGTCTGACTACATTAGATATATACGAAGATTTTTTAACTAAACTGGGTAAGTTCGGACTTCAAAAGTATTTGTATTTGAATGATACAAGTAATGTTATTCATATTTGATAGACCTTAAAATTAAGACTAATATAATACAAAGACTAAAATACCTTAAAATATACCGTAAAAAAGTTGATCTAAAACCAGAAGCAATTTCACACTCCAAAATTGAAATCCACTTTCCCGAGATTCCCAGTCAAATCACATTGCCTGGATTCTCTGTGGTATCATTCGAAATTCTATTTAATATACATAATCCCATCGGCCTTAATGCAAAAAAAAAAAAGGCAAGAACCTTTGGTCAAGGCCACCGGTAGCATTGCCAGACGAGCTCAGACGACGTTGCGCTGAATTATTAATTGCCTTCTGTTACAAACACTCTATAACAGGCAGTCTTGAGGACAATAAAGCGATGCTCACACGACAGCAAATTTTCTGACGGTGAGCCACGAGAAATGGCCGTCAGCGTCACTTAATCGCTCAACTTGGCGCTGTATTTATTTAAGAGAAGACAGAATGAGACGTTCTTCTAGTAATCGCCTTCTGCGAAGTCCCTCTCATCGCTCTAGTCTCCAGAAAAATTCCTTCTTTGTTCAGGCGGTCTTTCTCTGGAATGAACTCCCTCTCAATATCAGGACGGCAACCAATCGACTCTCGTTTAAGATAAAGGCTCGAGAATTCTTACTTAAGAAGCTGGCAGATTCGACTCACAATTAATTGGTTGACAGTATTTCTATATAAATTTCTTTTCTCTGCACAATGTGATTGTATGTATGTATATGTATTTATTTTTTTATATATTTATGTATTATATATTATTGGTATGTATTATATATTATAGGTATGTAATATCTTTTCTGAATGGTTCTTTTTTTTTGTTGCACCTACTATGTTTTATCTCTGCATCACCCTAAGGTAGACTGTTAGAGAATGCCTACGGCATTAAGTCCGCCGTTGTACTAATTTGTGCAAAAAGGTTTATAAATAAATAAATAAAATAAATGAGGTTCGGTGCCGTATAGCATTGATTTCAAGCAATATGTTGGTGGATGGATGATACGGCACGGCACATACTCTATTTGCCACGGTAACGTACGGTGCGACGAATATTTTATTAAAATGACTATGTTTATGGAAACATTTCAGTTCAATAAACGCCTACATTATGGAATGTAGGCGTTTATTGAACTAAAAGGAAACCATATTGTTTCTTATGTCGCAAGTCTGGCGCGCTAATTAATAACGGTGCGAACGCTTTGTATGACATAGTAGTTATAGTGATTTGTATGTAGGGTGATTTTGCAGTACCGCTCCAGTGCCACACCGCAACGTCATCGTGTGGCCTCGCTCTTAGGCATGAATGGATATCATATAAGCCTGAGGATTCCAATGATAGATTTGCTTGAGTGACCGACGACGGCGAGCGGTGTCGTGTGATAACCGCCTAAAAGGAACAGTCGGTATTAATCAATAACGACGAGCACTATGATTACTGCCTACAATTAATAATTCTCTCTGTACGCCGTTCAATAACTGTTAATAACATGCAAAATAAATACATTAAAAAGACACAATCAATGTCTTTTATGAAAACAAATAAAATGATTGAGCACGGACAACAAGGCAACTGATTGTATTAATGCAACACCGCTTTATCATACAATTTATTGCGACTACATAATGAAAACAAATTCCATGCATCATTTTAAACTTCACTTTTATATCAACATTAATGAATAATGTTTTCCATGTTAAATTACTCCAATACAAGTCAAAACATAAAGTTCACAAGATCAACAATACGAGTTCGGATGTTTGTTATCTTAGTTGTTCTATTGAAATATTAACTCAAACCGTTTAATTCAATTGTTCTGAGACGGTACATATGTATAATATCTTCAAACAAATTAACTCTCCTATTTATTCGTTTATTTATAGATAACAAGCCCCCGGCATCAGAGTTATAAGTTTACTTTCGTTTCTTATTATGTCACTCCATTTTTATGGTCCGTGAATAATGTGTCTTGGATGCAAAGGGACCTCGCACATCCCATACATTTTAACGCTGGGACAAACACCATTTCTTTTCACCATAACCATACCAGGAAAAGGGAAATGTAAATTACGGTCGATTTTACATGAATATAAAAGTATATAGCATTACCTTGGCAACGCGTTTATTACAAAGTAGATTTTCCCTCCAATAGTCTTCAAGTTTTTGGTGGAAGTACTTATCATTCACGAAAGGCACTTTCTTTGAATAAGGCCGCCACCTAAACTCGAATAAAACTTTATTAATTTACTACTTTATTATTATCTTGAACAAAGTATTCTCGTAGTAATAAGTAATAAAGGATAATATTGAATTTTTCTTCGTAACGTTATCTCGGGCTTAATTCAAGGATATCCTTGGAAACGAGCAGGCGCAGACATTACGTATTTAATTAATAACGGATATGTCTCATATTGTTTGATATTAAGCCTCCTTTCTCCCGAACTGAGCCCACCTGCCGACAGACCTACAGAACAAATTATGTTGAAGGAAAAGAGTCAGACTGTATTACTTATATTTTTGTGAGAAAGCTTTTATCAATATGATCCAAGTGAATGCTCAACTGGGTTATGATTTATGCAGAGTAATAAAATGTAGGTATTATTAGGACTATATTACGTATATTTCTACGCTTCTATCGAGCTAATAATAAAGGTACCCTATGTTCTATTAAAGCATATTCGATGTTGCGTCTAAACATCCCAACACTTCGACAATTTAGTGAGAACTATGCCTGAACATTCCATTTCGGAGTATGGTGCGGTTTTTGCCTATCATACTGGGTGAGTCCTAACTCAAATAGTTTCAGAGTTGACAGGCAATATAGAACTTTGATAAAGAAAATTGTTTAAGGCAGTGAATACAATGCCCATTTAATAATTTAGTAGTACGGTGTCTTTAATATTTTCGTTTAAAAACGTACAAAGGATGTCATGTCTGTCCCAGAGCTTTTTTAATCTCATCCCACAAAGTAATCACGAAGTGACAGAATTCGTAAAATTCTCTGCTTACAACTAGTGACTTAAATTATTAGAAAGACATTTTAATAAAGAAAAGTTCTATTTTAATTTTACAAACTTTTTTTTAAATTATACTACTAGAAAAATGTGGGTGGCTTTTAATCATAAATATACATCTGCCATCTACATAGGTATTTGTTTGTTCGATTTTTTAATTTTTTCACCTATTGAAACCTACATTATCTACGAGTATAATGGGCTGTATTTTATTTTCAAAATGCTTCTGGGACCGGCTACAATTACAAAATATTTTGATAAACGGATATTTTTTTAGTTGGCTACGCTACTTCCGCACAGAATGAGATGGCGCTAGACGACTTGTTTAGTTCTGTCTCTTTCCCACAGCCTAAACACCCACGCTTTAAGACGTCATGGTAGGCCATCAGGGGGGGTATTACAACGTCTTAAAACCAGGCTTGTTCCGGCGAGTGAAAGTGACAAAGCTATACAAGTCGTCTAGCGCCATCTCGTTCATTCACTGGAATAAGCCTGGTTTTAAGACGTTGTAATACCCCTCCTGGTGCCCAATGGTCGTAAATTAACCTAACTCCATTTTTATTGATATCAAAATCAATTATGTAGAGAAAACTCTTGGTAACATTTTTTTTTGCCTGTTTATATTAAATAGTCACTTTTCCTGATCTTTCTTAAATGCTTATAATTTTCACGGCAATTATTAAAAGTTTACGTTGATTATGTGTGTAGAAAATTTGCTTAAAATAAAATTCAATGTAACGTTGTCTCTTGTAGGTGTCAGTCAATTTTATGTACAAACAAAGATACACCCACTATTCATCTAATTTGTAAGGAGAACATATTTTTAAGTAGTTATCTATTCGATATTTATTCTACTGTTCAATAATTATTTATACATAACTTTTTTGTGCTACAATTATTTCAATACACTAAACGACACGCCGTAATTTGAACCTAAAGTTTTGAAGACTTGAAGTCAAAATTACCTACCAACTAAAACATAGACTCACTGTCACATGCTTTCAGTGCAACCGCCTCCTTACGACGTAAGACACGTCAGTACAATAACAGCTTGGCCAAGTCCAGATGAACGCGCGACGACGCGCGCTGCCGCGCGATTCACCTGTTCAGATGGCAGGCGGCTTGCGCGCGACAGTCTAGCGTGAACATTCAGTGAGGATGGACGTGGAGGAGGCAATTTGCTTGTGGGTTTTATACCGCAAACTACGACGTCGCCGTTGAAAGCAAAGGCGATACTGGGTGCATATTTTAAGTCAAAGACTTTCTTTAAGCCTGTTTGTGACTTTATATCCCATACTAAGACTACACGAAGATCGATTTGTCAACTATTTTCAGGGTTGTCGTCCTCCATTTTTTTCGTTGCTCCTTGCGTCCGTCCGCCTCAAACCGCGCGGGTCAACTGAACAGGTCGATACAGGAGTGTAGATCTTAAACCGCGCGTCACCGCGCGGTGGCGCGCGGCTCAACATTTAGCGCGCGGTGCATGGCGGTGCGCGCGGGCGCGCGCTGTGACGCGCGGTCATGTACACAACAACATTGATTTGTTACAATCTTAAACCGCGCGCCGAGCCAACCGCGCGTCGTCGCGCGTTCATCTGAACTTAGCCTTATACAGGGTGGCCGTTATTTAGGTTAAACGCAGTGATTTAGATGGGGGCGGAGTGTTTCATCACGAGTAGACAGTGAGCGACGTGGCCGGGCTGGTCCGTGACCGATGACTTCCCGGCTACGGTCAACGGGTAAACAGTACCTGTGTGACTAGTTTTATTAAGTTATACTGATGAACGGTGGGTAACATATTTAAATGTTGTACGGATTCTTGGTGAGTCTGATTCTTCGCTTAACAGTGTCAATCTTAAGATTAGGGGCCAACCATTTTGTATCATTCGTACCTATGAAATAAAATATATGGACCCGGGTACGTCCTTAAACTACGTCCAGCCACCGAAGGACGGGCAGCAGCGTCCTTTGTAAACTTTCGGTGACCTTACTGCGATCCCCAAGCCGCCTGCCAAGCGTGGGGATTATGGCAACCCCCCCCCCCCCCATTATGATTGACAACAATAGCACACGGCCCCCAGTCCCCGGCAGCTCCGCTATTCCTGGTCTGGGTAGCGGATCGGGTAACGGCGGAGCAGGGGGTGCTAAGAATCCCCGGCAGATGCCCCGCTACCACCCCCAACGGACTTTGGCCCTGGCAACACACAACATCCGCACACTGAGGACCGATGAGAAGATTATCGAGCTGGAGGAAGAATTGAGCAAAATGCGTTGGGATATCTTGGGATTATCTGAAGTCCGAAGAGAGGGTCAGGATACGATAGTTCTAGATTCCGGCAACATGCTTTTCTACCGGGAAGGAGACCGTAAATCCCAGGGTGGTGTTGGATTTCTCGTCCGCAGGTCCCTCATCAACAACGTTGTGAAAGTCGACAGTGTGTCGAGTAGGGTAGCATACCTTATACTCAGAATAACCAACCGGTATTCGTTGAAGGTCATACAGGTATATGCACCGACCTCGACACATTCTGATGATGAAGTAGAGGCATTGTATGAGGAGATATCCGAGGCCATACATACCTCCGAAACATACTTCACCGTTGTTATGGGGGACTTCAACGCGAAGGTGGGCGCACGGAATGGCGATGAGTTGAGAGTGGGGCCATTTGGGTACGGGCAGCGAAACCATAGGGGCCAGCGACTGGTCGACTTCATGGAAAAGGAAGAACTTCATTTAATGAACTCCTACTTCCAGAAGCGGCCATCCAGGAGGTGGACGTGGATGAGCCCCGATGGTACTACCAGAAATGAGATCGACTTCATCATGACGACCAAGAAGCGAATATTCAGTGATGTCTCTGTGATCGCCAAGGTGAAAACCGGTAGCGATCACCGAATCGTCAGAGGCACATTGAATATCAATGTGAAGCTTGAAAGGTCTCGTCTGGTGAAGTCCACGCTCCGACCTGGTCCTGCCCACATCCAGAAACCCGAAGACTTTCAACTCGAACTGCACAATCGCTTCCAGTGCCTAACCGAATGCGAAACTGTGGACGAGATTAACAATGGGTTGGTGGAAACTGTCCAAGCTGTGGGGTCCAAGTTCTTTAAGACCTCGCGCCGCAATAAGCCTCAAAAGCTCTCGAACGGAACCATCAAGTTGATGCAAGACCGGGCCGAGATGAGGCTGCAATCTTCAGCTGACATGTCGGAATATGGCAAACTTAATAGACGAATCTCTAAATCAATGCGACGTGACCTGCGTGCCTATAGTGCGGCACGGATCAAAGAGGCAATCGAGCGGAACCAGGGCTCAAAAGTCTTCGCAAAGAATTCGTCTATTGGGCAAAGCCAAATGACAAAGCTGAAGATTAATGACGGCAGCATTATTTCGACGATGCCGGAGATCCTGAGAGAGCTTGAGAGGTTTTACGGACAGTTATACACATCAACACGACAACCCAGTGTCAGTACAGTTCGAGACGCAAGAGCTAAACTGACTCGACACTACACTGAGGATATCCCGGACATCAGCCTGTACGAGATTAGAATGGCTCTTAAACAGCTAAAGAATAACAAGGCGCCGGGTGAAGACGGAATCACAACAGAACTTCTGAGAGCGGGTGGAAAACCGGTACTTCTGGTCCTCCAGAAGTTATTAAATTCCGTCATACTCGAAGGTACTACGCCAGAAGCATGGCACAGGAGTGTGGTTGTTCTTTTCTTCAAAAAGGGTGACAACACCTTGTTGAAGAACTACAGGCCAATCTCACTTCTGAGCCATGTATACAAGCTGTTCTCAAGAGTCATTACGAACCGTCTCGAACGCAGGTTTGATGACTTCCAGCCTCCCGAACAAGCCGGTTTCCGAAAAGGTTTTAGTACTGTAGACCACATACACACGCTCCGCCAGATTATACAGAAGATAGAGGAGTATAATCGGCCATTATGTTTGGCGTTTGTGGACTATGAAAAGGCCTTCGATTCAATCGAAACCTGGGCAGTATTGCAGTCCCTCCAACGATGTCATATCGACTATAGGTATATCGAAGTGTTGAAGTGTTTGTATAGAAACGCCACCATGTCCATCCGACTTCAGGAAGAGAGCACGAAACCAATCCAATTGCAGAAAGGCGTGAGACAGGGAGACGTTATTTCTCCGAAACTGTTCACGAACGCTTTGGAGGACGTTTTCAAGCTCTTGGAATGGAACGGATTCGGCATCAACATCAATGGCGAATACATCACTCACCTTCGTTTTGCCGATGATATAGTCATCATGGCAGAATCGTTGGAGCACCTCAATGCTATGCTCAGCGACCTCAGTATCGTTTCCCAACGGGTCGGCCTTAAAATGAACATGGACAAGACGAAAGTCATGTCGAATGTCCATGTGGCACCCGTACCGGTTGTTGTTGGGAATGATACTCTCGAAGTTGTAGACCATTACACTTACCTTGGACAGATTGTTCAGTTAGGTAGGTCCAACTTCGAGAAAGAGGTCGCCCGAAGAATCCAACTCGGATGAGCAGCGTTTGGGAAGCTACGTGATATCTTCTCATCGAAAATCCCACAGTGTCTCAAGACAAGGGTGTTTAACCAGTGTGTGTTGCCAGTGATGACATATGGCTCTGAAACGTGGTCTCTAACTGCTGGCCTTTTAGAGAGACTAAGAGTCACTCAACGAGCGATGGAAAGAGCTATGCTCGGAGTTTCTTTGCGGGATAAAATCCGGAACATGGATATCCGGCGAAGAACCAAAGTCACCGACATAGCTCATAAAGTTTGCAAGTTGAAGTGGCAATGGGCAGGCCACATCGCTCGTAGAACTGACAACCGATGGGGAAGAAAAGTTCTCGAGTGGCGACCACGGACCACGGACCGGAAGACGCAGCGTAGGTAGGCCTCCCACTAGGTGGACCGACGACATCGTGAGGGTCGCGGGCAACCGATGGATGCAAGTGGCGAATTGTCGTTCGGCGTGGCGGTCTAAGGGGGAGGCCTATGTTCAGCAGTGGACGTTTTCCGGCTGATGATGATGATGATGATGATTGTACCTATGAAAGCAATCTTACCAAGGCGTATGGTATTACCCAGGAATTGGATTTTATACCATAATGGCGACAAAGAAGCACACGGCCGACCTGATGGAAAGCGGCCAAAGTAGTCTATGGACGTCTGCAGCACCAGAGGTTCCTATCGCCTCTGCGTTGCCGACTCTGCAGAAACTTTTTCATGCCCTTTTTAAAGAGTCCGATGTTGTAGTTCATTGGGAAAACCTCGGAAGGGAGAGAGATCATTAGGCCCAGCGCACTCCGCTGGACGGTCGCGTGCATTCTCTTGTGGTAGCTTCAGGGCGCTCCGAGCACCGTGTCCGAATTAATTCTTATATTGACCGTATATCAAGGTAGTTAAGGTTTATATTAAACTAGCTTTTGCCCGCGGCTTCGCTTGCGTAATTAGTCGAAAATCTAAGAAGATTCATACAACCTTTCAACCCCTAATTTATCCCCTTAGGGATAGAATTTATCATAATCCTTTCTTAGGGGATGCCTACGTCATAACAACTACCTGCATGCCAAATTTTAGCCCGATCCGTCTAAAATCTAAATGGATTTATACAAACTTTCATCCCCTATTTTATACCCTTAGGGGTGGAGTTTATCAAAATTCTTTCTTAGGGGATACCTACGTCATAGTAGCTTTATGCATGCAAAGTCTCAGCCCTATCGGTTTAAAATTGACAAAGTTTCATACAAATTTCATCCCTTATTTTATCCCCTTGGTGGTAGAATTGATCGAAATACTTTCTAAGCGGATGCCTACGTCATAACATCTACCTGCATACCAAATTTCAGCCCGATCCGTTCAAATCTAAGAAGATTTATACAAACTTTCATCCCCTATTTTATACCCTTTGGGGTAGAGTGTATCAAAATCCTTCCTTAGGGGATGCCTACGTCATAGTAGCTTTATGCATGCAAAGTCTCAGCCCGATCGGTATAAAATTGACAAAGTTTCATACAAACTTTCATCCCCTTTTTTATCCCCTTGGGGGTAGAATTGATCAAAATCCTTTCTTAGTGGATGCCTACGTCATAACACTACCTGTATGCCAAATCTCAGCCCGATTCGTCCAAAATCTAAGAAGATTTGTACAAACTTTCATCCCCTTTTTTTCCCCTTAGGGGTAGAATTGATCAAAATCCTTTCTTAGCGGATGCCTACGTAATAACATCTATCTGCATGCCAAATTTCAGCCCGATCCGTCCAAAATCTAAGAAGATTTATACAAACTTTCATCCCCTATTTTATACCCTTTGGGGTAGAGTGTATCAAAATTCTTTCTTAGGGGATACCTACGTCATAGTAGCTTTATGCATGCAAAGTCTCAGCCCTATCGGTTTAAAATTGATAAAGTTTCATACACTTTCATCCCCTATTTTATCCCCCTGAGGGTAGAATTGATCAAAGTCCTTTCTTAGTGGATGCCTACGTCATAACACTACCTGTATGCCAAATTTCAGCCCGATTCGTCCAAAATCTAAGAAGATTTGTACAAACTTTAATTCCCTAATTTATCCCCTTAGGGGTGAAATTTATCAAAATCCTTTCTTAGGGGTGGCCTACGTCATAGTAGCTTTGTGCATGCAAAGTCTCAGTCTGATCGGTTTAAAATTGACAAAGTTTCATACAAACTTTCATCCCCTATTTTATCCCCTTAGGGGTAGAATTGATCAAAATCCTTTCTTAGCGGATGCCTACGTAATAACATCTACCTGCATGCCAAATTTCAGCCCGAACCGTCCAGTGGTTTGGGCTGTGCGTTGATAGATCACTATATCAGTCACCTTTGAGTTTTATATATTTAGAAGATAGAAGAAGAAGATAGATTGTTATCTTAAAGTGCGTTCCGCTGCGCTTCCAGCGGTGTGCGCTGGGCCTTATGTAAGCCTTCATTATATTTGGACTGCTGAGTTGTGTGTCGCGGGTTCGATCCCCGCACAGAACAAATATTTGTATGATTTGCAAGTAGTTGATTCGGGTCTGGATTTTTGTGTATGTGAGTTTTTATGTTTGCAAACGCACCTACGATACATGAGAAGTTCCTAGTAATATAATATATAATAATAATTATTCTTACGGTTATAGCCTTAGACTCAGTTGAGGCTCAGAATCTCAAACGATGAAATATAAAAAACTTACAGAAAACGATCAGATATAAAACTGATAAAAGATAAAAGCGAGGGAGACGAAGGTTTACAAAACCAAATGTTTTTCTAAACCATGAACTGCCATGTTTATGAGTAAAAACCTTGCACAATTTTCCTAAAACCTTTTATGTATCTAGGAGAAGAAAAGGCAGAATGGGAAATTAAGTAAGTAAGTGACGTTTATTTATATGTATTTACAAAATATTAAAGACGTCATAATGTCATCTTAATTAAAATCACATTTATTATTTATATTGTATATTTAGCGAAATGTTATTAAAGTTCACACACCACACTTACGAAAGTTAATAGTTGTTATCACATCAAGTGGGGTACTAACATATTATGAAAAAAAAAATCGTAATAGAGAGATCCCAACAAAAATAAAGAAAATAAAAGATTTAAAAGTTTATTTGTTTAACACGTATGATGTTTATTTTATAAGCTTACCCGGGTATAATTTTCGTTTGCCCGGATAACCGCAGGTAATTTTTTATCCTGGCAAAGTTGCAAACTTCCCTAGGGATAATAAGATATTCGGCCGCTCGCAACTTCGTATCAATCACGTAAATTCGCCCGGTATGAACAACTTTGTAAAGTAAAATATACATAGCGCAATTTGGAAACTTGCCCTACATACTTTTCACTAAAATAAGTTTAAGGCCGGAATGAGGTAGGTAAATATCCTGCTATTTTTAGCGCAGTCTTAAAATAATTTTCTCCATTTTTTGCAGCGGATTCGTGAAACTCGTACAGAGGGATGTGTTATATAGTCGTAAAATTTTATTACGATCTTGAAACATGACGTCTGAAAGGGCAAACAGTGTTTAGCGAAAACTGTAAAGTACTTAAGTATATGACTGTAAAGGTTATTCATTAGCTATAACCATTTAAAAAGACCTCTGCTGAAAATAAAACTGACTAAATCTAATCAAATATTTAGGCAGGAGGTTTATTCGTACTATAGCAAAGCTAGCATAAAAATTCGTAAGAATTAAGGCAAATAACCTTATTTAAAAGTTTCTAGCTTACTAGCTACAACCTTGTAAGAAAAGTAATTTATAAAGCTTGCAGCAAAAGAAACCAATAAATATCTACGTGTTACAACAATCTACAAACGCTTTACCACAAATAAAACCATAAGAAAAACTTGAAATTGATACATATTTCAGTGACTAAAATGGCAAATTTATGTGACCATTGGCGTAAAATTTGTGCCTTGTACACTTTTCTAACTTCGAATGGCATTTTCGTTTATATGTCATGTTCGGCGTCTCTCGGCGTCCCCCGACGTCCGCTGGCGTCCTCCCGCGGGTAACAAAACTTACGGTCACGTATAGGGAATGTATTTTTACTATTCGCTTTGTGACCTCTCCAGCATTCGAGCCTTTCTCGGTAAATTGGAAAATCTTTTGGGTTCGTATTCACAGAAAAGTATTCTATAAACACTTGTGCGTATCGCGGCTGCCGTGCTCCTATAAATGAAACCTTTTTTACAAAGTCACTATTTATACTTTCAATGCTTAAGACGCGGACTGACTACGATTTTAATCGCTTATGACCGCGTAAACTATTGTCACCACTATGGAGCGTCAATAAGATTGAAAATTGAAAAAATGACATTTGTGTTGAAATGTGACGTAAGCTGCGAATGGGCATTTATTTTACTGCTTTTCTTTAGATTATTTAAAATATAGACATAAAATTAAATAATGGTTCGGTTAAAGTTTAAAAAAAATGGAAAACCTACTAAATTCTTAAAAAAAAAACTGTTGTTATCGCTGGAAATACAGAGATCTTCGACGTCAAAGTTTATTTTTGTACTACAACTTCCCAATTTTTATTGGGAATATCAAACTCTTATTTATTATTCTGTTTGGTTTAAATTCTTCTTTATACCCTTCTCTGTTCACTGTATTTTTCGCGTTGCTTATTTTTATTACATTACGTCATACTCGACGTTCTAAGAAACCAATTTTTGGGAATTTGAGATAAGACCGCGCCTTAAGCTGTAAAATGTTTCTGGAATTTTGGAATTATTTTGAACAAGGGCTTTTTCATCAAAAAAAAATCCTGATTAGTTTGTATTCCGGATACTTTTATAAGCTTAACTATTTCGGTAAATAATTCTTCGAAACAGAGAGTTTCCGCAGAAACTCCATGAATGGAAGTAGTTTTGTAATTTAATTTTAGCTTAACTATGTTTTTTAATACTTAGTTAATACTTCAACGGAATAATCAACATAATTCATAATTCAATTGTTTATGAAACACGATGCACAAATATTCGTTGTTCACAATGTACTAAACGTTATAAGTAATTAAGACAGCTCGGTTGGGTATACGTAGCAAGTAACGTTACATATTATCGTAGGAGCAATGTTATGTACACACGCCAAATTAGAAGTTCAACCTACCCCAACCTGTCAAATTTTAATAATCGAAGAATCGCCTTCCACTATTGTGATAAGGATGAAAATCTATAAAAAAAATTACAGATTGAGGTAGGTTGATGTGCTGGCGTATATACATAGATACTATTATTTCATAATCATCATATTTCCCCGGAAAACACTTTATAATATTTATTCCTTCAAAACAATTACGAGCAAAAACGCTTTTTTAAACCGGCTAATCCGAATTAGGACGTAGAATTTATAACACTCTAATTTCTTCTAATAATATCTCAAAGAAAATAACACTGAAATTTTTCACATTTATAAAATATAATATCTTTATAAAGAGCTGGAGTTTATATTTTCCACATCACATCGTACAAAGAGTATTTTATTACTTTTAATTCCTGAAATATTTCATCTTTTCACGTGAGATTTCAAGATGATATTTCACAGACATTTATAATAAAGTATTCTGAGGAATTTGCTCTTGAGATACAAATATGTCTGGGGTATAATAACAGCTGACTGTGTCACGTATTACCAACTCAGTGTTTGAAAATATCGTGAGTGGAATACGTAGGTGAGCGGGAACACAGAACAAGGTCGAGAAGTAAACGGTGACGGCAGTGCGTGAAGGATGTCGATACCAACATGTATATCAACCTTTTAGGCTGAACTTTTTATTGTTTTTTAGCCTGAACCTGAATTGAATCGCCTAGCTCTACATATTTTTACCGACTTCAAAAAAAAAAGGAGGTTATCAATTCGACCCGTATGTATGTAATATTATCAGAACTGCCCAGTTTTCATATATGTTAGTCTATATCAGCGTCTGAACAAATGTGCCAAATTTCATAAGTGTATGTATGTATGTATGTATGTATGTATATATGTATGTATGTATGTATGTATGTATGTTTTTATGTTTGTGCACGCATATCTCCGGAACTACAAGTCCGATTTAAGTAATTCTTTTTTTGTTGTTCTAGGTATTGTTCAACTTAGGGTACACTGCAAGTTTCATCAAAATCGGTTCAGTAGTTTTAGAGATATGGATTTTTTTATATTGTGACGGATTACAAGATTAGTGCATATGTAAGAAAATTTTGTATTTTACAAGAATTTGGGTTGAATATGTAATAAATAAACTAAAAAGGGTAAAATAAAAACTTTTTTAAAAAAAAGTACCGACTTCAAAACAAATACAAAAAAGTTTAAAATAACTTTTCTTTCGGAAGTCGGTGGCTTTGTTTTGTTGTGTCATTGACTATTGCCACCGACTTCCGAAAGAAAAGTTATTTTAAACTTTTTTGTATTTGTTTTGAAGTCGGTACTTTTTTTAAAAAAGTTTTTTGGTTTATCGCTTGCAACATTAGATCTGCGCAGTCGCCAAAAGCAGTTGCAATCACATGAATTATAATATATCATCTCCTTAGACTGATATATTTTATTAATTTCATTGCAACTATCATCGAACACATCTCACCCTTTATATTCTTGTCTCCACTGTAGAAAGATTGGTACAGTCTTCAAATCGGACTAAAAAATAACGCAGAAATATGAAACGGTGGAGTACTAACTTTTTTCTGTTCCGCTCCGTTTGTTTGCTTTCCGCTAGAGTCTCCTTCATAATTGTATGCACTCTGAATAGCCAGATAGCTAACTACTATAATTGCGCTGCAAGGAAAATTGGATCGTTAACCAGAGAAAATACACAAACTCATATACAGAACTAAAGGAGAAACTTTCATAGTTACGCAAGTCTTCACCTTTCAATGTGAATGACATCACATAGACCAAAGAAAGAATTTATCTATAAAAGTTATTATTATAGCCATAAATCTTAATCATAGACGTGTGATAAATCGATGGAGGGGCGTGCAATAGAGTAGTTTGTTTATCGTCCCGTCTCTATAGACTGGTAGGGAAAGCGTGCCGTGAATATATGATGAGATTTTTCTTCCTTCGCAAAATGGAGTCTTGTCGTTCACCCACCGATTGCCTCGGAGTATGTTTTAATCTCGATTTATTTCACTTAACGCCTTCATCGCGGATTCGTTGCATTCCTTTGACAAATCATTCGGAAAACAACAAGCAATTTAACAAAATGCCGAATGTTTTTACGAGTAGGTAGAATTGCGACTATTTAACGACTTTCCTGTACCGCTTTTTCTTTAATGTTTTACTTTTGCCATTTCTAATGCTTCAAACTTTGGTACAGTAAAGTAATAAATGTGTCTTAAAGCAACTGGAACATATGACTCAGTATAGATAATGTAATATCAGTTGGGTCTAGAGTAGGCACTTAAACCAAACGATGATTACCCTAAGATACAAGTTCAGGGCAACAAACGACATACAACAACAAGCCTTAGGACGTGGCCTTCAAGCGGAATTATGAAAATATCACGGGGATAACAGAAGGCAGGAGGCGGTCACTGAAATTTGCTCCTCAATAAGGGCGGAATGACAAACGAGCGTCCCGGTGACTGTGCGGAAACTAACGAAATAGATGTTCGCAGCGGTCCCGGGGGATGCAGCCTAGACGTCCCATTTTATTTTATAAATCTTACCGTACTTCACGTATTACGCAGCCAATGAAGACGTGTGTTCGCCCTATGTCCTCATTTGCTGCTTGGATTTGCGAATGAAATTGAGTCAAGTAAGTGATGGCAAAATCCCTGACATATTGTCTGCTAGAAAATATATTTTTATTTGTGAGAAACATGTGTTATTCAACTCGGATTATGTGATCTGATTTATTTATTGCTGTTTTTTCGTACACATAATACTATAGACAATAGACGGATTTACTTTTGTAAACGTCTTTCTTTAACAATTGTTGAGCGCCAAAGGCACCATCTCTTGTCTTTATGAATTCCTTCCACAAAGGTTACAACGTAGATAAACTGAGTAAGTTATAGCTCTTATATTTAGCGAAGAATGCGATATTATATATTCCGAGATAACGGCGTATAAAAATTAGAATGTATAATTTCTCTGGCCAGAATAAAAACAGTCAGTGTAATCTTGAGACGAGGAAAATATTATCGAGACCAAGTCAAACACAATTCGAGTGGTGTAAGCTATAGTCCTATTAACGCTCAGTTCCGTTCGCAAGCGTTTTGGGTACGTAACATTTTTATTCAACGGCATCGCCCACATAAATTAGGCTGAGCTGACCGACCAGAGCGCTCGTTTTGCCTTTTCTGGTGTAAGGCAAAACTGAACCATGTTTCATTTAGCTGTTTTTATTCCTATACCTATCGCCGAAAAGCCAGCCCATCGTCTGCCGCAACGTTTTTGTACTTCTATTTTATTTTTAATTAAACGACATTGAATGCCGGCGTGATCAAAGACTAACACGCTGCCTCAGGCTGATATTTCAATTGTTTATGTTAAAAACAAGACCATTTTTTCCAGTGTAACAATGAAACGAAATAAAACAGACTTTTGTCTTGTTTTGCCACAATGGTAATGAGGCGTTTTGAAAACCTTTTCTATTTTTTTTTTGCTTTAATGTGACTTCAACAGTTGAAACACACATCAGTAGTTGGAATTCTAATTAAAATGCCTTTGACCTATAAAATAAAATTAGTGTGGAACAGAGGAATGTAATTTACGATTTTGTATTTTGCTCCATAACTACAGTAACCGACCACCTTAATTAACAGCGTTGTATCCTAAAATATAATTACTTGTATTTTGTGTGTTACGAGGTTACGAGCGACATGGGCGGCCGTATTTCAGCTGGGAAGCTCTATTTGGTTCCGTAGACTTGGATAAGGGGACATGAGAAGGACTAACAACGCAATGCATACAAAACAACTGTTTACTCGGGTTTTTGGTTTAATGTTAACGTGCTAAGATTTGCTTTCATGGTGTGAAGGTTAGACTAGATGATTGTAATTAGACTAAATTATTTCATACTTTGTTTGTTACAAAGTTTGAAATAATAGTGGAACAAAATTTTGCTTCTCGTACTATTGCATCGGTAGACTGTTGAGTGCTGATGTTGACCCTAAAAATGTTATGAAAAAATATATCTTTATCTATAATGAAACACGAGTAAGCGAACCGTTAAAAAGATAAGTAAATGTAAAGTACGTTTCTTTATAGGAAATAATTATAAAAGATGGTACTACGCATTTCGCTAAGTATGTACACCGTACACTAACATGTTTCAGGTGTTACTTTGTTTAAGGTTAAGTTTACTCGTATATTTCACAGTGTTATAAGTAAAAAACTATGTCTTACCTGAAAACTTACGAAGGTATAGCTTGAAATTGTTGAGTTCACTGTAGGACATGAGTTGCCCGCTTCATTTTTTGAAAGGATATTATTTTTGTTGGGTTTTCTCTAAAAACAAACTGGATCCATAAAAATGCATTCAAAAACCTTTAAAATAGCATTATTACACAGTAACAATAAAGAAAATTTACTCATAAATCGATCTGATCTATACTTAACCAAAAGGCACTCGTAACACTAAAAACTATACGAAAAAGATTATCCAAATCGATAAAGTGGTGTAATAAAGGCCGAAACCTACAGCAGTTTACAGGAATCGAATTAAAAAGGAGCGGTGGCAGATCTACAATCAGTACGTACGTAAGCCCATTGTAAGCACTATTCCTATTAGCATTAAACGGTCGTTTGCAGCGAGGAATGAGCGCCACACAAACGTATTCTACTTTTTAGTAATGCTGCCCCTCGTAAATTGTACTAGGCGTCCGGCCCGCGAGTAATTCAGTTTACTTTCCACCTACCCACTTGTTACCATGTTTACGTTTCTTACTGACAATTATTAGGGTTATGTATTGAGAAAATTGTGTGTCAAGCACCAGGCTAGGGTTCAAGAAAATTGCCTCGGGTTATCTCGTCTCTTTGTGAGGGCATTACAATGAGTTTCAAAAGCCTACTGCTGTTTTCTTTTTGTGAAAAGCTGTAATTACTTTGTGTAGTAATCCCGTTCGGGCTTTGTAAAAACGCTGATTTGTAGTTAATGTTTCCGGAGGGATTTTCTTTGTGACCTGTTCTAGATGTTTCTAAGGCGTTCTAGACATTGTTTTAAGGTAAAAGATCCAAAGCATTCACGGTGGGTAGTAATTATTGTGTTATCTATTCAGTATCAGATAACACTCGTAATTCTTACGGAGCGTGTCCTTCGAATAGTTTTACGACTGCACTGTTTACAAGCCATTACGTTTATTGTTCAGCAAACAAACTACCACTAACATAAGTAGATGCTACTGTTATCAGGAAGAATAAAGTTTTTATATAGCACTATAAACTTACTAATTTCATATGGGAATATTATTTGTACACGTATAACGGTTGTAATAATTATGTAGAAAAATGTTTCCGGAATGTTATTTATTATGAACTGAAACACATAAAAAATAAATAAACGTGAAATGGAATTTAATATAAAAACTACAATCAAGAAGAAATAGCTGTACTATTTCTTTATAAAAATATAGTTCTACGCATTTTTTTATAAGTTAGAAGTCACCAAAATGACTCTACCCACTGTGGCTGTAACCTTTTATCTAAAATCAAAGTGTAGTATTCTGTTCTTTTCAGCTTAATAAACTTTTACGCTTGCCTTTCCTTTATTTAGACCACTAGTATTAAGACATCAACTTTCGGTATGTTGTCAATGACGTGTCTACTGTGATAATCGTGAAAACGGGTTTGTGGTTTATAAGGTAGTGATTTGGGGTAAGGAAGGTGGTGCCCTGCGTTTTTATCACACACTTTCTAGAATATAATTATAGAAATAATTCAGTAGTGATTTTCAGTATAAGCTGCGCCTATATTTTTTACCTGAAAATTAAAGCTTTACAGTTTCCATATTTTTTCTGGTACATACCACAGATTTTGTCAAAAAATACGTCTAAAATTCTCCACCTGAGTGTACGAGTATATCCATTAACAATTGATTCTAGGAAAAGACTATAGAACTTACTACAGTTCTTATAATTTGCACAACCTGGTAATCTTTCAAATGCAACATTATCGAAGTATATAACTTTATATACCCCTCACTTTCAATGACATATACAAGTAACATCTACAACTACATACATATAATTACACTGTACCACAGAATAGTACAGACATCCATCTAAAGAGAGTTAAAAACTTTTTTGAAAAAAAGGGAAAGGGAACCGACTTCAAAACCAAACACAAAAAAGTGTAAAATATCTTTTCTTTCGGAAGACAGTGGCTTTGTTTTTTATTCCATTCACTATGGCCATAGACTTCCGAAAGAAAAGTTATTTAACACTTTTTTTGTGTTTGGTTTTGAAGTCGGTTGGTTCCCTTTTTTTCAAAAAGTTTTTTTTTACCCTTTTTAGTTTAGACATTCAACAAAAATCTTCATAATAATCGGCGTCTTTAAAAATCTACAATCCAAGTAAGCAAAAACGGATCCACGCGAGCAACGTCACGGGATATCCATTAGTGTTATATACTAAAACCTTCTCGAGAATGTAATGAACACTTTCCTGAAAACCGCATCAAAATCGGCTCAGTAAAACGCGAGATAATTGCGGACAAACATACATACATACAGGTCGAACTGAGAACCTACTATTTTTTTTTTTTGAAGTCGTTTAAAAAAATGTATAAATGGATAATTTCTCATTAGCACCCAGTAAGTCGGGAATGTTTGCCCAGTTGATGGTAATAGCCAAATGCGGGTATACCATACCATACTTAAACTTCTCCCTAACCTTACGAGGATCATAGACCTTAGTGTCGTGTGTGTGATTGAAGATGAAGTGACCTCATTTACACGCGCCTCAAGTGCACTTGCACTCGCTGTCCGTGAAACTTGCGTTTCGCTCATTGCAAGGACCGACTGACCTTTGAGCGCAATTACATTCTACAGGGTGATTTGTTATTCGATGCGGTCCTTGTAATGGGTGATACTAGACCTTATTTGCAACAATTTTAACCCCGACAATATGGGGTCTAAACTAACTGGTTTTAGAGATATCGAACTTTAAAGATTATTCGAAAAATTTCCACCTCTCCCTCATTAAGTGCTTATTGTTAGAAAGTAACGATAGTCACCACTTAGAATTTATGCTTTTCTGATAGAATATGAACGACTGAATCTAGTGAATACAAGTTTGTTATAAAAATAATCATATCTTGGGAAATTAAGTGTCATAAAGTTTCTGTTTTGAAGTTTTCTGAAAACTTTCCTTGTCTTTCAAAGCATATTTTTCAAAATAAATGTATGACACTTGGTGTACAAATTACAGGAAAAACTTTCTTGTCCCATTACCTTTCTAAAATGGTGCCACAGTACCCACTTTTAGTTAGTGTCTTATCAGAAAATTAGGGTTGTTACTGACAAAGTAGTAAATCAACGAAAATCGGTTATAATGTTTTTTCGAACCAACATTTTTTTTCTGTGGTTTTTGTCCAAAATGCTATCTGTTGTTAGCTTTTTAAGTCAGTGCTCTAAATCCTGGTCGATCATATCAGGCAAAAATCGGTCTTTATCTGGAGTATTTTTACCTATGGACCAGATAGTCAAACCATCAATTTTCTTCCATTTAAAACAGCTACTTGAAACAAATGTACAATGACCGAATGTTTATAAGCTCTGGTTTCGCAAAAATAAACTAAACTGGCGTGCATAAAAGTTGGGTCACCCTACTTGTAGGACAGGTAAAAATACTCCAGATAAAGACCGATTTTGCTTGAGGCGATCGACCAAAATTAAGCGCATTGACTCAAAAAGCTAATATCAGATAGCAGTTTGGACAAAAACCACAGAAAAAAAATGTTAAGTCGAAAAAACATTATAACCGATTTTCGTTGATTTACTACTTTGTCAGTAACAACCCTAATTTTCTAGTAAGACACTAACTAAAAGTGGGTACTGTGGCACCATTTTAGAAAGGTAATGAGACAAGGAAGTTTTTCCTGTAATTTGTACACCAAGTGTCATACATTTATTTTGAAAAATATGCTTTGAAAGACAAGGAATGTTTTCAGAAAACTTCAAAACAGAAACTTTATGACACTTAATTTCCCAAGATATGATTATTTTTATAACAAACTTGTATTCACTAGATTCAGTTGTTCATATTCTATCAGAAAAGCATAAATTCGAAGTGGTGACTATCGTTACTTTCTAACAATAAGCACTTAATGAGGGAGAGGTGGAAATTTTTCGAATAATCTTTAAAGTTCGATATCTCTAAAACCAGTTAGTTTAGACCCCATATTGTCGGGGTTAAAATTGTTGCAAATAAGGTCTAGTATCACCCGTTTCAAGGACCGCATCGAATAAAAAATCACCCTGTATAATAGTCTGTCAGAAAAATTCTGGTGCTCGACGGTACGAGTAGCATACCGCACACTGTTAGGAAAATTCTGACGGACTGTCCTCTTTTGATCCTCGCCGGAACGTATTTGGTACACTTTTACAAAACATTTATGTATTCTAAAAGTTACTCGATCAAAGTTTCTAATAGTATGCGAGGTGCATCCAGCAAGCATCAGAATTTTTCAGACATTTTCTTATGGTATGCAGTCGCTCTTATACTGTTCTGTAGGTACCTTTTGCCTTAGCATATTACATTGCCAGTAGGAAAAACTCTGTTTGAAAAGTGAATTTAAATAAACGAGATGAGAGCACTAGTCTATTTTCTTTTTAGTCTTCGTTGTACAACTATTGTCTTAGCATTTAATAACTGTCAAGCTTTTTAAACTAACTTGGGTACGAACTCAGTCTTTGTAAGGAATTTCGTTATTATCAAAGAAAATTCCAAGAATGGAAGTCTTATGGTTCATTTTATTGTTAGTTCGCCTCGGGTTAATCATTAAAAAAACTTTGGCAAGATAGGGATAGATTTTTCAAGAATGTTTATTTAGACAGTTATTAAAGGAGAATTTCAGTCATTATAGCGAATTAGAGTCAAAGTCTAACTTGACAATGATAAATGGTTTTTTTGATTTTAATTTGACATTATACTCTTTTCATTATTTTAACCCCTGTGCTGTTCTCAACTGAAAGAAGCTGAACTTAAAGTTTGATGAATATGAATGGTAAAACTGAAACTGGATAGGAAACGCCATCTCAATCTAATATGGATAAAAAAATTAAAATTTCTCCAATGTCATTTTTATTCTCGCGTTTGAAAAAATGAATATAATATGGATACGGAATCGCAATCAATGGAAACAAACCCACCTTCCCAAAATCCTCTGAAAAGTAAAAATATTGCTAAAATATAACCCAGTACTAAAACTATGTTAAAGAAGAGCTATTCCCCGTATTCATCACAATGGGCCACTTGCCAACTGATTGTGTAATAGATATCCGCAGTTTTAAAACTTCTATGAACTTCTTATGAAACTGCAGAGGAGAGGAACTTGGAAGTTTTGCGCTTTTGATGTTTATTGACAGGATATAATATTTTAAACATAAATTATTATTTTCTGGTGGTTTATTCTGACCTGATTTGAGCAGGTTTTAGTCAAGTGACTATATTAAACTGGAGATTAGTAAAATGTTAACCGCACACACGTTTATTTAACTATGAACTCTAAAAATCCTACTCGCGCGGCTGACTTTATACGAAACTTCTCATAGAATATATCTCACGTAATCCATGAAAACAGTGTTAATTTCTAGGATTACCTAGTAGTACAAAGCTTTCCAGAATACATTGCAACACATTATTAGACACTCCATAGAATCCTTAGATGTCTTTCATTAGACGCGGCACGTAATGCGATAGTCTATTCTCAGAAGCGGCTTACTCGGCGCGAAAGTATTAGCAATCGATCCTATAGTCTGGCTAACAACTATCTACAGTCTGAAAATAAGACAATGTGAGTCTTAGAGGATCCTTAATTGTTAATTAAAGTATACATACCTAATGAAGCAATATTGCGGACTATAACATGAGAAATAAGCACCTCTTTATGAAGTAACATCCTAATACCATCTTAATTACGTTGCGTGTATCAAAGTGGCTCCACCAAATACAATAACCTAATTTTCCTAATATGGTTTCTTGTGGCTCTCACCGAATACTAAAGTCTATTGATGACATTTACTCTCCGCGAAAAATCTCCTTTCACAAATTATTTTTACAAAAAAAAAGCTAAAAATATTTTCTTTACAATGAAGAACATAAAACAAAGACCTTCATATTTTTCGGTTTAAGTTCGAAAATGTCTTTCCAGACAAGAAAAATACCATCGATTAGCGCTTATCGTTTTCTTTTGTAATAAAAGGGGGAAGAAAAATTGATTCGGGCGTCGTCAGTCAATTTGCTGATCGGAGATGAACGAACAATCGGATACGAAACGGTTTGATGGCGACGGCTAAAACAGATTATTGCCGAGAAAGCCGAAGATTGCTCGTAAAACTTTTAACGATCGTACTAAATTACAATTGGGGTGGAATAAGTTTTTCGACCTATTTAATTTATTGTGATGGCCGCAGGCGACGTCTGATCTCAAAAACATAGGTTTAGTAGTGGCAACAGTCGAATAAAATACGCCGTTAATTTCGGTCGACCGCAAAACTTTACTGAAGTAATGACTGACGACTCTGACGAGGACTTTCGAGAGAAAAGTTAAAAGAAAATAAATTAGTAAGAGTATCGAGTGACTATTTCAGATAAAAATAATTGATATAGGTCCTGACGTCTATATTCCAGTCAAAAATTAATTTTAAAACTTTATTTCATTGCCAATTTTTTTAAAGTTTTCAGTACTTTTTCAGTTACCCTTTACAAGGTACTCGATAACTAACTGTTTATTCAACAACTAACATACCGTTGCTAGTAAGAAAAGACGAGAAAAACCAACTGACTTTATTTTAATTTGAAAAGTTCCAACTTAGCACAACTTCTTTTTCACCTTCAGTTAGCTATTGAGTAGAAAGTGTAGCTTCTTTACAAACTAACTCTTTAGACTTAGTCTATCCAAATGAAAATTAATATATCAGATCCAAGTTTCAGTTTACTTTCAAAAAATCTTAGTAACGTAAATGATCGAGAAAGCAGAGTATAAAATCACCATAATATTGAGGAAAACATATTCTTTTTCATTACTCATACTCTGAAAGTAGGTCATTACATGTCTGATTAGCCGTTTGAAAGTTATCCATTGCCGCCCTAGGGAAAATCGCTTTCAACTGACAGCTGCCATATTTAAGAAAAAAAAACTAGTTATATTTTGACATTTCTATTGAACCATGTTCAAAATTTTTATACAGCCACGAAATTACAGAGCAATAAAAATAAAATAACATAAAGTTAATTATTAAGAATATAAATAATAACTTTAAAATCTGTGGTCCGACTGTCAAAAGTGACTGACGTAAAAAAATTTCTTCTTCAATTTACATTTTATTTGCCGCAAAAACTAACGTTTAAATATGATTCTGGTATCAATAATAACAAACAACAAGTGCGAGTTGGACTCGCCCATGAAGGGTTCCGTAGCAGCAAGCATAGATTAGAGATATAATTATATTGAGATTAGTAAGTATTATTCACAAACAATAAAAATAACTTTGTTTTTCATAGTATTTGTATGAATGGCAAAGTTATATTTGCGGTTTTTGAAAATGTACTATATCTCAAAAACTACTAACTGTATCTCATCCAAACCAATTTTCGTTGGTAGTTTTGGTTGAGGTCTACATTATATATTTTTTTTAGTTTTATCATTCTCTTATTTTAGAAGTTACGGGGGGGGGGGGGGACACACTTTTTACCACTTTGGAAGTGTCTCTCGCGCAAACTGTTCAGTTTAGAAAAAAATGATGTTAGTAACCTCAATATCATTTTTAAAGACCTATTCATAGATACCCCACACGTATGGGTTTGGTGAAAAAAAATTTTTTGAGTTTCAATTCTAAGTATGGGAGGCACCCCCAAAATTTGTTTTGTTTTGATTTTTGTGTGAAAATCCTAATGCGGTTCACATAATACATCTTTCTACCAAGTTTCAACAGGATAGCTCTTATACTTTCGACAAAAAGTGGCTGTGACATACACGGACAGACAGACAGACATGACGAATCTATAAGGGTTCCGTTTTTGCCATTTGGCTACGGAACCCTAAAAATGAAAAATCAAGAACAACAAGAACAATACAGTAAAATAACGGAAAATAAGAAGAAAATGAATCCAGTACTTTTGCAATGATAACTAGAAGTCGAACCAAACCGCAGCCAGCACACCCAACATCTCCGGGCTCGTCGCTGAGCTCCGCCTCGCAGCCGCCGGGACGCGCCTCACCAGTGGACGTCGTGTCATCGAGCGCTGCAGCCGCGTCGAGCTCCAGCGACGAGTTTTTCTCCCCGTCGTCGACGCCACCACCACCGCCACGACGAGGAAGAGGACGGCCACCAGCGGGCTTGGGACCTCGAGGCCAACAGGCCCCGAACAGGGTCCCCGCTGCCGGTGGAAATGTGTCGCGCATTCGTTGGACTCAGTCCATTAACGAAAATGTGATGCGCGCATATTATGGGGCTACAGAGGGAGGAATTAACCTTACGGCGTACCGAACCAGGATGCTCTCTCTGTTTCAGGTGCTTGAGCCCGCTGTCAACGTCTCGGCCCAACGATTGTCGGATCAGGTGCGCGTGATTCAACGTAGTCATAGGTTGGATGATGCTACACTTGATCGGCTGCGCTCGGAAGTGCAGAGTAGCCCTGTCGACAACCCTCTCGCAACACAGATAAACACCCATTCACCTGTCACTGCGCGAGTAAACCAGGATGTTGAAGAGGAGGCCGACAGGGTTATATCTGCAGATAACCAATGCAATGTGGAAATAAGGAGTGCTTTGGAGGATGCGATTCGTGAGTATCGGTTCACATCACCTGATCTTAGACCGCGGCTACCCCGTTTGCCCATGAATAAAAAAAACAGAGCCCTAGTGTGTGCCCTGGATGCGCTGTTACCAGATTTTATTGAGAGCAGCGCAAACCTTTGCGATACACACTCAATCTTGTATTGTACGGCTGTCGCGGCATGTCGTGTAGCTCATGTCAAATTTCCGAACACAGAAAGAGCTGCACGACCGAAACTTGCCGTGCCAGCCTGGCAGTGCAGGATTGAGCGTCGTATCAATGAGGCCAGGGTGCTCATTGGGAAGCTCATCTGCTTCAGGGAGGGAAATACACGCCCAAGGGTGATGCGCTTTGTGAGGCGGGCTTTCTCGGGAACTGGTATCAGTTCTCAAGATTATATGTTCCGTCTCACAGAGCGCATTGACTTCCTGAAGCAGAAAGTTTATGCATGGGCGAACCGTATCCGCCGGTATAGGAGAAGAGTGGATCGATACACTCAGAATCGCATGTTCCAAAGTGATGAAAGGTGGGTATACAGAACATGGGAGCGACCCATTCTCAATCAGGGTGTTACTGACGGGCACTTGCCAGATAATGAAGCTATGAGTGCTTTTTGGCGAAGTATTTGGTCAGTGCCCGTTGGTCACACTGAGGGTGACTGGATGCGTGTGGTTGAGCGAGCGTGTGACTCAATCCCAGAAATGGAAGCAATTTCTATAACCTCACTTGACGTAGCCCATACAGTCCGTCCGTTACCTAATTGGAAATCTCCAGGGCTGGACGGACTGCATATTTTTTGGATAAAATGGCTACGAGGGTCACACGCTTGCTTAGCTTCACAATTTCAGTCATCTTTAGAGACAGGGTCGCTACCAATGTTTTTTACCACAGGTGTTACCCACCTGCTCTATAAATCAGGTGGTACCGCGGAACCAAAAAACTATAGACCAATTACGTGTCTACCGACTATCTCTAAAGTTCTAACATCCATTCTGAGAGCAAAAATTGCTTATCATATTGATAGTAATTCAATTATGTCTGCCTCTCAGAATGGATGTAGGAATTGGTCCCGCGGTACTAAAGAGCTGCTCCTTATTGACATGGCCGTAAGCCAACAGGTTCGTCGATCCCGGAGGGATCTGTCGACGTGTTGGATAGATTATAAGAAGGCCTATGACTCTGTGCCGCATGCGTGGCTCATGAGGGTGCTAGAGTTGTACAAAATAAATGCAACACTTCGCACCTTCTTGTTGTCATGTATGCGGCAATGGAGGACGTTCCTTCTCTATCCGGGACGTCGGAAGATTCTCGAGAGCGACGAACCGATTAGGATTGAGCGAGGAATATTTCAGGGTGACAGTTTGAGTCCGCTTTGGTTTTGCTTAGCCCTGAATCCTCTTAGCGCACTGCTGGAGGATTCAGGTCTAGGCTATCGGTTGAGGAGAGGCGGTCAGGTTATATCTCACCTCCTTTATATGGATGACCTGAAACTTTTTGCCCCCACCAATTCGCAGCTGATGGGGCTACTGAAGATCACTGAAACCTTCAGTAGCGCCATTATGATGGAATTTGGTGTGGAGAAATGTGCGGTCATGCATGTAAGACGAGGGGGGATTATGGAATCTGAGAGCACCCAACTCTCAGATTCCATAAACCTTAGATCCCTTTCAGCAACCGAAACCTATAAGTATTTGGGTATGTCGGAATCATTGGGCATCAATGTTGCTGGCATGAAGCAATCGTTGAGGGAGCGCTTCTTTGGCCGCCTGAACAAAGTGTTAAATAGTCTTTTATCAGGCGGAAATAAGGTGCGCGCCTTCAATAGTTGGGTCATGCCGGTTCTGATGTATTCTTTCGGCATACTCAAATGGACTCAAACGGAACTTGACGCCCTGGATAGAAAGGTCCGTACACTGCTGACTGCAAATCGGATGCATCACCCACGGTCATCGGTGATGAGACTGTATATCCCGCGGAAGTGTGGAGGCCGTGGCTTACTCAATGCTAAGACCTTGCACAACCGCGAGGTATGCAGTCTCAGGGAATACTTCCTTGAAGCCGACGTGGGGATGCATCGAGATGTAGTTTCAGTGGACAAAGGCCTTACCCCGCTCTCCTTGGCTAACGAGAACTGGCGCAAACCTGTGGTATTGGATACGAATGACCGCAGGGAGGTATGGCAGAGCAAGGAGCTACACGGACGGTTCTACAGGGCCCTTCACGGACCTGATGTAGACCTTTTGGCGTCTGTAGCCTGGCTACGTTTCGGTGACCTCTTCGGGGAAACCGAAGGTTTTGTCTGTGCGATTATGGATGAAGTTATCATGACGAACAATTACCGGAAATATATTGTCAAGGACGGTACGGTTGACATCTGTCGGGCATGCCACCGTCCCGGTGAGTCGATCAGACACATTGTTTCCGGTTGTTCTCGTCTTGCTAACGGCGAGTACTTGCACAGACACAATCTAGTAGCTAGGATTATCCACCAGCAACTTGCTCTGCAATACAACCTTGTGGATTCTGAAGTACCATACTACAGGTATGTGCCCGACCCAGTTCTTGAAAACGGTCATGCCATATTGTATTGGGATCAATCTATCATCACTGACAGGACTATTGTAGCCAATAAGCCTGATATAGTGGTGGTAGATCGCCGAGAGCGCCGTGCAATGATTGTTGATATCACCGTCCCTCATGACGAAAATCTCGTGAAAGCTGAAAATGATAAAAAAATCAAGTATCTTGATTTAGCACACGAGATTGTCGACATGTGGGACGTGGACTCAGCAGTCATTGTACCGATAGTCGTTTCGGTCAATGGGCTAATTGCGAAGAGCCTCGACCAACATCTTAAGAGGCTCTCATTGTGCAGCTGGCTCAAGGGCTTGATGCAGAAAGCAGTTCTCTTGGACACGGCGCGCATTGTGAGGAGGTTCCTCTCTCTAGAGTCCTAACCACCGGCACCTTGGACCCTGTTCCCGATGCTAGTGGGCCACTATTTTTTATATTTTTAAATGTTTTTTTTTAATATTTAAAAATGTAAAGAAATATGAAAAATAATGAATAAAGAATAATAATAACTTTAAAATAATTTAGTTTCAACTATTTCTCTTAAATATCACAGATTTCGACAAAATCTTTGCCATTTTTTAAATAATGAACATGAAAAATCCTGGCTGTATAGCTGGACGACCACAGTGACCACAGCACAAAAATTTAAAAAAAAAACAAGCTGCAAAGTGACAATCCGATCTGCACTCAATTTTTTCTTTAGCTATTTATGTTGTTAATTTTACTTTTTTTCCTCGTATTCGTAATGAAAAGCACAGTGTTTACCTCGGGTAAATTACTTATTTAGTCCCTCGAACTATTAGCGCCCTCACTACGTTCGGACACTAATAGATATCCCGTGACGTTGCCCGCGTGAATCCGTTTTTGCTTGCTTGGATTGTATGATTTTCAGAGATGATTGCATATTTGTCCGCGATTATCTCGCGTTTGGCGGAACCGATTTAGATACGGTTTTCAGAATAGTGTTCGTTACATTCTGGGCAAGGTTTTAGTATACAACAATAATGGATATATCGTGAAGTTGCCCGCATAGATCCGTTTTTGTTGCTTACTAGGATTGTAGATTTTCAAAGACGCCGATTATATGAAGATTTTTCTGTTGAATATTTAAACTAAAAAGGGAAAAATAAAAAACTTTTTTTGAAAAAAGGGAACCGACTTCAAAACCAAACACAAAAAAACTGTAAAATAACTTTTCTTTTGGAAGTCGGTGGCCATAGTCAATGAAATAAAAAACAAAGCCACCGACTTCCGAAAGATAAGTTATTTTACAGTTTTTTGTGTTTGGTTTTGAATTCGGTTCCCTTTTTTTCAAAAAGTTTTTATTACTACGTCTCACAGACAGTTGAAGGGATTAGCACATACGGTACCTTTCTAATACAGCTAGGCGCTCATTTATAAGGACCAAAATCTGTTGCAACTAAATTGAATGTCGAATATTACATGGATATCGATATCCATGATTGTATATAGAAACTATGTACAAACATACCTTGAAGCTGGTATATTCACAGGCGTAACTAACACTCAATTAACACCTCTTACCTCTGCCTCTAATTTGTAGCAACGATCTAGTGTGTAACAGACGGTATAAAACACACAATACAATAGAAGCTTAGACGAGTACCTAGTAATATTGTCGAAAAACTATGTATTATTTGAACAAAAGTAACAAAACGGATTTTGTCCTTAAGCTCTTTATCCGATTTCTTTTAACTATATATAATAAATAGCCAAAAGCTATTCTGTAATCTTGTGTTGCCCACAAAAACATTAAACAAAATAATCTTCACAATTTTTCTACACGTGTAAGTTAAAAATGTACCTAAGTTCACTTTAAAAGTTAGAGCGCACGAATTCCACAAGAGATCTTGTTACTCCCCATATGGATTTGTTCGAGAATTTTGTTATTTGTATCGTCTTAAGCGGAGTCATTGTGATGGGAAAAGTTATAAGTAGGCTGAGGATTGAAAAGTTGCGAAATAACTCTCTGGGAGGCAATAAGACAGGAACGTTTTGCAGGCATTTGTTACAACTTTTATGAGAATGCAAAGTTTGTTCTTTAAAAAAGTTTGTAACGAATTATTGTGAGGTACAACATGCAAAGTATTTTAGGTTTTTTAGACTCAGAATATTAAAAGCAATCAAATTAACGAAAGTCATTTGAATGATTGAAAAACCCTTTCACCCTTTCAAATTTTCCGAGAAGACAAGAGAACCAAATTGTGTTGTGTCGTCATTCTTCACCATTTCCTGAAATAGAACCAAATCTATTTAATCAAAATATTTTCATTCAGTATTCTCCTTGGCGTTGTTACGTAGAAATAGTAGTTTATTATTTTTCAATGAATTCGTTAGGTATACATTCAAATTTTACAGACAGGACGTTTGGATATCAACTACAATTCTAAAGCGAAATGTTTTAACTTCATTTTAACAAAGGTTAGAACGACGCTACAGTTAATAAAACAGTTGATATATAATATCATGTAACAGAACTAAGCCTTTCAATGAAATTGTCTTTATTCGATCAATACACATTTTATCAGTATCTAGATCAAATACGTGACCATCCATACTGTTTGACTGTTCAAAACTTCACGGACTAGCTACCTTAACGCAAATTATCATATTTTTACCCAAACAACCCCCGCTTTACTTGTGAACAAAATACCTACATAAAAAATCAAAGAAAAAGAACACAGTAATATTCCAAATATTTTTACTGAAATGTTTTGGAACTTGCTGCTTTGTAAATATGAAAATGTCGTGATACGTACGTGCACGCATTCAAAAACAGTTTATGTCTGTCCAGCATATGAACAAACGATGTCACAAAGTTAAATGTCCGACTTTGATCATGAACTACGCTTATTTTCTATTTCAACTAAAACAGCAATTATTCCGCACGAGTGTGCTTCACCCGCCGATGAATAAAATATTCTGCGCCCGAAACATGCAATTATGGAATGAAAACGGTAACCGTTTTCATATACGACAATTATTTTGAAACGGGTTATTTGTATTGTATTATGTATTCTCCATTACCACACTAGTGTGAACACAACACTGTAATGAAAGGGGCCTCAACACATACTATTAATCATGTCGAACAAAGCCCATGTTCAGTTTAAGCTCCCTTCGAGATATAATTACTTTCTTTGTAACGATTATTATTATAAGCAATTTCATTAAGCTCTCCTGAAAACTTTCTTATTGTGTTTTCCAACAAAAACTGATATTACAGGAAATTATATTTTATTTAAGAGTTTATTACGAACATTAACCTTGTCGTCGATAAAAGTTTTAGAAGTTTAAGCTTTGTAAACATAGCTACCTTGCTTACCTTAGGTTGGAATTATTTGCTTTTAACAAAGAAAGTATGCAATGGCCATGAAATTGACATGCTTTACAAATAATTATGTAAGGTGCTTGACGTCAAAAGTTTTATTTCATAATTATGTAAAATGACTTCAATATAGCTCTAATGCAAATCTTAAAGCGAAACTAAGCTAAAATATAGGTCATATTTTTTTTTTAATTTACTCTATCGAAGAATGAATGAAAATTGACACTTTTTCTATAAAAAAGTTAGATGACACGCCACGAATCCATTTCCTTCTTCTTAATTAAATGAACTGACACGATGTTCGATCTATCCATTTCTGTTACATTACTCAACTCCGATTGAATATAACTTCAAACTGTACTACATCTACAGGTAGGTACTCATGGAAATTGCCAGCGAACCTGTAACAAAATTAAACAAAGCGTTTTTCTCTCTTTGCTTCAGCGGAAAATTAAAGATGAAAAGGGCGGACTAATTAATTTTTATTACCTTTTCTCTTGGCTTCACATACATTGCTTAAGCTTTTCTTTTTTATCTTGGTAAAATCATCAAATAAGTCCTACAACCCAGGGCAAGGTATGAGGGCCTGTCAGACTTGTACTGACTAAAATTCACGGTGTCCTTCAATAGCCCTTTACGTTCCGGGGTCACGGTAATTCATTAGTCCCGTGACCCCGGCAGACTTCGGCCCTCTAGAGGGGGGCCCCGTCATCTTGCTGACGCTCTTTGAGGCGCGCGTGGAACACAACGCGCCGTCGACCCGGGCATGGTCCATGGTCGGGCAGCGAGTTGCCCTTTACTCGCCGCCCGCATGCCCGCGCCTACGGTGGCCGGAGATCGTCTTGCGACGTCCGCGGAGGGAGGACATTGTCCTCTCCCTCACGCGGCCCGCCTCCTCCTTCGCGAGCATGACTGCTTCGCAGAAGGAGGCGACCGCTTCCCACTCCGTCTCGCCCCGCAGCATGGCCGCAACCAATGCCGGGCGCGAGAGGTCTCCGCCTATCGCCGCCGTGAGGACACGTCGGTGCTCTGCCCAAGCTGGGCAGTGTTGCACCGTATGCTCTACTGTGTCCTCCGGGCGATCTTCGCAGTGGTGACACCCAGGCGTTTCCTCCTTTCTCCTTAGACACAGGTATCTCCCGAAACTTCCGTGTCCGGTGAGGACCTGCGTCATGCGGTAGGTCAGGACGCCGTGACTCCTATCCAGCCACTCCTCAAAGAGGGGTCTTACCGCCGCGATTGCGGCGTGCCCGGCCGTCGGTTGCGACAATCGTCCCCTCCATACTGCCCTGAGATCGCGCCGGACCTCTTCCCGCCGCGCCTCGACTTGTCGGGGCAGCGGGAATTCTCCCCGGTGCTGCGCCTCCACGCGCCACTCATAGACGCACATTGCTTTAGCTTAGCGTTTTTTTACAAAAAAGCGCATTGTCATGAGGAAATCTCGTGTAATAGATATAAAAGGGTCGTCTTCTATTCGTTGATTTCTCAAGAGGCAAGTATCACTATGAACAACGTGATGCAATCCAATTTTGTAACATGAAAATATCGCAAAGACTTTTCGGAAACCAAATAACTAACGAGCGTTAAAGCTCTAACTTCAAATATTGGTATTGAGCCGAGAATTCGGCGGAAAAAGGTATTACAATAACTGATTCATATTATAAACCCCGTTCATCTAATTATCATTAACTTGACTCTAAACTCGAAGTCTCATATAGATATACCTCCAGACGATTGTTGGTTTTAGTTCTAATATTTTTTAACTGTCGTCAGCACAATAGGTACGAGTACCTATACTTTTTTAAAAATAATTATTTACTTTCAAAAACACGATGATCCACATAACACAGGATTTTGCTAACATTGGGGTCATTAATCTTTATTTCTTTCTTGATCCTTATTTTTATGATGTGTCTGTGTTTACATTATTCATGTACAATAATATGATGATTAAATAAAAAATAATATACCTGAGAGAATGATTGAGTGATAACATGAAAACCCACGATTAGTAGAGATCGTGAACAATTTGCATGAAAACTCATCCGTCTCATCCTTTCTACCTTCGTTATTGGACAGGTCAGCGTGAAAGAATATAGTTTAAAATTAAAATTACTACTTCTTCGTACATTCTCTTTTTAAGCTATTGCATAGCTTTTATCGCAGGCTCTGAGGGCGGCCGCGGCGCGGCGACCGAATCAAAAAAAATCCTAAAACCTAACGAAAATACCTGACACCACGCATCGTCTAACATCGTTTCAGTTCGGGAGACTTCGGCAATCATAAAAATATCCGTCATAAAAACAATTTACTTTTTCTTACTGATTCTAAACGGTCAGCTACAAAAGGAGTTTTCACAATGAAACCTACTTATATATTTTTTTTATTTATTCGGGCATACATACATAAAAACTAACATTTACATTCTACCAAGCTGCAATACAGTTTGTCGGCAGCAAACTCTCTCTTGAGTTCTGTAGTAAGTTACTCATTTTCCTGGTCTCGAGACGGTCTAAACAGGTAACCGTGACCCTTGAACGTAAAGAGCTATTGAAGGAATACCGAGGATTTTAGTCAGTACGAGTCTGACATTCCCTCGGGATGAGTCAATCACACACACAATTGGTCCTTTCAATGTTTTTTTTTGTCTTTAATGGAAAGATCATATATTTATTTCCTAACAAACTGTTTTTAGTTTTTTTTTTATTTGCTGTAATTAAGAAGTTATAATAAATTCAAAATCATTAATTGAACTCCGAGCCGAAAACACGTCGACAGTGCCCGATGGGGAGGTGTGACGTCATTATGACAATTTCTATACATCGATAGTACGTGTTCCAACTTTGAAATTGTTATTGTAGAAGCCAGTTGACACAGTGCTAAGGAAATTCTTTGTCATAGTGACGTCACAACCGAGGTCGATAGTTTGACAGGTCTCCAGAGGCAGTGGCGCTGCCCAAGCGGACATTTTTGGAACTGCTCAGATTAGTCCTCATTGGGGCACGTTTGTGTTCACGTCGATTTTGTTAATTTTTTTTCACTTTTAGATTCATCATCATCAGCCTATAAATGTTCCCACTGCTGGGACACACGCCTCCTCTCTGTGAGAGGGAGTGGGCCGTAATCTACCACGCGGGCCCAGTCCGGATTGGTAGATGTCACATGTCTTCGAATTTTTGGTTCTAGGACATGCCGGTTTCCTCACGATGTTTTCCTTCACCGTTTTGAGAGCAGTGGTGTTGAAATAAATTACACAAAATAATGCGCCTGACGGGGTTCGAACCCACGACCTACAACTCGTAAGTCGAGGCCGATACCACTGGGCCACCACTGCTCAACTTTTAGATTGGTCATAATTAATTATAAAAAAAGACTTAAGATTTTTTCTCTTCTATGAATGTTCTTATGTGTGGTGGACTTACTAATTAAATAAAAAAAAAACTAAATTAAAATATCTAATAATGAAATGAGTCCTTCTGTATATATTATGTGAAAGAGTATTGTCAACATTTTGAATTCAAAATGAAAACAGATTTGCTCTATTCTGACAATCGACATTAGGTACTATAAAAATTGTCAGTACCGTGCACATCCGCTCAATTTTGATGATCGAATGCCAATTGAGCGTCGACACGAATAGAAATACACCATTTTTCATTCATGTTTATTGTGCCAACAGAAACTCGAAGATCATAAAAATCCAATCTTTATAACCGAATTTATGGCAGATAAAACTGTAAAATCTACTATACAATTCAGAATTTCAGGAAATATTGGTCCTTTTGCCAGATATCCAGCTGTCGATACAACTGCCAATTTTAACTAATTTTGTATCTTTGCCACAGTTCCGCGATGCTTTATCTCTAATTGACACATTAAATGAGTACTGACATCAACTTAGTTGAACTTAAATGCGATGAATATGTAAACCAATAAAGAAACGAACAACTGGACAATCTTATTTTAATCGACGACATATGCAACTGAGATTTCACATTGTCACTTAATATGATTGTATCGTTGATAGGTTTTGCTTTCCTGTTTTTTTTTTGTTTGTTTAATGTCCTTTTGCATATAGCAATGCGTTGACTCAAAGCTTTAAGACTTTTCGAATCAACATCAAAAAATGACAGAAAAAAATTGTCATCAAACTGAACTGAGTGGGTCTGCCGTAGCATAGCGGGTAGCACTACGCGTCGTAGCAAGTGTGCTGTTCAAAATAAAATAGAACTTTTAAAAAACCGGCCAATTTCAAAAACTGACCAAGTGCAAGTTGTACTCGCACACGAAGAGTTTTCTCTACCATTATTTATAAAAAACGGCAAACAAATCATGTCTGTTGGATTGAGTTGGGTGACCCTTTCTATATATTTATTGTTTTTTATTTAGTAGGTATTTGTTGTTATAGAGGCAATAGAAACACATCATGGTGTGAAAATTTCAACTGGCTATCACGGTTCGTTTAGAAATACTCGTAATGTCCCGTTTTACCCTTTGGGTACAGGGGGTCTACTTTAAGTTAACGAAGACATGGGTACGGATAGAGAGAGATGTACGAACGTAACTAATGGCAGATTTACATTGAGTCAGTAACTGACGCCAGTGCTGGCGCCGAAAACTGACTCATGCTATTTATACGAGGTCAGTATTTCAAGAAATCAATTTATATTATGGCAGTGCCAGGTCAGCACTGACTCGTCAGTGGACCACAGACTACATATCAGTGGACTGACGCCAGTTACTGACTCAATGTAAATCTGCCATTACGTCAAACACTTTGCGGACGGACAATACTTAGAAACCGCGCCACGACTGAAGTTCTTTTGACGCGGCGCTAGTGTCTATGTCATTACATCAAAATGCATTTAAAAAATGTAGTACCACGAGTTTTCCGCAGGTCATAAGCTGTCTGTGAAATTGTAATATCATTCATTCTTAGTTCAGGCTCGTTGTCATAACCCGTAATTAAGGCCGTGCTAAGACCCTCAGAACCTTTAAAACTGTTAACACTTCATTTGTAATGTTTTCATTGACCAAGTAGGTCAACAAACATTATTGCCTTCAATACACGCAGCTAACGTGCGCCGCGTGGCCGCCGTGCACAGCGTGCACCGCGGTGGGGCCGCGGCCTTACATGAAGTATAGTAGTTTTAGTTCAAAACTCTAAGACAAATCCTGTGTTACAGCTAGAAATCTCACAGCACACATGTGATTTGTCATTACAAAGTACATCAGAAACTTCGCCGTCCGCACACAACGGCGCGTTGGATAGTGTTTACTCTTCAAACACTTTTAATTGTTACCTTCAGTAGTTTACCAGACCAACACGAGTTTAACCTCATCTAGTGTCTAACTTTTAATTCATTGGCTTACATGAAAGATAAAAGTAAGCTGCTAACAATTCTGGAGCTAAACTAAAGTGTTATAATTGCTTGGGTTTCAACATGCAAACTGTTCTAATTGTACAGTTATCTTGGTAATTTCTTGATAATCTTACAAAGTCTGCCCGAATGAGGTCGTTATTTTCAGCAATTGGATTATGATAGTCAGATTACTACTTCGTTTTCGCGTTTCATTTTCTAGCTGAAGTATGTTAGGCCGCGTTCAAGGACACTCGGTGCGTCGGGCGGTGCGTCACATCGGTCGTCAAGTGTTTTCTCCGCATCCTACGCGGCGTCCAACGCGGCTTCCTCCACCTGAAATCAAACAAACACTTGTATACCGGCTTCTGCTTCAACGCTCTCTACATCGTCGTATGTTTATATTTCGCGGGGCTCGCTTCGCCCGACGCACTGCTTGTCCTAGAACGGGCCTTACACAATATTACTTACTTCGATTTCATTCCTCTACTTCGACAACCCGCTTTTTGACAAAGTATTCCTGTGTTACTTTAAAGTAATTCCTGACGTCAATCTAGTCCAGAAGCAAAGATGAGGCCTAATATGGAGGGAGCTCACTTAGAAGGAACTAGAACTCCTGCGCATCAACGGAACGCAGTAAAAACTATGGGTTGCAAAAATAATTCCCCACGAAAAAAGTTTTGATCCTGTTCTCCTAGTACTTTCTGTTCAGATTTCACATTGTGTCTTCGTTTTCTGTAGTTTTGTGCTGGATTTTATTATTTAATTGTTCTGCTATCCGTGCGGAAAAAAGAAATGGGGCGAATTTACAATAATCAAAAATAAAAAAACCTTTGGCTAATTTATACATACTTTTTTTTTTGGTGGGGAATTAATTTTGTGGCGAACTTAAAACAAACCAAACTATTTAGATACTGGTCGCTAGCCACGATTCCAATTCGTGTTTTCATTAGAAATAATCTCCAAAACATATGTTATTCCAAAATTATGGTCGCCGTTTAAATTGGAGCCCTATTAATAAAATAAACAGTCATTAGAAATCGGGCGTACTGCCAGCATTTAAATTACAACATATTTATGTAAACGGATGAATGAGTGTTAAACATGGTGAATGGAGCAATAAGCTTACTGTAATAAATTATTAATTCAATTACATAAACAGCCAGTGACACGGCATAATCCATAAGTTTGACTTTGTCAGGATAATTAATATTTTAGCGAAAGCGACAATAATCTGCGTTGATGGAATCGAATCATATAATCATAGCTTTAAGAGCCAATATTATCTCAGATTATGAAAATTGAATGGCACTTCTTTTAATACTCATTAACTTCTGATTACACACAAAATATATTTCTGATTGACACAGCAAATAATTACTACTTCTACTTTTTTTACTGTTCGAATGCACGAATCCATCAAGTTATATATTTTCTTTAGGTAGGTATTCCATTTTTAGACAGCCTCCTTTTTTTGAGGTGGAAAATCATCAAATGGTACAAACATGAATTCTATTCTTCATATTATAGTAAAGGCTAGGATCTTCAGAATTAGAAACACCAACAAGTACTAAAATAAACATACCAAAAAAGGTTGCTAATTATACAGTTATAATCACAATATGCAAAATAAGAACGCTTTTAAACGCAATACACACTTTTTTACCGTAATTTGTTTATATAAATTACTCATGAATATCACTTAATCTCTTTATAAGCTAAAATAAGCAAGCGAAGGTTGACAAGGGTCGCCTGCGATTTTTTAAATGAAGTTTAAAAACATTTAATATGTTTAAAATACACCCTTTATGTTTGCTACATCTGAAACGGGTATTTCCGGCTCGTGTCATTTGTGAATTGTTTGCTTTTTGTTTTATAAATTTACCTGTTTTCTGTAGAGATACGCTTTATGATGTAACTTCAGTTAGGTAACAAATTTCATGCCTACGTATTAGCCCCTGAAATAAAGGCATAATTCGTCGAGCGTCGAGTTTGCATATAATCTTGATTTTTGTCTAGCGGAATTAAAACTAAATAATCTGTATAACATTAAGAATGTTATAGAATACCGCGGTGGTGGACGCCCACGGCGACTGACGTCGCAAGACGATCTCCGGCCACCGTAGGCGCGGGCATGCGGGCGGCGAGTAAAGGGCAACTCGCTGCCCGACCATGGACCATGCCCGGGTCGACGGCGCGTTGTGTACCACGCGCGCCTCAAAGAGCGTCAGCATAATGACGGGGCCCCCCTCTAGAGGGCCAAAGCCTGCCGGGGTCGCGGGACTTATCTCATTACCGTGACCCCGGAACATAAAGGGCTACTGAAGGACACCGTGGATTTTAGTCAGTACAAGTCTGACAGTCCCTTCTGCCCAGCCCGGGGTGAGAGGACTCATTTTTGATGATTTTACCACGTTAAAAAAATGTTATAGAATACCGCAAAGTAACGCCTGATTCCATAACTTATCTGCACTTACTTATTATGGTATAATCTGTACAATCTTTTAATCTGTTTTTTTTTTCAACGTCTGAAGACAACGTGCTTAAATCACAGTTCAATCGAAGTAGGTTGATAAGAAGGTATATCAGAATAACAGCAATGAATATAAGGTACCTATAGTTCACACAACACAGTATCACTGTTTAGCAAATCATCGTGATTTATAATCGCATTTGCCTTTTTCCATGTGACCATTAGACGACGTAATATATTCTGTCAGTTTTAGTCCAAAACTTTCCTACAAAAAACTGTGTTTTATATAGAATCCGCTTTTATTCAGAATCGTTTGTTCAGTGAATAATAATATCGGACAGAAATGCAGACGCTGCGAGTTTAAACTCTGCCCTGTGACAATGTGTTTTCAAACATACGTTTGTGTAAAAATCAGGAGCAAATAATGAATGTTACATTCTAGATACGAGAAAACTTTTGTAACAGCCTCCATTTCAGGGCCTTTACAGAAATTTAGACTCTTATAATCTAATATATAAAATTCTCGTGTCACAGTTTTCGATGCCATACTCCTCCGAAACGGCTTGACCGATTTTGATGAAATTTTTTGTGCTTATCCGGTATCTATGAGAATCGGCCAACATCTATTTTTCATCCCCCTAAATGTTAGGGGTAGTCCACCCCTAATTTTTTTTAAATTATTTATATGGCAAAACAACGTTTGCCGGGTCAGCTAGTATCTATATAAAATCTTTATGTATTTAAATTACCAAATTAATATTAGTGCTAAGCTGCATCCGGTTAGACAGGTAGTCAATGCCAACAAAGCAAAAGGCTGGGCAGATGATAATGAATCTATGTCACTATTCAGTCGATTTTCTGTTACGTGATTGGAAAATTGGTTGAGAGCAGTGGTGGCCCAGTGGTATCGGCCTCGACTTACGAGTTGTAGGTCGTGGGTTCGAACCTCATCAGGCGCATTACTTTGTGTAATTTATTTCAACACCCACTGCTCTCAAAACGGTGAAGGAAAACATCGTGAGGAAACCGGCATGTCCTAGAACCAAAAATTCGAAGACATCTACCAATCCGCACTGGGCCCGCGTGGTAGATTACGGCCCACTCCCTCTCACAGAGAGAGGAGGTCGATGTCCCAGCAGTGGGAACATTTATAGGCTGATGATGATGATGATTGGTAAAAATTTCGGATTTCGGTTAAGGACCAAACAGACGGCACAGTATACCTATAAATATTTAAAGACTCACTAAATCTGAACTCTAAACACATTTTATTTGCATAAAATGCACAAAAATAATCTAAGAAGAAAGGGATTTTAAACAGCTTTAGAAGCGAAGACGGTGAATCACGTAGACCTTCCATTTATCATCCGCCAAGAGTTCCAACGTCTCCCGAAACGTCGCGATAAGAATATCTCCTCGGTTTCTTTGTACGGGGCAAAGGAATTTGTGAAACAGACTGATAGCCGGGGCCTATGTACCTAACTACACTACATAGGTATATACGAGTACTGAAAGCTATTAAGGTTTTTTCGTCTGTTCATTTTATTTACATAATCTTTACAATTTTAATTTGGACTAGTACTTGGAATTAAAATTTTAAAATCAAAAAGTACGTAAGTAATAAGTAAGTAAGTAAGCCGGGAAGGGACGCCCCATAGGAAGACGTGACCTCTATTGTGAGATTCTTCATAAAAATCGGGTGCGTAGTGCTCGCTGCGGGCGTACTTTTATGACCAAATGTATGAATGTGGAATTCGAATCAGATAGCGCTCTGTGGTTTCGGACTCTTTTTCCATGGAGATTCATAGGAAAAAAAATAAAAGCATAGGTATACAGTACAATAATATCGGTAACAGTTGTTAGTGTATTTTCCCTGCTGTAATATTTTATTGAAGCAAATGTTAACGCAAAAAGTTTTTGCAATGTTTTTCATGAATGTAATCCATAAAATTGCTTACGAACTCAAATATGTGTCATTCAGTGCAATATTTACCATATGTAGACACATTTTACATTCAAATATTGAAACATTTACAAAGCTTTGTTGTGAACTTTTGTACCTATACCAAGCTGTAATGCAACTAAATATTCATTTTTACCAGATGCCAACGTATACATAAACTCTTTTTGTATGAAACACACGGTTCTGCTAAAATCTGCCTTTATACACTGGACATAACTTATTAAAAGTATGAAAAACCTGCAAAAATGCACTTTTATTTTTGAAAGATTACTCTCAACGCTCGCACAAAGTATGACAAAAAGTTTTTTGATGTTTTGGTCAGTGATTTCACAGGACAAGCTGGCGGTACCTAATTCTTCATATACGAAGCAACCTGTTAACTAATATAAACACTATTTTTTTAGGTGCAAAATGCATGAAAGCGCTTCAAGCAAAATACATTACGATGCTGACCTAAAATACGGCACCCAAAACCTCACCCTAAACCTCACTTTTACATGCAGTTTATACAGGATGTAAGCGGCTTGTCCATTCCAGGTATTTGATGCAATGCCCATCTTTCTCGTTTTGTTTTGTTTTGACTACTATTGGTTCTCACAAATATGGGCGGTTCGCAGATGTTGTCATCGGTGCAAGCGATTTTGGTTTAAGAATATAAAGAGACTACGTTGGCCGATAGGAGCAGAATGAAATAGGTATACTACGGGGTTAGTAACTTGATGCGCTCAACTTTCCATTAACTTCAAACAAAGAGGACTAACAATGCTTAATAAACTGTTAATTTTATAATTATACCTATATTTTTCTTCCAACATTTTTCTTTTTGAAGTTCTGAATAAAAGGGTTTTTCTTTGAAAAGTTTTTCATGCTACGTTTACAGTAAATTTCCATGGCTTGAATGCCCATAATTAAATGACAAGTATCTAAACAGGTAAAAATAACGTTAAAATAAACTATTAATTGTTTTATTTCCAGAATACTTTCATTAAATGTTAACTATTATAAAGGACAATTTCATTGTTTCTTTCTATGAATAATAGAAACTGACCTTATAGGCTATGTTCTTTAGAAAGGTCAATTACTTACGTACTCACAATCGGCGTCGGCTGTGTGAACGTTAGCGAAACCATACCTACTTAGTTAATTAGATATATAAGAGTTGAAGCAAGGTCGTTCTTTAATTTAAACTACCACTACAGTAGGAAAAAGCGTGAATTTATGTAAAAACTAGCTGCTACCCGCGACGTCGTCTACGTGAATGCTTTGAAGAAATAAAGGTTCACTGCTCGTTCCCCGTAGGTGATAGCGTGATAATATGTAGCCTATATGTTGACCCGACTTCTTAATAATATTTGTGCCAAATTTGAAGTAAATCCATGCAGTACTTTTTGAGCTTATCGGACATACATATTCACAAACAAACAAAAATTCTAAAAACTTTATTTTTGGCTTCGGTTCGATTTTAGATAACACCTCAAGTATTCTTTTAAAAAAATATTCAATTTACAGATTTGACTTTCTTACCATTTTATAATATGTATGTATATATGTAGATTATTCAAATTAACTATAACATCCATATCAGTGATTCTGTATCTGTTGTAATTCGGAAATAACGAGATCCGTCCGACATGCAACAGATCACAAGCTGTTACATCGCACCACATTCAATCCCTCATCGCCAACTTTATTGTCACTACAACTTTTTTGTTTTATACATGGGCGTTTATCAACTACATATTTTGTCTCTTTAGTTATTCTTTCAGGATTTATCCTATTAATAATATAAACGTGAAAGTTTGTTTGGATGGATGAACGTTTGTACTCTATCACGCAAAAACTACTTACCGGATTTGGATGAACTTTGGTACACAGATAGTTTTTAACGTGGATTATAGTCCATCCAACAAAGAGATTGTAGAGTGCGTGAGTTAGGCCCTAAGCAATTACTTCAGAAAATTGTTCAGGGTGCTTATAGAGTTAACATACTAAAAGTCCTGACATCTAGGGGGTGAGTCGGGGTGAGGGGAGGGGGTTAAAGTTCCCATTTTTCAGTTTTTCGCTAATATCTTTTAAACGGTGCGTCATGGAGATAAGAAATCTTCTATGCAATGAAAGCTTATAAAATTCTGTACAACTTTATCTTATACACTTTTTCACATTCCTACCTATTTTCGAACTACACATTCCGGAAAAGTGAAAATTGAAAAAAAAAACTACTTGAATTGAACACTACCTTTTGTATACTACTTCCTTCACGTTATTTGGTGATAAAAAGTATCTTATATCTTAAATCAACTCCTACTATATCAATTTACAAAATTTTATCCAAATCTGTACAGCCGTTGGGATATCAAAACTTTATCTACACTTGTCTTATACACTTTTTCCAAATTTTCACCAGTGTTCGAGTATCGTGCTCCGAAGAGTGTGAAAATGGATTTCATTTAGTGTGATGTGACAAGCATTATCGAATGTTAAAATATGTGCTAGTATATAAATTAGGTATTTTATTGATAACATAAGCTGGAAGTATCTCCAAGCGGTGAAGGCGGTAACAGTTTGAGATCTCGTTTTCTACCAGTGGTAATGGAGCAGAAGCGGGTCGTCACATTTCATTTCATATTTCCTGTCGTAGAAAACGAGATCTCACTGGCTAAAACTCCCATAATCATCCATGCCTTCCGGCTTATGTTATTGTTATCGCTTATGATTTGAACCTCTTTGGCACGGTAGCCTACCCGGTAACGCAGGGGAGCAGCCAGAACAGTTCTTTGCTTTGTAATCGTCATTAGTTACGCAATTGGATTATCCATCATGAGTGCTAATAATAATAAGTGTCCTGTGTGTGATAAGGACATCGTTAAAGGGAGTAAGGATGTTTCTGAGGTGAAACAAAAAGGAATACTTACTCGGCCTTATCAAAGCTAGTAAAGATCGGAACGATGATAAGCCAAATTTTCCGCGCCTTGACATCCGTTTTAATTCACACGAATTGTCGTAAAAACTACACTCAACCGATACAATTAAAAAAGATGTAAGTGTTGCATCTACATCTCAAGAAGAGGCAGGCCCGTCTCAGCTCAGATCTTCAGCTCCCCAATACGACTTCATGACTAATTGTTTATTATGCGCACATAATGTAAAAGAAGAAACCAGAACGCCTTTGAGCAGAAGAAGAATAGTACATTCAGTTGAAACTCTTTCTATTCAGTATCGTATCAGGGAAGCATGTTCTATGAGGAAGGATTCTTGGGGTGACGCAGTTCTTGGTCGCTTGGCGTCCATTAACGATCTTGTTGCTGAGGGGGCAGTATATCACAAAGACTGCTACCACACTTTTGTAAAGCCCATCTATTTCCCAAGTCCGAAAGCTGAAATTCCTAGAGACAGCCATATCACAGAGGCTATGGAGGAGATTTTTAACTACATTTTTTTTTTTTTTTTCGTGGTAAAATCATCAAATGAGTCCTCCCACCCCGGGCAGGGCGGGAGGGACTGTCAGACTTGTACTGACTAAAATCCACGGTGTCCTTCAATAGCCCTTTGTGTTCCGGGGTCACGGTAATGAGATAAGTCCCGCGACCCCGGCAGGCTTTGGCCCTCTTGGGCGGGGCCCCGTCATCGTGCTGACGCTCTTTGAGGCGCGCGTGGAACACAACGCGCCGTCGACCCGGGCATGGTCCATGGTCGGGCGGCGAGTTGCCCTTTACTCGCCGCCCGCATGCCCGCGCCTACGGTGGCCGGAGATCGTCTTGCGACGTCCGACGCCGTGGGCGCCAACCACCGCGGGTGGGGCGGAGGGAGGACTCTGTCCTCTCTCTCTCGTGGCGCGCCACCTCCTTCGCGAGCATTACTGCTTCGCAGAAGGAGGCGACCGCTTCCCACTCCGTCTCGCCCCGCAGCATGGCCGCAACCAATGCTGGGCGCGAGAGGTCTCCGCCTATCGCCGCCGTGAGGACACGTCGGTGCTCTGCCCAAGCGGGGCAGTCTTGCACCGTATGCTCTACTGTGTCCTCCGGGCGATCTTCGCAGTGGTGACACCCAGGCGTTTCCTCCTTTTTCCTTAGACACAGGTACCTCCCGAAACATCCGTGTCCGGTGAGGACCTGCGTCATGCGGAAGGTCAGGACGCCGTGACTCCTATCCAGCCACTCCTCAAAGAGGGGTCTTACCGCCGCGATTGCGGCGTGCCCGGATTTTTAACTACATGGAGGGAAGCACCGATTGTCAGTTAAATTATTGGCAAATATTAAGCCTGATTTCAGCTCCCTCCCACCAACTGAAAACGCAGCTAAACAGCATTCGAGGCGCACTTACCACCAAGTGCAGCTGTGGCTCGGAAATGAGTCTGCGTCCTCAAGAGTGGGGATGGAAACATGAAGGGGACAGCCCGCAGAGATACTACTAAAAACAATATTTTGCCGCTGCACGAAGGATTGTGGTAGTAGAAAATGTGGATGTCGGAAAGCAATGTTGAACTGTTCCGCGGCCTGCCTCCACTGCCAAGGGAATTACCTCAACGGCGTGTCTGTTGACGTTGACGATGATAAAGACGACGTAGAGCCTCTTCAGCAAGTACCATCTACTGAGGATGAGGGAGCCTTGGAAAAAGAACCATTGTCAGGATACTCACAGCCTAAACGAATTAAAAGATAATATGTATCAAAGATACAAGTTTTCATTACTCAACGGCTGAACCGATTTGGATGAAATTCGTTATGATTAAAGATTTAGATTTTTAGGCTACTTTTATCCCGAAATAACGCAAACAAAGTAGCAGGCAACAGGTAGAGATTCATAAAAGTAGTTTTTTCGAAAATTTTCACTTTTCCGGAATGTGTAGTTCGAAAATAGGTAGGAATGTGAAAACGTGTATAAGATAAAGTTGTACAGAATTTTATAAGCTTTCATTGCGTAGAAGACTTCTTATCTCCATGACGCACCGTTTAAAAGATATTAGCGAAAAACTGAAAAATGGGAGCTTTAACCCCCTCCCCCCACCCCGACTCACCCCCTAGATGTCAAGACTTTTAGTATGTTAACTCTCTAAGCACCCTGAACAATTTTCTGAAGAAATCACTTAGGGCCTAACTCACGCACTCTACAACTCCTTATGGGTGATTTATTGGGTGAACTATTAACACATACCATAGTTTAATTCCGATTCTATGTTCCCGTGGGATAATTTCGTATTGTTGCGGGTGAAACCGCTGGCAAAAGCTAGTCAACAATAATTTGTGTATTTTTAGTAACAGTAGGGGAACAGTGTATAAGACGGGGACGTTAATAATCGCGAGGTATAATGGGGACATACACTCTTTAGGCATACTTAACACAACACTATTATAATGTAGAGCAAGCGCCATCAGGACGTCATTTGCAAACGGCCAGACGCAAATGGCGTCCTGTTGGCGCTTGTGCTACGATAGTTTTGTGTTAAGTTTGCCTTATGTGTGTGATTTCCCACCATACCTCGTGTCCCCGTCTTATACACTGTTCCCCTACGTTAAAATACGTGCATACAAAGAGTTTTGTTGAAAGTACGTATCGTCACGCTCAAGGGGAACTCCTTTGGGGACGTTCAGTGACGGCATAACCCTTCTCATTGCGATAATTTTAAGTCCGCACGTAGGGACGGGTAGCTGAAAATGTATTCAATTTGAAAGGTAGAAATATTTCTCACGTTGTTCTTTGTTTTGCAGCCCTTTTTGCAACTATTTGTTGTTTTAGGCATTTGCCTTTTCAATGTTATTAGAGCTGTAAACACAATGTCAACGTAACATCATAGAATAAAGTTATGGTATTATGCATGAAATAGGTCCCACTTGTTGGACAATAGAACTTAGTACACTTAATACTTTTGTAAACGCATATTTAGTGAGCTGTCAACTTCTGTCAATTTCCTTTTTCCTGTGATCTGCGATCTAAAGTGTATGTGCTCGATTAAGTTCATTAATTATATCCTAATAAATCTCAATAGTATTTGCATTTCCGCCTATAACCTAACAAATGTTACCGTATTTCTTGTTATTAGGCCTCTCCCATGACTTCCAGTCCTTTCCATTCTCTAGCCACTGATCTTCGGTTTTGTTTAACTCATCCGCGATCTTCGACAAGATCGGCCGCGACGCCTTCTGACTGTGACAGAGCTCCACATATTGGATATTTTAGCCCACAGCTCATGCATGCTCCCTGATTTTTATTTTAGAACACAAAAGATCATTATTAGCTTTGGATCGAATATACTGGAAGTCGTGGAAAATACCAATTACGTTTCTGCGAATTATAAAATCATTTTGTTAATCTGATTTTGATTCATCTGAAACTCAACCAAACACGAATGCCGAACAAATTAAGTTCCGATTCTAGGAAAGCACAAACAATTCAAGTAATAAATTTATTAACATACAGAGAACGTATACTGAAAATAACTTACAGGTAGAAAAACACAAAGGTACTGCTTATTTCATTTAAAAATTTTCTACAGCAGACCAAAGGGAGCTAAACAAGAAACTTAAACACATTGTGTAAAACAAATAAATTAAACTAAAACATAAATACTAATTAGATACATGCATGTGATATTTTCGCTATTTTCCAATTGATTAGAAGACCTTTAGGTACAACAGTGTTTTCATGGCCTTAACTTATATTCGTTGTAATGCACAAATAAAGTTGAGTTAAAAACATACGAGTTTATAAAGTGTTTTGTTATTACGTTCTGAATTTAAGTTTAACTTTTCTCCAACAAAAATGTGGGTTCTATAAGTTTATAGACGAACCTAACCTAACCTTGGTGATTTGAAACAAACAATAAAGAGGGTAGACCGATTTTTCTGCCCATAAACATCCACCCACTTCAGTTCATTCGTGATCATGCGCTTTCAACAGCGCCAAAATAATGGAAACTCAAAACTAATAATAAACATGGTAAATATATTTATTTAAATCCTAATAATAGCTAATGTGTGTTCTCTAAAATATATTATGTTTTAGTTTCATGAGCTAAATGGTATTAGTGTAGTGTAAGTAGGTATTAGGGACTATATGAAACTCTTCAATCGTAAAAGCTTTATTGTTACTCTCTCACTTGGAGCGCTCCCAGCTGATAGCCTAATTATGTGAACCGAGCCTATAGCGTTAATATTACAATACATTAAATATTATTTCGTTCCGTAGCGATTCTCATTTGCATTTGTAAATATACAACAAAAAACGCCGAAAAAGGAGTGACGAGGGTCTCGTTCGGAATACCGTAAAAGTGGCAATCAGCTCGGTTTACTGACTTTTACTTCAAAGTGAATTTTTTGTTCTCGTCTTTTTATTTTGCACGTTAGCAAACGGTGAAGTGCTTTCGAGTAGTTCCTTATTCGGAAGCATTTTGCTGTCTTTTCTAATGCTCTCAAAGGAAGCACTGAGAAAAAATTAATTCGATGTACAATTTTGACAAAAATGAATGACGTTCATAGCCTAAGATTTTGTTAAAGAAAGTACTGTTTCACTTAAAATATATTATTTATTACGCCACTCCTTCTAGGGTCATAAATATCGCTGAGTCCGCTTGGAACGTAGGTTACACTTTCTCTACTCTCTAGTAACATACAAGTTAAGTGCTCCGGTATTGGGAGGGAGAATTAATGTATGTGTTCTAGGGAATACTCGTACATTGTTCACTCTATACATTAACTGTACGACGTTTTACGAGGTCAGCTTCGTTTGGCACCACGTTGTGTTTTCGGAATAATTAGGGGTGATAATATTTATGCGCGTTGCAGATTTATTCTGAAGTTTGGTCATGTCCGCATAAAGAGGGCTATTACAATATGAAAGAACACAGTTTCTGTCAATCTGACATCGTGATGCCCCACGAATAGAAACAAAACACAAACAAAAGAACTGTGCCTCGTATACCAGGAAGAAAACAACATGAGCTTTTGCCACGTTTCTTTCGAATAAACAGAGTGAGATCCCGGGGCTTCCAGACACTACTTATTTTCTTAGTTACGAATGGATAATACGATAAATGTCCTCAAACTATTCTATAATAAATATCTTGTTATGATATATTTCAAGTGTTAATATTATTTCCAGTGACTAATTGGAATTCATAACTTTTTTTTTTAAATTAGGTTTTTGTGATTATTTAGAATTTACGATATGGTATTTTAAACTTTTTCTTCGAGTTATACAGCAAGCAGTCATTTATGTCATGTATTCAGAGACATAATTATGGACGCAAAATTAGCCACTTGGGGTAATTAAGGTGACATAGATAAGGAGATATAGCCAGAAAAGTTGGGTTTAATGGTCGAATGTTCCCAAGTAGTGCTTCAAAATGTTTGAAACCTGTGTCAAGTGACGGGTAATATCACAAAACGCCGTGATCGGACAAAAATGAGTAAGGCCCAAGAATCAAGTTCGTTGAACCGCGCAAAGAGAGCGATAAATCTACCACGTGGACCCTACAAACTCTATTGCGACGAGCCACAGGCACCCCTATAATTGACTAGGCTATTTTGAATCGACACCATGAAGATTAAAAATATTCAAGAAGCTGCTTGGTTCGCCTGCAGTTAACTGTAGCGTATGGTGAAAAACGTTAAACAATTGCAAATGAGAAAATTTATTGAACTGTTCTGACTGGGCTTCAGTGCTTCCTAAGGTGGGTTACTGCTGGGTTATTTTTTTTTAATAAAGTAAGATCTATTAGAGTGTAGAGAAGATCTTAACAACAGGTTTCAGATCTTTGTACTCTTGAAACAGACTCTTTCGGTGAGCTCTAAATAAATTATGCTCTGGGATGGTTATTTCTATTTTGCAAAACTGGGCTTGCGCTTCCTAACGAAGATATATATGTAACTGCTCAAAATTGCGTAGAGAATGTGGTGCAACTCCACATTATTTCATTCGAACAGCAAGGAGTACCTGAGTTCAACTTGGATCAATTTGGTGCTCGAGCGAATATGACGCGACTAACAGTGCACAGATTCGCTGATGCTCGAATTACGATGTTACAGTGGTCACTCAGATTTTTTATCTGATTTCTACTGAGCATAGAAAATTTTCGGTATTTAATCCAGAACATTTCACATTCAATCAAATAACACAGGGTAAAAGAGAAATTTGAAGAACTCTTTGGAACATTGGTAACGTTATTTTTCGATTTTATTATTTTATATGACACTTGATACATTCCTGTAATTTTTCACTTTTTATTTAATTTCGTTTATTTTAACGATTTATTGAAATGCTAACTTATTTTTTATGTATTTTCATCTAAAATCGTCAATGACATTTTAATATCACTGGTCAACAAAATTTCAACTTTGTCGTGCCACACGGACTTTTTTGATATTTTTTACTTTAATTGGTGATTGTAATAAAAAATAAACAGTTGAAAAAAATTTGCTAGACAAAGATTTTATTCTATTGAGTAATTTAAAATATTAAGAAAAAATACGGATCTCGTAAATCAAAAGTTTATTTTTTTATAAATGATTTAGAAAATCTAAGATTTTCTTGAATATTTAGCTTCTGGTTGGTCCCTTTTAATTGTCCAGCAGTAATCTGCTAACATATTTGGGCTCCATTTGCCCTGGTACCGCTTTTCCATATCAGAAATATCCTGATGGAACCTCTCGCCGTGCTCGTCACTGACAGCCCCTAAATTGTCAGGAAAAAAATCCAGGTGCGAGTCTAAAAAATGGATCTTAAGTGACATGTTGCAACCTAATGCTTGATATGACAATAACAGCTCGCTAACCAACTCTCTGTAGCTGTCACTCTTGTGGTTACCCAAAAAATTTGCAACAACATTTTTAAAAGACTTCCATGCTGATTTTACTAAATCGCTTAATTTTTCTTCAAATCTTGAATCTTTTATTAACTCCCTAATTTGAGGGCCAACAAAAATACCCTCTTTTATCTTTATATCACTTATTTTAGGGAATTTTTCTTTTAGATACAAAAATCCACTCCCATTGCGATCCATTGCCTTCACAATTTTTTTTATTAATCCTAATTTGATATGCAATGGTGGTAGAAGCACATTATTTGGCTGTACAAGGGCGACAGAAAAACCAAAACATTGGTGATAACACTCCATCACAAGATTTGTAAAATTTCGTCGTTGTTTTTTGAATGTAAGTTCTCCGCAGACATAACAAAAAGAGTTAGGATCATTAATACACTTCCTTGACATGCTCACAGGGTTAATAAATCCCAAAAAAGTGTTCAAATTCAACGATTTATTTTTATAACGATTTACTTGTAAGCGTTTCTGTTAATTTACTGCCGTAGTACTAGTTATGAGTATTACCGTATCACAACAAATAGGAGGCTAATTGACATATGGCAACTGTGATTTAATAATGAGGCTAGATTGATAAAACAAAATTAGCTATCAAAGTTCGTGTGGCAAAACCAGTGTTGACCAGTGTATTTTGTTTTGAGTGGTATATTCATGAATAAAATTCACAAATATCAGGCGAAAGAACCATGGTCGCCCAAGCAATAAGTAAACATTAAACACCAATTAGCAGTTTATAGCTGCATTACATCTGTAAAAAAGCTGACGCGATAGCTTTATCTTGAATAATACAGTATTTAAACTTTAATTACACTGAAAGCTTGATAAGTTCTGCATAAGATTGTTTTTTTTTTACTTTATGCAAATAAAAGTGACTGAGATAGCTAGTAGCTACATAACAGCGAAAAATTCAGCTTTGTGCTGAACAACTTTGCAAAATATTTCAATTATACAGCTTGATTCTGAATAGTTTATTGTTTGGTTTCTTTAAGCTGCATAACCCGGCAAACCGTACTCATTTATTCAGAATATGGATACTAATTACTTTTTTAGCGTTTAAGCAGATAACTTCTGCATAAATGAAGATGACTACGATCTTATGACAATCTTATAGCAAGAGAAGTGCACTAATCGTTTTTTATGCAGCTCAACTCCTAATAATCTGAATAAGAGTACTGAGACGGGCAGCTTTAGAATCGGTTATCAGAAGTACGATATAAAACGTACTGTTACTGACAGTTACAAGTGACCTGTTACACAGACATTGTAAACAAATCGTCTGTGTCATCATCAGCCTATAAATGTTCCCACTGCTGGGACACAGGCCTCCTCTCTGTGAGAGGGAGTGGGTCGTAATCTACCACGCGGGCCCAGTGCGGATTGGTAGATGTCACATGTCTTCGAATTTTTGGTTCTAAGACATGCCGGTTTCCTCACGATGTTTTCCTTCACCGTTTTGAGAGCAGTGGTGTTGAAATAAATTACACAAAGTAATGCGCCTGACGGGGTTCGAACCCACGACCTACAACTCGTAAGTCGAGGCCGATACCACTGGGCCACCACTGCCACTGCAATCGTCTGTGTGAACAGCTTATATTCAGAATCAACATCGTCGCCATTATTAATCCTAACATAACCTCTTTTCTTAAACTAAACGATGTTATTACAAATAATAATTCGATGTTTTTATTAAAAAAAACATCTGGGTAGTATTCTAATACCTACCTGATTGTTTTCTACCACTTTGATTAGTAACAATTGAATAAAATATTTTATCTGTCGAAAAGGGTTACTATAAGTCAATTGTTTATTTTTTTTAAACTGGTTTTATCTTGTGGCGCTCGAAAATTTTACTATAAACTTATATGTATTCTCACAGTAAAGTAGCATGCGTTGTAATAATTGTATTGTTAACAAAACATTTTACCAAAAATAATATACTTAGCAATATTTATAATTTCATCCAGAGAGCGATGCCACCATCACTTAAATTGAATAACAAAATGCTGATATTGTACATTTAATTACATACCTTCTTTACAAAACAACGAAAAAGATCTGAATTATGAATATTGTCTGTATATCAGAGTTTGATATTTTCATCTGCTTATTAGAGTTTTCAATTCTGAACAAAGGTTCGATCAGCTTTTATGCAGAAGTTAACCAAACGTTATTCAGATTTAAGCGATTAATTATGTGCCCAAATTGCTTGAATATTGACTGTATAAGCATTTATATAAACTTTATCCCTAGATCTTTTACAGCGTTTAGTCATCAGAATTGCTATTATACAAAAGTTAATCAGCTAGTTTGTGTTGCTTGGGCGGTTGAGTGCTTGAACTTGTCTTTGGAGGTAGTCTCCGATTGTGCCAATTTAGTCAGGATAAATGCCGCTAATAAGACGTGACTTTTCCCGCAAAACGGAGCTAATTCCACCCGGTTCTATCTTTCTGAGTTGTAACCATAAAAATGACAGACCATCTTGATCTTTTTGGTGTGCCGTTGACATCGGCCCTCAATTTTTGTCCACTTATTGAGTTGGCTATAAAAAAGTTAGGGATCCTTGTCAAGATGAGAGGGTATTTCACGCCTCAACAGTTAATGAACTTGTATAATGTTCAAGTCTGGTAAATGGAGTACTGCTCCCACCCGTGGGACAGATATGCTAAATCCCAACTTGATGCACTTGAGTCAATTTATCAGCTCCCGGCACTGATCGAGGTCACGCTGCGGGACTAGACGGAATGGGAAGTAGTCACCTCCCTATGCAAGGCAGCCATGCTAGCGAAGGAGGAGGTGGAACACGTGAGGGAGAGTACAGCCGGATGACCTACGACGTCGCGAAGCGATTTCCAATCAGAGAGGTACGCCTTAGAGGGCCGGAGCCCGCCGTGGTCACGGGATTGTCTCATCAGGTAACGGTGACCCTGGAACGTCAAGGGCTATTGAAGGACACCGTGGATTTAAGTCATTACAAGTTTGAATGTTCCGCCCGTCCTTCCCTGGGTGGAAGGACTGATCTGATGATTTTACCGCGTAAAAAAAACATACCACCAGAGGCATAGCCAGTAGTATGGTGGGTCCGCAGCGAACTATACTATACAAGTGAACTGGCATGTTTGGGAAGTTGGCAAGTCTGAAATTACATTCAATTATCAATTCAGAAAAAGAAGCTATCAGAATTATTAACATTTATAATTACATTCACATTCGAATATAGTAGGAAAATACAATCAACACAATTAGTAATTTACATTGCAATCTGATCAGAATTAAATTAATTCATAATATTAACTTGTATCAAGAAAGGTTGGTTACGCTGTATTCTTGGCGATTGGAAAAATTCATGGCCACCGCTTATGACCTGCGGAAAATTCGAGGTACTACATTTTTCAAGTGCAATTTGATGTAATGACAAAGACACTAGCGCCGCGTCTAAAGGTCATGAACGGTGGCATGTATTTTAAATTCTAATGATTACGTGACTAATGTCAAAATGGTTGCGAGCGATACGTCCTCCCTCAGAAAGCGCTCCGCGCTGTCTAAATCAAAGAACAAACCGTTCATGGTTTTATATTGAATTTTGTCATTGTATATTATAATTGTTTAATATTATTATTTTACTTTTAAATGAACTAATTATTTTTTTCATGCAAGCTAACATAGTAACCTTCGTTATTCAATACTTTTTGATTGAATATCCAGTAAAATATTGTTAGATAAAAAATGTAATTTCGAACGAAAAATTTTCAATATCTTCCTGTTTTGCGGAATTATTTTTGGTGTATTTCTGAATGAAAAATAAAAAACTGATTAATACAGTCCAAATATAAACATTTAGTTGTACCACGGATATTTTCAAATATTATTTTACTATTATAACTTCTATGTAATAAGGTACCAAACATTGACAAAATGTAGAATTTTATGAAACATCTTTTGTAGAGACAAGGTTTTTACTCATGTACGTAAACAAATCTAAAAATTTGTTTAATACAGTCCACAGAAAAATAATCAAGCTTTCTCAGGTATATATTTTTTTTTAATTTGTGGCCATATCTTTCCCAGAATCCGGTTCCAAAGTTTGCACAAATTTAAGGAAACGTGTGAAAGCCCTCTTAAATGCATATCGAGCACTTTTGCTACGACGTAGCTGTGTGCTGACGTCACGGCTACGCCAGTGCTCTGCCGTAGCCATCCCGTAGCACATAAAATGCTGCTACGCGTCAATTTGAAAAACTTTATTTTGTTCCAGTCGTACCTATATTTTTAGTATTTAGAAATAAAATGTTAGTTCCACGTTTGAATTCAAAACGGACAAAACCATTTTCCGAACCGCAAAATTAACAACTAGGTATTTCTATTCACCGAAATACAAAAAACATTTCTCAAAAATAATATTTCCATGTAGATTTACCCGTTCAGTCAGCATAACTTTTGTCTAATTTGGGGTGTTTCAGCAGCACTAATCGTAGCGGGTCGGAGGCGGTCATTATGTCCGAGACAATGGAACAAGGGGGCTGGTCGCCATTCAGAGGTAGTCGGTGTTGTCGCATGACAAATGGCCGTGTGTTTCTCTGCGGACATGACTGCTCAAACAATCGGCCCAACAACATTAGATGCGTTAGTACGTGTTGGATATTGTCCTGCCTAACTCTATTTTGGTGACCGTATTTGTGTATGCGTCGTGGGACAAACGTTTGTTTATGTCACGTTCAGTCATTTCTCAGGTAACGCTTTGGCAGGCTTATATCAAACTATTTTTTTGTTAACAAAAAATAGATTACCATTTCGGTTTCTGAAGTGTGATGTTATCACCAAAGTTTCCAACAAACATCGTCTAGTCAAATACTGAAAATGTATTTTAGTTTCAAGGATTTCAGTATAAAGTTTAATTCTTATTTTTTCTTGTTGTTAAGTCTTGATGAAACTTATAACAATAAAAGTTTATGAAACATTTTTAATAATAATAATAATGAAAAAGATTTTCACAAGTTTCTGAAGACCGACGGACTTTACAGATAAATATGGTACTACTTGGTTAGAATAGACGCAACGAATCATTTAGAAAACTAGCATCATAGCATATAAAAGTAGTATTCTCGAATGAATAAGATAAAAACTAATAAAAAAGAAGTTTCCGTGCAACACCTTCTCAACACAGTGTCATAAAAACTGGAAGATGCTGGCTTGCGAGAAGGTTTCCAGCTTTGAAAGTGCGAGAAAACTGGCTACTGATTAGTAATTTGCTTGTTTACGTCGAACACACACCAAACGTTACTGCGCCTACAGTGATTTCCGAACTTTATTCCCATGCTACCGTCATTTCGGAGTATTTCATCACAACATTTTAGACAGTCCAACATTTGTTCAACAGAAGACATGCATGCATGCATGTGTTTATATTGAAAAATTCATAAATAAAAACATCAAGTACAGGCGCAGATAATGTCATCACCGATCTGTGTGAATTTCGAATATAACGGCGAGCGCGGCGCATGCGGTCACGCGCGTGGCAACTGACGTCACAAGTCACGATACGCTTCCCGCACACTCGACAATTTCACCGCGGCAGGCGTCAACTCGGACGTTTCCGACGTCCGTTTCCGACGTCTGTTCCGTCCGTTATTATTTTTATTACCCTACATAACTTGTGCACTCACAACATGGTTACAGCATAATTATAATTTCAGTTTTCGTGCTCGTGTGAACGATTTTAATGAAACTATAATTGTGCACATCATTACGTTATCGGACGTCAATAACCTATTTGCATCATGATTGTTTGCGCTTGAACTTTGTTAGAACGCCGAAATGTGAAAAAAGATGGCTTCGCAGCGATAGGGTACCTTTCCACCAGAGATGTGCTATATGTAGCTGTGCTGCGAGGATGTAAAAGCTGAGCTATGAAACTGTGTGTCCGTTTCCACTGATGCTACGCTATTTAGCTGCGCTACGAAGATACGCTGTCACAAGGTAGCTGCGCTACGAAAATGCGCCGCCACAAGGTAGCTGCGCTATGAAGATGCGCAGCTCGAGCTATGCGATGTATCGATACTAGGGAAAACGACCCATAGCACGCAGCCGCAGCACGCATCCTTACGTCATATTAAAAACACGTCTTAGTTGAATCCGTTTCCACCAGTGCTGTGCTATGTAAACCAATGAATGTGATTGATGGATATCAAACGCATCCGCAGCAACGTAGCATAGCGCATCTGTAGTGGAAAAGCAGCCTTAGTATCGACGATGGTCACCAGCCAAAACAATCATGACAACCTCAGCGTTTTTAAATCTAAAAAAAATCTAAATGATTCAGCATAAAAAAATGCCATTCAAAAAGTAAATAACAGTCATTACTTCGCCGCGTACAACACTGAGGTACTATTTTCGGTATTTGAGTAATTTGTTGAATTCCAATTTGTTTCGAAACTTCTCGGCGGCTCGCTACTCTCTGCTACGAAACTTTTCGGACGGCATTTTTTTTTAATTTTGGTAAGAAACTCTACAACTTTTCATATTTTTAAAGTTTGAGTTCGTAAGTTGAATATTAAATGTTTCGTTTCTTTCCTTTCACTACACTTCATTTGCGATTTTTACAATATTTCAATTTGTGAACAAAGTATGATATTGAAAGATTTTTTAATGCAATAGATACGAAATTCATGTTCATGTTTTTTATCTTTTACTGTATAAAATAAATGTCTGTAATTCTGTCTAGAATCATATATTTGCAATTCAATAACAATAAAAGAGTATTTTCATCATAAATGTTCAAGTTCCAAGCGAGTTCAACCAATAATGCAGTATAAAATAAACGTGTGGTCCTCTGCAATCTTAAGTCAGTGGATTATTCTTGTTTAACTTGTTTGTCGGCTTAAAAATGAAACAGGTACAGATTTAGTTTGAAATACGTATCTCTGCCCTTGTTTTTCTACTTTCCATTTCATAAAACGACGCGAAAGCTTTTACAATAATGCGAAGAATAATTGCATTCTCCTTTATTATACTGTATCTCGACAAAGTTTTAAGTATCTGCATACAGATTGCATTCTCATAAGGATTTTCACATTCACGTCTGTCTGCAAAATGGCTTTCATTTTCGCGTCAACATGTTTCTGTCGTTTGATATCTCGGTAAAGGGTTTGTACAGGAATCTTAAAACAAAAAATCTTTTGAGAGCTACAGATAATAAGATAAGCCGTTATTCTTTTCACAGGGGAAGCATTTTCACGTTAAAAACTAAGTGCTAATCTAGATGCATGAAAAAGATATGTGTATATAATACCTATATTTCATTATTTATGTTTTTCTCTTTATCATTCTAAATTTTGTGGAATTTAGTTTCAACGTAAAACCTAAAGAACTAATTTTAAAAAGTGATTTTAAGTACTATCGTACAAAATCATCAGTCATAATATTTTACGAGTTAAATACGCAGGAGAGACGATAAAAAAAGAAACTAATTTGACACCTCACTAAATCAGAACAAGAACTAATAGGACTACTCCTAGACCAAAACGAATGTTTTGGTCTAGGTTCTAACGTTAGTTATTTATTAACTTCACAAATAAAACAGAAAACAATATCATAAGAGCACCGCAAACCCGATAAGCCATACACCATACTGCCTACATCGTCGTCACGTGAATAGTTGCCGAATATATTCTGTGGCCACGTGTGTTATCACGTCGGTGACAAATGTTTACGTTGGTTTAAAGTGTACGGTATTTCAAAAAATCCTTTATAATCTCTGATTTACGCACCCGGCCGGCTGACTGCGGTTGGACAATAAAAAGCAATTTATTTTTTCCACAGCACTTTTTTCATTAGTAAACAAGAATGACGTGTAAAACAAGCGCTCACTGTGACGAGGGTCCCCGTAAATAAACGAAGGGAAGTAATTATCCGCCTGTGTGTTATGTAGATACGCTTTTTAAAAAAAATGTGTATGACTGTAGTATTGGCTTTGAGAAAACAAATAAAATGGTATGAGAGTTAATTAGTTTTCGTTATGAAAAATTCTTTGACATTAAATCCTTTGCAAAAATTGTTTTGACATGACTAAAAACTTGTCATGGCAGCATATATTTATGGAATCACTAAAAGGAATATCTAAGAATAGAAAGATCTAGAAATAGAAAAATCAATCAGTATCGAAAAGTATTAAGCAAATGTTACAATAAATAACATTCCTCGAAAAGGAAGTTCCGAAGTTGGGCAAAGTTTTCTATTCTAAAACGTCTGATGAAAAAGGAGGTGATAAGGTCAAGATACGCGCCTTCTCTAACTTACCAAAAAATACTCAAGGAATTTTATAAAATACAAGCCGAAATCGCTTCACTTTTAGATATAACATAACAGAAATTATTACTTAATAAGTTTATTTTTAGATTACCCTAAAATTACCCTCGATTCAATGCGTCTGGGGTAATAATTTCGGTACCTAACAACATAGAAATGTCACATGCATAAAATACATATTATTATGCCAAATGCCGTGAGATTAATATATCGCATTCAGTGCCTTATACTATTACAACGTAATAAGGAAAAGAGAGTACATAAGGAGAATTAAATCCATATTGTTCTAATAACCGGGAAGCGTGCAGAGTATGAGTATGGGTCCGTTTATTATTCTATGCAAAACATTATAATGCTTTCACATAATATGTTCTTTTATGGAAGAAACTGGAGTTGGATATGCACCCGACGGAAGCCTCATAACTAAGTATACAGTAAACATTCTCTTATATGTTTTTAACCCAGCATACTATCCACCGTATGATAATCACTCAGAAAGCTACCTTTGGGAAGTTCGAACAATGTTGGCCATCTTAGGTTGAGACACATTAAAAATCAAGGAACGGATAAGACAAGAGAAAAAAAATAAGTTGTTTTCTTTGCAGCGTCATACAAAGCATAAGCGAACTACTTGAAAACCAGCACGCGTTAGTGCATTTTTATAATACCAAGCACACGAAGTGCGTGGAATGGGCCTACCACACGCCCAAGCTTCACCACAGTTCTAACTGCGCAAGCTTCTCGCATGAAATAACTGTACACGGACGGCATTACCACACGCGCAAGCTTCACTACAGTTCTAACAGCGCAGGCAATCGCGCAAGCCACGCAATGGGGTTTGCGCGAGATACAGTCACGCACGGTGTTCCGTGTATAAACTGGCTGCGCAGGCAAAACTGTGGTGTAGCTTGTGCGTGTGGTAGGCTCATTACAGCATCAGTATTGCAAGTAATGTAGTCTATTATTTACTAGCAACATCACGCCTGTAATCCAAAGCAATTGACAGAAGTTTGCCCTAATAGCACAGCCTTATTTGTGGCCAATTATGTTTAATCTCATTTACATTTATGTAGGTACGAGTCTATTAACTCAACCGAGGACTAACTATTCTAAACTCCCTACTGCGACAGAGAAATTCCTAATAGAAAAATCCTATACCACTTTTCCCAAACTGGAAATCGAAGCTAGGACTTCAAGCTCAGTAGTTGTGCTTTGAAGCACTATATCTACGAGGAAAGTGCGTGTTAAAGCATAAGAATTGCAAGTAATGCACTCTATTCATTTACATATAAGTACTGTAATCAAATGTCCCGGAACACCCAGCACTACGAGAAGTGACGATAATTGATTGTTAACTGCTTGCGTGATTGTTGTTATTGTCCTGACTTCGCTCGTCTTAGGGTAGTCACACTCAATTTAGGGTAAGTGACATATGTAGAATAACTTATAATGGTTCACAAACGATTAATTATTCAGGCGACTAAACCATTACTTACACGAGGTCGTTGTTCTACACATTTAAACGCTCAAGAATAAAGCTCTGATTGAAAATGGCTCTTTCCATTTCCAAATGCAACGGCAAGTTCGAGTATATAAATTGCATCAAACCATTCGACTAGTTGGACGGGTCCGAAACAGCCGGTTTGGCATAATATGAACACTCGTATGCGGTTATCGGCTATTGGCTAAACATCCTGGCATGCTGACAATACGACTAAACCGTTTAGCTAAAAAATCCGAGTACTTCTGACAGTAATGCCAAAAATGTTTGAAGAAAAGATATGAGATCTTATTATGCATTTTCGTGGAATACCGTCGTATTTGAGCACGCAACAACACCTGTAGAGTAAAAATCTACTACGGAGCGTACCATTCTGCACACAACAATATTCTCGGAGGTATTATGTGGGCAAACACAAAAAGAAGGCCCATTTCGTACCTTGACTGGGCTGCAAAATCGACGTACATATGTTCTCTCCCTCACCTCGGACACATGGGAGTTCCGAACCATTACATCACGTAGGACACTCATTTATCATTCCAGAAATATCTAAGGGACGTCCCGGCGACGACGTGCGGGGGCTATACGTGGCATCTTCATTAATAGCACGCCGCAGGTAGGGTGCGGGGTGCGGGCAGAGGGGACGCACTATGTACATACTCCGCTAATTGAAATCATGGTAATGTGTTTACCTGAATGTAGGTAGATGATGGAGTGATGTGACGTTACCATATCACCCCACAAAATACATTATAATAACAAAATTTCAATTCTTGATAGTCGATAACAAAACGGTTGTTAAATTCTATTCATGTACTTAAATACAATACTTGTAAGACTTTTTCATTATTATAAAAACTCCAATATGATTTATATATGGATAACAATGCTGTATTTTCACAGATGACTTGTGTTGTATCGCCCTTGGGTACAAAAACTTGAAAGGGTAAAATACGTTCAAAATAAAGATAAAACTCAATTGTCTGGTGTGTTTACTTTTTGATGTATTCTCATGTTACTAAATTCAATATGAATAAGAACCATAGAGCTGAGTTGCCTCGGCTAATGCTGCTAGAGATGGCACTGTTAACACTTTGCGTACAAAAACCGCGTCTTTCACTATCATATCGGCCTCATCTCAAAGCTCAAAGTCGCACAGCGAGCTATGGAGAGGGCTATGCTCGGTGTTTCTCTACGTGATCGAATCCGAAATGAGGAGATCCGTAGACGAACTAAAGTCACCGATATAGCCCACCGGATTAGCAAGCTGAAGTGGCAATGGGCAGGCCATATTGCTCGCAGAGCAGATGGCCGATGTGGTCGAAAAGTACTAGAGTGGACACCGCGGACTAGCAAGCGCAGCGTAGGACGTCCACCAACAAGGTGGACAGACGACCTTATAAAGGTCGCCGGAAGACGCTGGATGCAGGTCGCTTCCAACCGGTATATGTGGAGATCTAAAGGGGAGGCCTATGTTCAGCAGTGGACGTCCTATGGCTGAGATGATGATGATGATGTACAAAAACCAATCACAGCTTGTCTAAACTCGCGGAACTGTCTCATCAGGAAACCGTGACCCTGGAACGTAAATGGTATAGAAGGATCACCGTGGATTTTAGTCAGTATAACTCTAACAGACCCTCCCGTCCCGCCCTGGACTCATTTGATGATTTTACCACGATATAAAAAAGCTTGTGTAAACTATTTTTTTTTATTGTAAACTGATGGGCACTCTCCACTTCAGTATTTCATGAAGAGGTCCAAATCATCTCGCCTTCTTCACTTGGGACTGACAAGACGTCGAGTTTCCCTTTTTAGCACATATTCCAATGTTTATTTTGTCTAAAGATTGTGAGTGTGAGTGTGACACTCGACATGCATGGCCTACCCTATATTAGGCGCGGGCCACATATAAAAGACGTAAGACGCAGACGGGGCGGAGACATATGTCTCTTCGGCGTCTCTTTCATACAAAATGTATAGAAGCGTCGCGAACGTGAACACATCGAAGAGACGCGTCACGGGCGCGACTCTCATATATTTTCGCCCGTCCGCGACGCGTCCTCGTCTTACGTCTTAGCTTAGCAGCTTCCCCTCCAACGGCAATGACATGACTATTTTTAACCGACTTCTTTTATGGTGTGCTCGTGTTTTGTATCCATCTCGTCTGATGTTAAGCAATGATGTGGTCAACTGTGAACTATTAAAGAAAATTAGACTTCGAACAAGACGAACTTTACTCGTGAATAACTTAACATATTTCAATAAGTAAACGTCTTCAATCATTGGCATTGTTAAGTCAAGTCTCAAAAAATAAAAAATACCTGAAAAGCAGGTTGATATCATTAATATCTGTTCGTACATGAAGTCAGAACTATACCTTCTACGCAAACTAAAGAAAAAACACGACGTAATAAACAAACAAAGACATAATAAACCTAACGCTGAGCGAATTTATTTTTTGTTTCTCCTCCCACAGGAGAAAAAAAAATATTTGTCTCCCAAGTCGGTAATTTATCACGTAGGCTTATCAAAGCGTTGAATAAGCGTCATGGATGTGACAACAATGGACCAGCCTGCTGTTGCGTCAAACACCAGATCCTCCACAAAGGTGAAAATTAGTAGACGTCGCTTACAGACTACAGTACCCGCTTTATGATCTGTTTGAATCTATGCCTCTAATGACATACCAACCTCGGTTATTGAGTAATGTTTGAATGTCGAATGCTTTATTGACAATTAGGTATTTGAATTTAGAAAGATTTTTTTTTTTAATTTAATTAGTAACATTAACAGAAGAGAAAACAACTAATAAGAACATTCATAGAAAAGAAAAAATCCTAATTCTTTTTTGATAATTAATTATGAAAAATTTGAAAGTGAAAAAAATTGAACAAAATCGACGTGCACACAAACGTGCCCCAATTGCTCGCCTCGGTTGTGACGTCACTATGACAAAGAATTTCCTTAGCACTGTGTCAACTGGCTTCTACAATAACAATTTCAAAGTTGGAACACGTACTATCGATGTATAGAAATTGTCGTAATGACGTCACACCACCCCATCGGGCACTGTCGACGTGTTTTCGGCTCGGAGTTCAATTAATGATTTTGAATTTAATATAACTTCTTAATTACACCAAATAAAAAAAAACTAAAAACAGTTTGTTCGGAAATAAATATATGATCTTTCCATTAAAGACAAAAAAATCATTGAAAGGACCAATTGAAATTCTGTAGCTTTGTGTAACATAATGTCGCTTTTAGCGTGTGTGAAACCTTTTCACTGGCACATATTAGCGTCAGTTCAAAAGGTACTAACCAACGCATAATATAAGTACAGAGTGAATTTTCCAAGTGAACATAATCCGATTCTATGAGGGATAGCGAGAAATTACAGAAACATTTCATTATGAAAAATCCAGTGAAGTAGTTTTATTTACCATCAAAATAAGGCCTGAGTTTTTTTGCTATTCGTCATAGTTTGGGATGTGACCATCCAGGCCCAACTGTTAGCTTTCTTTAAATATATAATATATTCAACAAAAGACAATACTGTCAAAGTTTTTGTACTTAGGTACTACATTATTGAAATTGAAAATGTTTATTCTCTGGTTTTCTAAAGTCACTCAGTGATAGCAATCAAGCACTCACAACAAATGGATCCAGATTCTGTAAACTCACAAAACCATCAACAAGACTCGAAGGTTTTGTTCAAACTTGTTCAATGAATCAAAACGCCCCTCCATCAATCTCTGAAAGTCTAACTGAAATTAAACTTTGAACTTTAATCACGTAACAATATTCTGTGATCAAAAGTCTACTAATGAAATGCAAACGCCCGTTTCTGCCCTGAGTATCAAATACGTGACTTGCATTTCAGCCAACTAACATCTCAAAAGCCGATAACGCGACGATCGTTCCGAAAAAAGTATCCAATCCAGTCGTGCGAGGCAAGAATAATTTAATTAAAACAAAAGAGGAACAAGCGAGCCGCATTTGTTTAACACTTCGAAGTGAATCCAGTGGCAAATACAAGTGTAGCAAACGGTTAACGACAAAAACGGGACACAACAAGAGCTTTAGTTAATGTGAATCATATTTCATTTCGCAGGAGGACGGGATTTCCGAGACCTCCCAACACCGAGACATTATATTTTCCATTGTAGGTCTACCTACACTGCATTAAAACGAATGATGTTAATGAAGATATTTTAAATGAAACGTTATTTACGCTTCATGTCATTTAGCGACGTCGTTCAAATGTTTCACGTTGGTTTTCTTTGCGTCGGTTTGTTCGTCTCACATTGATCACGTTCCAGTACTCACGTTTTTCTATTGAGATCATGCCTCGATGAGCAGTAAGTTCAATAAATGCATATTCAATGGTCTCTCAACGAGCGGTTCTTCGCCTTACAATGACGCAGTAGACAAATGATGTTTTTTCAATAGGTATGTAAAATTTTCGAAGCTCGCATTTTTCTTTTTGCCTTTCATTGTTCAAAGGGAATTATCTTGAGAAAAATTTAGATTATTTCACAAATGAAATTTCGTACAAGTTTAAATAACAGCAATTCTTTCAATTGAAAACATTTATAAAAGTGAGCGTACGCAACACGGGCAGCTGTATAATAGGCTCTCGGTGAGAAAAGTAATGTGAATAAGTTTCTCGCACCTGCTCACTCTTGATGTCTTTTTTAGTGTTCCTTAGTGAAATGGCTTGAGCGACTTCAAGATATCAATCATTTTCACAGGTAATATACTATTATGACATGTTCTTGAGAAAATGTCAGTATTTATTGTTTATTGCTAAACAGTCATGTTATTGGCAAAAAATATTTTTGGATTCTCACAGCGCGCTTGCTGTCTGCCTTTCACAATATTATACTCGTATTATAAATATTTCCCTAGGGGCTAAAATCTGCATAATTTAATGTGAGAATAACCACGTATAATCCAGCTACTTAGTGATCTCGAAATTAACTGTCAGTCACTGGAGTATATGAGGCACATTTAAAATATACAAGCTGATGTTTTACGTGAAAGCCAAAACAAAGATAAATCAAAATGTGTCTGGGGAACTGGTTCACTAGAAAAACTTGTATGAGTTTTCAAATAGAAAATGGTTCTTATTGTTAGTGAAGATATAGATACTGCAATAGGTAATACCCATATAGAAGTTATCTCATCTCTTAAAGAGATTTTCAAGAATAAAATATGTTTCTTTTTCTAAATCAAACTTGCGTGCTATACCTAGTATTTATGTATACTTACGTCATTTTTTCATCCTTTTATCTCATTTATCATCCTTATATTAATAAAATATTATTACTTGATAATTTTCTTGTGACACTTATGTCAAATGTCAAACTGTCAGTTTCTTTTTATTTTTCTGTCTGGCTTAGTCTATGATGCTACTTTTTGCTTTATATAATTTAAATTATTTTTATCGATCTCTCTAAAATATTGTATTAATTCTAATTTAATTTTTATATTCTGATTGTACTGAATAACTTAATTCTAAATTTTACTTATGAAATCTACGCACACGAAGGAGGTCTGATATGTCTGGATCCACTACATTTGAAGAAACTAACATAAAATAGAAAATAAGAAATTATGAAACCAAGCTGATGGATATTATAGCGGAGTCCCTCAGAAGAAGGGGCTTTTTCCATCTCAGACTTTTGCGCAGTGAACAGAGTCTATCTCAGTCTTTTGTGGAGTCGGCTTTCTCATCTCAGCCTTTGTGCAGTCGACAAGGCTACCTTAGCCTTCTTTGCAGTACACTACAGTCCAGAACCTGTAACCTACGGGCTCGTAACTTCTGGACAGTCTACGTCTGTCTTCTCCCTGCCATCGAGTCTGTGATCCACTACCTGCTGAAGACCACTACCTACTGAGGCCCATCCTACAACCTACCTGCTGTGGCTACTACTTGCGAAGTCCCTACCTGCTGCGGCCCTTACCTGCCGAAGGCCACCACTGAGGTAGAACCTACAGTGCGTGACAAATGTGAACTGTGTACAACTGTGAACTGTGTAGTGCTGAACTGTGTTTTTCTATCTGTCTTGTATTTTTTATTCTAAAATAAAATTTATTTGTCTTGTAAAATAAAACTGTTACAGTGCTGTATGCACTGTAACAGTTTTATTTTACAAGACCGACCTTCTTCGACCGCTTTTCCTCCATCACTATTTCGATTTCCACCCTGCGATTTCGCTTGAAAAAGTTAACCTGTATAATGTATATATTATATCCTCCCAATTACAAAATGGCTAGAACTAAAGAACATAAAAGAGATGGTACTAATATCACAATCATAAAGTCGTAGTAAGTGTTCCACAAGTTATGGCTGCTCCTAGCTCCTGTCATAACACACGTTAAATTATGGAAATAAAATTGTATTAAATGCGCTATTCTTATACCGCAATAAAAATGCTAGGTAAGGTGTTATTTTTATTACTTTTCCACTATAATTTCTTTGGTTCATGGAAATCCTACATGTGTATTACATAAATAGTCTCATAATGAATTTGGTTTCCTGTAAATTAATATGTATCAACTAAACCGGTGAATATTCGCACGTGTTGCTCGGATATTAAAATATATAAATAGTTGCTTTAAACTCATAACGCCTCTAACAGCTAGGAAACTTCTGTAGAATCATTCCGCACTGTGGGAAATTTTCATAAATCCTTTTATGTAGAAATAATCCTAATTTTGCAAGTAGAAAATACTTAGAAACTTTCTAGCGTATCGTGAAAATTTAACAGAAATTAATGAATGAGCTATAACATTAGGTACGTTTAACACACGAGTATGCGAAATCCGTCCCTTAACATCGAGTCGAATTAGCACTGGAATAGTGTAGTAGGTACTTTACATCCACCGCGAACTGTGAAAGCAGGTGAGTGACCTCGTGGCCAGTAATAGAGCTGTAAGGCGGCGAATAACCGGAATAATTCGCATTGTTCTCGCCGCATACATGTAGCTCAGTAATTCCATTCCCAAGCGACCGGCGATTTTCCTTTTTTTTCCGTAATAGTCCGTTATTTGGAAACTTCAACTTCACAATATCGACACACAAATCACTGCCACTACAAATCGTGTTCGGCAGAGGCGAAATCGTTTTGCGTGTGACGTTAATGGGATGGGAGCTATTCTTCACATCACGACTTTATTGGACGATATATCAGCAGTGAGTATTCGACATCCAACCGGCGACAAAATACATTATGAGCTTTGCTTTTACTCCTTGGGTATTGCCAATTTCTGTGTTTGTAGATAGTTTCTAGAACTCTAAATTAGCCTCGGTGGAGTTGGCCAAACATTTGAAGCAACCACGAGGCTGCATAAATAACCATTAAGAATAACAAATTAAATTGTGTATTTTTTGGGAAATGGACATTTTGGGAAATGGACATTCTGGGAAGTGGACATTATGGGAAGTGGATATTTTGGGAAATGGACGTTTTGCAACCGGTGGACATTTTGGGAAGTGGACATTTTGAGCCTGAGCGTATTTATGCAAAATCTATATGCATCTAATTTCATCCTATCATGTCATTTCATATGAACTTCACTCAACAGATTTCAAATTAGTCGAGCATAAGCAAAGTCATCTATCACGTTGACATCACTTAGTATATGCAGCTTTATAGCCAAGTTACTAAGTGGGGGGGGGCACGGCAGTGCCCCCGCCAAGACGAGCGGCAAGCAAACACTGCCGTACCATCCTTTACTGGAACCATTTCGCCGCATTTATAGACCCCTATTTGAGAACCTCTGGATAAGACAAGAACGCAGAAATTTTCGTCATCCAGTAAGCTAGAATCACATACTTAAAATCCAAAATTTCAAGTCTTTTTTTTTTCGTGGTAAAATCATCAAATGAGTACTCCCAGCCCCGGGCAGGGCGGGAGGGACTGTCAGACTTGTACTGACTAAAATCCACGGTGTCCTTCGGTAGCCCTTTTGTGTACCGGAGTCGCGGTATACGTATGTCCCGCGACCCCGGCAAGGCTATGGCCCTCTAAAGGGGGCCCCGTCATTATGCTGACGCTCTTTGAGGCGCGCGTGGAACACAACGCGCCGTCGACCCGGGCATGGTCCATGGTCGGACAGAGAGTTGCCCTTTACTCGCCGGTCGCATGCCCGCGCCTACGGTGGCCGGAGATCGTCGGGGGATCATCGGGGCAAAAAAAAATTCAAGTCTTTAGGTCATTTAGTTCCGAAGTTAAGTGAAAGCAAAGTTTCTCATTTACGACACTCACTCTCTCATGATCATCAAAACAGAACTAGTACTTCCCATAAACTCAGAGAGCAGAAATTTGATACAGAGTTAGGGTTTAATGGCCATATAAAGGGAAAACTATAAAACCTGGGATAATCGGAGATCTGGAGTACCTGGTGACCCTGATTAGAAAACACAAGAGCCCAACCAAACTATTAGAGATCGACATACCGCCTTTACAAAAAATATTCAACTTGGTGGGCCACTTCATTGAATGTCAAAAATAGAAGGTCAAAAAAATAAATTAAAAATATGCCCCACGTTTCTACAAAAAGAAGTGAAATCCCACCAAAAACATTGTGTAAAAAAGCTAAAACTCGATGGAGCTGCTTGTTTATCTCTAAAAAGTAATAATACATCATAAGAAATGAAACGACAGCGCAATAGCTTCGGTTCGATTCCTGCACGGACCAAACATTTTGAATGCTAAAAGTTAGTTGTTCTGAATCTGGCTTTTTTATGAGATTTAAAAGAAATTTCTAGAGAAGGGTCAAGTTAAAAATAGTCTTCTCATTGCGAGTAAGAATGCCTTAAAATTAAGATTACCCCTTTTTTCCGTAATTTCCTATGTGCAGAAGTGTCTGAACTAACTCTCCGGCAATTCACTAAACACTTGGAATGTTCACGATCTGTTAAGAACAATCATAGCAATTTCCTTTGTTCATTGCATAATCAAAGCTTTGGCTTAAGTGACGCAGTTTGTCGTTACAACAAATAGCTATCATAAATTGTGATTATACCTGTTTTAAGCACTTCTTAAGTGAGATTATTTCAGGTACTTAGGAGCCTGTGATGCAGTCATTAACCTGTTCATTTATAAATACTTTTTTTAAGAAGGAGCTTTGGCTGACTCAGAGCTGGTTACTACTGGTGGGCGACACCTACTAGTGAAGATTGTATGGGGACAGAATACAAGACAAGACTAGACTTAGATAAGACTCACGCAGACCAAATAAACATGACACGAAAAGATGATCGTTACTATTACTAGCAATAAATAGTTACGGACTGAGTCATGAAACGTTCAGAATACTCTGAATGATTTTTAGGGTTTTGTACCCCAAAAAAAACGGAAACTTTATAAAAATTGACATCAAATTCTCAAATCTACAATCCCTTGACTTACTTTGTCTTAAAATGTCCTATGTCCCCTAGATGCGGCAGAGGGCGTCCACAAATGTTTTCCATTGCGATCGAGTTTGAGCTTCATCTCACTCCACGTCATTCCAATGCTTGCCACTTCTGCTAGCATAGTGCGTCGCGTCACCAGGATTGACGGGGACCGCCACGGTTTCTTTTTCCTTGGGGATTCCAATCTAAGGCCTGTTTGGATATTATGTGGTCTAATAATGAAAATATACGTTATGCTCTGTTTTGCTGTATATTTTGACGCTCTCTCTAACTCTATTGTGCGTAGTCCGACACACACTTGGGCAGTTCTTTTTTTTTATTTGGTTCACTGTTAGCCTTTATTTACTCTTCATCCATAATTTTATATTGTATATCCCTGCTTGTTTTTGTTACTTCTAGGTTAACATTCTAATAAACGTCTGACGTATACCGCACCGTAGTTATAATAATATGGAGCCACTAAAATACCGCCTATTAGTAACGAGAACTGCTACATGACATTCGCGTCCCAGCCAGAGCAGGGTACTCCTTTAACAATGGCCCAGGGCCACCTGAGACAACGCCACTACACATGAGGCAATGCGACGACCGTAGACACCCGGCTCTTTCCAAATTACTCCTTAACTATTTCCACTTGTCTTTATACATACACACATCAAAAGTGTCTAGGGATCAACATATATTTTTGCAATAACTTTTCTCCTGATTGATATTAATTAAAATTTTCTTTAAGGATTCATCAAATAAAGTGTTTTCGTTTGTCACAGTAACGATAAACCAAGTCACCTTTGCATTAATAAAGAAATTTGCCATTTTCCTAATAAAGGGATTTTTGACATTTGAACCACTAACACAAAAGTTCGAAAAAAAGACTGAAATAACAGTTTTCTTTAAAATTTTATTGGGTAACTTAAACAATTAATAATCCGTGTTTCTACCGCGAACACTAACAACACAAGAACATCGGTTTGGCATACTCAAAATGAGTTCATCCAAATCACGCTGTGGAATGGCCGCCCATGTTCGTTGCAACAACAAAAAAAGGTCTTCTTGCGACTGGATACCCTCCATATTCGGCAGAGCTCTTCTCTGTAGCATATCCCATGCATGCTCAATCGGATTCAAGTCTGGCGACTGAGCAGGCCAGGGCAGGACATTGATGTTAGCTGCGGCGAGAGTCTGTCTTACAACTCTTGCGGTGTGCGGTCGTGCATTATCATGCATTAACT